>JARWLC010000002.1:25437500-26037500 GCA_033318265.1 Phyllotis vaccarum | reverse complement strand
GGGAGAAGTGAGGTTTGAGTGGATGAGCCTATAATGAGAGACGGGGTCACAAAGAGAAAACAGAGAGGAGCCCAAGGGGGCCACAGTCAGGAAATGTCATGTGAATTTTACACGGAAGGAGCAGCTTTTGGTAAAGTTTGGATGTGTTTTGAAGGCCTCCCTCTGAGTAGACTGTAGAGTTGGCAAGACTGGAAGCTGGAAGCTCACAGGAGGCTGCTTCAACAACAATGTGTGCCTGAGATGATGAGTACTTGGAAGTGATGTAAGTGGTAACAAGTGGTTCGTTTCTGCGTATATATATCCAAGGTTGACAAGAGGTGTACATGGATTGCTCATGACAGAAAAGGAAACGAAGTGAGCAGTAAGAACTAGAAGAGTTATGAAGTCCCAACCAGATAAGCTCAGCATCTCTGACAGATTTTTCTAGATCTACCAGAGAGAGACACAGAATTGTACCCATCTGTCATCAAAGTCATAGCTGTGATATAGTCTAATGACCTGGGGAGTCACTCCAACGTGAACTGTACAGCTGAGCCAGAAAAGTCTAGACTGCAGACAAGAGCTCTGTTCATATGTTCATATGCTATGTACATGCACCTTAAATCCAACAGAAGTAGCCGGCATCTTCCATTCCAAATGTCCCATGCACCTGAAGAACAAAGAACATCTAAAAAAAATCCCTTTGGCCGCATGATCTTCTATGGCTGTGCTGGTAGACTAACTGGGATCAGTTTTAATGGAAAAATGGTCTCCCAGGTTACTTAATAATGTCAGTATCTATTTGGTATAGGCACCAAAAATTACATAAATGTGTATGCATTTCCCATTAGGCCACTGTAAGAGGGCAGGTGAAATGGGTAACCTTATTCTAAAATACATGCAAGATGGAAGACTTTCAAACTTCTTCTGCCCTTAAAGGCATAATTTGTGTAACTGTGACATGACAGAAAATAGTTATGCTTTAAAAAGCCTGAGAAATGGGGACCAGTGAGTGTTGGGGGGCTACCTCTGAGATCTGATGTATTGCTTCCACCTCCATTTTATGAATTGTCCTTATGGTTTCTGGTACCCATTCACTGAGTCCTGCTGGGAAACTGAATATGATATAGCCATGTAGCCAAACACTGGAAGAGCGGAAAGGGAGGCCTATCAGAGCCAAGGTAATTGGCATCTATTTAATATTGAAGATGACTTTGTGAGTTTTAATACCACAACAGAAATAAGAGATTTGAGGGTATGATTACTCCCAGACCTAAAGGGGCTTTAGTGAGCTGTCACCCATGGGAGATGTAAGGGAAACCCTGTTTGTGCCCTGCTATCTGTGCTGTCTCATGGCTGCTTTGGGTGGAGTCTCTCTTGTAGTCCATTCTAATCTAAATCCCTCTTTCTAGGTACCTCTAGTCATCAAATCTGCACAGGATATTCAACCTACACATAGATCAGCCAAAGGCTCAACAGAGACTCAATATTAAAAAAAGACTGTGATTTTGTTATTATTTTTAGATAAAGTCTTGCTATGTATCTCAGGCTGGCCTTGAACTTTAGATCCTTCTGCCTTAGCTTCCTGATAATTACAGATGTGTACCACCATTCCCAATAACAATAGTTAACAACAACAATAACAAAAATGTTCTGAACTTGCCTGGCAGTGGTAGTGGCACATGCCTTTAATGCTAGCACTCAGGAGGCAGAGGCACGTGCATCTCTGAGTTTGAGGCCAACTTAGTCTACAGAGCAAGTTCCAGGGCTGCCAGGGCTACACAGAGAAACCCTGTCTCAACAAAACAAGACAAAAAGTTTTAAAGTTATGCAAAAAAAGCTTTCTGATAAAAGGAAATTTCTCTCAGTTATAAATAGTTTGGAAGATCCGTGTGTAATGCTGGAGGAACATTCCTTCTATGAATTGAAATAAGTTATAACTCTTAGATGTCCATAGACTGAGGCTCAATGGCATGAAGAACTCAGCTGTCAGTCCCAGTAGCAGCTCAGGCATTGGTGGATTGTTGGGCATCTTTTGTAAGTTGGTCTTGAAATGATTTAGGGTCTAAATTTTATGCAAGCAAAGATTAGGAGGAGGGGATTTAACTGACAAGATGATCTATTTTTGTGTACGACGCTGGTGAAAGTACCTGCTTTCCCAAACTGTGTTCTAAAGAAAGCTGTTAATCCTCACACTCGTAATGAAATGTGCCATAGTTTATTTAATATAAAATCCCCTCGTCATGGTGCCCATTAATCTAGTAAACACTCCAAAAAGCTCCACAGGGAGGAAAATTGGTAATCGTGTTTGACAGTCAAATAGGAACCTGCTTTCCTGGGGAAGCCTTTTTTGCACATAGTTTTCAGTATTCCTGAATCCCTTTCAGCTAATACAATCTCAGGTTTACCTGGAGAGAACGCTGAATCCAATATAAGTTGCTTCATGGTAATTAGAGTTCATAAGGAAACCCTGTCTTCTGCTCATTGTCCTTTCAAAGACTCCCCAGACGGGGTCCCTGGTGGGGAGGAGTCTCTAAGGAAAGTTCAGAGGGCAAGCCTATTTTAGGAATAGTTAAGATATGGCCCCTGGGGTGGAGATGTCTCATAAATCTCCAGACTCAGAGCTAAACCTTGACCTCAGCTGCTTGAAAAGGTCAGACACTATGTCTTCAATGTGAATGACCCAGTTGGATTCCCTTGTGAAACAAGTCCTAAGCTATTCATTACTTTCCATTGATTTTTTTTCCCCCCTTCTCTTAAGAGAGTATCCCAATTTTTGCTGTGTCAGCCCTTAGCCTGATCCTTTTGGGCCCAACATCCCTAACTTCTCGTCTTTATCTCCCTATCTGGCTTGCAAAGGGTCCAGAAGAGTAATTCCCTTAAAGCCACCACTGTCCCTTCTTGGAGTAGGCTCCATCTTGCCCAGGGAAAATTCATCATTTTATTTTATACTGTCCTCATTGTGCTGTTTGGGTCCTAAAGTGCTGGTGGCATTGCCACCAAGGCAAGAACACTCTGCTTGTACCTGGATTTCCTCTCTCAACACGCTGATGCTCTTAAAAGAATCATTCACTTCTTACAGTGACCAATTGGTCACTGAAATCTGAAATCTGAACATTACCATCAATTTAGAGTGTTGTGGCCTCTTCATACACTGGCATGGTTTTACCAAAGGTGGTATTCTCCCATTGCTGTGGGGTTTGAAGTGAATATCCAGGACCCCTGTTATCTGTTTACTTTGCTTGACATCAAAGCAGTTAAGAAAGAATCACCACAACTTATTTTGTTCGGCTTTTGTAAAATACAATTTCGGCAAGATGTAAAATATAATTTGGGTGTTTTAAAAAATGGAATTCAGTAGCAGATTGATGTAAAGAATTGATCACGTTCAAAGGTATATTTGTGACTTTGCAGGTTTCCTTTTTAAAGAATCACCTTTCTCAGAAAAAAAAAAAAAAAACCCACTAGATTTGAATCATTTGAACAGTATGCAAATATTAGAACAGTAGCTGTCAGTTTGAAAATATCTGACGTCCAAGCATCACTGAGGTTTTTTATTTAGTTTTACTTATCTTTGGGATGAGGTTAAATGATAGTTAAAAGAGTATCTTCAGATAATTTGTTTCACAAATGTAGGACCTCACTTTTAAAATCAATAGCCGGCCCTAGGCCATGAAGGATTCTCGGCCCTGCTAATAACTCTGAAATGGCAGTGATGACAATGCCTCCTGAAATGTGCCAGCTGCCTTCTAAATCTTCATCCCACTTAGAGATGCTTGGTACAATGTTTTAGTTCAGTAAATTCATATACATATTTCCCATGCCTTCTGTTTTCCTTTATTATTAACATCTGGTTTGTATGATACAGTTTTTACAATTAAGAAGCCAATACCAATGCATTCTTATTTTCTGAAGTCCATGCTTCATTCAAATGTCCTTCCCACTTAAGAATCTGCCTAGGGTGCCATGTTCCATTTTTCTGTCTTGTCTTCTTAGGGCTTTTGTTGATCTCCCCATTTTACTAGAGAGTAAATAATGACACACACGGAGGATAACTAACTCACCACAGCTTCCTCACTGCATAGGTGGGAATGCTGGCCTTAAATCCATGCAGTCTCCATAGGCATCTGGTTAACCTTTGTTCTAAATTATTGTTGCCTTAATGGGGCTATTTTGTCTCGAAGTACATGGTTCTTTGTCAGTCATGCAGGCAAGCGGCAGAGTGGCATGCATGACTGACCCTGGTAGAAGTTTGTGACAATGGAACAGTAGGCCTCTGATTCTTGGGAACTTGAAGAGATTCTGGAGATCACAGTTGACATAAAAAAAAACCCAGAAATCAGTTCCTTTTCTGGAGGCTCTGGATGGGCCCCTGGCCTCTCCCCTAGCTCCAGATGACCTCTAGCAATCCTTGACGTCACTGGGACAGCCCTTTCTCACAGGCCTTTCCTTCTTTGTGTCTCCTCTTCATGGACTCTAGCCCATCGAACTTCTGACCACCCAAAACATCTAGGATGCTGTCCAAGGAGACCCTTAGCTTAGCTATATCTGAAAGACCGCTCGCGGACATCAGGAAGGCAGACGGAGCTTTTGAACACAGGAGCTACTCCACCCATTACAGAGATTGGTTATGTGCATTGGCTTGTTAGAGGAGTCAATGCGATAAAATTATATAAGATGCCTGTACGGGAGGCGTGTTTCTTAAAATAACAGTTGTCTATTATTATTATTATTATTATTATTATTATTATTATTATTATTATTTTGTATAATGTAGGTTCTCTCAATACACAGGTGTTAGGTTTCATAAATAGCACAATTGAAACCATGCCACCCATCTGTGACTAGTTTATGTGTTTACCAGTAGTCTTATCATTGTGTTACCTTATGGTTCTGGCTGTGTCTATGTTTGTAACATTTAGTTCTATCAGGAGTTTTATAGGGCTTCTCCCTCTTTTATTTTCTTGGTGGCCGAGAGAGAGCAGAATAGAGGGCACCCTCAGTCCTCCCTAAGGACACTTGTCCAAAAGACAAAAGCTGCTTAAAACTGACAAAGGGTCTCTTCATCAAGCCAGGGAGCTGGATAAATACATTTCCTGCCTTTGCCCATGCTGCTAGACATGCTGCAGGAAAACAGCTGGCCAGCTCAGCTGCTCCCTGCCCTCTGGTTAGCCTCTGTGGTCACTGGCTATGGCACTTCCGCTTTCTGTTCAGGATCTTTATCTAAAAGGCAGAATTCCAGCTGGGTACTGAGCACCAGACTGGTCCCCACCCAACTGCATTGCGCTGAGACTCCACCCTCTGCTGTCTCCTGAGGCCTTTCTGGCAGCCACTGGACTCTGAGTTGGCTCCACTGAATTCCTTCTGTATTTGTCAGAGTCTTAGAATGTTAGGGCTAGCAAAGAACTTAATCTGCCAAGTCCCAGCCTACCCCATTGCCTCTCCATTGCTTCCTTCTTTGAGCAGATGGTGCATTAAACATTTGTTCTCACAAGGCACCATGCTAGGCATGGGACAATATGCAACATTAAGCAAGCTCAAAAGACAATCTCCCAGAGCCCAGGAAGGGTCTGTACCTCTCAATCTGAGTAGATACTTACGTAGTCTCCAATAATCATAGACAGCCTATGTTTTACCTAGAAACAGTTTGACGTGCCTGTTTTTAACCTGGGGTTTCGCTGCTGACAGAGTCTATGATTTTAGAAGGAGAGAAAAGATTGCATCTTCATTTGTGACAAACCTACTTTGAAACCAACTACACATTTCTTTCCACTTTGACGACAAACTGCTGTAATATTAGCAGTTGTTACAGTTCTCATCAAGAGAAGTCAGACTTCCTTTACCCACCATTTTACAGATGTCTCAAAATATTGTCTATATGTAGAACATCCTGTCAAAAATCACAGTAGCTATTAGGACTGCCAGTGGACCTGTTATCTACAATGCTAATAAAGAGGTACATGTATTGCTATAATCTACACTTGTTTTTCAACATTTCGATAACTGTTCAATCTAGTTGGCTTTTATTGTGATGTGTTTTTTATTTTAGAATTTAGAGTCACTTCTTTTTCATTAGACTATTAAAGGTACGTGGGAAAGGATAGTAGTCATGTAGGCTAAGGACCCATTAGTAGATTATTTGAACCCCTACTGACATCTTTATCCTTTTATCTCTGAGATGAGATACAAACACATGTGCTACTGGGTCACATGGGTAACTGTAAATATTTAACAGTGTTGGGGTTCAGAGTAGGACAGAGTATTTGGTATGATGTATACTAAGATTTCATATTTAGAAAGCTGTAGTCAATTTCTTTAAAAATAATTTTTTTAGCATAAGTAAATTCCTTAGCCCTTGAACCCTTGAGTTCCAGGCATGGTTTATTTTTGTATTACACATTTTTTAAGGTCTTGTGTTTCTAAAGAAATGCATACTAGAAACACAGAAGTGCCTCTGTTTATTTGTACACATGCACACACATACATGCTCTCATACACATATACACAAACTCACACACATACACACATACTCTCTCTTACATACACACATACATACTCTCACACACATATACATACATTCACACACATACACACGCGTACATACACACACATACACTCACATACACATATACACTCACATACTCTCTCTCTCTCTCTCTCTCTCTCTCTCACACACACACACACACACACACACACACACACACACACACACACACACAGACATGAACATAAAGGTTTCCATATTACTGCTCCCTACTTGACAGACTTGAACTGTTGAGTTGCCTGTGGGGTGACCAACATGAGTCAAGTTTTGACTGTCTTTGATGTTAGTCTGTGCCTAGTACTGTCAGAACTTTCTAAACTCCAAAGTTAAGAGACCCTGAGGCTTGAAATGTTACAGAACTGTATCCTGACAAAATTTCAAAGTTGAAAATAGAAATCTCTCAGCGAATCAAACGCTAAACTTTCCTTTAACCCACACTGTCTTCCCTTCACTCCAGTATCAGCCCACTGATCACTGGTTGCGATTCACACTTGAATATCCATACACCAGCCAATGAATTAACTGACTTGTAGGCAGCTCTGGTCAGATGGCCCAGGATTCCATTTGGGGACAGTAGCGTCTTTGGTCATCGAAGTTCAGGAACAGGAACATTTTGTTAAGTTTGTTTCATTTCTTATTATTGCTTTTGTTTTCTTCAAATAATTAGATGCGACAGAGACGCTGAGGCTATCTATTTGTGAGACGAAAAATCACAAACTTGGAAATCACTAGACTTAGTCTTGTGTGTCTACTCATTGAATTATGGATGCATTACTGAAAGAAACGGACAAAATCACACACACACACACACACAAGTATGATATTTTTAAAAAATAACGAGATCACATCATGGATTGGGGGGACTGGCAAATGGAAAACTTTCTAACTGGGTACTACAGATTTTATATCCCCATCTTATATCCGTGTTTCAGGAAAACTGAATGGTTTGATTTTGAACAAGCAATTTATTTGCTTGACATTTCATTTTTTCCAACCCCACCTCCACAAAAGACAGTTACAAATCTCAGACTAACAGAACGACTTACATTCCCCCCCCCCCAACCTGCTCACCCCATGTCATACTTCTCCACTCACATGGGGATTACTAGCTATCCTACTTCAAGAAGCTCAAGTGATCTCACCTCCCAAGCTTTGTTCTCTGGCTTGCATACACACAGCTAGCTCCAGGAAATCTTTGGAGAGCCTTCATAACCTTCAGAACAAAATCCAATGACTTTAGCACCTACAGAGTTCTGCCTCAATCTATCACTGACTTACTGTGTAGGGCTGTCCCAGAAAACTATTTACTGATGACAAAATTTTATCCCACTTCCTAACAACACATTAAAAAAAACAAAACAAAACAAAACAAAACAACAACAAAAAAATATAAACCTAATATCTGAGCATAACCTTTCCTTTGCTGGAAATGTCTGCATATTCCCATAGAGGTACTTAGATCATACAAACGATTGTACATCCTGGACTGACATGTTTCAGTTCCAGTCCCTACTGTACCCTGAGGTCACACTGGCAATCCTCTATGAATCCCACAGCCCCACATGTTGTTCATTTGAGATTTATCGCGGACTATGTGGAAGTTGTATCATTTACACTTTAACTCAATGATCTTTCAATTTCTTTGAATTGAGAACTAACACCATTCCAATCACACAGTAGGCAGTCAATAAAACCTGTAGCATTGTCAATGCATTAATTACTGACTTCTCCACTTGTAGCTTTCTTCTCATTAGCGTAAGAACAATTGAAACCTCATGTGACCAGTGGAATTAGAGAAAGCAAAACAGAACTATTCAAGCATGCTGTTCTCTTGGCCACCGGTTTTCAGATCTGGGCGTCTCTTACAGGTCTGAGGTTATAGCCTGCGCTGTTCAGCTCGCCAAATAGAGTGTGGGAAGAGGCAGTGTCCGCCTGTCTCCTTCCCAGGCTCAAGGCAATGTGACCTCAGTAGAACCTGACAAGGAGAAAACTGACTAGGCCTGTCTCTGCCCTAGGCTGCTACTCCCTTTCCTTCAGAGGGCTCTCAGCTACAGACAATCAAATGTGCACCTAGAAGCTGGTAGGAGAAGGTAGGTCTGAGTTAATCACGACATTCACACTGCTTTCGAATCAATTTCCTAAATCTAGAGAGAGACTAGTTATGTGCAGATGACTAAAAATTGTGGGAGGGGCCAGACTGCTCATTGCACTCCTGGTGATGATGGACACCATAACTAAGTAAGCACAAGGTTACCGACTACTCAGTGTCCGGGGTGCTGGAGGAAGGTGTGAACTCAGTTTGGGTAGCTGTAGCCTTAACGGGATATTTGTGGAAACGGAGCTCATGTTAGCATTGTAGGTTTGTTTATAATAACAATTGTCTCAGAGATGAAAATAAAGTACCTTGAGGAAGAGACACTTTATCTAATCTGCATGGACATTATCTTTGGACTGCTTCCTCCATTATTCCCTCAGCTCCTTTGAGTTCTATTAGCACTTTCTGGTATCAGAGAGCAACCCAAGCATAAACATTTTTTCTTGGTAGGTGTGGTGGCCCATGCCCCAAATCTCTACAATCAAGAAGCTGAGGCTGGTGAATTGCCAGAGCTTCAAGGCCAGCTTGGATTATGGTGTGTGACCTTGTCTCAAAAAACAAACAAACAAACAAACAAACAAAAAACCAGTAACAACAGAGAGGGTTTTTTTTTTCTTCCTTTGTTCTGGAGAAGAAAACTGAGGAAAAAGCTGATTAACTAGTAGGCAGGGTGAGGAGAATGGTGTGATTTCAGCTCTTTACTCATCAGGAAGAAGTCTAAACTCTTCTGGGCCCTTCCCAGTTCAGTCAAGTTGACAGTCTAGATTAATGACCACAAATGTAGACAGTGGGACTACAGTGTGGTGGGTGTGGCTAATTTGGTCTACTTGCACGTATTATTTGGAACTTCTCAAGTTTAAGAGACAGCCACGTAGCAAGAGGTCAGGAGGTTCTGGAGAGTTTGGGATCTTGCTGATTCATTCAGCACAGATTAACTGGCTTCGTGGGAGAAGCCTTTGTCCCTTAATTTAGAATGGTCAGCAGTCCAGTCTAAGGAGGTAACTCAGATGGAGAAGCCCCACATGTCCCATATGGCGTCTCTGGAGGATAGAGCACATGGGCTGCCTGCCAGGAGGCTTTATGTGTCAAGAGCCACAAATCAACTAGTGAGGCCAGAACCATCCATATGGGGAAGGTCAGGGCAGGTGAGATGAAAGACGGCCATTAGAGGTATTCAGATGTGGTTCTTAAATTGGCAGCCATTTTGGATAGTTACTGACATCATTTTTGCTAGCATGGGGAAGCTGGCACACTTAGCTTAGAGAATGCCAATAGTCTACCTTAGGCTTACCAGTATGAAGCTGAAAAAAACCACACATTAAATACTGCCTCTCTGTGGCTGAAAGACCCACTATGCTGTAAAAACCTCTTTGTGGCCTAGCACTAGGTGTGGTAAGATCTTCCACACTAGCCAAGTCCTTTCTGACCTCTCAGGGCTATGTGTCTCTCTCCAGACACCCTCCTAGGTGTCCAGAAGACCCACTTGCAGCGTTCTCTCTGACTATGTCAAGGCTTTGAGGTTGGGATCTTATTTGGGTTTATGAGATGGATTTATACACCATCACCACTCTGTGATTCAGAAATCTGTTCTCATTAACACCTGTACATTTATTTAATTGAAGTCCAGTTCAAAAGCTGAGAGCTGGGAAACTGCCTGTCTGATAATACAAATATATATAAAGCCCTTTTTCTGCTGTTTCCCAGCAGCCTGTAAATACTCTGGAACTTCAGTGGTCCTCACACTGCTTTGACTATTCTACTTCTGGCCCAATGGGTAGTAATAAATAAAAATAGAAGGTGGTAAACACCAAACTGGATTAAGTTTACTGAAGGCTTAGCAGGGCTCTGCTCGGGTAGGGATGCTGAGGACAACTGGCTTGACCCTGTCATGTCTGGCTTGGCTTTTGAGTTCCTTCCTATACTGGTGTCTTCAGGGTCAGAACAGGAATTTCTTGCTTTGTTGATTCACCTTCAGCTCTGGTGTTCGTGGGGACACATGAGTCACTGCCATTTCAGAAAGAACAGTTGATGGAAAAAAAACAAAAAACCATCAGTTTTCAAAGTAGGGCAGTTACACTCCCAACCCAAAGCAAACACTGGGCACCTGTGAGTTCTTGTGGGCATTTCAGATTGTGGTATTCTAGAATACCTGAATAAGTAAATACTATAAATGATATGAATATAAAGTCAGGGTCTCGGGTCACCTGGATTCTCTAAAATGACTAGATACTATTTCAAGACTGGTGTATATCCTAAAAGCTACACTGCTTTCTGAGGCCCTGCAGTTGGGGCAAGGCAGCAATGGCAGCCACACTAGGTCTCATCGCTACTGTGTAATGCTGTGATCCTGAAACCATCACAGAAACTTGACAGTCCCTGTGGAATCCATCTGGTGACATCAAGTTGTGAGATAGGCAGTCTTCCTAAAGCTGGTGGTGATCCAGCCAGGGATCACCATAGACCAATGCCACCAGCTATCTGTCTATTCAGCTGAACTGCACCAGGGCTGCCTATTTAAGGAAAGGCAAAGCAGATGTAGATGTGAATTCCTTGTGCTACCACAGAGAGCTTCTGGAAACACTGTGAACATTGTCACCATCTTCTCTCACAAAGCCTCTCCTGGTTTAGACCCTTCCCCCAACCTCACGCACTGACCCAGGCCTTGCTTTTATAGCTCTTGCTTTGCAGGGCTACACAAGAATGGCTCATTGCCTAAAGCTTCTAGGTGGTTTTTAAATTTCCAGCTCACAAACCTAAGAACTTACATTCTAGCTGCTTAGCAAGGGCATGTACAGTGCTCGCCATTGCAGCCACAGAATTAGACAATGTTGGCTATTTTGTTAACATAGCTCATCAAGACAGGTGTATACATATCTCACAGATCATGCACACACATGTACACACATACACATGGCTTTCAACAGGCAGAATAAAGCCAAAAGTGTGCCTATTTTAGAATGGACATACCACACTGTAAGGTTTTGTTACTGGAGCCAAGCTCCTTGCTCAGAAGGGACATTTATTTCTTGCTACAGTTTTACCTTTTAGGTAAATACACGCCTACTACATACAAGATCCCAGCCGAGCTTTCCAGGTTATAGCTGAGGCAAAGTCTCTATCCTCTGATACAGCATCACGAACTTTTTTTTTGGGGGGGGTGGTGGTATAGGAATATAAAAGACAAGTTACATGTGTTCATATTTAACTCTGAAATAATAACTTCATAGCTGAAATCTCACTGGATCCCTTTGCTGCAGACATTTTGATCTTTTCTGTGGAAATTACAGTGTCATAGTAAGAGAGGAAGATCCTTTTCATACTTTGTAAACGTGTGTAGACTGCAGCCCTAGGGCAGAGCAGTTAGAGTCTGCTCATGTTAATTAATTATGCTTATTTCAGTGTAGAAGCAGAGTAGGGGTGGGCTTTGAGCATCGTCCCCACAGCCTGTGGGATGCTGGGCTCCACAACACGGTGTTGTTTTGCCCACCGCTGCCTTTGGCTCCCCCTTGGCATTGATGCTTAATTGCATTCCAACAGGGTAAGTCTGAACCTGTCTTCGGAGTCTCCTTGGCAGGTGTGTAACCAAATGTCCCCAGGCCTCACGGGTTTGTGGGGGCCAATTAGACCTCTTCCACCCCAGTGTTTCTAGCTGATTGCTCCACCCGAGAAACTCTGGGCCCTTCATGATTCTTCTTTCTCAAAGTCTCTCTGCTTCTGGCGTGAGACCACAGGAGGAATCAAGCATGCTCAGAAACAGTTTGTGGATCTTGGATGTTCATGGTTTGTTGGCCATCGGGAGCTGTCACTATGTTGATCTCAGCCACACCCGGTAATTTCCAAGAGCCAAGAATATAAAGATCTGGTGACCGGGAAGAAGGCTTTGAGTGAACTAAAACCATTGCACAATTCAGAACACCAAGGTAGCTCGCTCATGCGAGTCCTTACCACACATCTCTTTGGTAGGTCCTATCTGCCTTGGCCTTGGCCCAGCTAGCAAAGTGCAGCAGAGCTCCACATTCCCTGCATTCCTCCTTCTAACCAGCCAAGAGCATTCTTGCCTCCTGGGGAAAGCAACCTCTTTCACCTGCCTTGCCTTTCCTAGTTTGAGCTTCAAAGCTGCTCTGCTTGGCTTCTGGCTTTGGCTTGGCTCTCAGTTGGGGTTCGAGTCCTCCTGGGTCTCCCTTCTCATCCTGCCCCATCTGTCCTAATTCTTCTGACTCCTTTAGCTAAAAACAAGATGATGCAGCCCAACCCCTCTGGCAGCTGTGCTGATAAAGGAGCCCAGCTTCCCTTTTAAAAGTAGAATGCCCAGTAAGGCATCTCTGAGGAAGTGATACAATTAGATTGAAGGGGATCCATCCCTGCAAAGATCAGAGGAAAGTTCAGAGAAAGAAGCACCACGAGCAAGAAGCCTGGGAGCATCTCAGAGCTTGACAGAGCAGGCTCTGATGATGGAGTCCAGGGAAGGGTAAGGCAGGACTCAGCTTCAGCTGAGTAGAGGAAAGACGCAAGCAGGCCAGCTTAGTCATATTCATCTTGGAAAACAAGCTTGGAGCCTTGGGGGTGTGTGGCTGACAGGACTTCCTGGTTGGTCACATGTACATGAGTAGAACGAGAAGATCCCAGGACGATAAGAATGACCACCAGAACCTCCTACCAGCTCAGATGCTGGTAGTCTGGACTCACCAGAGTATCTAGACAGTGGCGTGTCTACCAGGAAGGAAAAGGACTGCCCTCCCTCTGCCGGATGAAGCCTTTGATTTCAGATATCTTAAATTACAGTCTTAAAAGGCAAACTATAGCTAATTCCACAGGCAAGGGAGTCAGATAATTTGAAAGTAGCACAAGATGAGTAAAGTACATTTAAGGGGCCAAAAGTTCTATCTTCCCTGTTGAAGTATCTGTGGAAGCAGAGTGCTGACCTGTCTCTCAGAATTTAAATTGTTTTATTTGAAGATAAACCCGCAGACCTGAAAACCTGCCATCTATTGTCTAAGGGCCGGAAACCCAGATTCCAAAGGAAGCCCTGCTTTGCCAATAGTAACCATTTCTCCACATTTGCTAATTTCACAACTCAATGAAAATATGAAAACACCCGATAGGGTGGATAAGAGAGAACAGAACCTTCTGGCATCCCAAGGAACTCACAGGTTCCTGAATGTTATGATGTCCTTATCTCTAAAGTCCATCCTGTCCCTTAGGGATTTTTTTTTTTAATTGACAAACAGCACAGAAGTGACTCAAGCCTAAGACGTGATCATCTTTCCCAGAACTGGGAGTGTCCCCAGCCAGCCAGACACAGGAGAACTTTTTTCTTTTCTTTTCTTTCTTTCTTTCTTTTTTTTTTTTTAAGGTATGACTCTTTCTCCTCATCTTTAGTCACACACTGTCACTTACTGCTTCAAAGGGCATGAAGAGTTTATTCATGGTCACTGTGCTGCTTCATGGAAGGAGGAAAAATTCAGTCAGCTGAGTCACTGTCTTTAATTCATTTTTCAATTTCACCTGGGGCCAAGGTTTCCTATATCCATATAGTTTTATTGCTTTCTGAATCACTCTGATCATACACTTTGGAGGATAATTTATTCTTTTGCTTGAGGATATTAATAACACAGTATTAGCATGAAGCGACTGTAGCAAAGTACTCTTAAACAGATGTAAAAAAAAATTGAAATCCAGTCATCTTGAGTAACTCATATTCAAGGTCTAAGAGATGTTGCTTTAAAGAGAACTATTCCATGTACTTTTCAAACCCCAAATTATTCAATTAAATGGACCTTACATATCTATTATAAACCCAGCCACATTACACAGAAGTATATTCATGTATTTAGTCAATAAAATAGTTTAAGTACATTATTACATGAAACATATAGCTATAAGGGCCTTATCTTTTAGGACTTCTGTGTAGTTATATATATGTATATATATATATATATATATATATATATATGAACAATAAATTGTACATGAAGCAGTGTGATGATGAACCAAGATGGTGTGTGAGAAGATGCCTAATGAGAGGTACAGACTAGATGCTGGAGGGCAAAAGATTTCCTGCCTGAAATAGTCAACCTGACCTAGCTGATTTCTGAAGCTGAATGATTCAAGATATGAATGGGGGACACACTCAACAAGGCACTTGGGAAACAGAAACAGTATGCAACAAGGCAGAGACTAGGAAGCACTAAAGTGGACAGGCAGCCAATCAGGATGCTTGGTGAGAGGTTTGGCAAGGACATGGAAAAAATAGAGACTCATTGTATAACTTGCTGCGGTAAAAGCAATATCGGGCAACAATGCCTCATATTCTATGTGCAGTGATGGAATCATAATCTTCATTTTTGTTATTTGCATGAGTCAGGCAGGAGCTCGAAAAAGATGGTGATAGATTATCTCATTAAAGCTCCCTAGGGTATCTGAAGAGGAGTCGAGGCACACTCATGCCAACTGAAGTGCCATCAAATGGTTAAAGACTTAGCCATAGTGCGGCACATTGAGCATCCACTGAAAAGGCTCCACTTCAAGTTTCATTACCTGAGACACGCTGGTGGATGCCTTTAACCTCAGCACTGCTGAGCCTGGTAGATCTCAGTGAGTTCTAAGCCAGGCTGTTCTACACAGTGAGTTCCAGGCCAGCTAGAGCTACCTAGCTACAGTCTATCAAAATAAAAACAAAACCCTCAATGGTCAGAAGATGACTCCAGGTGAGAGGGCTCAATAGACATAAAAAAGAATGCCTTGTTAGAAGTTCCCCTGCTAGTACTGTGCATGTGTATGGCCCTATAATTATAAAGCCCTGTTTTGTTTTGTTTTTTTTCTCCATCTTTTGAAATATAGAAAGTGTTTCAGAAAGTGAAAGTTTAGATTCATTCTCTCTGTGTTATGAATAGAATTGAACCTATTTTCAAAATTGAGATTGGCTGGGTAATTCTCCATTTGCAAGACTCAATACTTTCCTGAAACGTTCAGTTTCCTTCTTCCCTTTAAGGGCTAGGTAATGGTGTCCTTCAGAGCACTAAAAACATGAAGACAGATACAGCAGCAAAGCATAGGGGAGGGCAGTCCGTGAAACACACTTAATCTTCCTTTTGCTGAATGTTTGTAGTTATAGTTCATAAGGCATTTAAGGATTTCCCAACAGCTTCTTAAGCTAGATACACTCATCACCAGTTTGAGAGATGAGAAAGCGGGCTGAGAAACTTGAAGCGTGGACAATGGGAGTCGAAAGAGTCGAGGCAGAGAATAAGACCAGTTCAACAGCTTTAGCCTTTAACTACCATCTAGCCGGGACACCTGAACAAGCCAAGTCATTCTTACATTTTTATACAGCACAAGAACTAAGACTCAAAAAGGTGATTCTCTTTGACGCCCACAAAATAGGTGTGAGAGCCCTGGGCAAAACTTTTATGTTGAAAAGCAATTTCATGACCTTCTACTGACTGTCCAATATGCCACTGACATATGTGGTCATGGGGCCCACGAGATGTGAAGAATCCAAGTGGAGATGCGCAAGTATTGGATTTTTAAAGGTTTGATGTGAATATTTTTTTTAAGGACATGAACTATCTTATTTTTTAATTGTTTATGATGAAATAAAAGTATTTCATGTTCCCTTTTACATCTTTATGCTATGACTTCTAGAACATGGTCTCACTTGCACATCTGGGTCAGTGTGTGGTGTCTGTTATCTTTCCATCAGGCACAGCTGCTATGCCTGATCTTTGGTCTTTCCAGTTGTGCTTCTGGCTCCCCTGCATCTTTGTCAGGATTGTAATGACACCCAGTGAGGAGAGCAGCCTCCTGCTCACCTACTACACACCAACAGTGCTGAGCGCCTATGAGTCTCCAGCTGACAAAGAGAGTGGTACAGATCACCAAGGTCCTTCACGAATCTCTCTCACATCGCAGTGTTTATTAGACAAGGACACACACTAATCATTTACCTAGAGTGAACTGAAATCCCTAAATAACTCAGGTGAAAAAAAAAAAAAACAAAAAAAAAAAACAAGAGTGCTGAGATCTATGTTATTTATAGACAGGTCTGCATTCCAGATACCTGCGTCAGCCCCCCTGAGAGAATGTTTCCTTATTCTGCAGTTGACACAAGAAGATTTTGATCTGGGTCATACACTGAATACTTGTACCCACTTAGCAATTCTAAAGTGCAAAAGGCCTTATCCAGTCAGTGGGAAAAACGTAGATAAGAAGTGTAACATTCATAAACTCAGCCTTTGTTCCTTCTGGCCACCCTTTGTGCAAATACAGCTTTCAGAACTCTTAAGATTTGAACTACCCACTTATGTTACTGATGATTCCAGAAAAATACCAGCTCCAGAGTGACCCTTGTTTTCTTGCATCTACCTGGGGATTTCCTGAGTCTGCCTGAAGATAGAAGTTATTAACATGGTGGAGGTAGACAGATGGAACTGCTTGGTAATTTATAATACTACCCATTGAGAGTTTTTAAATCTCTAAGAACAGCTTCATTTTTATGCTGTTTGTCCCTGTTAACTGTCCACTGAGGTCAGAAGATTCAAAAGATGAAGACATGAAGTTCAGAGAGGCTAACCTTATGACTCCTCTAGATGGCAAGATCAGGGTGTGTCCAGCCCCCAGGAAACATACCTAAAATATGAAGGCTTTAAAGTACATCTCCACTTGGATTCTTCACATCTCGTGGGCCCCATGACCACATATGGCAGTGGCATATTGGACAGTCAGTAGAAGGTCATGAAATTGCTTTTCAATGTAAAAGTTTTGCCCAGGGCTCTCACACCTATTTTGTGGGCGTCAAAGAGAATCACCTTTTTGAGTCTTAGTTCTTGTGCTGTATAAAAATGTAAGAATGACTTGGCTTGTTCAGGTGTCCCGGCTAGATGGTAGTTAAAGGCTAAAGCTGTTGAACTGGTCTTATTCTCTGCCTCGACTCTTTCGACTCCCATTGTCCACGCTTCAAGTTTCTCAGCCCGCTTTCTCATCTCTCAAACTGGTGATGAGTGTATCTAGCTTAAGAAGCTGTTGGGAAATCCTTAAATGCCTTATGAACTATAACTACAAACATTCAGCAAAAGGAAGATTAATTTTAAGTGTGTTTCATGGACCGCCCTGTTATATCTAAAGCAGGGAGGCTCTAAGGAGCCTCTAGCTCACATTACTAAGTGGGAGTCACCTCCTTTCTAACATAGAACAATATGACATGGCCTTATCTGTTCTGTAGGGGGACAAAGACCTACTAAAATGTCCATCATACTTGCACTGATCCTATTTCCAAATCTCAGCTATTGTAACATTGATTATTTTTTAAATTTAAGCAAATAAAAACAAAATCAGAACTATTGAATTTTTGATAGTTTCCAGTATCCTTAAACAGCGGGAGAAAAGTTTCATTTTAGGCTAGCCCGGGCTACATTGTGAGACTCTGTCTCAAAAAATAAAATAAACATGTCTGGGGTGGAGAGAAGAGTGAAACTCGGTCCAACCATTTGGCAATATCACTTGCCACACAGAATTTCCTTAGGGCTGGGGATGCAGCCCAAGGAGGTAGAGTCAGCTTGTCATGGGCATGCGCGGTCCTACGTCCAAGCCGTAGCAAAAACAAGCACCAAACGGAAGTTACTTTCTGCCTTCTCCATCCTGACCACTCATCCAATGAAAATACCTCACCCAAACCCTAAAGCCCACAAAGTTCACCTTCGGCACACAGAGCTCTGACTTAACTCAGCATCAGCCTATGTTAGCCGAGAACCATAAACCGAACTATCCGTTTTTCTTCATGCCTCCTGCCTCTCTCCAGCTCCTCCTTTCTCTGCCCGTGCTAGCTGCCTGGGCTAGTTGCTTATGTGTACTGTTTGCTACGGTCCCTCCACCCACTTATACTGCTTCTTCCCTGGCTTAAGCCTTCAGTTGCTCTCCTCTGAGTCAGTGGAAGAACCTTGGACTCCTGTTCTATATGTAACATCGGTAGCAACCCTACACAGCTACTATCCCTAGTTACAGTGTCAAGCGTTCTGGGGTTTCCACAGGGATCCCCCTCCAGGTGGTACCTAGAGCAGCAAGGGGAGGAAAAGGAGGATGGGGCTCTAGACTGCTACGCAGAGTAGCCCTTGTCTATCAGAATTAAGTATATTGTGTCCGTGTAAAATTTCCTCTGTTACTGTCCTCATCCACAACTCATGTCTTCTCAGTCTGTGACCCTTCTACCCGGGCAACTTCAACATCCTTTGCCAACAAAGTAAGATCCCGATTCCCATCACAGTAGGAGAAGGCCTGGATGTCTACAGAGGCCCGTGCACTACCATCCTTACCATCCGGCTGTCTCACACTGACCACACTGCCTCCGTGTTCAGCACTCAGCTATGGAACTGTCCCAGGCTCCTGTGCCGATCGAATGTAACCCTTCTTCCTGCTTGCATGTCCTTTAGCCATCCCTGGTTCTCCATTTCGCATCCCATTCACTCTTTTCCATCTCTGCATCTACCATCACCTGATGCCGAACTGTGTATTTGTTTTCTATTCCTCTCAACACCAGAATTATAAGGTCGATAAGAATGAAAATACTATTCTGCCACTGCTCTGTCCTCAAGCACCATCACTCATCAGTGGCAGAGTGTTTGCTACATTGTAATGTACCATTGTTTTCTGTGTGATTATTTTTGTTTTTCAAGATAGGGTTTCTCTGTGTACTCTTGGCTGTCCTGGAACTAGCTTTGTAGAGCAGGTTGGCCTCAAACTCACAGAGATCTGTCTGCCTCTGCCTTCCAAGTGCTGGGATCAAAGGCATGTCCTATCATTGCCTGGCTTTTTTTTTTTTTTTTTAATTAACTTCACACAGACTGAAGTCTTCTGAGAGGAAAGAACCTCAACTGACAAAATGCCTTTCCACAAGATACAGTAGGCATGCAAGGCTGTAAGGCTTTTTCTTCACTGGCGATTGATGGAGGAGGGCCCAGCTCATAGTGGATGGGAATAGCCTGGCTTCTATAAGAAAGTGAACTGAGGAACTCCTCTATGGCTTCTGCATCAGCTCCTGCCTCCAGGTCCATTCTCTGTTTGACTTCCTGTTCTGTCTTCCTTCAGTGAGAGTGAGGCAGAAGAAAAAGTGCCACCTCACTTTTGGCCATGGTGTTTCACTACAGCAATAGTAGCAGTAGTAACCCTTATTAAATATTTGTGAATAAGTAAATGAATGACTAGATGGGTGGATGGATAGATGATGGATGAAGGCTGCAAGTTTTAAATCTTCCAAGACTCTCCAGCTCTAACTTATATTGTACCTACCCCATCTGTTCACATTCTGACCCAATTTACTGCTCAATTGTCCCAAACTTTAACAGTGTTGTCTCCCCTGGTGGACCCTTGTCCCGGGGATGCCCTTCCTTTCAATTATTAGTTCCCTGCTTGAAGTGACTCTCTCTCTCTCTCTCTCTCTCTCTCTCTCTCTCTCTCTCTCTCTCTCTCTCTCTCTCTCTCTCTGAAATACAGAACTCTTCCCTTCCCATAGGTGCCTCAATCCCCATGTCTATCTGTGAGTGTACTGACAGCCTGGGCACACCAGGTCTAAGGCATGTGGGATGGGACCTTTAGTGCCCTGTGTGTTTAATGACATCAGAGCTGGGAAGAAGGAAGCAGTGGGTGGCAGCTAATAGCATCCCCTCCCTTCTGCTGTGTTGAGTGGCAGTGTAATTGACCCGTGGGTGTTTCTAACTCACAGCAATATGACTTTCTTCTTTCACAGGCAATTCTGCCAAGTCCTTCCTAGCCCAGCTTGACCTTCTGCTCTTGAACACTCCCAGCAGCACCAGGAAGCCCCTTTTAATTCCTTGGTGTTCCCTGCTCACACACTCCCACAACTAGCTGGACAGTTTTCTTGACAATATCTTCCCCTCTTCCCCCAAGAAGTGAAGCAAATTGTTTCCCAAAGTGTGTCTAGTGCCCTTAGTCCTGGGAGCAGGTCTTTGGGGAAAAGATGCCAGAAAGAGTGTGTTTCACATATTAAATGTTCTGTGTGTTTCTTCGGGCAAAATATTTGGTATCATTAAGTTAACATTTTAACTATCAAAGCTGCAGAATGTAATTATATAATAGTTTTATGGGTGATGGAGATGTACAAGAACATTCATGAAATAAGTTAATGAATGTCCTGCTGAAAGCATCATGGTACATGAATATAAAGATAAAGAATGTCCAGCGGCACAAAGCCACAGTGGAAGTACAGTCCCCTGTGTGTGCTCCACTCCACTTTCATCTGCTATCAGCCTCATTTTGTAGACAGAGCAAGAGTCCTGCTAAGTTCACAGCTACTATGTGGCAAGTGAGAATTCCACATCATAGGTCTATCTTCTCCAGCTGCTTCCTGCCACCCTACTTGCTTGTACATGGACCCCTGAATATGCTGGATGTTGCACAGAATAGCATGCTCTTTCCATACAGCATTCCACTCAAAATCCTCAGTAACCTTATGGAGCAAGAGTTATAATTGGCATCTTAAATCACCTTGGTAGTTAAGCGGTCTGTTCCTACACTATCTTCCCATCTCTGAGTGCGGTAAAAACTTGTTCTAGGGCAATTATCATTCTCTTGGATACCTATTAAGGATCCCATATGGCTATTCCTTTGCTGAAATTCCTTTGAGAAGTCCGAAAGAAAGACTGTGGGAAAAGCTTCTCACCCAACTGCTCATCTGCATAGGATCAGCTTCTATGTTTGGAAAGAGATGGCATCATTCAAGGTGCATGCCTACATCAAGGTAGCTTTCGTTTCTTCTTATTAACAAACGTGTGAACACAGGAATAAGAGACTAAAGGGGACTATAATCGAGTACGCTCATCAGGATGAAAAGCCAGTGATGGATGGGGGTCACCTGCTATACTCTGAGAAAGGAACCCACTGAACATAGAGCTGAATCTCTCTAGAAGCTGAGCAGGGCATCTCTCCTCCCAAACCATACAAAGGGGCTTTACAATGGAAGATACATTGGTGACCAAAGGGGTATCTGTTTCGTAGAAGGATTATGGTGGCTGAATCCAGGCTGACCAATTCAGAGCTGAAAGGAGGCTGTTGTGGGTTAGATATGGTGTTTCTCTGAGGGGTTAAGTACTGGGAGCTTGACCTCCCCTTATCTCCCCTACCCTCTAGTATGAGGGTATTGAAAGATGAAGAATTCTCTTCATCTCAACTTGTGGGTCATCACCCCATCAGAGGTCCACCAACCCTTTCACGGTGGTCACAGATCATATCAGATTTCCTCCATATCATATATTTACATTATGTTTCACCCCAGTAGCAAAACCACAGTTATGAAGTAGCAACAAACATAATTTTATGGTTTGGGGTCCACACAACATGGGGAACTGTACTAAAGGGTCACAGCATTAGGAAGGTTGAGAGCCGCTGCTATAAAAGGTCGGATCAGGGGGACTCTGAAGTCATGGGGAAGGGATTTCTATTCATTTTCCCCTTAGGAGCTGGTTGGTTCTCTTAGGACTTTTTTTTGCCACAAGTGCAGCTGTGAACAAGGGAGCCTGGCCCTTCCTTCAGTCTCCCTCACCTCGTGACCTCTCTCCTCATGGCATTGGCATAAAATGAGCTGTGTGATGTTATCAAGCAAGATTTGAGACCACCCAAGCCTGAGCTCGGGCTTGTAGCTTCCAAAACTCTAAGCCAACTCCAACTCCACCCCGGACCCCCTTATTTTATAAAGCACTACGCTCGGTTTCAGCAACATGAAAAGCTGAAGCAGGACATAGCTTGGCCTCTCTTTGTCCAGTCTTCGTATGAAAGGTTGCTGGACTAGTGTGACATTCATGGCTAGTACGCACCCAGAGCAGTTGTGGGAGAGCACAGAGCCTTCCCAGGCATCTGCATCACCCAGATGAGTGATAATCCCTCAAAGGGAACAAGCATGGTCACCTGACTTGCCTCTCACCATGATGAGGGCTCTAATAAAAGTAAGTGGCTATTTTTCAGCAGAGGAACCAACTGTAAAACATGGGTGACTATCTGAATTGTGTAAAGAAGGGGAAAACTTCGCAGGACCTAAAAAACTATGTTGCCAAATGTAGAACATGAATGTATGAGTCTGCAAAGCCCATGAATCCTGGGGGGCATGGAAGGGAGTGGGCTGTGAGGATTGAGTCCCTTTGGGTAAGATTCACGTGGACCCAAAATAGGGCTCAGGTTCCGGTGTAAGTTTGGGGGAACCTGGAAGGATGAGAAAAAAGCCAGGCCTTGGAGCCAGCCCAGCCTGTCTGTTGCTCTCCTCTTCCCGGCCATGACCTCTTTGAGCCTTGGGTTTTCATACCAAACATATAAACAATATAAACAATAATTCAGAATATTTTTACAGATCAATTGAAATGTGCACATAGGCTGTAAACTGTGCTGGGCTGTAAAATGTGAACTGCAGCTTACGAGACCGCTTTTGCCTGAATCAGATCACCTAGGTTAGACCCCATACACACAGGACTGCAGCAGAACCAACCACCTGTTCTCATTGCCTCTTTAAAGGCCTGTAACAGCTGCGCCTCTTATTTCTATTATGTGCTGGTGCCAGAGAAGCAGCAGAAACTGCAGAGTTTGGCTCTTGATCCTAAGTAGTTCATACTCTTATTGAGAACAACAGACTTGAAAACACGGATGACATCTTAGTTACAGGAAGACAGCTCAAATGGGAAGGGGGGGATAGGCATGGGGGAAACTGAGGCTATGGTGGGATTCCAGCAGTCTGGTTGGGGCCATCACTCATGAGGAGATATAGTGGGCCAATGGGTGGGAGAAAGCATTCCCTGCAGAAGTAATTTGGTGGCAGGTTGTGGAAGTTCCAAAACAACAAAAGCTCTGTAATCATGCAAACTGCTGGGATGCCGTGCTGGGACTTCAGATTGGAAATCTAAATGGCTATAGGACCACGGAGAATGATGTTGTCTTGCAGACCTCTAGGAAGTGATCTGTAAATCATACTCATTATAGATTTGCATATTTATTAAGACTATCTTCTGGCCGCTGGAAACCAAGTGTCTTGGAGGAACGTGCCCCTTTTTTCCATTCACCTATGAGCTCAGTCACTTTTGCCTGAACTCTGGCAGCAAACATGGGTGGTGGTGATTAATTCGAGCCCTGCCTTCTCTCTTTGTGGCTACCCTCCCACCCCAGAGGAAAGGACTGGTCATGTTCTTTCTCAGGAAAGGAGCTCTGGTGACAGCTGTCTCAGTCTGGTGGGGCCTGTACTGACTCGCTTCTCCGAACGACAAACTTTTACCTCCCTTGAACCTTCTGACTGCTTCCCCGTTTTCTTTATATTTCTTTTCAAACTTCAAATAAAATGTTATCCTTTAAAAACAAGATAACATATTTTTAAAGCCAAGAGCAAATGCTCTTCCCATTCTAACTATTTATGTTCCATAAGGATCCCAAAGCAGGCCTTCCCTGAAGCTTCCAGGCTGAAGGGAAATCGCAGGCCTTCAGGAGAGGAAGTGAGTTCATGTTGAAAGGATATTCTCACACACCAGAAAGGGGAACTCTGAAGAAAGATCACCTGCAGTGGAGAAAGCTTTTCCCCTCTCAAAGGTGTGTGACTCAACTGTCCTGTCCCCTGGTCCACTGATACTTCTTTATATCAGTCATTATTTATTATCAGTCATTATTCCTAGTACTTAGTACACTGCCCTTCATATAACTTGGCATTCCAATTGGAATGTGACATCACAAGATAAATGGTTTGCAGAGACTTCTGCACAGCATGGCAGGGTTCTCTGACACATAGCTGGTGAGTTTAGAGAAGCAGGGAACTGGTTTTGGTTTTGTTTGCCTTGTTTGTTTGTTGATTGGTTGGTTTTGTTTTTGTTTTTAAGGGATTGGTTCATTCAGTCCCTGGGACTGGTCAATCCAAATTCCTAAGGACCTAGGAAACCTCAAGTAGCAGGCAGCAGCTGGTGCTCTGGTTTTGAGTTGGAATTTCTTTTTTGCTTTAAAGGCCCTAGCTGATTGAATGAGTGCAGGCCACCCCAGCTATCAAGAGCAATCTATAAAGTTAGCTGATGGCAAATGTCAGTAACAGCTACAAAGTGCTTCTCCAGGAATATCTGGAGCAGTGCTTAAGTAAATAACTGGGTATTACAGCCTAGTCAAGTGAACACATTAAGCTGAGCCTCATACCCTGTGTCACAAAAACACTTACCACCAACAAACCACCCTGTCCAGAGCAGATACCACACAAAAGTGCTGTGAGACAGAGCTGGTCTCACATTGTCACCATTTCCTGCCAGTGCCAGCGTCATAACACTCCTAACATACTCCCTGCCCTCTTTCTGAAACATTTCTAGTGAGAGAGACAGTTGGGCAGGCAGAATACAAGTTACAAACTTCTATTTTGGGTGAGATAGCTTTGAGTAACTTAAGAACATACCTGAGGTCAGCCAGGCTAATATTATAACCTTAGTTGCCTGCAGAAAGAGTTTAAAATACTTTCAATACATGAGTTGTGAAATGACCCAAATGCCTTTATGACAGCAAATGTCAAAACACCCCAGGCAATTTGGGTAGCTGGGGAAACCCTGCAAGGCAGCCACTTGTCTCATTGCTTGAGGGTTCCGAATACCAATCAGATACCCTGGTCCCTGTCCAGATCTTGTTCTGAAATCCTTTGGATAAATTCCCTAAGAAACTGATGGAGGGGCAGATGACTGCCTTGGCTTGGGGATGTCTGCTGCTTTACTCATGGTAAATGCCACTTGGGCTTAATTCAGACACATTCTATTTCTGGGGTGGTAGCATTGCATCTTGGTTGCTTCCCCAGCAGGTGCAAGCAGGCTGAGAGCATCTGTTCCCTTCCACAAAACTGGCAGCATTTATGAGGTTAATGCCCTTCTGTGCTCTTCCTGGTACTATGCGTGCTGTAATTAAAGATTGGGTTTGCGGCTGCATTGCTCACACAATAGTGGGGTTATTGGATTTACCTCTTATTCTCTAGTTCAAGTCATTCAAGTAGATGCCAGTGTCCCTACATTCCAATGCCACATGGCCAGAGCCATTAGCAAGAATCCAAAGCTGAGCTTGGCGTCTGACCTTGGTGCATCAGCTGCTGGGTTTGGGGGACATAGAGAAGCTGAGGAGGGTGGAGGTTCTTATGGGAACCGAAAAGCAGTGGAGGTGTGAACCTGTCCTGTCTGTCAGTATCCGAGGAGTGGGGAGAATGTTTCAAACCTACAGCCTGAAAGGAGTCTAGAAAGATACTCTTCAAAGCTCTTATGTTTCTCAGGAGGGTGAGATGGAAAAGCTCACAGAGGAGCTACAACTTGCACCTTACCTGCTTAATGTTGATGTATGGGGTAAAGTTACTTTTGCACTCGAAAATAAATCTGGCTTCTAGTATCATTGATTATTTAACCCTGTAATAGTCCAAGAGAACCCATTAGGCCTGACATGTGAATAGCTTTGACCCACCAAACATTCTTTGAGAGAATAGAAGAGCTTTGAGCTTCCGTTTCTTGTTATGTAGTTTGGAAGACCCACCTGTGTGGGGATCATTCTTCCAGACCGCTGCTAGCCTCTCTGTGCTAGGAAGTCTCATGTATGACCACACTTTTATCTGATTTGGGTGGGTGTGGGGTAGATGGTAGTAGCCATCTGAATGTGTAGTTGCCAGCAAGATGATGTAGCCAGGGACCGACACAGGACTTAATTACCATGGGGAGCTGCAGCTGGCTGTGGCTGGAGCGAGTTGGCATCTGCTTTTGCAGTGCACAATTTCTGCAAATAATTAACAAGCAGAACTCTTGATTCTCTCTAATTAATGAAGAGGAAGCCTGGAATCTTCAAAGTCCACAAATGTCATGCCGCCATTGTGTCAAGATTGATCTCCTTTGTTCTAGACCGAAAAGCATGCCTCTCCTGCCTTCCCTAAATCTTTATAAATTGAATTTTTCTATTACTCGTTGTGACAGCTAGGGAACATGACTTCAGAAATTCACCCGCAGTCTGTGCCAGTATTAGAAGCCTGAATAATAATAATTTTTTAAAAGAACCGTAATGGAACGGGCTTTCTGTCTCTGACCCAGAATTAATCACTGGGAAGAGACACTGAAAGAGGCTCATTAATTAGTGCTAATGGATCTTGCTAGGTGGAGGCTGAGTTCCTAGGAGTCTTGGGGGGGGGGCGGCATACTCTAGCCATCTCTATGCACTGCTAAGATCCACGGGGATGAGATGATGGGAATTTGCCTCTGGGAGATGAAGATTTGTGACAGGGGACACCGCAGAGTCAAGTGGGAGCCAACCACGGCTGACAATCCTCAGCAGCTTCCAGGAAAGAAGTGGGAGTGTTTGTTGTCAACGCTACTGAACTTGTGGACTTAGCTGTACTACAGCAAAATACACAGACGCCAAAGTGGGATCTATTAGACCCTAGGTCAGGTCCTGTCCCTCACTGTATGCTCCCCGCACACTGGGAAAGAATGCAGACTTCCTCCATCAGCCTCGGAGGGCCTACCTGTCTGGCCACAGTCCCCTCTATACCCTCATTTCCCCTTCGCTCCTCAGCCCAATGCATTCTATGTGCATCAGCTTCTACACATGCATTGCCCATGTGATACCTTCTTTCCCAGCCATGTAATGTCATCTTAATGAGCATATGCTATGTAAAAGCGAGTCCTCTTGCCATTCTTCTCATCCTGATGCATTCTCCAAAATAAGGATTTTGTAGCATGCTATGCATTCCATTATTTATCTTGTCATTGGCCTGCAAGCTGCCAAGGACAGGATCGAATCTGTTTTGTTTGCCACTGTATTCCCAGCACTTAAAAATGGTTGCCAGTTCAGTACGTCAGACAGAGTGAGTGAGTCAGTTGGCATACCTTAGAGTACCTGAGGTATGTGTGAAGCCTGTGTGTGTTCATCCTGCATGCCTGCACAAGCACTGTGTAAAGGCCGCTCCTTTTCTCAAACATTGAATCAAGTACTGCTGTTTCCTTTGGCTACCAAATGCTAATAATTAAAGCACACACTGTGATCTGCATTAAATAGCACTGGGAGGCTTTCCTCTCCCAATAGCTTCCAGTGGGAAGGATGAGGCAAATGAGGCTTTCCTAAAACGGGGTTCCTCAGCATTGTCCCTGGGGGTGCACGCTCTTCTTCCACAGTCCTTAGAGTAAGGGACTGAGTGATGATGGAGGATGGGCCAGGGAGAGAACCTTGGAGAGAACCAAAAAATGATGCATTCAAAGCCATTTAAGAAGGTATTCATGTCCTGAGAATTCTGGCCAGGCCCTAGCTGAGTGCTATGGGCAGGGATACAGGAAGGCCAGCAGCTCCTGCTATCTCCATGCCAACTCACCAGGCTATAGATTCCCATTCTATATATTGAAGAATACCAGGTGGGCCATGGTGTATACCTGTTAGTTTTCTACAAGTTAGAAAATCCTGGTCTAAACTCCAACATAGACAGACAAGGGCCCTGAGAACTGGACAGAGTCAGGCTGCTGACTCTGTTCCAAAAAGATCTATCAGGAAAGCAAGCCTGAGCAGAGGAAAATCATCAGCCAGCTGCTGCTGGGCTGGGCCCTGTCACCACACCCAGGCTCTGTCCCTGAGTCTGCAGCTGCTGGTGAAGACACTCTGGCTACCTCCCCTACACTGTAATTTCCTCAGTGGTTTGGATACGGTTTGTCCGAGGCTACACACCTGTTAAAGTTTTGTTGTTTGAATAATGGTATAGAGAGGTGGTAGGGGCCTTAAAGAGAAACCACAGGACTCTACTGTCTTGAAGGGATTAATATGGATCCTGAGAATCATTAGTCATCATGAGTAGGCTGTTGTAAGATCAGTTGTGACTCTGTCCTCTACCTTTCCTTCCCTTGTGTCTGTTTCTATGACATGTATGGAAGAGGATAACAGGGCTTCACCGGAAGCCAAAAGAGATCCGCAGCATCTCTTTGGACTGCCAGAAGTGAGAATCAAAACAAAGGTCTTTAGTTTATAAATTACTTGGCTTTGGATATTCTGTTAGAGCAATGGAAAATACAGTAGACCAGTGTCTAATTCAGCCATTTAAAAGTTATTTCTTATTTTTATTTATATGTGTATATATGCACCTGCATTAATTTATATGCATAATGTGTGTGTGTGTATTCTGGAAAGGGCCAGAGGGTGTCAGATCCTCTGGAAGGAGGGTTATAGGCAGTTGTTAATTTCCTAATGTGAGTGCTATGGATTGATCTTGGACTCCTGTGGAAGAGCAGTAAGCAGTGCTATTAACTGCTGAGCTATGTCTCCAGTCCTCAGACACCTCTTCTCTTATGAAATAACTTTCTCTTAATTTGAGAAACAAAGAAGGAAAGGACCACCAAGGTCAAGGTTCTTGCTTAGCTTCACACTGTTATTAAAACAAAGGACGTGGATAGGTACTCTATCCCTGGATCCAGCTTCTTCCACAATGCACTGCTGCTCAGAAGGACACTTAAGCTAATTCCATTGGGAGCCACAAATAATTGTTCTCACAGGGAGAAGAAGGTTTTTTTTTTTTTTTTTTTTTTTTTTTTTTTTTTTTTTTTTTTTTTTTTTTTTTTTTTTTACTAATCTACAATGAATCATTACTAAAGTTGCCTCTTAAAGTTAGAGCTTGCTCATAGGTCAGAGCTAAAAACATGGGCTAAGTCTCATGGTCATAAAAAGTATGAGTTCTTGAGGCTGGAGAGATGGCTCAGAGGTTAAGAGCACTGGCTCATCTTCCAGAAGTCCCGAGTTCAATTCACCCCAACCATACTATGGCTTATAACCATCTATAATGAGATCTAGTGCCCTCTTCTGGCTGGCAGGCAGAACGCTGTATACATAATAGATAAATACACCTTTTTTTTTTTTCTTTCTTTTTTTTAAAGTATGACTTCTTGTATTAGATGCTCCCCCCCAAAAAAAGTCCTGAGGCTGTATGAAGCCTTTTCTCCAAAGTCAAGTTAGGCAGAGTGTCCTGATTCCCTAGAGGGAAGGCAAAACTGACCTTCCTTCCCAGACTCAAACCTTGAACCCTGAGATTTCTTTCAGACTGCAGCCCATCTGAAGCATCCGTGAATGCTCCTGCAGACAGATGACTCCAGTCTTCCTAAAAGTAATGAAGAGCCAAGCAGGCTTTCTGATAGAGTCACTAGCATGAAGCAGGTGGTTATGATCACCGAAGCTGGACTTGTCATTGACAGACGTGCCCTTCACTTGCCCTGTATTTTCCTGAAATCAGCCACTTCTTCCTCACTCACCACCCACAAAGAATAAGGCAGAGGCTGCTGATGGCTTCGGAGCATGGACCTGACTGTCACCCCCACATTCACCCCGAAGCCTTTTCTTGTTCGGTTTCTATGTCAGTCGCTTGTCTTCGGTGTGTCTGTGATTGTTGTGTGTGTGGTGTCCTTCTATTTTCTGCCTTTACAGACGGACTAAAGATGGGAAGGCGGGATGCAAGCCGCAAGCTCCAGCTGTCACTGGTTAAAATGCAGTCATTAGCTGTGAACTGGCCATTTGGCTCAGGCAAAATGAAGAAAGGGATCCCCTTCCCTGGGTTTATTCTGTCCCCAGTTTTCAGTTTACCAGCCAAGTATTTATTGATGTCCCTTCCATTTCCCCCAGAGTACAGAGAATGACAAGGAGAAAGACCTTTCAGGTTACTCAAGACTTTGTGTGGAAAGTAAAGTATTCATTGATCAAGAGTGAAAAAGCTCAAATTACTCTGGGGTCTGAGTAGGCGCCGTGAAGGAAAGAATGAATGAGTAAATGAGCGGACGTGGATGAATGGATGAAGCTGTTATACAATAGCATCTTTAAGGTATTTTTTTTCTACTCAGATATATTTTCCGTATATATTTCTCACATATAAATATTCTTTCCTTCCCTGTTGGTGGCTGCTCATGTGTTCCTAGCTTTCTCATTTTCAATAGAGACTAGAGTATCACCCCCTGTCCACTCAGCGGATTAAGAGCTGAGATGAATGGTAACCAACACTTACTTGGTTTTAGTTCTAAGAGGTAATTAGAAGTACCACAGGAAGTGAAGAGGGCTGCATCCCATTGGAAGGTGTGTGGATAGCGAGAGGAACTTATGTGGGCCACACTGCTGTGCTGCTGTGTAGGAATGCGGCCCACTGACATTCTGCATCCTCAATACTTTCTGCAATACTGTGTGTGCCCACACTTCACAGGGTATGTTGCCATTTCTCTTTCTTAGATATCCTTAGATTCTTCTCGTGTTTCTTTTTCCTGTAAGTGCTGGGAGGCTTGTCTGTGACTCCAAAAGTGTTTGCTGTCTACTCTCAGGAAGCTGGGAAGTCCTTGCTCAGTTCTCATCTGGACAGACCAGACCTTCTCCCCAAGGTCTAATCAGACTTACACAGCGTGTCATTCATTGCTAAGGAAGGCATGTCAACCTACATGCAGACTTCAGACTGGAGAAGGTCTCTGCAGTAGAATGCAAAATGGCCCCCAACCCATGCCTTTATGTACTTAACCCCTTTGGGCTTCCTAACCATTCCTTCATTCTGCTTTGGACTGTGTGACAAGAGAACTCTAGCAAACACATACAAGTAAGGATTTGAAAAAACCCGAGGCTTAGCACCTACTGCTTCGGTGTATCTGTGGGTCCACTGTGCAAATGAGATCAAACTGATGTGTGAGACCACACAGCTGAGAACATGTTAGCAGACATCCCGTTCTCCATGCCATGTATGTGAGCCCAAAAGGAACCGCCCACTGTCCCCAGCCCGAATTGTCAAGAATTGTGAGCAAATAAATGATGGTTAAAAGAAAAAAAAAATAATGTGCTACGCTTAGCAAACCAACTAAAGACCAGATTTTACCTTCTACCAGGAATCTGTTCCATGCTGAACTCATAGTGACTACATAGCCATCAGAGACCACAGGAAGCCCAGCTCACTCTGCCTCCTTTCCCAGTCAGCCTTTCTGGAGGCCTCTGATAAAAGGGCTGGAAGACAAACCAGAAATGGCAGTGGTAGGCCTATCTATGCCTGTTAAGCTGGAAGCTGAGTCTTCCAGGTTCAGCTTCTATCCATACGAGGAATTTGTGCAGATGAGCCAAGTGTATACATATTAAATGATCAAGTCTGAAGGCATAGCATATGTGGAACCTCTTTCTGGCTTTTGCTTGGTTTGGTTTTAGTTGATTTTTTGTTTGTTTGTTTGGTTGGTTGGTTGGGTTATTTTATTTATTTTATTTTTTTGAGACGTGGTTTCTCAGTGTAGCCATGGCTGAACTGGAACACACTCTATAAAATAGGTTGGCCTTGAACTCAGAGATCCACTTGCCTTTGCCTCCCAAGTGCTAGGATTAAAGTTGTGCACCACCATTGCCAAGCCTGTCTCTATTTTAATAGTCTTTTGGATCTCAAATCTTTCAGCATTGAGCTGAATTTATACGCAGCAAACACCACCCCAACACATCCTTGCTCCTTCCATTTTATGACCCAATTCCTTACTCCCCAAGACTTTGCTAGTTGCCTTTAGCAGAGATTATTTTTCTGCAGTACAGATGTAGATTCATAAACCTTGTAAATTAAGTCTATAGTAAATAGAATGAATAAGTCAAAGCAGGAATTATTTCCAAGTATGTTTCCTTGGATGATGATGGCTCCCTTGTTAGCGATTTGTATTTTTATCCATATAGCACATGTGTTTACTTCTTTATCTTAGATACATCCCTGTGTTTTACACATAAAATTCAACACTGAGTGTCTGTATTAAGACCCTTATATCTCAAAGGTCCTTTGAATGGGAGTCAGGTGGGGAGGTGGGGGGGGTGTGGATGTACAGAAAGAGTCTACCATGGCCTAGAGAGAACCATAGAAGGAGCAAATAAATGTATTCACTGTGAGAACTAACTGGAGTGCTTCCCCTGACTCTCGGGCATGTTTATCCCATTTATCTGGGTGGCTGAGGCCTGGTGGGCTACAGAGTGAGTAGGAGGAAACACCATCAAAAAGTGATGGTCCAAATGATACCATAGGAAAGTAGATAAATCTCTTCTTATCTGTTATTCTCTTCTTATTTGTCTCAAGCCCTCAATCATCTTTGGACAGAATTAAGGAAGAGCTGGAGACATTTAAAACTGTGATAGTCTTGGAGAATAGTAAATTCTTTGGTCAAGACATAGGATATATTTGTGAGATAAAGAATGGAAAGCTCTATAGAAGGAATTAAGAGAGGAAGCTGGAAGAGCAAGTAGGAATGTCCAGATTTCAAATAATCTTTACGCAGGCTAGATGCTGGGCTCTAAATATGTCCTTTGGAATCCATGTATCAGAAATGTAATTGGTAGTGTGCCAGTGTAAGAGATGAGGTCTTTACAATACAAAGATAGTACAAGGCCTGCATGTCATTTCTCAAAGAGTAGGCTCACTCTGGTTCCTCATGGAAGGACGTGTGGCCTCTATTTCCCTCTCTTACCATTTCTTGCTTTCCCATCATGGAATCGCCCAACAAAGAAGCCATTACTAGTGTCCGGCCCCTTGACCTTGGACCTCTTAGTCTTCACAACCGAGTGTCAAAACCTTTCTGTCTCCTTCAAATTTCCCAGTGGGGGGTACTCCGTTAGAAGCATCAAAATGGACTAACCGTACTGGGGGGATCTTATAGGTGATGAGACCCACTGAAGCAGTTCAAATAAGAGGAAAGTTTCCTGGTCTCTAATGGTCTTTTTGTTCAATTGAATTTCCAGAACTGGGCCTGGAACTGATGGTGTCACTCCCGATCAGCAAGTGCTCTACTGCTGAATTCTGTTCCACATCCCCTTAAGAATAAATTGGCTCAGGTTAGCCTCAAACTCACTGTGCAGGCCAGCAGGCCTCAGCCTTCCAAGTAAATGAGATAAATGGGCCAGAGCTCCTAGTTCTGGGATCTGGTTAATAAATCCAGATCAGCTCCTCAGATGTTGGAGAGTTCTGATGTGGAGGAAGGAGGAAGTGTGGTGACAGGGACAGAAATGGGTGAGGAGAGGGTTCAAGCAGACCCTGGCCAATGTGTGTGGATAAGGCCTGGTGGTGGCTGGAGGTGAAGGGTGAAGAGGTGAAGGGGAGTGTGAAGCAGCTTATGGTTTCCTGCACAGGCACTCGGTGAAGCAATTTGATGAAGCAGAATTGTGAGTGGGTGATCTTTACACAAAAGATTCATTTTAGTCTCACAGTGTGACATACCTCTGTACCTGCCATAGGGCTCTCCAAAAAGGTAGTATAATGTGAAGCAGAGAGGTCATCACGCATAGGACAGTTCAGAATGGCTGAGTATAAAATTGAATGCCAGCAGCGTGAAGGGCAGTCAAGGGCTTTCTCTTGGGAGCTCCCACTGAAAATAGCAGTTTTACCCAGCCTGGCTGGCTTGGCAAGGTTAACTGGGCACCGTGGCTAAGCGTGGGCATTATCCATGTGAGCAGCCTGAGATGGTCCCCAGATGACCTTGGTCTAAACTTAGCTGATTTTCAGAGTATCAGTAATAGCAACAGACAGCTTTGGGATATTTCGTTTTCTGTAAAGAAAGTGTGACCATGGCAATACAGTTACTGGCGGCTAGTCCTCTAGTTGACTAAGGGCTCTGTGACTGAACGCATGCCTCTGGTTTCTGGAAGGCTATTTAAAAAATTAATCATTTTTTTCTTGAGTCAGAATATCTTGAACCTCTCATGTAACTTAGAAGAGTTGAAATGTAAGTTCTTCCCCTGGGAACACGTCAAAGAAATAACTGTTTGCATGCTGCAATTCATTAGCGTACCATTTACCTTTCTGCGTATCACAATAAGAGCAAGTCAGAATGCAAAATTTCAAAGCAGAGAAGAAATTTATTCCTTAAGAACTAGATTAAAAGTCAATGGCCCTTTGGGAGTCTAAAGATGACATCCAGGTTCTATTGGGCTTAGATCCTCAGATGTAAATTTTCTGCCATCAGGTAACGCTCCAGTCAGCACATCTAATGGTAAGTTTGCTTTAGTGTATGGTGTCTGGGGAAAATATTGAGACATTGTAGTAATATCATTTTACTTTTAATTTGAACTTCAGAGACTGCACTTCACCATGGAAACACTAGAGGGCAGAAGTAAAAGAGTAAAGGCTGTCTGTCTTGGAAGTGGAAGCTCAAAGCTCAAATCTGGAAGCTCGGGCTCCTAGAAACCAGAAGGGCTTCCCCCCCCCCCCCCCCCGCCTCTCTTTCTTTCTTTCTTTCTTTCTTTCTTTCTTTCTTTCTTTCTTTCTTTCTTTCTTTCTTTCTTTCTTTCTTTCTTTCTTTCTTTCTTTCTTTCTTTCTTTCTTTCTTTCTTTCTTTCTTTCTTCCCTCCCTCCCTCCCTCCCTCCCTCCCTCCCTCCCTTCCTTTCTTTCTTTCTTTTTCACTAAGGTACAAAATTTTACTTAGGCAGACATAGTGTGACCAAGTGACTTCATGTATGGTTGGAATTCAGTATTAAAAAAATCTTATGATCTGCTGTAGCTGTTCAGAATTCACAACAAGGAAAAAGCTATTACCCTGGGAACAGAATCTATAATCTGTCCATTTTAGACAGTTTGAGAGCCAATACAATATAGTATGTCTGTGAGTCCTTAATTTTAGGGAATACATTATTTAGATGAATAACCTCTCACAGAGATTGAATTTTTATTTAATGTAGTATTGCTCTTACTCAGGGTTCTCACAGTGAATAGTAATGGCATTCCAGACGCTTCCAGAAATGTGCTCTCTGTAGATAGCCAGGATTGATAGTCTTTCTCCATACCCCATGGTTTTCATGTATTAGCTGAACATTAAAACACCATTGTATAATCAGGAGACACTCTGGTTAACTGGTCTGTGTTATTTACATGTCAATGCCAATAGATTTTTTTTTCTTATTTAAATTCTTACTTGGTTACTTATTTTGTCCTTTTTAAAATGCCAGAAATAATCAATGAAGGCTAATCTCATCACCCATTTAAAAAAAAAAATCTCAATGACCTCATTCAGAAGCAAATATCTTAAAATCTTCTTTAAAAAGACTATCCAATTAATAGATAAATCATGGTACCAAACATCAAGTGAATATAAATATGTGAATTTCTGTCTTTTGCATATTACAAAATTTTGAGGCAACTGAGTAAAGCATATTCGGATCTAAGTGCAGGAAGGATCAAAACAAAGCACACTGGGCTAATAAGAATTTGTTCTTTTACAAATCCTGGGGTCATACTCAAGGGCTCCTAAGCACTAAGAAAGTAGAAATGATATTATGAATCCCGAAAGCAGAGTTGGTCTGTAATGATCAATGGCCAGGCAGGAAACACTCAGCTCTCAGCTCTAAAATTGGGGCTTGCATTTGTTAGTCATGCAGAAAACTTGGTCCACTTACCTCTCAAGGGAGACCCTCTAATCTCAGAAAGTGATGGCATGCGTGACTGTACCCGTGAGCAAAGTCTTTGGCAGAAGTGCCATTGATCCTTGTGGTAGTGAATAGAATCAAAACATTCTGTTGTCACCATCCCTGAAAAAGCGCATTCATGTGAATATTTCTTCCACCGGCATAATGAGACATCTCATGAAGGCATGTGGGTGTACACCACTATGTGGAGATATTGCTGATGAATGACAGACCGTCTGGTTGATTTACACAAACCCCCAAGTGCGCGTATGAGAATAGGTTAGGTTTAGATTGACGAGCAAATGTGTAGCCAGACTTCTGGCTGACAAATGGCAGAGCTATGCCAGCACATTCGCTTCTCTGGAGGGAGACCAAAAGTGAACCAGGATCAAGTTCACTCTTAAAGGACATCCAAACCTAGCGGATGGCTGGGTTGGTAAAGCACATATAGACACCAACAATCCAGAATAGAATAGAGAGAGTTCATAGTTGAACACATATCCAGGCCGATGACAAAGCTTGCTGAGTGTCCCTGGGCCCTGTGTGTATTTATAGTGACATTCCTTCAGAAGGGTCCTGCTGTTTTCAAGATAAATCTATTTTATTGGCAGCTTAGATTTAAACTCACTACTCTCTAAAAATGGCCTGTTTGGGTAAACCAGAAACTGAAAATAACAACTGATGAGACCGGTGTTCAAAATGGTGCCAACCAGTAAGCAGGCCAGATTGGATTAGTTTTAATTTTGACCAGGCACAGCTGAGAACAGAAATGTCCAAACAGCGTTTGTCAAGAAGAGTGAATTGTTTCAATCACTCTTACTAGGCAAAAGTTGAAAGGTCAGGGCTCCAAGAAAGTGCCATGACATTAATAATAGACACTGTTCCCTGGCATGCTCCCATGGCATGGCAGGCACCCCATTCAGCATTTGATGTGCCTTGGTGTATTGATTTCCCATCCTAACGCCATGGGACAGAACATATGGCCTTTCCTTTAAAGATGATCCTGCTATTCAGAGACCTTAGTTGTCCTGTCCAGAGCTACACAGCACCGAGACTAAGGATTTAGATGTTATGGCTCCAAATCCTTTGAGTCACCCTATGCTGCTGCTTGGACATGTAGTGGGCGTGCTCATCAGGTTTGCGGCTTGTAACCTCTGTGAGGGCTGAGGAATGTTGGAACAAAATAGAAAGCGGGGAGAGCTGGGTTTGAATCCAGACTACACTGGCTGGGGAAATCTTAGAAAAATTCCTAGTGTCTGAGCTTGTTCCTCATCTTTTGGAAGTGTGGGGGAGCATTGGGGTATGAGAAGATTTCTAAACAACCTTTCACAGCTCTCTTGATTTCAGGAGTCTTCTATCGGCTTTTTAATTTCCTGTAATTAAGGCACATATTTAGTCTTTTATGTGAACTCAGACGTGAGGAAACATTTTCATTTGAAATTCAAAACCTGATTTCAGTTTTTCCACAGGAATGTTACTCTTCGCTGTCAGGCTCACTTTGTGGGTGAGAGACTCCTACGCAGTGAACCTTCCATCTCCTAGGAGAAAGTCTCCATAGAGGGCATAGTTCCGCACAGAAGTGAGAAACAGATCCTGGAGGATGAAGTGAAGTAGGGAAACATTATCTGTGGCGGTTTAATCTTTCTTGTCATCGTGACTGGATTTGGAATCACCCAGTAGAGCTAACTCTGGGCATGTAACTTCCAGAGAAGGTTAACTGAGGAGAGAAAATAGAAAATCCACTCTGAATGTGGGTAATACCATTCCATGCTCTGAAATCCTGGACTGAGAGAGAGAGAGAGAGAGAGAGAGAGAGAGAGAGAGGAGAGAGAGAGAGAGAGAGAGAGAGAGAGAGAGAGAGAGAGAGAGAGAGAATAGAGCAGAACATCAGCATCCATCTCTTTCTGCTTCTTGGCAGCATGTAATATGACCAGATACCTCACTCTTGCTGCCCACCTTCCCAGCTGTGATGGCCTGTACCCCCAGGCTGGAAACTCCTTCTTCCTTACGTTGCTTCCATCATTGCAACAGGAAAAGGAATTGCTACCTTCAGAGCTTTACTGCATCACCACTAGGGAAAACCACTGGATTTGCCCTTTATGTAACGAAGCTGCTACATCCAAGCGAGTTCAAAAACCACATGTCCACACAGTTCTGCTCATTTTGTGTGTTTCATTCTGCTTTTGTAAACGAATGGGCTTTATTTATTGCAGCCTCTGTTTTGTTTAGACTCCAGTGCACTCTGTGGAGGGGATAAGCCTTCTCTGAACATAGCCATCTGCTCTCAGTGCACTAACTCCACCCATAGGCATTTGTACACCCCCCCCCCACTGCAGTTGATGGAAATATATACATTGGCTCTCTTACCAGGACGTGGGTCACCCCATGCTCAGCATTCTTGAGGCTTAAATGACATGGACCATGCTGTTTTGGGGGGTGCAATGACTGAACACTCTTTTGATGTGCCTCATGACACTCACTGACTAAATCCAGGCATTTGGTATTTGACCAGATGCCAAGTGTACTAGCCCAGATAGCTATGAACTTAGTGATAGCTGGATGCAAAAATTAGATCAAACCACCCAGGGAAATGTCTCCATACTGTTTTTGCAGGCATATGTAAGGTAGAGCTTTGATCAGTTAGGGAGTTATTTAAGCAAGATACTTTAGCTAAGATGTGATATTTCAAAATTTCAAATAATCCTATACAAAGTATCTTATAACAGTTACTGTTGAAAAAAAATTCTTCAATTTCTTTCCAGCCATTTAAAAATAATTTTGCGGTTGTTACAAAATGGGATCATACATAATATGTATTTTCAGTGCACATTTATTTATCTAACACTATATAAATTTAACCTAAGCATCATTCTGTTAGGAATATATAGGGAGCTTAAACTCTCATTTCCTAAAAGTTTGGGTTTATTTCACTTGTTGTTACTCTTCAATAAGAGTTATTTTTCAAATTTCCTACAACAAACTTCCATGTGTGGAATTATTGGGCCAGAGAAGACATAATCAGTGCTTATTATTATTAATATTCATTGGAATTTCTTCCCTGAGGAGTTGCTCCATATTGCCCTGTAATCATTGTTGGATACTCCTGTCTTTTCTATCTTCATTTTTTACTAGGTACACGTGTGTGTGTGTGTGTGTGTGTGTGTGTGTGTGTGTGTGTGTGTGTGTGTGTTTGTGTGCTTACACACATTTTTTTTCAGTAATTGCTATCTACTGAAGATACATAACAGCCTTAAGAACCAGAGTAAGCTTTAAATAGAAAGACTGCTAGAATGCCCATCCTTCATGCTGTAGGGATGGCAAAACCAATAGTATATAGACAGCAAAGTACTTAGAAAGAGCAAATTGCCCAAGTTTAACTATTGTCAGAAAGGTACTTGGTCTAGTTTTATTGTTTGTTTATTTATTTTTGTTTTGACTCCAGGCTCATTGTGTTCTACTGTACCACAGAAGCCCTTAAGTAACAGCACAGGACCAATATACAGAACCTTTCAAGCTAGGCTCAGAGACGGATGGGAATGGAATAGAAAGCAGGTCTAGAGATGAAAATGACCAAATGAGAGCATTTCCTTGAAAACCAAACACTTCACCCAAAAAGAGGAAATTTGATTATTTTATTCATACCTTTATATTCTTCTGTATGCATCTTAAAAAGTTTTTTTTTAAGTGCCTAAGAGTTGGAACTTTAACTAAACTCAGATACACATGAGTAACTCCAGTTGGAAGTTGTTCATGCATATCTGAAAGCAGACTATGGCCTTTTTAACTTTAGCTTATTAAACACAAGGAAATGCATAGTTAAAATTCCACTCTTAGCTCCTCAGCCAAGATGGGAATGGCCCCAGTCATAAAACACGATGGCTCCAGGACCAGCAATCTGTTGGAATTGTCAAGTGTGCTGTTCAAGTCACAGTAAATGAAGACTTCACCTTCATGTCTCAAAATGCATGTTGGTTAAAAGTGTATGTGTGTTGTCCTTCATGGCAAGGAGGAAGACAGACTTTTCAAGAACTGAAGTAGGGCATTGGGGGGAAGGGCAATGTTGGGGTGATGTTGGATGTTCTCTGTGCATCTTGAAGATCATTCTTGGGAGAATGATTTGGCTGTGCCCTTATTTGCTGGCATGAAAGGAGTAAAAGCCTGTCTGGAGTTCACAGTCCTGTAAAAGGGAAAATCTTCTAACATTGCCATTCCAATATGGCTGTAGTATAGGACTCAGCACTTGTAATTACCTGGAGAATTTGGGTGTTTGAGTGACTTTATGTGAACTATTCAGGAGGTCGAAAGCCCTAGCTGGTAAAGTGCATGACTTATTCAGTCCCCCAATGCAGCAAAGCACCAACAAATAACAGGTATTTAATTCACAAAAAAATATGGTTCAGGATGTAGCAGGAAGTATTGTGCGGATATATTGTATATCAAATAAAGATTGCCTGAAGATCAGAGGATAGAGCCAGCCACTGAGTTAGCCATAGAGGTGGTACCTCCCATCAATCCTAGTACTTGGGAGGCAGAGGCCAAGATCCATCTGGGTCTCTGTGAGTTCAAGGCTAAACAACAAGCAGTGGTGGCACATGCCTTTAACCCCAGCACTAAGAAGGTTGATATGGCTGAGCAGAGAAGGAACATAAGTCGGGAGGAGACGGGAGTTCCCTGCTTCTGCTTCCCTTCACTTCTCCTATTCAGGCTGCGGATTCGAAGACAGGATCTATGCCTTTTGGTCTGAGGATTCAATAGTGCTGAGAACTGGCTGTGGCTTCTTCCTCTGTCTATCAGATCTTTTAGCTTTTCCCCAAAAATCTGACTCTGAGTTTTTATTACAAGGATTTGTGCAATAAAGCATCATGCTGACATCATCAAATGATTCTTTTCTTGAAGTACTTTGACCTTGAAAAGTCGTTGTGGAAAACAGTGATTGTTTTCTGTGATTTGTACAATTGTTTTTCTGAAAGGGCATTGCAGCCTTTACATGACTCCGGCACACCTGGGGCTCTTGGGTCACCTCTGGCACACCTTGGATTATTGAGTGTTGCACATGGCACACAATAAAGGACTAAAGTCATGCGGGCATGTGATACTTTCCTTTAGAGAAACATATAGATTAGATTAAGAACCTTGGTATGAGGAAATACTTTACCCCCAAAAAACTAACTTTGTGAAAAATCAATAAATATGCCTTTGTATATCAATTCAAGGTTCAGTTCAGTTCAGTTCATCAGAGCGCTGGACTCCCTGCTGCCACACAGGCCTTAAAATTTCATCTTGTAATGACCTCTCTTTTCAACTGACTCACACAACCCAGAATACCCTGACAACAAAGTTAAAAATGTGGTACATTTTTACAATGGAGTTTTACTCAGCAGTTAAAAAATATTAAATTATGAAATTCTCAAGTAAATAAATAGAACTGGATATAAAATCATCCTAAGCGAGGTACCCCAGACTCAAAAAGACAAATATTGTATGTATTTACTGATATGCAGATATTAGCTGTTTAAGTCAATATCCAAGGTGCGATCCATAGAACCACAGAGGTTAGGTATAGAGGAAGGGCTAGGTAATACAGAAAGATCTCTTAAGGAAAGAAAAATGGAATGATATTTATGGGTGGGTAAGAGATCTGGAACAGGAGTAGCAAGTTGGGAGGGGACAGTAAAGGGAGATGAGGAAGGAAATATGAAGAGGAAATAATTAAGAATAAAAGTCATTTGAGGAGTAGTGTGGAAATCTAATATAGACATTACTGAATGAAGGTAGTCTAAATGAAATCACCAAATATGGGGGGGGGGGGCAGAATTAGAAATGCCCATTTCTTGTCACCAAATGAAACTTCCGATATCGGAATCTAATTACATCTACAGGGGTCCCATGGGAAACCCCAAACAGCCCAGTCTTTAGCCAAGACTACAAGTTGCCCTCACAAACTGATAGCAAGATCCCATTGCTAAAGGTCACACCTATGCAACTTAACGAACACGAAGTTGGGCTGGTGCCTATGTGGAGCCTTTTCTTGTACATTCTAGAGTCTTTGGTTCAGGAAGGTACCCTGCATGCTACCAAAGGAGAAAGATAAACACCAGAGGAGAAAATAAACATCAAGCCAGGCACAAACCCCTTGATCTACAATGGTGGTCCGGCTGCAAGATATACTAGGGCAATGGCGGCACAAAAGTTGTGGGAGTAGCCAAAGAATGTCTGACTTGACTCAAAGCCCACTTCAGGGAATGGAACCCATACCAGACTCTGGGAGACAAAGAACCCGAGACTAGATGACCCAGGAACCAATTCTACTGTTTGAAAGCAAACAAAAGAGCCAAAACATAGAGCAATAAAATGAGCCCCAATGACAGTCTTCTATACTCATTGATCAGCACCTTGCTCAGCCATCATCAGAGACACTTCCTGCTGCAACAGATGGGAAGGAATATAGAGACCCACAGCTCTACATTATGCAGAGAATAAGACACAAGGCCTGTTAACACCACAAAGGCTCATAGAAACTCCCAGAGACTAGAGCAGCATGCACGGGTCTGCACGAGTCTGCATGGGTCTGTACGGGTCCTCTGTGCTTATATTCGGGCTCCTGCTTTAGAGTTTTCCTGGGATTCCTGAGTGTGCAAATGTGTGGGTCTGGTTCTTGTGTCTTCTCCTGGCCTCTTTTCCTATTGTTTGTCTTGTCCGACTTCAAGTATTAGGTTTTGGTTCATTTATTTTATTATTCTCCCTTGTTTGTTTTCTAATGACAGACAGAGACAGAGTGGCTCTGGGTGTGAGAGGAGGTAAGAAGGAACTGGGAAGAGGATGTATTATGTGAGGGGAAAATCTATTTTTAATAAAATTCTAATATTTACCTATTTGAAAAACCGTGGAAGAGAATTTCCAAATTATATAATGATGTTCCAAGTATATAATTTAGAGGCCTTTCAATCCCCTGTCTAGTGTTGCTTATCTGTGGGAAAATGGTGCATCAGCTGGACTTCTCTACCTTGTCAAGTTTCATGGGTTTGGCCCATGGGAAGCAGGTTTTCATTAGGCTATAACAGCATTTGGCTAACACTGAGGCAGATGGGAATTTATTAGGACCTTTCAGTAGAAGCTCGGTGGAGGAAGATGAGCCTGAAAGATGATTTAGTTCTGAGGGTGACTTGTTATATTTTCTCTGTAGCACAGCTTCTAGCTAGAAGAGCCACAAAACCCAGGTTAAAGAAAACATATAAAATAAACAGAACTTAGCCCACAGTGACTCAGGACACAAAGTGCTAAAGCCAAGCTTTCAAGCGACAGATATTAAGTTCCATTCATGCCATATAAAGAAAGCATTCAGCCTTAATATGACAGTCAAAGCAAAAATGGGGAAAATATATAACAGTGCTTTATCTTTAAGTTTTTCTGTTTAATAATCACAAGGTATTGATTTAGTAGCATAAGCATATGATTTGTAAATGTGTTGTCAATATTTGCTTAAAATCTTTGGCTGACTCTGACTGGACCGTTAAAGCTTTGAAGCAAGGGCGGGCAGGAGGGAGGGAGGGAAGGGACAGAGAAAGGGAGGGAGGCAGGAGGAGAACATGTCTATGGAAATCCAAGTGTTAGGTCTTCACAAATTCTTCTGTGTTCAGTTTGATCTCAAAGAAAACAAAAACAGGATGTGAGGGTGAACGCTTGCATAGCCTTTTCAGAGTTAGGCGAGTGTGTACATTTGGTTGACCGGCCATCTCTCAGAAAGTTTAGAAATATTTGGAATGTAGTAGAAAACCTAAGGGACCACCCACAAAATGAGGGTCACTCCCTCCCCATTTCTGCATACTGGCTAACACAGCCTAACTGTGACAGCCATTTTGCATCTCAAGGCATTCCTGAGTATCATATTGGGCAGGACCCTTGGAAATGAATGCTATCACAGCACACAGTGTTTGGAGGTAACAGAAACACTCCAGGCAGAGAAGAGCCATGCAGTCTAGAGCCTGGAGCTCAGATCACCCAGTGTGGTTTTTCTCTGGTGCCACCAGCTAAACAAGAGCTCAGCCTCAGGCAGAGCTGTGAGCAGTATATGTATTTATTGTCCAGACTTTCAAACAAATGGCTATGAAAATACATTGGTGGAGTAGAGATTTCATTATAGGATTCTGAAATGGAAGCAGCTTCCAAGCTGCTATGTAGTACTTTTTTTCTTCAGGATTTCCTACTGTTTAAAATTAAAATCTTAGCAAGGGACCCAGGAGGATGTGGCATCTCTATAAAGGTATCCTGCATCCTTCATCTTTTCCTTTCAAAGGCAGGGACAGTCCAAACCACCGTCTTTGCTGTGCTGAAGTGGTACCAAAACAGTTTGACATTCCCGTACAAGCCTCCAGATGACAGAATATTTCATTTTTTGCCTCCTGCCTGTGGGCTTTTCCCTTTTCTTACTTCTGTGATTTACTTTCACTCTTACTCTGTGTCTGACTATGTGCCTAGGTGACAGGGCCCCCAAAGACCAAGAGCCAAAGAAAAAAGAGCAAGAAAGCAACCAACATTTTGGTGTACCAACATAGGTTGTATTTCCATGTATGGCTTGATAAAGCTGGGAGGAAAAAAAGAAGATATGGCTCCTTTAAGCATTTCTGCTCACTGGTGAGCCTTTGAGCAATCAGTACATTATGTAGGGGAAAATAACCTATGTGAAAATGCCTACTTCAGTTCAAATCAAGCATTCTAGAGCTCTAGGAAAGTTAAATGCAGTTCCTAGTAAGACAAACCTTCAACCAGGCTGCACACTTTAGGCTTGGCTTTCAGGAACCAAGAAGCAGGCTTCTAGAGCTGTGCACAAAGGATCTAGCTGTTGCTTAGCAATGTAAAGTTTGCTCACATGGTCAAAAAAAGCTAAATACACCCAGTAAAAGAAGTCCAGATGGGAAAACAAAACAAAACAAAATAAAACAAAACAAAAAACAAAATCCTAAACAAGTTCTAGCATGCTTTACAATGTGCATAGGCTTAAGAAAGAAAGAAAAAAGATATGGGCAGTCATAGGAAGAGATAAATAGTTTAAAAATAATAAAGTCTTTAAAGAGAGAAGTGAAGTAATAAAAAAGAATAAGCCACATAGAGATGAGAAATACTCAGGAAGTCTGGATCCTGTATGTCATTGTGCGGATTTTGAATTTTTTTTGAATGCTGATGGGCAAGAAACAACTGGTGGGAGACATGGGATTGTGAGCAGGACTGCAGGATATTTCAGAACTACCTTAACTTTAAGGTAGTCAAAATAATGTATTTTTCAAAAAGAAATAAAACATGCTTTTGAGTTTTGTTTCCACAGGAGATGAGAGGTCATGAACTCTTTCTGGAATAATATGGATCAGGTTTGATCAGATGAGACCTCCTGAAGTTAACAGGTGATATCTATTAACAAAGATTATAGCTGATCTGTAGTAAGAGGTTTCTGGCCCGGACTTTCGGGCCTAACCTCAAGGTCTAGGCCCACAGACCCACAGTCCCACAGAGACACACAGATGCTTTCAATAATTTTTGGCTGATCAGCCTCAGGCCCAGGCATATAACTTGCTAACTCTGTACCCTTCATCTAAACCATGATTCTTCCAATTCGGCCATGGGGCTCGGTAACTTTTCTTAAAGCAGCATGGTTGTCCTCTGCTTCTTCCGGCTTCTCTTTGGTGATTTGCTCTGTGCTTCCTGTTCTTAGAGTTTTTAGTCTTGTACCCCACCCACACTTCCTGCCTGCCTTTGGCCCATCAGCACTTTTTATTAAACCAGTGGGTGGGACAATTATTTACCATGAAACAATACAATACCCCTACATATCCCCTTTTCTCCTTTTAAAACAAAAAGAACTCTAAATCTAATATTTTTTCACCCCTTATCTATAACAACTTATAAACAACACTGTAAATATACACAAACATCCATAATCCATGTTTTGGGAATGTGGGTGTCATTCTCTAGGCTGCTTCCTGCTGAATGGGGGCATTGGCAATCTCATGGGAATCCAAAGAAAAATGTAAGATTATGGACAATCTTTAGTGGAGTAATCTGGAAGGCTGGGTCATCTCAGCCAGTCTCCTTGAAATTGTTCTGGATACAGAGCTCAGAAAACTTCAACAGAAGTGCTCTGAAATGCTGAATCATCTGGGCCATCCATTTTCATTGGAGATTTTTCAGGGGGTCTTCCTCTATCAAACTTTATGTTCTTTATCCAGGAATAAATCCACAGTCTCTCATTTTCTGTGAAAATAAAAGGAAAACCTCTTCTCCAAAGTAGTGTATCTTTGCATTTCAATTTTAAAGTAAACTCATTTACAAAATATATAGGTTTAATTACTCCAACATTTATAATCAACTGTCTTTTAGCAGATTTTACTAAGTCATTTTCAGTCAAGAAGCTTAAAGATAAGACAATAATATACAGTATCCAGACATTCTTTGTATTTTCCATCTTTACGTGGCTTTCTTTCTTTCCTCCTTTCTCTCTTTCTTTCTCTCTCTCTTTCTTTCTTTCTTTCTTTCTTTCTTTCTTTCTTTCTTTCTTTCTTTCTTTCTTTCTTTCCTTACTTATTTATTCTATTTCTTCTTTAAGGGCTTTCTCTACCTCTTTTTTCTTTCTTTATGCCTATGTGTATATATATATATATATATATATATATATATATATATATATATATATATATATATATATATATAGTTTCAACACACTCTAAACCACTTAAACTTTTTTTTTAAAAAAAAAAACTGCCTTTACTGTATATTTATTTCTTAACTTTTTCTGTCTGACCACACCTTTGCTTGGCTAGGATGATTAACTCCACCCAGATTCTTCTATTTCTTTCTGTTTCTGAACACACCTTTAATCTGCCAAGGATTCTTCTATTTCTTTCAATTTCTGAACACACCTTTAATCTGCCAGGATTCTTCTATTTCTTTCAATTTCTGAACACAACTTTAATCTGCCAAATTTCAAGGTTGGTAGGATACCCATCCACCCAGCTCCTAGTCTAATTTCATAGGATTTAGCTTTTTTAGCCCAGGTACTCTGGGGAACTTTAGGGTCCATATAATCACCAAGTAAAACTTAGCCATCCGTTGCTCATTAACTCTATTTAAGCATTTGGCAGCAGGGCCTCTTAAAAGACTCACAAGTACTTTGCCTCTAAGGCTGAACCAGGAAGCTTCTCTTTGAAAAGCCAAGCCTTACTTTGCCTCAAGCAAACAGAGCTGATCCAAGAAAACACCGCCACTAGAAAGCCATCTTTGATTCTGTTCCCTTTTTGTCCTCAGAAACCTTAAATACATCGTTTATAACTTTTTGCTTATATTGAGAATTCTGTGAGACTTCAGAAACAAGCCATTTTATACCTTAAGCTACAATCCAAAAGCCCGACATTGTAGCTCAAGGCCACAAGTCTCACCAGGGAGTTTCTGTACCACTGTTCATGTGAAAGATACAACTCAGAAGCTGCTTTGGGCTCTAGACCATTTTTTAAGCTTTCTACAGCCCATAGACCCACAGTCCCACAGAGACACACCGATGATTTCAATAGTTTTTGGCTGATCAGCCTCAGGCTCAGGCATATCACTTGCTAGCTCTCTACCCTTCATCTAACCCATGATTCTTCCTGTTCAGCCATGGGGCTCGATACCTTTTCTCACAGCAGCATAGTTGTCCTCTGCTTCCTGCATCTTCTCTCTGGCGTTTTCCTGGCATTCTGCTCTGTGCTTCCTGTTCTTAGTTTTTAGTCTGGTAGCTCCGCTCACACTTCCTGCCTGCCTTTGGCCCATCAGCTCTTTTTATTAAACCAGTGGGTGGGACAATTATTTACCATGAAACAACCCAATATCCCTACACTGATCTTCCCAAGAATTGGTCATTATCTTAAATTTTCTCAAGGATCTTAAAGATGATTCATTTACAGACAGCAGGAAGCAGTTTGGAGAATACCATGCCCACATTCCCAAGAGGAGTGTGGGAAGCTATTGATTATTTAGTGGGTTATACATGTTTGTTACCATTAGGAGAATATAGTATATTGATACAAATTTAAAGTTATTTTTGATATATTGTATGCATGTTTCTACTTCTGTTTAAAATATTTTTATATATTGATACAATTTGAGGTTGTTTTGTTGTACTGTATATATGTTTCTAATCTTGCTAAGATATTTTTACATAATGATAAAATTTTAAGGTTATTTTATTACAACACATTTATATATGTTTCTAATCTTGTTTGAGTTAGTATACCTAGCAGTTCATTAAAAATATATGGTACACTTCTAGCTTTTGAAAGCTATTATTAAAAGTATTTGGGATAATCAAGAAACACAGGTCAGTAGTTAGTAATCTATAACAATCAAATATGTAGATATGTTAGGTATGTTTTCTAGATCATATTTCAGGTAGATAGATGCTCTTTAAATACCTATAGATTATAGCATTTAAAATGTTTTGTTAAGTTAGGGCTTTCATAGCAATGACATACAACTGTTCTTGAAATCACTAATTTATTCCATAAAAGGATAATGAACACTGAAGAAACTCCTTATGGGGATTTCATTGTGGCAAGGTTAGCCACTGGGCAAAGAAATCTTTGACTGCTGATAATGTGCTCTGCGGACTGAACATGTAGTAATGTAGGACACACAGGAAAAAAAAATAACAAACTGTTGAACTTAACCAAAACAAGGCAGAACAGGCCTTAAAAATTTCTGCTTCACAGAAAAGTCTGCCAGATTGTAAGAGGATTATGTTACATTGTAAATAATTGTCCTGACTACTAGTTTAATAAAAATGCTGAGTGGCCAAAGGCAGACAGGAAGTGTGGGCAGAGCTACCAGGCTATGAAAACTCTTGTGGACAGGAAGAACAGAGCAAAGATGCCTTGGAGACACTAGAGAGGCAGATGCAGAAAACAACTATGATGCTCTGAGAAAAGGTACCGAGCTGCATGGCTGAACAGGATAAGGATCATGGTTAGTTTAGGAGCAAGAGCTAGCAAGTTATATGCCTGGGCCCCAGGTCAATCAGTGTACAATTAATACAAGTGTCTGTGTGTTTCAGTGGGACTATGGGACTGTGGGTCTGCAGGTCCAGGCCACGAGGCTAGGTGGGAAATTCTGGGTCAGAAACATAACACCACATACTCTGGGCCTGTAGGCCGAAGATGGGTGTCTCAACATTGCAGAGAAACTTTTGGTAGCCACGTCTTTGTGGTTAGATAATATATTACATTCTTCTGGGTCTTTGATGGAATTGAAGACTAGTTAGTTATAGTTTCAGTTTTTCTTAGTTATGATAGAAAGTAAATTAGGTATAAAACTTTGGATTCACTAAGAATAGGTAATGCATTATTTTCTCCGAATATGCTAACTACAAATGGACAGAATATTGTAAATGTAATTCTTCCTTGATAATTGTTTTTGCCTTGAATAGTTTTATTATGTTAAATTTAAAATCTTTTTATTTAGACAAAAGGGGGAAATGTTGTAGAATGTTATTTTAAATGTGTGACAGTCGCTTATGCTGTGGAACATTTGTTTAATGATGCAAAGGTGTGCTGCGTTCCTTTATGTTGCATTTGTTTGGTTCTGTGGAGCTGTGTCACTTTGCCTGCCTAACACACCTGATGGTCTAATAAAGAGCTGACCAGCCAATAGCAAGGCAGGAGGAAGGATAGGCAAAGCTGCCAGGCAGAGAGAATAAATAGAAGGAGAAATCTGGGAGGGAAAAGAAGAAGAAACAAGAGGAGAGAGAGAGGAGGAGGAGGAGGCAAGGGCTAACCAGCCAGCTACACAACCAGCAACAGAGCAAAGAAAGATATGCGGAAATAGAAAACAGTAAGAGCCCAAAGGCAAAAGGTAGACAGGATAATTTAAGAAAAGCTGGTAAGGGACAAGTTAAGCTAAGGTCTGGATTCGTGAGTGATACGTCTCTGTGTGTGATTTGTTTGGGAGTTGGGTGGTGGACTCCCCCAAAAGAGCAAAAACAACCAACTCCAAGGCCCTGTTTCCAGTTGCAGTCATATTGGGAGGTGATAGGGATTAAGCTCAGCATAGGAATGGGGTGGGGTACAGTTTAGTCCCTGACAGGGACACGGAAAATCTGTGACCCACAGGAAGAGCCCGAGCAATTGCATCTTAGCCAATTGTTCTCTTTCTTCTAACCCTTCTAATTCTTACTTGCAGCTTCTTGATACCTCCTGACAGAAACACCCCAAAAACAGAGGCAAGTTTTTGTCTGATGACTCCCTGAATGTCACACTCTGGGATCTGTCTTCTCCTTTATAATCACAGGGCGACTTCTGGCATTCAGAGAAGAGCATTATCACAGGACTATACAGTGTATGCAGCTTATAAGGTGGCTGCGTTAGCTCCCTAACAACAACCTAACCACAACAACCGAAGGAAGAAAGGTTTTGAACTCCCTGGTAGAGGGAGTACATCATGTGGGAAAGGCATGGGGGCAGATAGGACAGGCGGGAGGCCGAGGCAGGGTTGTTGCTTAACCACCTTGTTCCTTCTCCTGCATCTTAAGTTCTTCCAATGCAGCCTGTGGGATGGTGCTGCCCACATGCAGAATGAGTTAACTTTTCCAGACACTTGCTCAAATACATGCTCAGAGTGTGTCTCAGTCAAGTTGCCATTGAAGATCTACTGTCGTGATCACCATGGCTAAATATAGGAAAGCACATTTAAAGGAATTATGAACAACAGGCATAGACAGAAGGAGGTGGTTGGCTTTGTGGGTCAGTCAGTGTGAGAGCGTGGTAGGTAGTAGTGGTTCTGGTGAGAATTAGAGAAAGTTTCTATTGTGAGCAGACATGGAAAACATGTGCCTCCTACTGGTCAGGCAAGTTTTGAAATCTTCCTTTTGCTGCACAGCTTCTAGAGATCCCCTGTTCATCCTACTTAGATAAACACATGCTGTGTGACTGTGTGCAAACATCCTGCCATGGACTTAGGTTGACAAGCAACACCCCAGAAGTCATATCTGGCCACTATAACAAAAACCTGAGGAGATTTTCATGAATTCTGTGTTCTTGTGTTCTTCAAGGTGTAGCCTCTTAGTTCTACATGAGGGAGAATTGTCAAGTCACAATAAAATCCAAATCCCTTACTGGATGGCTTTTTTCCCTTAAAAATCACCCAAACTCCTTTTTTTTTTTTTTTTTTTTTTTGTCTGGGAGCTCTGGATGACTTGAACTTAAAAAAGTATATGGCACATTTTAGGCTAAGTGGTAGCAATTAATTTTACTTTAGATTGTTATTTCTTATTAGTGTCTCTGATAACCTAATTTTAAGAATGTATAATCATTGGTTGTTTGAAACATTGAGTTGTTTTAAATATTTAAACAGCCTGTAATTTATGAGAAAGCTCTAACCACACCAGAGCAGGGGTGCAGCTCACAAGGTCATTGTGTTGGCTCTGACAGTTTTCTGGCAGATGACATAGGAATCCTAAGAGCAGAGGCCCTTGTCATACAAGATACATACATACATATACATACATACATATACATGCATAAATATACATATATACATACATATATATGCATACATATACATACATTCATATACATACATATACATGCATACATATACATACACACACATACATATACATGCATACATATACATACATATACATACATATACATGCATAAATATACATATATACATACATATATATGCATACATATACATACATACATATACATACATATACATGCATACATATACATACATACATATACATACATATACATGCATACATATACATACATACATATACATACATATACATGCATACATATACATACACATACATACATATACATACATACATATACATGCATACATATACATACATACATACATATACATGCATACATATACATACATATACATGCATACATATACATACATATACATGCATACATATACATGCATATACATACACACATATACATACATATACATACATACATATACATGCATACATATACATACATACACATACATATACATACATATACATGCATACATATACATGCATACACATACACACATATACATACATATACATACATACATATACATACATACACATACATATACATGCATACACATACATGTATATACAGGGATATACAGTTGCATTGATGAGTGGCAGGAACATTAGTGGGGCTGGACAGAGAAAGACACTGAGGAGTAAGCCAAGGCCCTAGCTTCCCAGTGCTGAAAAGGAGAAAGACATACAGGTACCTTTCAGCTTCAGCATTAACACTCAGGTGCACTTTCTCCAGCACCCCCTCACCCCTTGTTTCTGCTGATGAACCATGAGTAAAGAGTGGACAAGAATTCTTCACCACTATGCCCATGCAGTGGCAACATTAGAACATGGAGGCTCTTCTGAGAATGCTAGCGTAGTAGTCGCTAGCAGTCTAGAAGGTAAGTTTCTCCAGGCCAGGGGCTGCGGTGAACTGTGAGCAGTAAGCTAGCCCAGAAGCAACATGGCCAGCTCTTCAGCCTTTGTGGCTGTCTGTGGGAGCCATTGGGACACTAACCGATGTACTGGAGCCCCTTAACTGAGAGGTGCATCTGTGTTTATCTAGCCCCGTCTTGGTAGGAATGGAGGGAAGTGTTGTATTTAGTTTGCGGGTCCCATGCCCCAGAGGTCTCGGATCCACAGACCTGCCTGGCGCCGCTTATCTGCCCGCCGTCCGACCCACAGACCTGCCGTGCCAGACCCCTCAGCTGCCCAGCCGCCCAGGTCCCCAAAAATAACTCAGAGGCTTATATTAAGTTCATGCTGTTTGGCCTATGGCTCAGGCACATTGCTAGCTAGCTCTCATATCTTAAATCAACCCATTTTTATTAATCTGCGGGCCACGTGGCGGCCCGTAGCTCACCGGTGTTCCTTACATGTCGTCTCTTGGGCGGCTTCCGCGCGGTCTGCCTCTAACTCCGCCCTCTTCTCTTACCTAAGCTCTGATTTCTCCTCCTACCTATTCTACGTACCTGCCATGGTCCAAACCAGCTCCTTTATTTAAAGATACAGCACTCACAAATGCATTCCCACATTTCCCCCTTTTTCTCTAATCAAAAAGGAAGGTTTCAATTTTAACATAGTCAAATTACATATAACAAAATAGCCATCAAGCAAGAATTACAGTTACAATATCTAGTCCACTTGCACTTAGCAAAATTAAAGAAAACATTCTATCTACCTTATCTTTATGAATCTAAAGTTTCATATCTAATATACTTTTCAAATGACTAAGAAAAACTGTACATATAACTATCTAATCTTCAACTATATCAAAGACCACAGAAGGATATAATATTTACCGAAGTAAACTAGAAGTGCAAACGACTTCTAAAATCTAGAAAGGACAGAGATGACACCTATCTGCCTGGACAGTCACCCAAAGTTCCTTTATAAAGTTGGGGCATTTATCTTCAGCCTACAGGCCCAAAGTCTCTTTTCATTTCAGTGAAGTAGGAAATCCGCTCTGCCCATTTTGGCACAGTTCATCCGTTGTTTTTCCTTGAGTCTTGAAGAATGTCTGACAGTTTTCTCTGTAAAGCAGGAACCCGAATGATGATCTTGGCTTGCTCTGCCAAAGTCCAGAGGTCATCTTCTTATGGAACCTGCATGTCTAGTTTAAACAGCATATTGTCAAGCAGTCAATATAAAAACAGTTTCTTCTCCAGTGGCTTACCATTACCACAAATAGATGAGACTCTATATGGAGTTTCTTCAATGCCCATTTTCTTGTTGAAGTAAATTAGTGCTGCCAGGTACAGACCTGTCTCACTGTCCAGAAAAGTCTAAGCTCTTAAAACATTTTAAATGCCATATTCTGTAGGTCTTAGAAGTATTTGAAGATTATCTATTTAATTGAAATATATCTTTGTATACCTAAAAATCTTAACTAACCTAACTATAAGTTTGATTATCAAAAGTGACTATTAACCTTTATTTCTTAATTATACATTACAATTTTAAAACAGTTACATGAACATCATATCTTAAACAAGAATAGAAAAACACATACAGCATAATAAAATTGACTTTAAATTTGTATCAATAAACCAAAATCTATACCAATGTAAAGCAGTTTGAGATTAACAGCTGATTACCTGTAAATTTAATAATCTAATTTTTTAAAAAAGCATTTACATACCATATCCCCCGTTTTTTCTTAGAAAGAGATTGACTATGACCATTAACCATTTATAATGAAAACAAACATTTAGAAACAATATTTGGGGAATTTGGGCGTTGTTTTTCTATTACTACTTCCTGCTGATTAAGGGGCGTTGAAAGTCTCACGGTTGTTGAGGCTGAATCAGTCTGCAGCTCTGAAGCTGTTCTGGCCATCTCTTCTCATCAGAGGTTTTTTCAGGGGGTCTTGGTTGATGAAACCACATTTGCCTGGAAGCAATCCACAGGTTCTCATCTGTGGAAACAGAAACAGAACTCTTCCAAAGCAATAAATCTTTAGACACAAATTTCAAAATCAAAATACCTTTAAAATATACATTCTTGTTTAACTTAGTAGCCTTTGCAATCCATTGTCTTTTTGCAGTTAGCTCATTAACAGTTAAAAAATTAAAAGAAAACACAATAACAACCAAAATCCAGATTTTGTGTCTATTTTCCATCTTTACGTGGCTTATTATATTTTTATCACTCTATTTCTCGCTTTAAAAACTTTTTCTAACCTCTTTATTTTCTCTCTGAGGCCTATGTACCTTTTACAAACATTGTAACCCGTTTACAGGTTTTCTTTTTATCTGAATCTGTTTTATTGTGAATCCTTAATCATCTTCTAACCTTAAGAGCTTTTAAAATACATTCTCCAAAAAGAAGCACAGTTTTTGCAAATTAGGCTGAATCACTAAGTTTTCTTAAGCGGACCGTAAACAGAGCACACCCAAGAAGATGCTGCCACGAAGAAAATCTGTTTCTCTTTTGTTCCAAATAAGCAGAAATCTAAAATCAATCACATTACTGAGTCTTTTGTTAGTTTTCAGGAACCCGCCTGATTGTAGCTCACACTGCCTGTCGCCAGCCCGCCGCTGGCGCCATTTTGAGTGTGACCCGGACCATGCTTTGTTTGTACAAAGACCCGCTCCACACACACAATTTGGAAGCTGCCCTGGCTCAATTTCTGAGATCTAGAACTCTTTTTAATCTTTGTCAGGCTCTAAGTGGATAATCGCCCCACGTTGGGCGCCATCTGTTGTATTTAGTTTGCGGGTCCCATGCCCCAGAGGTCTCGGATCCACAGACCTGCCTGGCGCCGCTTATCTGCCCGCCGTCCGACCCACAGACCTGCCGTGCCAGACCCCTCAGCTGCCCAGCCGCCCAGGTCCCCAAAAATAACTCAGAGGCTTATATTAAGTTCATGCTGTTTGGCCTATGGCTCAGGCACATTGCTAGCTAGCTCTCATATCTTAAATCAACCCATTTCTATTAATCTACGGGCCACGTGGTTGCGGCCCGTAGCTCACCGGTGTTCCTTACATGTCGTCTCTTGGGCGGCTTCTGCGCGGTCTGCCTCTAACTCCGCCCTCTTCTCTTACCTAAGCTCTGATTTCTCCTCCTACCTATTCTACGTACCTGCCATGGTCCAAACCAGCTCCTTTATTTAAAGATACAGCACTCACAAATGCATTCCCACAGGGAAGCGTTCACAATGCTCCCAGAGGGGATCAAATATGCTTGTACACGGACATTCATTTATACTCACTACACCTTGGGCTCAACACCTTTCCTCACCCCTCACGTGAAGACTAGCCCTCTCCCAGAGATGGTTCCTCATGTTCACTGCACATCTCGACAAATCACTGAGCTCTTCTGTTCTTTGTATGTCAAAAAGCGGCATTTCTTGCAAGAAAGAGAAATATTGAATCTAACCTTTGAATGATAATTAACAATACTTTATAAATTTTGTAAAGTAAAAGCTAAGCATGCTCTATGATCTAGCACATGCACTCTTAAGTCATGAATGTTATAGAAACATGTGCAGAGATATAGCGGAAGATGTGTGCAAGCATGTTTGTCACAGCGTGTTAACAAACTGGAGGGAACCACATACCTATCAACAATGAAGTGGTATCCAATGGGACACTGTGTAACAACAAAAGGAAGTTGTAGATACACAATATACGTAGCTAAAGCTGCTTGTGTTGAGAGCATGACATTTTAAGAAGTAGTGACAAAATAAATGCAGTTTTAAAATAAGAATAGAAGCAATGACATAAATGGCAAGGTGGTCACCTAGCTGAGAGACTGGGGTAGATGCCAGACTCTACTAGGGGGAGCTGAAGCAGGAGGTGGGAACATGAAGATGAATGTCCAGACTAGAACATTTTCAGTACTGATCAGAGATGCATAGAGGCCCAAGTGGGATGTCAACCGGATGAGATGGACTCCACTGGAGGAAAGTCACTATTTCTCGTGAATGTTGACTAACACTCCAGAGGCGGACCTCTAAAGTCCACAGCCATGGCTGCATAGACACACAGGCATACTGCTACATAGATGCATGCTTACTCTACACACACACACACACACACACACACACACACACACACACACACACACACACACACTACATGTACACACAATAAAACCAAAAAAGTAATTCTTAAGATTGATTTTTGGGCTGGAGAGAGAGAGAGCTCTGTGGTTAAGAGCACTGACTGTTTTTCCAGAGATCCTGAGTTCAATTCCCAGTAACCACACGGTGGCTCACAACCATCTGTAATGAGATCTGGTGCCCTCTTCTGGCCTGCAGGGATACATGCAGACATAGCACTGTATACATAATAAATCTTTGGAAAAAAAAAAAAAAAGAGAGATAGATTTTATTTTCATTCTTCTCTTCCCCCAGTTTATCGAAGTACATTTAAAATATAAACATTGTAGTATTCAAAAACAACTCAGGCTTAAGGAAGCTGTTCAGTTAGTGAAAATATCCCCATGTATTGTGACACGGGATCTTGGTGGGATGTATTAGTGAAATCCTGGAAGGCCTGGGGTTTTTCTGGAGATTAGTGTGGGACTTGGCTTTACAGTCTCAAAAAGGGCTACTCTATTCTGGTATCTTAGAAACATGGCTGTCCTTTTAATAGAATGCACACCTAGGTTGGTGCTAAGAGTTTGTTGTAAGGTCCCAGCTCTGAAAGCAATGGGAATCAACCACTCACTGCATCTCTTTCCCTCTCTATCTTTCCTTACACTTCCCATCCTCGTGAGCGCTTCGGAACCTTCCATTGGTTGGCATCTCTCTCTTTTTGCCCCTGGTCTTTATGTTTTCTCTCTGGGTCCCCTTTCCTGCTTACCAGCTCTTACAATCCTAACCATGTTCACATGACAGAGAGAAGCAGATTTCAGGGAACTAGCTTACACCAGAGGGCACTCATGTGACATTGTAGGGTAGAGCCCCTCCCAGCTGACTGCTCTGGGCACACAGAGTGGCTTCCTTGCCAGCCTGGCCTCCCAGGGGGAGGAGTGGGAACCTGAGGGATCCAGGCTGAAACTTGCAACTTGGGAAATAACATATGGGAGACTGGTTAGACAAGCTTATCAAGGACACTGGGTTTCTGCTGGTGCTCAGAAATATAAAAATGAAGAGGGAAAGTGAATCCTGTAGTGTTGGTTTGAAATCAGTGGTCTGAAGGTAGAAATTTGTGTTGTGCTTTCTAATGAGTTCAGTGAGACAGGTATGCAACTATGTGCACATACTCCCTCTGCACTGTTCAGTATCATGAAACATGTGACATGTGGGGGACAAACACTACAAGCCCAGATCTTAGCATCTAAAAGCCAACCTTTTCTGAAAAGAAGTTGAGAGAAATGGATGATTCCAACTGGGACAGGGAACAACCAAGACAGACCAGAAAGACAAGTACACAATGAGCAGACATATTTGGAAGTCACAGTAGCTGACTGAACTAACCAAACTTGGGGCGATTTGGCTATTAAAAGTATAACTGCTTGCAACCCATTGAGTAAAATAATAAAACCCAAATCTCTATTCATATAGATAAGGAAATTACCAACAGGAGAAGTGAATTTCCAAAGTACTTCCCACCAGGTACTTTTTAACTGCCAAGTGGCAAAGAGTAACTTTATAGTATCATGCCTGGCAAATGTCACCGTGGCTAAGGGAGAAGCAGGACACCAGTGGAAACAAAGCAAGTTGACATCATGCTTTCCCCATGGGACTCAGCTTTACTGGGTTGTAATCCTTCCAGCAGTGGCTGACCCAGAAATGTCATACACCAATTGGAAGATATGCCCCCAAGTAACTGGTCTATAATCCTCAATTGTGTTCAAGTCGTGAAAGTCACAGATAGATGAGCGACTTCAGACTGAGAGAGAATAAAAATGGGGCAACTGAGGGCACTGTGTGATTTCCAGCTGGATCCTTTTGCAATAAAGAATGAAATCAGAATCACAGGGCAAACTTGACTGTGGTCTGAGGGTTTATCAGTGGTAACATTGCTTTCCTTATTTCATCGTTGAATTGTGATCATACAGAACGTCCTTTGTGTGAAGTCAGGCCAGTAATTTGCTTTCAAATAAATCAGAGAGGTTCTTTGTTCTGTATTTGGAACTTTGGTGTTTTAAAAGTTTAAAGTATTTACTACACCAATGCAAAGATACGCTATTCCAAGAGACCTCTTTTTAATTTAGGAGAAGGATGAGAACTAATGTGAACAGTTTTTGACAGTAGGCCACTCAGGGCACCTTTGTTCCCTGCTCTCAGCTCTCAAGGGCCTGCTGGCTGGTAAAACAGAGACGCACTATCATTTGTGAGGATCCCAGGAAAGGTGTAGTATCACTTGTTCTCCGGTGCACTGGTTACAGGAAGGGCCACCTACCCAAATGTGTAGTCTAGTGACAGCCTTGAGCTGCTACCTCTGGTGAAGAGGAGAGACTAGACAACATCCACAGAGTAGCATGAATGCTTTGTAAGGTACCAGAAATGTTGTGAGCTTGTGCACACTCCATTGTGTGCACGTATGTGTGTGTTTAAAGAGTGGGATGTACACGTGAATGAAGGTTCTAGATGTTGGTGAGGTTTTGTTCTTCAAAGTGAAAACACTGGGTTCTAAGTGGCGGGAAGTACATGGCCCAAGAGCCTTCAGCTATACTTTATAACTCAGCACACTGATATGGATCTCCAGCCTCCTACTATCCCTTACAGTCCTTTGGCATGCCCCCGTAGAAATAGTCTATACAAGAACTATGACAAGTAATTGCTGATCCACAGCCTAGCAATTTGGGAGAAAATAATTGCCAATTAAAAAAAATCATAATGCCACGTGGAAAGTATCCCAATGCTACAAAAACAGAAGACAATGTAATGCCTTCTTGTTACACTGGTGTCTTCAGAGCAGGGGTGGCAAAGACATGCCAACTGTCTGGATGTTTGCTGTAAGTCTTGTTTTGGTAAGAGCAGAGCTACTGAACTATTTCTTTGGTCACCCCCCCCCCCACCAAGGCCTAGGAGGCAGAGAGTGCTCTGGGGGTAATTCTGATCAGTGACCAGAAAAGAGTCGGTAAGAGCACCTCAGGAGAACGGCTGACAAGTTCTTAGTCCCTCAGGGCTCTCACACTTCCTTAGCTTTGCTTTTGTGACATTGGCACTTCCAGACACAAACTTAAATTTCTCCTGAATTGTTCCTTGAGGTCTAGGACCAGACCACGTTATCTTGCTTTCCAATGTGTTGTACAATATTATATTTTTATATGTCTGTGCTGATGCCAGCAAAGGCTGAAAGAGAGCGTCACATCTTCTGGATCTGAAGTTACAGGTGGTTGGGAGCCACCTGACCTGAGTACTAGGAACTAAAGTTGGATCCTCTGCAATAGTTGACATGGTCTTAACCACTGAGCCATCTCTCCAGCCCTGGGGCAGCTGCAATATTAGGAGTCTAGTAGCTTGCATAATTTCAAAGTGATTTGAAAATATCTTCATAACTTTTTGTTTATAAATTATGTATTTTTTAAAATCCAGAGATACATAAAAAATGTTCTACAACCATTTTATGTTCTCACCCACTGTTAAGCACTATGAAATACTCTTTTATACTTAAATGTTTCATACTCAGAATGATACAATATCTATAATTCTATATTTAACTTTGGCATGAGTACTTTCCTGTCACCAAAGTTCTCTTCAAAATGACATCATAGTACTCCCTTTACGTTTTAAACCATAATAACTCTTGATATTAATAATAAAAATAAAACACAGAATTTTTTGACCTGCAAACTTTAAGACTCTCTTATAGCCCCTGGACACTTGGAAGGAAACCACCATGTGTATTAAGATTGAGCAGGGCAGAGGAGACAGGTGAAGCCTGAGGCCACTCCTTATGGTCCAGCGGGTGCTGTCAGCTGAGGTATGTATGGAAGGAGAGCTGCTGGTGTTGAGTGGGAAGCCAGCAGTGAGGGGGAAGAGGTTAAGCTGAGAGGTAAATGTTCAACCCAGTGAAGTATAGTACAGTTGAGTGACTGACTTGGCTTCTGGAGCAGAATTCTGGCTTATTCAAGCTGGCAAAACCAAAGCTGGGAAGTGAAATGTCAAGACTTTTATTAATTTGGCAAACAGGTTTGAGGGTGATTATAAAAAGATACTCTGTGAAGTGTGGGGAAACACCAAAAAAGGTGTTCAGCTGTAAGGGTACCAGAGGGTGTGTGGGAAATGCCTGTTCTCCTTTATGATCTGTCTGTATAAATGATGGAATGCCCTAGATCAAATCTTCACCTTTGGGTCACACATTTTACAAGAATGAAAAGCACTGGAGGGTGCGTTTAAGCATCACCACCTGCTTCCTGCTTTTAATTCTGAGCAGCTTAGGGAGACCTGCTCGTACTCTTCCACCCAGCTATGTGGCTGGTCAGGCCAGTGACTTCTTATATCCCTTGGTGTTCTTGAGCCTTAGAAGTTCCACTGCACAGTCCAAGCATCAAAGCTCACAAGGTGTGTTCTTGTCCCTATCTCCAAGTTGGATAAACTTGTGCTTAGACCCTCAATGAGATGAAGCCCAAATTCAGGCTCTAGGAGTACATGCTTTGAGGCATTAAACATTCCCTGGCTGTTGGCCTCCTAATTTAGACTAGCTGTGTCTGCTCTTCCTGGGCTCACACTGAAGGTTGAGTAATGGAACCCTCCCTCTAGCGGCTCCAGGTCAAACATGATCTTACTCTACAGAGATCAAGCTTGAGTGACCAAGACACTCTGGAGCCTGAGTAGGACTGAAATTCCATTGCTAAGTGGTTGATTCCTCTGAAGGTTATGCATACACACCTCCCAGCTGGGCCAGTGTGAAACAAGAGCTTGACCAGTGCACCCATAGCCATAGAGCACATGATCATCAACCAGCCTATACTCAGCAGTGGCTGAGGATGCTTATCTTAATGCATTTCTCTTTGAGAAGAAACTGTTTTCCCACAAATCCAAGTTCTGAGTCTTCTGACTCTTGCTACTGGACATCCTAGAATGGGATAGGCTGATTATCTTTGCAACATTTCTGATCTTTTCCCTTTTGGCTATGCTGGTGGGGAGAGGCTATTGTCAGTTGGGGGTCAGCATTTAAATAGCCTGATAGGCTAGGGGGCATTTGCCTTTCTCCCATTGATACTGCATTTATCAAGACAGAGTATTCACACTCCATTAGATTTGGAGTGCCACTACTCATGAAGGGCAGGAATGCTGGAGTAGCAGTTCCCATGCTGCCAAAGGCAGCAGTCACATCCCAGAGAACAACTGCTCTATCCTTCTTTCTTGAAATCCCATATTTCCACTTTCCCACTTCTCAGATAAAAGACAATGCTGAAACTAGTTAACCTTTCAGCAAAGTTTGGTTTATCCAAAAGAGTGCTGCCCGGTTCTGTTAACTGAGCCAACATGTCACTAGGTCAAGTTCCATTTATATCCAAGAGGTTTTCCTAAGAGTCTTCAGGACCTTCTGTAAACAGCTAGCCCCTGTATCCATAAATTCTTCATGTGTAGAATTTACAAGTCTATGATGGAAAATATGTTTTGGGAAAAAAAAGCCTTTGTACTGCACATGTATGTACTATCTTCCTGTCATTATGAAGTTACGTTATAGTAACAGACAGCATCATGCTTCATTAGGCATCATACAAGATCTAGTGACAACTCTAACGATATAGGCAATTATATGCAAATACTACACAAATTTATTTAAGGGACTCAAGTTTGTGTGGGTCTTGGTATCTGTGGAGTCCTAGAACCTGTCACCCATGGATATCAAGGGATGACTGTCTAATGTCAGGTGGATGGATACCCATGGAACTTGAGACAACACTAAAAAATGACAATAAAAGATTAACAAAGCTCAAGGTGTTCCCGCTGACCTCTGCCATTAGTCATAAAGAAGGACACCAAGTGTGCTTAGTATGCATGTCAGGGTCTATAGCTTACATTCTGAGATGCCCTTTTTGACCAAGGCCATGCATTGCTTTTCCTATGCTGTGGCATCTTTGTCTTTGAAGCACTGGTCAGCATCAAGGGGACACGCTTCTTCTCCTCAAGGAGTCATCAAATATTAGGGCTGTCTCAGCTGTGGCAGGTAAAGGGATCTAAATATCTCTTCTCTAATTCATACTGCACTCCAGGGACTGGAGGAATCATTCAGAAATAGTGAGGGCCCCCAAGATGATACAGCAAGCAAGCAAGCTGCTGGCTGCAGAACCTCATTACCTGAATTTGATCTGAGATTACATGGTAGGACCACACAAGTTGTCCTCTGACCACCATGTGTGCTGTGGCACATGAACAGCCTTTGCCTAAATATATACACAATAAATATACAAATAAATATACAAGTATAGTGAAACTTTTTCTTATTCCTTCTTTTTACCATTACGGTAGAGCCAATGGACAGACAATACTATACATATGACATTAAAACATTTAATCCACTTTGGTAAGGAGTCAATTTTCTGTATTATGTGCCTCCAATAAAGCAAGTCATGGAGGGAAAAGAAAGTCATCTCCATCCCATGAATGCTGCATGGATGCCTCCTAACAGGAACAGTAAAACCAGGCCACTTTAAAAGGCTGTGGTTTAATGTGATGAGATCATTCTGGCACGTTTGTGTTGACTGCACATAGGAAAATGTCTTTATTTTGTTCTAAACAAGGGGACTTGATTCTTTTTTTTTTTTTTTCCACTCCTGTCTAGGGCTTAGGATATAGTTCAGTGCAAGAGCACCTGCCTAGGATGTCAGAGGCCCAGGGTTGTTGCCAATACCATAAAAACAACCAGAAACCCCCCAAACAGACTAGGATGTCAGAGGCCCAGGGTTGTTGCCAATACCATAAAAACAACCAGAAACCCCCCAAACAGACTAAGAGTTGGGTATTTGGGGCTAAACTTAAGCCAAAGTGAGATGTGACATCTAAGGTCAGAGCCCAGATGTAAGCAAGTGGTAACAAGGTGGTGGGGAAGGTTTCTCAATCCCTTTCAAGAAGATGCATTTCCGGTACCTCTGGAATTTGGCATACTTTGCAACTTGCTTCTGAGCCAATCTACTGAGATGATGCGTGAGTCAGAAGTGAGACGAAATTTTGATGTGTGCTTAATCTATTTTAAAAAGCTGACAGGACACATAAAGTTTCAGATGTTTTTATTCAAAGGTTCTCAAAAGAAATAAAACAGAAAAAGCTAACAATCTGATCAAATTTACAGTTCAAAAATGTCTTTTGGCATTTAACAAGACCTAGGAAAGAAAACTACAGAGTCATCTTGAACCGGTAAATAAGTCACCGCTGGCAAGTATGTAGCACAAGAACAAAAATAAAAAATTAACTCTCTTGATCATATAGATATCTCTATGAAAATCTTTTTTTTTCAATCTGTACAAAAGGTCTTTCTTCATAAATTAATTTTTTTTATAATTTAATGGCTGTCTACTATGTGATGTTTAACTGACTTCTTTTTTTTTAATATGTACAGAGGTTGTTTCTCAAATCTGACCCAGACGAGTATGGCACTTAGTTCAGACATACCTAGCAGCAGATTTCCCCTCCCCTACTGACTGAGCTATCGTCTTTCTGTCTTAACTAATGGAAAAAATATCAAGTAGTGAGAGCCCCGGGCTGATAAACATACTAGGTACACGGAGGGTGCTGCATTCGGTCTGGACTTCCACAAAGCAGAATGTTTTAGGGAGCATAGGACCAATAATACCACAACTTCTTAAAAAAAAAAAAAAAGAAAGAAAGAAACAAAACCAAAAACATTTTTCTTACGACTATGTAATTTTCACTAGACTCTACACTTTTCAGAGCAGCAAGAACGTTTGAAACTATGAAATGTCACTGACGTCTATCATCAATACAAGCAATAAAATTTAAGAACTAAAAAATACTCAAAAGAAGTAATTGCTTAGCCCTAGCTCCCGAGCTAGGAGAATTTGGTCGGTGGAAACAGGGAGGGCCAGCAACCTGTCCCAGCACAAAAGAAAAAGCCTCTGAGGTAGATAACTGATCATACATGGCTGACCAGACAAGTCTTGGAAGACAACTTAATTTATTGAAAACGTATGCAATCGCCCTAATAAAAGAGCATCAGTAACAATGAATTATCTCATATGTACTAAAGTAGAAATAAGTGTATTTATGAATCAGGAATTTCATAGTTTCAAAGTTGGTTTTCTTTACACGTGAACACCTGTAGTGATGACTTAAAGTGTGGCACTGCTTGGATTCAAATCTTCCTTCATGCTTTTTTTTTTTTTTTTTAAATTTGTCTCTGTGAGTCCATACATCAGTTAAAATTATAAAACCTAATGCAAAGGTACAAAAAAGGCACATTCTCCTAACCGCAAACTGGTCCGGCAAAAAATGAAGAGCAGAGAAAATGTGATGCTGAGACAAGATGGAGTTACTGGCTACTGGCTCTTCCGTCTTTGGTGAGGTCACCTTTAAAAGTGCCAAGTCATTTGTAGTTTTTCCGAATTTACCTAATTGAGAGCGAGTGAGCGAGCGAGCGAGAGAGAGCTAGTAGCCAATCGGTTTTCTTCTGTTCATATCTCAGCTCAGTTTCGAAGAGAAATCCTCACTTTTCGCTTTCACCATTTAGTTTCAATAGCAACATTCTCCCCTCCCCCCCTCGGTTTACCAGATCACAGGCATGGTTCTCATTCTAAAGCACTATCATTAGTATAAAGGACAAAACATTCGGTGACTCCCCTCCCCCGCCCCCACCCCCAGCCCCAAAGCTACCTACACTAAATCTAGAACATCATTGAGTTTTTTTTTTTTTCCTGAAAAAAGGCAAAAAAGACTTTACATTGCATCATACAGCAGATATCCTAAATTGTTCAAACTATCAGAGGAAACTGTCGGTGTACAGCCTTACAAACAATTTACCCTATTAAAAGTCCCCCAGTCAGAAAATGTGTTTCACACAAAACAGTTTTCTCTTCTTGCACTTTACTACCTTACACGTTATGTGAAAAATCATTAAAAACACCTACTACATATTTAAAAAAGCCAAAATTTCAGCAACTTTTATTGACTACCTTTTAAAAGCCCTATGCTGCTGTTTTACAAGGCGTAATAGACCAGCCCATTTGGTCAAAGCATTCTACATCATTAGTTTGAACTAACTTTACTGAAACAGCTACAGCATTAAAAGAGTTAAGGCAAATTGGAATTCATAGAAAAGGATAAGACACTTCACACTACATCGAAAGAAAAATGGAAAGCTAAGAAAAGACGTCAAGGGCAACACCGACGATACAGGACACGCGGCAAGCACAGAACACCATGGGTGAAGTCAGACAATCAAAACTTCAGAAAGCCCATTTCATACAGCTGAAAAAAACGACAAATTAAACACAAAATGAACAAAACCGCAAAAATCCGGTCATGCACTTGGATAAGTCTTCGTGGTCTTTGTGCATACCCAGAAAATTGAAGCTTTCTTTCTCTCTCTCTTTTTTTTTTCTTTTTTGCATCTTTATATTTGATAAAAATCTTTGATTTTTTTTTTTTGTTGTTTTTGTTTTTTACTAAAATAAACCTGTTCAGGGGAACAGCTACTAGATGAATTTAAGGGTTTTATGCACCTTATAGAACTTATAGCAAAAATAGTTTTAGTTGATTTCATTATAAATAACGTTTTCAAGAACCTGTGCAAAACTGTCAATAATTTCCTAAAGCACAATTGATCAGAAAAATCCATGATTGTTCAGCCTTCACACCCTTCTTCATGTAAGAACGCCCTTCGGTACATCTGCAAGAGAAAGATAAAAGACCAACGTGTTTGCTGATTTAACAAACACACTGCAAGGCTTTGTCGCCTTTTGTTGGAAAGAGATAAATGTCTGAACAAGATCTGTACTCATCAATGGTGACACTGAGGGGACACAAGCTGGGATCTGAGGGTCACTTTCAATTCTTGAGTCCACCCTTCAAATTCGGGACTTGCAAGATACTTCCTTCTCTAAGGCAGCCAGAGCCAACTCCACAGGGGTCTCCAATGATGGGAGACTTGATGAGATTAACAACACATATTGTTCCAGGACAATCCAGAAACTGGATTCCACATACAGTTATTATGTGAAATACATGTGTGAAGTGAAATTTGAAACTTGTGACTCCAGCGAGAGCTATTAATATGATATATTCTGTTCTGAGGATGCTAACAATCTGAATTCATATTGACGATGCTGCTGACCTTATGAGACTTGATTAAAGCAACATCATAAGCTCTATCTCCTTAGTGTTTTAAGCAATAAAAATTGGATGCTTCCATTACAGGACAATTTTGGAAATCAATGTTCTGTGATACTTTATATTTTATAATTTTGGGGTAGAGGAAATATGTATTTGACTTTACTGTAAAGCATTGCTCCTTATCTAGAAAGAGTGTGCAAATTCATAAACACATTAAATCTGAGTTATTCTAAGCATCATTTGATAAAAGTACCCCAGACTGCTTCATAGAAGCCTCACAGTTAGGGAGACTTTTTTCCTCATACCTCACAGTTACTTATTGGGTTGAAAGGTATATGGAGAATGGTCATTAGATGTCTCCACAGCCACCTGCTGTTGACCACTTGCTTCCTAAAATAAAGCACAATGTATGAGACATGTTAGTAATGAAATTGTAACTTTGCTGCTAAGGCCTGAGTCCAAGGACCTACACCTTAATACAAACACTCTTCAAAATGAATTTCTTCAAGTCAAGCAGAGCTTTTAAGGCTAATCATTGCCCTAATGCAGCTGAAATATGACAGACCAGAAAACCTCCCTTCCAAATGTTTAACTTAAATATTGATCAAAGGAATTTCTTGGCTTCATCTCCTTGAAGCCAGATATAGTTTATAATTCAGTATTTTCAGATTTTAGAGTCTGAGACACAGTGCAAATGTTACATGTCACAGCCTCTCCCCATCCCCCAAAGGCATCAATTACACCTCATAATCAAACCTTCCAATACTTATATGCTACAAAGTGTGCATCAGTTCAGTAAATGGAAGCAGGACCTGTAACCTCAGCTACTGGAGAGGTAAGGCAGACAGCTCAAGTTAACAGCCTGGCTTCCAGAGCAAGGTCATGATTTTAAAAGGGACACAAACATACCTCAATGGCAGAGCATTTGTCATGCATGTGGAGGCCCTGGCGGAACCTCTTACTACCGGAGGAATAATTTAGTGGTAAAACAAAAAGCCAGAAGACTTTGGATATTTTGTCTTGTCTCAATTCAAATTTTTTTTTTGGGGGGGGGGACAAGACAAGTTAGGCTTTGCTGAAGTAGTTAGACAGAAAATTTTTGTTTTTCATTGTTATAAAAGGTTCATGTTTTGGGGAATTGTACATAAAAATCTGTGAGTTCAAGTAGTTGGTGGCTGTTCAAAGTTGTATGATCATGCAGATACTACAAGCATAGTTCTTAAGGACCTTTGGGATTTGCCTTGTGGATTAGATAACTGGATTGATAAACTTCCCTGGATCCTTGAAGACACTGCAGGCAAATACTATGTGCTTCCTGTCCATTCATAATTCAAATGTCAGACTTCTACAATTGCAATATATCGCAAGATAATAACCATGAATAATTAGCTATTAAACAGGGAGGGTTGTTCCTCATGCTTGTTGAAATTTAGAAAAACCAGTTTTCCTTTTCCCACTATCTGAATTATAACTGGTTTCTTTCTATAAGTATTACCAATCTTTAGGATAGAATTACAAACTCCAACTTTATCTTTATGTGCCTGTAAGTCTCATTTGGGGGGTAGCATTCAAGTAGCACGAAATGTGCTACAAGATTGCAAAGTTATCTGGGGGAAGCCTGGAGATACACTGTATCTAGATGATGCCATACTAAATTTGCACAGAGTATTTTGCAGTTGAAATATAATACTAAGCGCACATGTTTTCTAGACCCAGGTAGCTATATAGCCTAAGATGGTCTGAACTCACGGATCTTCTTGTGTCAGCCTCCCTGGTGCTGGGATAACAGGCATGTGCTACTATGCCTTGATAAAACATTTGACTCCTGACAGTTTTTTTGTCATATTATTATTATTATTATTATTATTATTATTATTATTATTATTATTATATTTCAATGACTCAGATGTACTACCCTGCCACAGTGACCATAAGGATGCTCTATACCAACCTCAACAGGAACTGCCGCTGTTTGCATGTGTGTATACTGTGGCAAGTAGGCTCCCTGCATGGCTGACGTCGCAGGCATGTACTGAAAAGGAGAAAGGTGATCAGAGTATGCAGCAGCAAGCCATGCAAAATTCAGATTTCTGGGTGGTATGGGGAGGGGTCTGATATGGCTATAAAGTACTTAGAAATCTCAAAGAATAAATTTATATGGATTCCCCTGAAAGCTTAATTGCTGCATATGAATTTTTAGTTTGGAAGGTCAAACTAAAAATTCCATGTTTCTTTGAATTTACCAACAAAAAATGTGCCCATGTGAAGGTCACTAATGTTTCTCATCTGCAGTAATTCAGTACCATCAATGTATCATAAAAATCTCTCAAGAGGCCATGTTATTTTCCAATCACTTTCTGAGAGGATGCCTCATACTATTTGTAGGAAGATACCTGAGGGAAGGTTAACTGGCCCCTGCAGGTGTGGCTAGGGAGCCCCGTTTTGCCTATTTCAACTGTCTCATTTCCCAGAAGCAGGCGGGATTTTTAGTCTATTTCTAGGCTGTGTAATGTCCGGGTTTCACTTTCAGGAGAAACTGTGGCTGGTTTTCAGACTGAGAAGGAAAACACACTGCCCTTTGACATTTTTAGCCACCGTAGACACGGGCCGAGCTGAATGCCTTTGCCCATCTTTTCCAGTGGCTTAGTACTAGCCTTATAACCCAATCAGAGTGGAGAAAAAGCCATTATGAAAACTGTAATTACAGCACTGAATGAAAGGGTGACAAATGAGGAGACACGGCCTGTCCTTTGTGACCTTGACCTTGTAATATGGGTTATAAAAGCTAGACACAGGCATGTGTGGGTGCTATGTGGGTGAGGGAGAGGGATCCAGAGATGGACTTATGGGTCATCAACTAATCAAGAATATTCTGGGTTCTCTCTTACTTTGTAGAAGGCAGTGCCAATGGGGAGGGGGCCAGACACAGTCTTTGTCACCACCCCCACTCCCTAATCCTATACTTTGATTAGGGAAGAGTCCGGCTTCCTTAATTCACTTCCCTCTCTTTGAAAAAACACAGGACATTAATTTGCCACCTACTGTTCCAGTGCTGCCTAGTGACAGATGACTCATCTGCTGGGCCAGAGGGCTGATCATGGAAGTGGGCTGTAGTGACATGGTGTGTTCCACTGAGGGAGTTAACACGGCACCCTAGGGAGGGGAGAAGAAGGACAAAAGACAAACTGAGGCAGAATTAAGATTAGATGGTTACAATTAGCAAAGAAAACCCCTTTGCTGAGTCAAACATAACTCCCCTCAAACTTACAGCAAGTATCCTGAACAACTACCCTAAATCTCCCAGACCATTTTCCTAGAACTTTCATAAAGAGCTGAGAGGAAAAATTGGTGCTATTCCAGCCAACTGAAATCCTATGTTCAGGTTGATCTAACTGTAAAGCCAGATAGGTCATCAGGAAGGGCTGTTAACACAAAACAATCTTAGCTGCTAATGGTTGGCGGGGGGGGGGGGGGGGGGGGGGGGGGGGGGGGGGGGGGGGGCGGCTTTGTTTTTTACCCACAAACAAATCTCTCACAACAACAACAAATGTGATCAATATAGCAGCCTGTTTAAACATGGTTTATAGATAGTCATCTGGTTCAAGATTAAGCAGGTAGGATCAAGAGTCTATTCTTCAGCTCTGGGTGTTTTTCAGACTCAGATATCTGGGAAGCCAATCTCTGTAATTCCACTCCAGTTCCATGTTCATTTATTTTGCTTGAGAAATTTTTGCCATTAAAAGTTCAATTAAATATATGTAAGGAAATAGAAGAAAGGGGGCAAAAAAAAAAATCACCCATGATCTCTCTGATGGAACCAGCATTAGCAGCATCTCTCTGAAAGCTGGGTTCTGCATCAGAAAACATGAACAGTTTCCTACTGTGGGCGCTTGGCTTTAACTTACTTTCTACTAGAAATGGTAACTGACTTGCTACTGTCAAATTTAATGGCTAGATCATGCTATACTGACTATATAGCAACCAAAATTGAATTGTCTGGACACTTGTCTAAATTTTTCTACACAATCAATAGATTTTTACCATTCTTCTCATTTTTGCAATCACCTAATTGCTACAGCATGCCAGTATTCTGCTCTACTCCATAAATATGAACATGTTTTAAAATCAGTGTAGCCGAGTACCCTGAAGCACACTGGTGTTTACTGATAAAAAGATACAAGTCCAGGGTACAAGCAGTTGTTTCATATTGTTCGAATCTGGGTGGAGAACAGTAACACGGGTCTCCTCAAAGAGTTAAATTAAAATATATGCAGTATCTGTTTCTAAATTTACCAAAAAAGGATACATTTCATTTTTAAGGTACATCATCCAAAAGTACAAAAAAACCCCAAACGATTAGAAGTCTAGACTGTGGGAAAGGGGTTTCCTGGTCTTTCTTTCTCATCTACAGGAACTGTCTATACACTAAGGGGTCCCCAAATTGAGGTCACACTGACCTCCACTTTCCAAAAGAACTGCCAGGGGAATGTGTGGAAGCCTGCCATGAAAATGGGTGTAGGATGTGTGTGTGTGAACATGACAACAGGCAGAAAACACGTTTCCTTTGCATCTGAATGGATGCATCAGTACTTCCTGTTTAGTCTTTGCTGTAGAGTGCTACCCTACCCATGTGGTCTCACACTGCAGTGTTCACAGCCGAAGAATTGTTAGAGAAACCTCTGTCTCATTTTAAGGCCAGGAGTTGAATTCTTTTCCTAAACAAATGATCTGAGTTTTATGTTATAAATGTTTTGATGTGTCTTGCATATGAGCATGCCTAATTAACACTAGTAACTAGAAAGTAAAGGGCCAATTCTGTCGGTCTTTCTGTGTGGCATGTGTGCCGGTCACCATGGGCATTCTTAGTCTGGCTTGTGAGTTTGTTTATACGCTTGTTTTTAACTTTTGACCCTATGCTTAAAATTCAACAAACTGGATTTTGTGTATGTCTGGGAGACATACACTGTATAATAAGATCAAGTATTATGTTTTAAAAATAATACACATCAGGATAACAAATGCTGAGACTGTCATTTACGAGCAATGTACTACTGTCTCGGTGCTTATATTTCCACAGACAGGCTAAGTGACACTGAAGAGAAGCCCTGCCTGGCTCAGAACTTCATGTCTAAATCACAAAGAATGTAAAAAAGGAAGGGCCGTTTCTTTACATGCATTGCAAATTATTTGGTTACCCATCTAATGGTATCCCACCAACATGCCTGAGTAGAAAGAATGCCTTGCTTCACCTAGGATATATTTTAAGTTCTTATATAAAAATTAATATCTACCAATAATTCATTTTAAGACAAAGGTGACAGAGTTTCATAATAAGCCGGCACATTTCCCACCCCACCATCTTTGGCAGGGGGAGGGTTTAACTCAATAGGCTATATACATAGCTTACTTAGAGGCCATACAGTCATTAACATGAGAAACTTACAGGATGCTGTAGGATGTATGGTTGAGGTTGCATCCAAGAAGGACTTTGCACCTAGAAAAGGGAGGATTTTGAAAGAAACATTGATTTCTACTGTAACCATCATCTGACCTTCTACAGATCTTTTTAATCGTGTTAAAAATCTACAGAAAGAAGATAAGAAGACAATACTACCAATGATTACAAGGTTAAAGCAGTTAGAGTTCCTGACAAACTGGTCACTCTACATGAGATGAAACGATCATTCAAAACCAAAGTCAGTTTGTCCACTCAGTACAGATTTACTGAACATTAGGGACCAAGGAGCAGAAGGTGGGTAAGGCATAGATGGGCTACACCCTTGAGAAATGTACTGTCTACACAAAGGAAATAGAGCAATCCAAATTAGTGACGTGTTATAATCAAGGTATGAACTACGTTTTAAAAATACCGATGGATGAGGATTAATTATAGAACATTTCATTAGACACTAACCCTCCAAGCACTTACTATTTATTAAGAATAACCAAATGCAATCTCTTTGATAATCAGAAAAACAAGTTTAGAAATTTCATGATGCCCTCAACAGTTTCTAGTTAGTGAGGAAAAGAATGTCTGAAATGCAGACCTAGGATAGTAAATGGGAGGTAACCAGATCTTGACATCAACAGTTAAGTTAAAAGGGCATCTACATAGTAACCCTCTGAGCTGAGAAATCAGATGTGAGGGCCAGGCTTTGTGACAGGAAGGAAGTGAACATCCTGCCACAGGTGAGAGTTGTCTGCTTCTCAATGCCCATGGCTTTTCAAGGTCTATGGAACTGGAGGCTACATGTCATTTTCCAGTTCTTATCAGAGTCCTCCTTTGTCCTGCCCCTGGGTGTTAACTTCAGAGATTCTACAGAGAGAATTATGGGGAAAGAGTCACGGGGAAAGAATGTAGCGTGATTTACCTTGATAGCAGAGCCCCGATACTTGTTTTCTCTGGTTTCCTTTGCCACCTAAGGCAGACCAAAGTTAAGTGCTTCTGCCTTGTTAACATTGCAGCTATCTGGACTGCAGCCTTTCCCATTGGGGGACTGGTGCTTTCTCGCAGATGCCACTGTCTCAAATCCAACTGCATAAGCATATGGTGTTTTAGTGGAAAGGCCGACTCAACATGAGTTTGGGTCCTTACAGACACATCACAAGAGGTAAGCAGCTCCCTGTTAACCCTGATTTGGGCCAGATGTCCCCCATTTTTATATGCTTTTGTGGTCACAAATGTCTAGACACATAGCATTATAGGGTTAGGGAGCTATGACATCTAATCCCACATTTTTATCTCAGCACCAAAGAGGCCATTGTCAGTTTCTACTCCTTAACGTTCCCTAATTATAAAATGGGAAGGAATAACATCTACTCACATTTTACCATTGGTTTTTTGAAAACCCAAAATAAAAAGAACCCCCAAACAAACAGTACATAACATTTTTGCAAACCTTAAAGGGACCTCAGACTACTTGGGGGGAATGTCCACTGACCTCTTTTTGGCCCTGACACTGAGAGGTTATGCCACTGAGCATCAGGCAAATGGAATAAATTCTACATGGTCTTATAAAAAAAACCCACAGGATTCCCCAAGAAGGGAAGAAGGCCTTGAAATGACAGGTTGTCCAGCTGGTTCCCAACACTGACCTCCTGACTTTTTATTCTATAAAAGAATGGACAGGCCAACTGTTTTAAAGGGGAAGATCAGTGGTAGAGAGATCGATCGAGAACTGAAATGTCTATAGCAACATGACAATTAATAGTCTCTCCTGTGCTTTAGGGGAAGCTCACACTTGCCCTTACTTTTAGCAATATAGAAATGACAGATCGCCATTTTCAGATCATAAAAGACTACATTTCAATATTATCTGTAAATGCTGCTTATGAGGGAAATGCACTATAACCCCTTGCTCTCACCGAGAGTCAAGGAAAAGACTGGAATCATAATTCCTCAACAGCTGAGGAGACTTATATAAGTGAATATTATGTCCAGAAGACGGACACATCCCAGTTAAGTAACAACTCAGGGAGGGTAAGGGAAAGAAAGGGTGTGGGGAGGGGGTAGAACCTAAAGGTTAAAGGCAGCAGATACTGCAGTGAGATTCTGCTTCCATATCCAACCTTCTCTTCTTCAATGTTATTTGTATAGTTTTTTGATAGATCCAATTTTGATATTGCTTTATATTGGCCATTATTTTAAAAAGTGCAATTTATATGTAGTGCTGCAGCTGTTAGCTTACATTTACGAAGTATTAATGATACCCTAGTATCACCTGAAGCTCTGCATTTTCATTTAATGCTCAAACTCTCTCGGGTTTAAAAGGCAGAAACTATTGCCCCCATTTTAAAGGGGAGGAAACTGAGGCTTATAGCTATCCAAACAGCACAGTTGTCAGAACAGATGCTGTAGTTCCCTAACTCCAGAGATCGGGATTACAACATCTAATTCAGCTTCAAAAACAAGAACACCCAACGTTTAGTCACACCAGACCCCAGCAGTCAACAGTAGAGAAGTCCTCACAGGTCAGTCATTGAACTCAGTAACAATGGTGTCTGGGCCCAGGCAGGACACCTGCTATAGGGAAGGGAAAGGAAGGGAAAGGCATGTGCCTCACTAGCCCGGGAAAACCATGAGATCAGTGTCAGACAAGGAGCTAAAGAGAGCTCTTTCCTCAGCTGGGAACAGAGTTGAAGGCAAAATCTCCTCACAAAATAATGGAACAGGGGAATGGCCTCTTGCTTCTTGGTGGGGCAAGGACCTCACATCTCAACTGTACCAGTTAATGTCACCTAGTAGAGACAATCTCTGTGTTAGCAGTTTTAACCGTCTTTTTTTTTAGCTCTTCCTGCTCGTGAATGAACAAAGGTGGCCACATGCGTTCGCTCTCCGTTTTGTGCTTTCAGTTTCTGGGACACATGATGAAGGAAGTGCACAAGTTTATCCCAATTCAAGGACCATGTGACGATTCCAACCACTTCCCTGGCTTTATAGTCTCCTACACAGAAGAGCAAATCGCTATGCCAAATAAAAGGCAGCTTATTCCAAACTAGGTATCCAAGCTGCATCAAATTTGACTTAGATTTCATTTTAAAACTGTTCAAAATTTGAAGACACATAAAAATGCAGCAGAGAGGCATGGTGCGCTGCTGTCGGGTCCTGAGGTACAAACCTGGTAGGCAGACACGGGAGATGCAATATAGGGTGTAAGAGAGGTCTGACTGATCATTCGGTTTGTGGCAATACTGTATGGTGAAGGATAAAATCTAGAACAAACACAAAAGCCTTTATTAAGTAATCCTTTCAATGGAATCATTCATGGAACAATGTCTGATACTCTCCACCTTCTCTGTCCCTCAAGCCACGAATGCATTTATCCTAATGACATACCCGTTATGTAGAGCAGCTGTAGTCGGGTCATAAGTGAGTGTCATTCCAGCCTATGGGAAGCAGAGGGAAACATGAAAATCCACCCAGAAAGACACTATTTTAAAAACTGTCATTTTCTAGAGTCCCCGTAGCATAAGATGGTAATAGTTATGCTTGATAAAGTTTGAGGTTTCTGTTAGCCAAGCATGATTACAAACACTATGAGACCTGAGCTCCACTGTGCTGTCTCACACAGCAGCTATTACCACAAGAAGCTCCTGGAAATTACATAGAAACCAATCCCTCCAGTAAAATAGCCAGACATCGCATGCTCAGAGGGCCACAGGTGTCTGTCACTGGAGAGCATAGGTTCAAGACATTTCCTCCACACATTTTGGCTTCTTTATAATTTGTTTGTTTCTTTAATTCCTGAGACAGGGTTTCTGTGTAATAGCCCTAGCTGTCCTGGAACTCAGGCTGGCTTCAACTGAAGAGATTCACCTGCTTCTGCCTCCCAAGGGCTGGGATTAAAGGTGTGCACCACCACTGCAAATTCTTTTGTGATTTTTTTAAACATAAAACTTTACTGAAATAAATAAAAGGAAGAAGAAGTGCATTGAGAAATTAATTTTTAAGGAAAGCTTAAAAAAACCTGTCAGTCTATTTGCTCTTAGAGAGAAAGGGGGGAGAGAGGGAGGAGGGATGGGGAGGGAGGGGAAAAAAGCACAATCAGAATATATTGTATGGCACATCATTTTTTTTTTCAGTAAGAAAAAAAAATCCAAACTATAAAATTAAATTCTCGTGACAAATATACTATTTATTCTACCAGATTCCTGAATATGATTAATGTAAACCTACTGAAAAAGCTAAGGCCCTCACACTCAAACACCTTCATAGTCACCCTTTTACTGAGGCACAGTGTAGCTGTTCCCATGGTCTCCCTGTCCTGGGGACACTCACTAACTCCTGCACTGGAGATTGCTCTAGTCAGACAGCCCTTGAGTGGCTCCATCAGGAAGGGTTAGTGTGGACCATTTCAGAAGCATGGCAGTCCAGTCAAGATGCCCCTGTCGGCCTTTCTACGAGTGTGTTCAGGATGACACATCCACACGGAAGTTCCAAGAAGGGACTTACAAGTCTCACCTCTCCTTCTCTGTGCCAGGGCCGCCCGTTAGGAATGTACTTGTTTGGGTTCTGTCTCTTCTTCTGTCCGCCATCTGCAAACTTGCACAGTAACGGTTCTGTAGGAGCTGTGGACATGGGAAGACAACGGTGGCATTGTTGCGGTATCACAATATGGAAGGGGGGGGGGGAGTTCTCTCTCTCAGCAGGAACACTGCTAGTACCAAGAGGGGTCACTTTGAAGGCAAGATCTCTGGTCCTGGGACCCCACGGATGAAGAGCAGTGAGAAGCCACCTCTAACACTGCAGCTCCGTGACTCCGTGACCAGCTACAGTTCCATCACTGGACAGTGGGCAGATAATCCCCCCAAAGGAACCTGGGACACTGTGACTTCCCAGACAGCACTCTGCTCCAGGCAGAGAGTAAGCTTGTGACATGTCCATCACACCATGCTCCTGTTTACAGCTTTTATAGTTGTTCTGTTACCACCATGTCCCTGGTGCTTACTGTACGGTCACTCTGTATGGTCACATTTATTAGATGAATACGGACAGGTCACATTTGTATTAAAGACAGGGCTGAGACAATTCAGTAGTTAAGGACACTTGCTGCTCTTGCAGGAAACCCGAGTTTGGCTCCCAGCAGCACCTCTGGATGCTTAAAACCTGCATGTAACGCCAGCTACAGGGGAGCCGATGTTCTTTTCTGGCCTGTGAGGACACACACATGCATGTGCACGTACACACGAATAAAAAATTTAAGTTACAAATTCCTGCCCTTCTTAAAAGTTCTTCTAAGTCTCCAAGCCTCCATTTTATTTTATCTTATTTTTTTTTTACCATTCAATCATCATGATCCAAAAAGACCCAAGAAATGAACATGCCTCCCCCCAAATTACACTCCCTGAAAATGAGATGCGGGTGTCACAAGAGGCCATCCTTGGCTTTCCCTTCACTTTGCTCTTCTGTGACAGACACACCAGCACATTCCTGGAGTCCTGTGTTTTCCTGTATGTTTCTAGTTACTGCAATAAAGGCTCTCACACCTCCCTGTCTGGCTCCCACACTTAGTCCTTTGTCTCCCACAGAACCATGATTATTCCTTTCAAGTTCCTTTTCTAACCATGAAGAGAAAAACATTACTTGTGGAGAATTCACTCCTTTCTGCTTTGCCTCTTATTCCTCTAGTTCATCTCTTATTTTTATACCACCACTATCCACCCACTAATGTCGGGGTAGAAACGTGAGTGTCTCTTATTACTTAACACAACACAAGCTGTAATCCCTCCCCAGTATCTGGCACTCTGCATGTGTCTGTGGGTGCATTATGATGGGGATGTAGCTCATCTTCCTCTGGTTCAAGCTGAGTCTACAATGTTATGAAGGGCCCAGCAGGAGACCCTCAGATCACTGGGGCCACGCCCTTGGAAGCAGAAGCAGTGAGGGTGGGTGGTTCTCATGAGCTCTGAAGTGTTTCCAAGAGTGAGCCCCACCCTTGAAGAGCTCCCTGCCTTTGCCTTGTAGTACCTTTTCCTGACTGCCACCAGGCCTTCGACTTCTGAACTACAACCTGAATAAACTCTTTGTTTATAAAGTCACTCAGCTTCAGGTGTTTTGTTACGGAAATAAACTGATAGGGGATAGAAAGAGCTAATAATAAAACTGCTTGGTGTCTGATGAAAATATCATGCACCTTATTTTCCTTCTGATCCTAACTCTCCTCCTTCAGGCTTTCATGAATAAAGAGTCCCATCTAATGCAAACTGAGCATGATAGAAGATGGATGGGCAGAGGCCCAAATTCCCCAACACGACTGAACTATACTCCTTGTCCAACTGATACAAGGTACTGATTTTGGGAAATTCTTCCTAATGATCACAGAAGGTAAATACTTGGATGCAACAAATCAGGACTAGTCTGTAACAATCACTAATGGTCCTTTTAACTCCACAATTGGACTATCATGGGACAGGTGAGAATGAGGGTGGAGAATATGGCATCTAAAAAGCATCACACTTTCCCCAGAGGGGGTACTTAACCACATCTGACATTCCCTTTAGTTACTTGCCTTTGTAGGCAATTGAAAAGTGGCTACGTAAGCTCCAACATTGAAAGTACCCCATCCTCCCAGGTCCCTATGTGAGTGACCTAGTGAGCATGTCTGGAAGGGGCTGTCAGGGTGGAAGATGACCCAGTTATTGACCAAGAATAAAACCAGAGCTCAGCTAGGAGAGGCAAATTCCAATTGTGCTCAGCCTAGTGCCCTTCCAGGTTCTAAGACTCAGTTTCATACACTTTTGTAGGGTGAGGGTGAGCCTGAGATAACTTGAGAGGCTGGACCTCTGCCTCTGCTCACAATGAGGATACATTGTCAGCAGAGGCTTTGGAATAACTCTGGGTTTACTTGGCTTGTCAGAAATGCAAACGGTTTCCTTTCATTTAGCATAAAATTCTCCCACAGAAAGAAGGCAACCAGGTGGGACTTACTCTAAAGCGCATCTCCAGTTCAACAGCTAAGCAGCAAGACCCTTAACATACACTCTGTGGCCAATGCCCTATCTGGGGATAATGTGATTCTCATGAATGTTTACTCATCTAGATTCTGCCCTGTCAGAAAGAAGCCCTAGGTGATAGCAACCGTATGCTGTGGAGGTGAAGATTCACAGAGTGATAGCGAATGGCGAATACACCATTTAACATGAAATGAGAAGAGGCGTAGCTCCTTTTAAAAGTGAATTGTATTTACTACATTATTCTGTGCTGCCATTAAGATCTTTTCCTCTGAAAGGGCACAGTGGGTAGTTAAATCAGTGTTAAGTGCCGGCAAAGAGTTTCCCACCTTAAAGAACTGTAAGCAGTTATAAATGGCCCGTTTCCCAGACAGCAGCCTGCTCCCCATGCAGAAAAATCAGAGCGCCTCCTCCTCCATGACCAAGAACAAAAGTCTCAGGAGTTTCCTTCCTCTATCAAAATTCTCTTTGGTTTACTTAGCTCACTGTCTATTATGTTTTAGGTCCACAAGAGCAGCATGTACAGGAGTCCATAAATCAGAACTGCAGCCTCCTCCGGGCTTCAGTGTGGATGAGGATGCCCTATCTTATGAAAGCCTCTTTAGTCATTAATAGAATGGAACAATGAGTGTAGACATATGTGCTTTAATAAAAATGCTCCATTGAAACAAATACAGATGCCCAAACAGCTGTCCTTCTTCGCTAACACTGTTCCACTGATGGGGAGAGGGGATGGGGGTAGGGAGTACTGTTAAGAAAGAGCCCATGCTTACAAGCTCTTTATGCCTTATTGACCATAAAGACCACCCACTTGGTTTAGGAAAAGGCAGCCACACAAAGTTAGGGAATTTCCTGGTGTCTCTAGCCACAAAAGGTTTAATTCACTGTAACGGACAGTTGTCTTGACACTGTGCAACAGTTGGATAAGTTCAGCTCGGTTTGGGGCGGGAAAATAAAAAGTGGGCCAGATCTTTTTGTTTGCATAAGTGCAAGCTTGTTAAGGACGGTGGCCTTACTTCATCAACCTCTCCGGAGCTTCAGATATACTGGACCTGGCTGCCATGTAGGTGGTTCAGCTTGCCTCTGGGAGCCTGAAGCATAGGTTCTAGCCTAAAGAATCAGGGGTTCCTGTGTGAGTTAGCTTCCTCTATAGTGCATACCCTTCAGGAAGCCAGATCAGGCAGATGGGGGCAGGGTGGGGGTGGCGGTGCACAAACGATACCCAGAAGTACTAGCAATGTGGTCTGAGCAATAGTTACGTTCAGCTGGATGAACTTTACAGAATTAGTACGCAAGTCAATCTTTAAGGTGATCATTTTTTCTAGAATAGTAATGTTTATGATTTTTAATTAAATGTGTGTGCATGTGACCATGGAGGCCAGAGAAAGGAGGTATTGGGTCCCTGGAGCTGGACAGCATGTGTTCTGGGAACTTAAGTCCTCTCTCTGTAAAAGTTCTTAACTTCTGAACCTTCTCTCCAGCTTCTTGAACAGCAATGCTTCACCCCTGTGCAAGAAGGGGAACTCCACAGTTCTGACGAACAGTTTCTGGGTGTTGCTCACATGTGCATGCATATCTATCTGGGGATATCTGTTATTCTTCTTTACCTTAGTTACGAAACCACAGGGATCCTCATGCTTCTGCCTCCTCAGGGCTGAGACTGCAGGCATATACTTGCCCAGAGCTTGCTTTTTATGCTAGGACTAAGAATATGAACTCAGGTCCTTGGGTTTATGGGGTGAGCAGTTTATTTACTAAGGCATCTCCCTAGCCCTTGATGCGCTGTTGTTTATCTATTTCACATAAAAATAGCATATAAATATATAAACTACCCTGAACCAATGGACTTTCCCAAGTGTGCAAGTTCTCTTAGGCTGAATTTACCTTTAATAAGGGTGAGCTCTAACACCCTGTGTAATTTCTCAGGTTACAATCTCTTATCACCCAACCCTGGAAAGTTATTTTCTTATACAAAAGGAACATGCACCTTTCAAATTCTGATGACTGTAATGTTACCTTGAACATTGCTAAGAGCCCCAGGCAGTACCACAGATAGACAGTGAGCTCATATTTCCTGGCACCTCTTGAGAGCCATCTAAGGTAATAGCACTACTGGCTTTTCCAATGTCTCAACAGAGTAGGAACTCCTGCGTCTGTGGTGCAGATGCTCCCTCCTAAGAAGCAGGAGTGGCTATACCCACAATGCCTTTCTGCAATCTCCATCATGTATTTATCAGGCTCCCAAAGCTCAAACTGCAATGGTCTGTGCACAGTTGTGTTTCCTCGACATTCACACTAAATAGTACTCCTCCTCCTCGGTGCCGGCTGTGAGCACTGTGGTGCAGAATGGGATCTTTGTCAGTCACTGTGTTCACCCAGCAACCTGGCCTTCAGGGGTCAGTTCCGCAGTTCACAAGAGAGTAGATCACTCCACCCAGTGCATCCTAAATGAGGTTTTCATGCTCAGATGCTGACAGCAGCAACAGCTAAGAGCCCACCTTGTCCACATCTCCCATTTTTCTAGCCATTCAATCTTAGCCACCATATTGCAAAATGTAAAGTGTCCTTGACAAGCTTCTTCACCCAATCAGTGCAGTACCAACCACGCCAATCAGTTCTGATAAGATGGCTCCTTGAAAAATGCCCTATCATAGAGAGCTGACCCTGTGGAGAGAAAAAAAATGGAAGTTCCCAGAAGCTACGGGCATCATTTTTATTCCAACATCTTTCTACTTCAGCTAGCATCAGCTGGCTTCCAATTATATATATATTTAAACCTCTGCTTCATTGTGAAGCAGAAAAATGAGTCAGGACTTGGTTTTGGGTTTGCCAGAAAATCTGACCCGTGGTTTCAGAACAAACATCAGAATGCTACTGTTTTACAGCAGCTGCAAACTGTCCCTAGTGTGCTCTTAGAATTCAGACAGGTAACAAGGCTGCTAACGGTAAGACATCCTATAATCTCGTCCTCTGTGTTTGCAGAAAGTTCCTAGATCACTTCCACTCTGTTTGGGTCCCTGGCTGAGAATGGAGTCATTTCTAAGGCATTTGTTTTGATTGGAGTTGTAACGGTAGTGTTCCTTGTGTGGAAGTCATCGGGTATGCTGCTCAAGTATTGCCGAATGCAGTGAGGTGCGAGAGGATGCCTTTAGCAGCTTATGATGTGGAAAACTGTGTAGACACACTGTTGGAGCTTTTGCAGAAACACTGAGAAAAGCTTGCTATTCCCAGTTAGGTTTTTGTCAACTTGACACACAGTGGAGTCACTCAAGAGGGGATATTAAACAAGAAAATGCTGCCATCAGATTGGCCTATGGGCAAGTCAATGGGGCATTTTCTTGATTGACTGCTAATGGCAAAGAGGGGACCTGAGCCTGTGGTCTTGGATGATGTAAGAAATCAGGCTGAACAAGCCATGGGGAGCAAACCAGGTGAGCAGCATCCTCCATGGCCTCTGCTTCACTTCCTTCCTGAGGCCCGAGAGGTATGAGATGAAATCAAGCCTGTCTTTTGCTAGTTGCTTTGGTAATGGTGTCTTGCCACAACAGAAGCCCAGCCCAGAACATTTGGTATGAATGACAGGGAAGAGGAAAACCATTTTCACAAAACCTTTACTGGGCTGTGCTGCTTAAGACGGCACATCACACTTCTGATGTACAAATAGACCCAGAGTTGTTGACTCTATCTAGCTTCTACGCGCTTATGGTTCCAAGACAGAAAATGAACATAGAAAAAATGCTTTATAAGCCAAAGCAAAAATCATGTATAGGCTTTCCCTTTACTCTAGAAAGACCTATGATGTGCACAACAATTTCAAGCCCTTAGGCACGCTGGTTTTAAGATAAAATACTATGGAAGAAGTTTAAATTGGATGGATATAGCTGATATTCCTTATTACTGCGAGACTATACAAAAAATGTTATAGCCAGCCATGCACACATGAAGTGTTTCTTTATGATCAACTTTTAAAATGATTTTTATTAAAAATTCAAAAAACCATATTTATTACAAGTTAAAAATATACTTCAACCAAGAATATGCCCAGAAACTACCCCGGCTTTGCTCCTAAAATGTTCCTTGTGAGAAACCATTAACAATTACTCACCTCTTACATGCATACTTATTTTGCCCTGTTTCTAGACAACTAAGGGCACAGCTGTGGCTTTGCCCTATAGATGCTCTTCTTCCTAGGGCTGATGTGGCATTACCTGGTGGCCCCGCCTACTTTTCTCTTACACAGGTATGAGGAAAATGGCAGTGGAAGCTTATTCACATTTGCCTCATCTCTACTGGTTTAAAATTTTTTTTATTAATTAAATTTATTCATATTTTGTATCCTGACTGAAGTTTTCCCTCCCTCCTACCTTCCCCCACTCCACTCCCCAGCTTCTTTCTGGAAAAGGGCAGCCCTCCCATGGGTTTTTATTGTTAACTAGTATTCTTTCTAACCTCCTTTCTCAACTCACCACAGGGTCTACATCACTAAGAGAGTGGAGTCCTGGAAGGCTCCCCCAACGGAAACTCTTCACTGTGGTGGAATTCAGGTGCTAGCTGACAAGGCTTGGAGGCATGCCTCTGGACTTCTGAGAGCTTGAATGGGGCATGGCCAGCCCTGTTGAAGAGGCTGCCGGGATCCTGAACTGCCCTGTTTTGTTCCTGTGTTCTTAGAGAGCAGAGCAGCAGTCCCGTCGTGGGACCATTCCTATCTTCAAGAATTGTCTTAAGGTTCAATTTGTATCTGTGAGTGTTAATATACCCCTTAATAAGTATTAATCCTTTGTATGGTGCATTGCAAGTGAGTATTACTGCAATTGCTGGCGCCCAACATGGGTTCTTTTCACTTTACTCTTCCATGTCCACTGTTTTCCTAAGAATGCAGACTCACTCATTTTTACAATTTGCAATTGTAGATCTGTCTCTTCTTCTACCCTTTATATTGAGGGCCTTCCTACTTCATCAAAGGCCTATCTTTATAACAGCTACACACTGCTAAATTTGAAAATGGGTCATAGAGTTTCTGCAGCACAACTAACAGGGTTATACTGGTGTTACATTTGTATAGTGGCTAGGACACTAGATCCAGGTTAGTCCTCCAGGGTTTCTAATTACTAGGTAAGGCCTGTAAGCCATTTGATGTTTCTGGTTTTATAATCTGGGGAATGAGGGTGACAGTGCCTTCTTTCAGGAGTTGTTCAAATTAACACAGTGCTTAAAACACCTTGGCGAATGTCACCTATTGCAGTTAGGACTGAGGTTATGAGAATGTCTGCAATATAAATTACTGATGTTCTCACTTTTGAATTAAGGTGCTTTTTCAGGAGACCCGTGGTTTGTTCAGAAGTTAGGAATGTTTGTGTAGACTGTCCACTGTCACAGGATTTGATGATGAGGTTCAATGAGCTTCTAGAATGAACACATGTTTAAGCTGGGGTTAGGGTAAATTTATTGGCAAATGTCTTTTAGAAGGCTGCTTTGGTAAAGTTACACGCTCTACCTGAGACACTTGGTCTTTAACACAGTTTCTCCATTTCTTGTTCTCTCGTAGATGAATTCAATAAAACTTCAGTTTGTAGGGGTAGTGTGGGCTGTGCTCTCTGGGGAATGCAGCCCTGAAAACCAGCATATCCTCAGTGGTGTCAGGCATGGACTGAATGTGGATGGAAACAGCCATATGGGTAGTTGTGGACATTGATTAGAGTGTGCACGTGTGCAAAAGACAACAGGGGGCAGTATGGAGTTACTTCTTGCTTTCCACCATGTCATCAGAATTGGTGGCAGCGCCTTTACGCACTAAACTGTCTCACCAGCCCTGTTGTTGCTTTGGAAAGCTGACTTCAAGTCACTGAAGAGGATGAAGGCAGCTGTGGTGTGGCTACAGTGTCAGATTTCTTGCATCATGATAATGTTTTCTTCTCACAGGTTAAACACAGTAGACTAAAACCCCCCCTAACCCCGAGTCAAACGAAAACTTCCCTCCTCTATAGATATTTGATGCAATGACCCGAGGCTTCACAGGGAATATACTCTTTCTTACCCCCCCCCCCCCACAAAGTAAGCACAGCTAAGAAAAGCATATGCTTAAATGGGCAACAGAATCCTTTGGAAAGTTCTCTCACAGTTATTCCTTCTGTTTGCTGATATTGGACAACACCTTAGTGATACCACTGTCCTCAGAGCTATAAGATGTGGGTGAAGATGGGTTTTAAGTCTTGCTGGGTACAGATCCAAGCTGATGAGTCAGAAGATACAGGAGCAGATGTAGAGCAGGCTGCACCCAGTGCAGTCACACCCACAGCTCACTCCAACCTGACATGAACTTACTGCGTGAGACATGGCCAAGTGATGCCGGTACAATGTAGACCATAGTGCAAACATGTACGTACACACACACACACACACACACACACACACACACACACCCCTCATCACACAAAATGCACTAGCAAACAGCAGAGCCACTCTTCCTTAGCAATTTAGTAATAGCAGAAAACCGTTCAAAAGCAGTTCAGAAATCAGACTGTATTAAAGTTTATAAACTGGTACCTCAGATTTTTTTTACAAAGCCATGAACATGTCCTATTACATGTCATTGCCCCAGCTACGGTTCTCCAGCACCACTGGCATTGGGGAATCCCAGTATCACCTCAATATAAAAAAAAATACGTTGGTTCAATGATGGGTGACATAGAGCAAAAATACATTATTTATTTATTTATTTATTTATTTATTCATTCATTCATTCACTCATTCATTCATTCATTCAATGTAGCCTTGGATGACTTGAAACTTGCTATGTAGTCTACAACAGTCTTAAACTCACAGAGATCCACCTGTCTCTGCTTCAAGGACATGTACCACCGTGCCTGGACTGACCTCCATTTAGTCTCCTAGAACCTAGTCTGCATGTGTTACAGTTAAGATGACTTCACAATTCACATAGAACTTATCTTTGGGCTCTTTACTACTTTATTAGTTTTCCATTTACTGGAGAGAATGTGACCTGGGTACGAACTGGTTCTGCCAATGACTCAAGGCCAGCAGATCCCCTTTGAGGCTCCAGCATACCAGGACGAAAGCTGTGTCAGGATGTGATTCTGGCTAAAGTGCATTTCTTTTCTGAACTTGGCTCCAGTGTCAAAAGGCAAACTGCCAACTGTGCAGGAATATAAGTACTCTGATAGAAACCATACTGGATAATTCTGCTTATGGCAGCTAAGCAATGCGTCATCAAATAAGCCACCCTCTGACTGTGTTTACGAGATGTTATGTCTACCTAGCAATGAGCCTGCAGTATTTAAACATTGAAGAGGCTCATTTAACATAACCCGCCCATTTCCAACATTTTATTTTCTGCTCAATTTGATTGATAATCTCAAGTACTCCTCAGATGAGAAGAGAACTGCCCCTGAGACACTGGCTGGTCTTCAAAGTTCCTCTCAGTATGTGTACAAAAGTAACAAGTCCAGGGGAGCTGAAAAAAATTCAGATTCCTTGTCAGTTCCAACGTGTGCTGGGCACTTGTTTTGGGGAAAAGTTGAGTTCACTGCAAGAGTGTGCTTCCAAATCCCTAACTCAGCCTGGAGGCAGTTCAACCTCATTTATATGTCAGAGGCCTCCAAGCAGCTCCGGGTATTGGAATGAGTGCTCCATGACAAATGTTCAGAGAAACCACTCAATGACTCCAGCAGGTACAGGGAGGTGTACAGAAATAAGAAAAATAAATGGTCCTGCCCACAGCCAACTTGCAACCTAGTCCTGAACCCAGATTTGCACCTAGGGAGATTACCAAGCATTTGGAAATGAAGTAGCATTAAGAAGGGCTGGAAACACAGAGGACAGCTTATTGGCAACACTGTGCTCCCTGCAGCCATGCTTGCAATATAGACGGGACTCATCTGTCTCTTGTACTCATTTGTCCCTTGGTACAGCTTGGAAGACACTAGTCTCCATCAGCTGCAGTACTGCCCAGGCTCCTACAGTCATCCATATGTGATTTGGAAATTACCATGTTTCCCTTGAATGGGTATGACCTGCAGTTTGTGAACCCACTTCAAAGGAAACAGTCTAATGACAACCATGAAGTCCTTTAGAGAACAAAGAACACTGTTCATCCAACCTGTGATACTCTGTGAAGTTTCTTTCATGGGAGAACTGGAAGATTTTTATCGTAGGCTGTTAGAAATGGCCCTGGATACATGTCCTTTTTCAACCAGCCTTGCTGCTACATGGAGAATGAACCAAGAAAAGAAATCACAAGTAGGTCCCTGGAAGGCATGAAAGCTTGGATGGGGGGTGTGGGATCCTAAGTATGCACAAGGCACTCAAACTGGCACTTGGCTCACCTCACAGGGCAGGTTGGAGGTTAAAACATTCTCCTCTCATCCAAGTGTGTTGTTGATGGAAAAAGAAAACTAACTCAGAGAACAGAAGGCAGCTCTTCTTCCACTAGGCTGAGCTCCCCAGACGCACTCTCCTCCCAAGACCTAGATTTTATGTTCCAAATGTGTGCCTATGGACAGGTTACCTCCAGCAGTGGCTTCAGAAGTGATGTGCTGTCAGGCTTTGATATTCTGAAATCAAGTGTGGTCCGTGGTACTACACACACATACAAATTAGCTCTGCCAAGAAATGGAACTGGATACAGAAAATTAAAGTGACTTTTCTACTCATCTTCATCGGTCATCCAGTTAAAGATGGAACCTGGGAGCTTTGGAAGGAGAAATTCCCAACACCAATTACCTGTGCACAGCCTAGGTGACCGAACTGAATGAATCTAACTTTAATATACCTTGGTGATTTCTGGCTGCAACAAACGAAGATCTGAATATGTTCTTGCCATTTAGAGATGGGGTCTGACCAACTTTTTATGTTACTTGGGTTCGAGTCACAGCATCTGCTTCTGGGTTAAAGATGATTTGGGGGGGGGCGGGGCATATGAAAGGTGCCAGACAGATTCTGGGGGTAAGGACGTATCTGGTCAAATGACACACTTTCTTCCTCTTCTACAATTCCTGCAAGTTTGTTTACTACAGTAACCTGGTTCTCGGTAAGTTCAAGAACCTGAACCACAGGCGCTTTGGATTAATTCTTACTGATGCAACTGATCTGCTCGACACTAATGAGCAGGGGGCTGGAAGAACACCTTGAAAGACTTCTACCCAATAGAAGTACATCTGCAAGGCATGGGTATGTAGAGGCCGACAATGGTGCTGTAAGAACAAAGACCTAGAAGCAGAAAGCAGATGTCTTATGCCTGCTGAGCAAAAGCCTGAGTGTACAGTGGAGGTAGAATACAGAAAGCCATGGGCACTTCTCCCTCTGTTCTAACGGTTTTGGAGCCCCTTTCAAAGCCAGGTGAAGTGGTCTCTGAATTCCAAGACACAGCACAATGGCAGGGGCCACACTGGGGACTGACTACACCAGAATACACTCTGGTCTTTCCCACGTGCTACCCTGGTAGAAGCCAGTGCTGTCTGGGTGCTATGAAGAAGTGACATTGATAAAAACCCAATGAACATTAGTTGCTAACTGGTATAGCTGGACAACTGCAAGGCATGGATGTAAAGAGATGAGAAAGCTTCTTCTAAGAACTTCTAATGGTGTGACTGACACATGTAAACACAAGCAGTGTTCTGAGGGCAATGTGAATCCTTTGGGGGGCAGTCCCCAAGGCAGAATGTAGCCCAGCTGAGTCAGAGCAGGCCCCACAGGGAGAAGACAAGACTCTGAACAGTCTAGAAAGGTAAGGAGAGGGCCTCCATTTCAATGGGAAGCAAAGAGATCAGAGTATAGGAGCCACAAGAAAGAACCCAGGGAGAAAGGAAGAAAGTCATGTATACAGGGTTCTACTCGTGATTCACTACTGCGTCCCTACTAAGTGTGGCCAGAAGGTAGGAATGCAAGGATGGCATTGAGGAGCCAGGACTCTGTCACTAAGGCCTTCAGTGTCACTGTGGGAATCCTTGGTCTTTTCTTGAGTGATGGCGGGTGTGGAAGTGTGGGTGGAACATCACACAAATTGTATTTAGTATAAAATGAAAACCCAGAGCCAGATATTGGAGAAAAGTTGGGAGTATCAGAGACATAGAGAAAGAAACCACAGCTACTTCTCACCTGCCAATGCTTTAGGCCTGTCTCTACAAAATCTTCTGATTCCAAACCTCTCCTTGGCCCACCAAGTAGGTATCTGGGAAAGCTAAAACAAACAAACAAAAAAACCCCAAAACAAAAAACAAAGAAAAACTCCTCTTTTTTTTTGCCTAGCTATTTTAACAAAAATATTTTTAAAGCTAGAATTAAAGCTGACCTTCATGGCTTGGCTCTGTGGTGACTCTCTTATATTCCAGATTAATATATATCACCCCAGAAACAGAAGGATGCATTTTGTCTAAAATTCTTTGGATATTTAGGAAGTAATGTGAGGGAGGTCAGGCCGGACAGAACAAGCCATTGGCAGGCTGCTCTAATGAGGGGCACACCAGGTGATCACACATAGAGGGAAGGGACAGAAATCATTGGGAAGAGATGTCAGGACTCGAGTGATTATCTGAATGGGAAAGACGAAGGACAGAGGTGGTCAGGAAAATCCAATCCCGGGTTTCTAACTCCACTGAGGTAAAGAAGGCAAAAGCACAAGCCGAAGGCAACAGGGTTAGTTCTGGAGACAGTGGACACACAGAGACTGAGACCAACAGAAGCAGAGACTGAGTGTCAAGATTGGATGAAATCTATCAGAAATGGTCGCCAGAATGTGATACAGAAGCAGCAAAACTTCTGGAGGCAGGGAACGTTACTGGTTCAAGGACACTACAACGTAGATTATGTCAGTCACAAGCAAGTGTTCAGCTGTGTTTCTCTTCTATTGCTCCTCCCCTTTACTAAGACATACTAGAGCTCCAACTCCCAGAACCCAGGCTGTGACTCTGATTACAGACAGGAACTTAAAAGTTCCTGTCAAGGTTAAAAACAAACAAACAAACAAACACACAAACAAACAAACAAAACAATCAGCATCACTATGATGTTCCATTCACCTATTAAGATTAGTGTTATTATTAATGAGAGAACACAGAGGGAAGATGATGTGAAGGGACTTAGGAAGTGGGTGGTCTTAAGTTAATTGATGTGGCAGACACAGTCCACTGTAGGTGGCACCATTCCCTAGACAAGGTGTTCTAAACTATAGAAGAACAGAGAAATCAAGCTAAGCACAAACAAGTGGGCATGAATTCATCCATTCTCTTTCCCTGCTCTTGGCTATGGATACAATGCCAGTACCTGCCACCTGGACTTTCCCACAGTGATAGAATTTATCCTGGAAAGTTGAGATGAAATAAGCCTATTTCTGGTCACTCTTCTAAGTTTTTTGTTTTTTTTTTAAATTATAGAAATAGATATGTGATTAGTATATTAACTGTTTGTGGATTTTCTCCCATGTGCTCTTCCTAGATCGATTAATCTTGTCAGGGACATTTTATTTTATAGATCCCAAATCAAAGCTTTTCATTTTGTTGGAAAAATGGGATATAAGCAAAAAGCAGATACAATTATGAGAGGAACAGGCATAGCAAGATCCCAATGTGACAAGATCGCAAAGAGTTCTCATACCCTTCAGGAAGGAGAAAGGAAGGAGCAGGGCACAGGCATGGGTCCTTCAATAGAAGATGCGGAAGTCAAGTGGCATTTCTGGTACTCCAGATTCTATTCATTAAACAGGAAGTGAGGTCATCTTCTCTGAGCTGTTAGAGCATGGCATGGGTGAGTAAAGGGGAGAAGGGAGGACACTGGGGAGCTCGAAGAACTGCAGGGAAAACAGTGGTGCTGAGAGTCTGGTGCTATAGAGAAAGAGAAAATGGTCTACAGCAAGACAGTCTAGTTTCAGTGTTCTTCCAGCAGGCTCAACCATCAGTGAATATACAAGAAGCTGAAGCCACCACGGAAGAACAGACTGGCATAAACAGACCCCAGATATTGTAGAGACAGGAAAGAGATTAACAAGTCTTGGCAACAATAGGAGGAGCCCTTTGAATTTCAAAACAGGCTTCCAGGAGTCTGGGTGTTATTTTGGCATAAAATGCTTCTCTGAGGTGTGGAGGTTTTGATTAAACACAACCCAAGCAACATGGCACCAAGGAGCAACTGACCAACTGTACATAAAGGCCACAGGACAAGCTCTCAGGGGATGTGCCCAGTCCTGGGAAAGCTTCTGAGGATGCTGGCGAGGTGGTTAAAAGATGGCTGTGGGTCAAGAGTCAACTCTACAATACTTTCTGTGATAGTCCTCACCAGTGCAGTTGATACTCCAGCGTCTCCTGCTTGATGCACATGTAAATCTTATTTGACACTACAAGCAAGTAAGTGTTAAGGAATAACGTGAGAGGCTTGGGGTCTTAAGAACCATTGTGTGCTAAAGTTACATACAGGCTATAGAAAAGGTGACTGATAAAGACTTTAGGCAAACAACATACCAGAAACTCCTGGTGGGGTCTTAATGAATTTTCCGTTAAAATGACCAATGACAGCTTCGCATTTTTCTGTGGATTCCATCCTAGTCATAAAAAATTAAGACACACGTAAATAGCACTTGCACAGCACTGAAAGAATTTGTAGAGCTATTGCTTTAGGTTGAGGAGACAGAGGGAACCTAGCAGAAAGTCACGGATGCGATTATGAAAAAGCAGCCGTATTCTTTCATGAGCTGTTGCTCTAGCATTTCTACGGTAAAATAACTGATCCCAGGGCTATGATAATAGGTAGAATATTCTAAATTATAAAAGACAGTAAATTCTATGAGTGTTTTATTGCAGTCATGTTGAATTATTATTTTCTAATCATTAAAAATTTTAAACCATTTTTAATAATTCATAATTCAAAAAAATAATTCATAATTTTCTGAGTCATGATTCTGTGCTAAAAGAAATAATTTAGAATTTTTGTTTTAAAGATGGCCTTTCCTTTTGTGAAGTCTCATGGTAATGATTCATGTCAATCAGATGATGTGCCTTATGTGTTTTTAACTTTCACTCCAGGTTTAAAATTAAACTAGTGAACTTAATTATGTCCTTTGTCAACCTGACTTTGGAGGAAGAATTAAAAGTTGGAGCCAATTTTACAGTTTAGTTTACATCTGCAGGTGACTAAAAACATCTGAGAAGCACTTATGGGGACTTAATCGCTTTGACTTTGCTTTTCTTCGGTACAAACATCTAATCACTTTTTCAAAAAGCATTATACTCTGGTTCACTCAGCCACACCTTAGCTTTAACTACCAGCAAAAGGTCTTTTAAAAAGCAATAGAATTTTACTGGACTCCTCTGGAGGGCTGATATCACTCTGTATGGGTGCTATATTTATCTTCATTTAGAAGAGCACCAGGGTAGAATTACATGAGGCCGGGCCACCAAATGTCTTGTCTCAAGCCTTTTCAACAATGAAGTAGTAAGTACAGACTACTGATTCTGCTGAAAAGATACCGGGTTTTTATTCCAGACTGTCTAGCCCAATGGGACAAGTGGCCAAAAGCTAGTGGAACCACCCTGAGGTCCTTGTCTTTGCGATGTAATGGCAAGGTGACAATGATATGGCCCCTTAGTAACAAATGCTTTAACAAATAAATGCGTTGCTGACATCACAAGTTTGCAGTAACATGTCAATGTCATTTCTATAGTTAAGTGAATATATTTCCCCTCTAAAAAATCAGTTAATAATTTAATGCACGCTGACAATATCTACCAGTGTCCACTGCAGATAACTTAAATAATTCACTGTAAGATCAGCTTTTGTGTGGGGACTTTAACATTTTCTGACATGAATCAAAGCTCTTTCTGTTTAATTCTCTAGAAACCAATTTAGCCACTAGAGGATCCTTCCTAGGAACAGGATAAAGATTCCATAGGCAGGGCAGGGGTGCTTGACTTATACCTACAACAGTCACTAAAAACCTGAAGGATTATAAATTGCTAGTAACTTCTAAGCTGATGAGATGGCTAGATATTATATATCCCATTTCCTTTCTGAATGTCTGAATTATTTAGCTTAAAAAAAAAAAACTAAACCTGTTATTATGAAACAGATTTCTATCTGAGAAAGAGATATTGATTTATCTATGAACCTTGGGAGACTGTTTATTTCCAAAAGGTTACAAGCATCTTCAAGTAAGGAGTCAAGCTATCAGGATCATGTGTCCAGGGACACTTTCTTCTAACAGTTCCAGTTATGAGACTTTGAGTACTCACTGTGCTTGGTCTGGGGAATCCAGAACTTCCCAAGGTTTAGAAAAATCTTACGTGTAAAGTCACATGCAATTTAAGTCCATAGTAGAACTGGCTCCCTGGCTCAGGCATTCTCTTTTACACTTTCTAGAATGATTTAGCAGAGTTCCAACTGTTCATAAGGAGATGGTCGCATGCTTACCTGGCAAAGCCAACGCCACGGCTGGTACCACTGGAATCACGCAGGACCCTTGTAGAAATAACTTGTCCAAAAGGTTTGAGCATATTTTCAAGTTCTTGCTCATCCATGGACAGTGGCAGGTTAGAAATGTACAGGTTGGTAGGATCTTGTTCCTGTTGCTAAGGCAGAACAAAGTCAGCTGTCACTTCCCAGCAGAAGGGAAACATTCATTTTAGCACATTTTTATTCACTACTGGCTCTGCTAGCCCTTTAAGTACTATGCAGTGAGATGGTGGCATGTCTGGAAACTTAAGTCACCTTGGACACTTGAAAATCATTTCTGAGTCTTGTACAACCTGCACAGGCCAGACATGGTCCCTAACATCTTCCTCAGCAGATGTGAAGTGGTATTACTGGTCTGCACTGAGTTGGAGAGGTTGTTCTCACAAAGCAAGTGTCACCAGCATGCGATGACTCCAAGATAACTAACAACTGCATGTCATGCTCACTGCTATGCAGCAGGCTATTACTGCTCATAATTCAACTTAGAGATCTGTGAACAAAGATTGTTGACCAACCCCGTGGCGTCCAGTACAGGTAGGTAGGTTCAACTTCCCCTCCTCTGTCCCATAGAAGAATCCATACTATTTTACTTTTTCCTTTCTTCTTCTTTTTTTTTGATACATGGTCTCACTACATCACAATCCCCTGGCCTCAGCTCCCGAGTGCTGGGATTAGAGATGTCTTAACCACCATACTTGGTTCCATTCAATTTTAAACAGTGGTCACCAGTGGGAAAGGGGTAGTTCCTAACTTGAACTAGAAACTGTAAACCATGGCAAACGATACAGCCCTATCAGAACAAATCTTAGAATTGAGAACAGATGGGGAGGGCAGGTTGGGTCAATCATTTTTCCACAAAGGATCATCTGTTATGCATAAGCCAGCAGACTGCATTGGATGGGTACTGGATTAGAGATGTAGAATCTGAGGCCCACACTGCAGGGGCAGAACCAGAACCTGCACCTTAACAGGATGCCCAGCTGATCAACAAGCACATCAAACGTGGGAAGAGATGCTCCCATTGGATCATGTCCTATATCAACAAGCACATCAAATGTGGGAAGAGATGCTCCCATTGGATCATGTCCTATGCAGCTTTCCTTTCTTTGAGTGGAATCAACTGGAACCAAAGACACGTGACTGAACCGTGTGATGACCAGTGACTGTGATGCACACATATGAAGAGTCAAGCCATATGAGAAGCCCACCTGACAAGATACTTTCTGACTAAGTCAAAATTCGCCTATGCAACTGAGGTTGGCATAGCCTTTACTTCAAATTTCCCTTTGCTCCTATGTTCCTCTTGCTTCTCGTTTTTGGAGATGAACCCAGGGCCTGGAGCTTTCTAAGCAAGTGTCCTACCATAGAACTGTACCCTCCAATTTTATCTTTACATACTGAAACACATGAGCCAACTTCTTTTTAATAAGCACTATTGGTAAAGTCATTAATTGATGTCTTAGCCTTTGGCAACAGAATAATATCCTTATTATGAGTTCCTTGATTTCTGAAGTACACAATATTCTAAAAATATATCTGAAGGATTACGCATGTTTGCATTTGTACAAAATCTTTCTAATGTATCTTAGCATTAAATAAACCTGAAATGAAATCTCTCCTGTTTATATAATTTTCAAGTAATAACAACAAGTAAAAACAAAATAAGATTTAAAATCATCCAGAGCTGGGGTTCAGCTCACTGTTAGAGCTTTTTTCTGGCATAAGGTCTAGGGTCTGACTTCTGGCACTACATACATGAATGAAGAAATGGATGGATAAACAAATGAAGTAATTTAGTTTCCTACAGAATGATAAATGCCCTGGTATTCCCAAGAATTAAAGGTTGTCCCCCCCCCCCACTCCAAGAGTCCTAACATTGAAAAAAATGACCACACAGCCATGTGCTAGGTACAAAACTTCCTTGGAGCTCTATGCTTTATCTCAGAGTTCATGCCTATGAGCCCTACTTATAGAGGCTAAGACAGAAGAACTGCTGTAAGTTGAAGGCCAGCCTGGGCTACATAGATCAGTCTAGGCTATAGTTTGAGACCCTATCTCAGCATCTATCCCCATCCAAAATGAGAGTTAAACTTTGCGTGTAGTCTGCAATAATTTAATTTCTGAGAGAGACATGCTCTGGAACCTGATACCATCAACTGACTGATATTTTAGGGAGACAATCCACCATGGTTTGGGATGTCTCCTTCCCCAGAGGTATGCTGGGAAAGGATGGAGAAGAGACTGACTTTTGACAGCCACATTCTGCAAAACAAGGAAGTTTTAGAGGCACTAAAGTAGAGGAGGGACATGATTAAGATTCCTAAATCATGTTTAGGATCAGAATAAAGCAGGAATTGGTTAATTAAAGGTCATAAAAATATGTTTTAGACAGACATGCTGTAATGATCTAAATGAGTTATATAAGAAACGCACACTCACATTCTTTAGCCTTCTGAAATTATGATTATAAAAATTTCAATGACTTCATATTTAAGCATACTCAGAGAACTTTTTATACATTCGAGTCTTTTTAAGGGGGAATTGACAAGGTGGATATGAAGATGTTCTAATGTGTCTTAGTTGCTCCTGGGATAAATATTATGAAAGCAATACATACTTTATAGACTTTTAATTTTTAACTTGATGAAGGTTTACCAATAGCAATAAAAAAAAACTCAAATATTAAAATGGTTAAAAACCTGAATGAAGGTGAGTGTGTGTGTGTGTGTGTGTGTGTGTGTGTGAGTGTGTTTGTGTGTGTGAGTGTGTGTGTGTGTGTGTGTGTGAGTGTGTGTGTGTGTGTGTGTGTGTGTGTGCACGTGTGGGGAATCAATCACTGTGATAAGAATGGCATACATGGACTAAATATATGTAAATATTTCTATGACTTTAAAATATATATTCTGGGCATTTGAACTCAGGAGTCTTTTGAGAGCTAGGCAGGTACTATACTGCTGAGCCATGTCCCAGGCCTGAAAATATGGTCTTGTTTCTCTGCTACCTGTTTCCCATAGCAACAATCTGCCAGTTTAGTTTCCACATTTAAGATTAATATATCTAGCATATATTCTTTCTTTTCATTTTGTTGACCTGTCCTGCTGACTGACCACGTGTTGTTGTAATTAAAACTTAAAACACAAAAGGATGGGCTAGTTGTAACACACACACACACACACAACACACAATGAAATCCTTTATATTTCCACAAAGTTTCATTACCGTATATATTCATAGGGAATGAAATAAAGCATTTTTAGTAATTGGTGGTGTTTTGAATGAAGATTAATTTAGTCTTCTTAAAATCAGTCACAACCCTAACTGTTTCATTATGTCTAAATAATAAATTTCCATGTTTAAAAAATTATTTTGTCAGTCACAGGTGGCCAAGAACAGTGGGTGCAATGAGTCTCTTTATGTCCCTAGGCACAGACGGGGTTCAGGAGCTTTTCTAACGCATGGAGAAAGAAGTCCCACACTGGTGTGAGAGGGCTAAATAGCACTAATGCTCACTTGAGTAGAAAAGCCAGGCTTTGGGGGGTCTCACACGGTGTAGAGCACTCAGTCATCATCTGAAAGAAATTAACAAAACCCTCCCTGTGCCTGTGGAAATGGTTCCTAAAATGCAAAAAAGGACTTGGCAGGAGGAGCAGACATCTGTTTTCGCCTGTTTTCTCTTGTACCGAATAGGTTCACCCACCAACAGATCGCCACTGATGGGTGTGTGCCTGAAGACTGCTCAGAGCATGGTGGGCCTCTGGGTAAGCAGAACTGAATTCATGCTCCTTTGCCTGGTAATTTGTTGAGAAAAGTGTGCAAGCTTACTGTCCCTAATGGTCTGATGATCCCCAGACAGCCTTAGGGGTGACAAAGAAAGGCTTCGGAGCCATCTGTCTTAGGTAGTAGCATCCTCACTGAGTCATGACTTGCACCGTTTTTAGCCAGTTGTCTGTCTTTCTTTTCATAGACTCTCATGTTGTTTTTCTTTTAGAGTTAAGGTCTCACATCTGTATAGCCTAGGCTAGACTGGAACTTACTATGTGGCTCAGGCTGGCCTCAAACTCATAACCATTCTTCTGCCTCAACTTTCCAGGTGCTGTGACTGCAGGCATGAGCCATCACATCTGGCTTAGAATCTGATTTTTTTTTTTTTAAATACATATTTGAACATCAAGCTATGTTTAACATGCACCAGCTTTCCAAAAAGCCCAAGCCCATTTCTGTCTGTTAGGTTTCATCAAGGTACTGCTCCATGGATATAATTTCTAAGCATCCCTTTTCTGAATTCCCAGTGTCTATCCAACTTTGGAATAAAGCCTTTTCTCTTAACTAGTTGATCCTTTCAATCAATAAAGCAAACACTGCGTGCCCACCACATGGCAGGCACTGAGCGAGGCTGCAGAGCTTAGATCAGGAATGAGAAGCAGTCACTCAAATGTTCTTAGTTTACAGTTTTGAAATTCAGTTTTAAGTATCTGTGGGCTCACACCTCTGCCCAGGTACCCAGTGTGTCAAGCAACACTACAGCTCTGCCTTCCTCCAACTGAGTGTCCCTTTGTTGCTTCAGATTATCCAAGAGGGAAAAATGTTAATATGTGAGTTTTTAATGCAATGCAGCATCCCAATTCATTCACCAGAAAAAGGGGACAGTGATTGGTCTCTTATAGTGCAACCACACAAGCCAGACTTAATCTTCCTTTACAAAAATTCCCTCCCCGAAAGATGTGCATCAGGTAATCCTTGAGTTCATCAGCATAAGAAAATGAAGTTGAGACCAGATACTTGAACCCAGTATTTTATGGTAGAGAACAAGAAATCTGCTGACATTTAAAAAGTGATCTGTAACTTTAAAGATGCAAAATAAAAAATAAACCAGGTCTTGAAATTTTTATTCTGCAGAATGACAAACAGCCATCCTCCCGGAACCTGCACATTGGCCTTGCCACAGATGATGGTGAATCATGTCCCTTGAAGAATAAGCTGTGATGTCCTTGAATGAGGCTAGTTCTTAACCCTCCTGGAAGCTGGCATTCAGTGTGCACCACTGATATAACCTATACGGTCAACTTATACCTGCTGTGGGACTATGCTCATGTACACTGTAAATATCTGTCACTCCTATTGATTTAATAAAACGATGATTGGTCAAGAAGCTAGACAGGAAGGAGAGGTGGGGCAACCAGACTAGGAGAATTCTGAGAATTGGAAGAGCCGAGGAGGAGAAGCCATCAGACAAAGAGAAAGCAAGATGAGATGCGAGTGCTGTACTGAAGGAAAGATACCAAGCCATGTGGCTAAACATGAATAACAATCATGGGATAGCTTAAGAGTAAGAGCCAGCAAGCAATAAGCCTGAGACAGACCAAACAGCTTGTAATTAATATAAGCCTCTTTGTGTTTGTTTGGGACTAAGCAGCTGGGGGATTGTGAGACTGGACCTCAGAGCTAGGCAGGGTGAAAAACTTCTGACCATGTATACCCATGCCTGTTTTGTATAAATGCATTGTAAAGATTTCTTCCAAATAGAGCCTATCTAATACACTATGCTCCTTAATACCACGGTGCTAGGATGGTATGTGGGACCTACCCTATATTGGGCCTTGCACTTTTAAATAGGTTGATAAAACCGACTTCTTTCTACCTTAATTTCAACAATGGTTGTTGGTGTTCTCAGGATCCACAGCAAGAAACCAGACCACCTAGAGAAAGCCTGCAAGAATCTGGCTACAACTGGATTAGGATGAGTGGCTGACCATCATCAGCTCTTATCAGTCTGGAAGAAACACACGGGCTGAGAATGACATTTATGTGGAGATAAAGGCAGCCATGTTCTGGGCCTCCACATGTGGTCTTTAAACCCTCTTATCAGCAGCCAAGCAACAGGGCTTTCAGTAAGCCTGACAGAAAGCTTGATCTGTATCCCATGGCTTGCAGGATACAATGGGTCAATGTATGATTCAAAAGCTGAACGATAGAAAAGGAGAAAGCGGATTGAAAAGGCCTACCACAGTGGTTGGGGAGTAATTAGTCTCTTACTGATGGCTGGCAAAGGTAGATGAAACCAGGACCCACTGGAAGCTGGCTTGGTAATACACAGGGTAACCCCAGCACTCAGGAGGCAGAGATAGAAGAATTGTGGGCTCAGGTAAGTCACCTCTTAAAAACCCAGAAGAAGTGAACCACACAGAGCAGTCTTGGAGTGACTTAGATTGCCCTAGGAAGGCTGCCAAGGAGGGCAGGGACAAAGGGCTAACTGGAGGAAGGCTGACAGTTAGCTTTCGGGGATGGGTGGTAAGGCTGGGTAAAGAGCACAGAGAAATGGTCAGGGTACTTTATGAGAAAGAACATCTGTTTGCTGCCTGTGAGAGAAAGCCAGCCAGTTTACATCACTGTTAGGCCAATAGACTTTCCCATCCTCTGCTAGTATTCCAACTTTGAAGGGTTAGAAAACACAGTTAGGAGCCCAGAGAGACTGGGTAAGAACACACACTGTGAGGAGCAGATCCAACTCAGGGGAAGGGAAACATCACCACCATTACCTGATACTCAGAATTGCTATGAAATAAGGCTGTGTATTTAAATTATAATCACTGCACATCATACATTTATAATCTCTTCTTCAAGTGTTTAGCTTCAAAATGTTAATCAAATAGTAAAATATTTTGTAATATTTTAGTAAGAAAAATTATAATAAACTACATATCAGTCACAATCCCAACCAATCTTCTACAATGTAATTAGATTTAGCTACAATGTAACTAAGCCCATTCATCACATGTCATTCTACATGCACACATAATAAATGATCATTGGGATGAAAAGCTTCAAAATGCTACTTCCAGATCACCCAATAGCCAATACTGTTACCAGCATATAATTGCAACGTAGTTTGTAATGGGCCCCTTGGAACCAGCAACAGCCAAGACTCATGTATGTATTTTGTAGGGCTCTGGGCAGTCTGTGAAACCTCTCTATACATGACTCCGCATTCTACATACTGCATTTGAAATGTAATGAGACTCCCATCCCGCAACAAACTCTTACTTAAGTACCATATTGAATGATGCTGGACAACATAGATACTAAAAGGGATAGCCATAAATGTACTGACAGAGTTGCTATATTTCATGGCATTTAAGAGAAGGGATTTTTTCTGAAATGGGAGTAGTTGCAGAAGCCATTGGAACTCGTCTGGATATTATTGACAGAGAAAGGAGGAGGTTCACAGAGTGAAGGATAGAATTGTGGTTTTCTGGGTAACTCCTGCTTATCACACGTCCAGTCAAACACTGATTATAGGGGCAGAGTATGTGCTACAAATCAGAATGTAAAGCAGGTTCCCTGCTTGCACAATATGCTTATGATCTCATAGTTTCAACACCAATATTGGAGACTATGACAGGCAATCATCTGAAAACTGGGATGCTCCTAATTATGATTTCTGTTTGTCTTAACTTTTACTCTGGAGGTGAAGAACACCCACAGGCCAACTCAGTGCCAAGCTGTGCGGATTATAGGGAAGGATTACTTTAGGAAAGGATTCCTTTTTATGAATTCCTGAAACTTTTATCTGTGTTGATTCTCATATTTAAAGTATCTCTATGCTGGCAGCTATAGGGCTGTCGGCAGCTAACATATCTCTCAGGTGATATATGTCTTCCTCATAGTCCTTGAACTTCTGTAAGCCTTCTTTCCCAGACACGAGAATGTTCCTCAGGGAGTGGCTGCATGGTACTATGCAGAAATGGCCAAGGACAGCAGCCAATTATTTTCCTCTGCATTTCATAGAGCTCAGCAAAAGAAAACCATTGCTCTTTTGGAAAAAAAAAAAAAAAGACTTTAAATAAACATATGACTAAATTTTAGGCTTGAAAATATTGGACACAGAAATTGATGCAGGGAAAAAAACATATTATCTTCATAAGTGTACTATAGGTACTATGTGTAAGGATATCATTCAAGCTTACATTTGCTCTATAAGATCTAGAATATAGGATTGATTTACTTAATGTGACCTTGAGATGTGTTTGGTGGATAATAAAATTTCTGTTATAAAATACAACACATAAGAGATATATGGTGCTTCAAGGGTTGCCTCTTTCTGATTCTTACTCATTTTGAATAAAAATATGTATATTTGAAAGCTACATCCCAGTAGTCAATAGGCGGAGGTAAAGAATCAGAAGTTCAAGGTCATCCTCAGCTACATAGAGTACAAGGGCACCCTGGGATATGTGAGATCTTATCTCAAAGGGGGGGAAATTTTTTTTTTTTTGAAAAATTTGAAATTTTGAAAGCAAGTTGGAGAACAACCTGGAATCTCTTTAGCTTTAGGATTATAACTACTCTGGGGTGGTGATTTTGATCATGCTAAACTAAGTTCATCAAACCATCAAAGGCTTTAAGTGTTTTAGACATTTGGATATATTTGTGCTCATGTGCTACAGTGCACTCACTGATACTTGTGTTAGTTCTCTCTCTCTACTATATCGGTTCCAGGGATTGAACCCAGGTTATCTTCTGTAGCAGTGAGAACATTTATCAGTGGGGCCATCTCTAGCAGCATCCTGACTTTGGCAATGAATCTGATGTGAATGGAGACACAAACTAGTCAGTCAATCCATTCACATTTCTGTGACATTCCTGGATGCTGGGTCTTTAACCTTGAAAGGAGCTAGTAAAAGATAGAAGAGCACTATGTTCTACAGTAATTAAAACCCAGGCATACGGTGCTAGAATGCTTAGGAAGCATGAAACATATGGTCTCCGTTTTGTAGTCTTTGAGCACTTAGGCATATTCCCCACTTAGAGGAATATTTCAACAATATTCTTCAGCTACAATGCTTACAGTTTGTGAGAACTAAGTCTCAAATAAAGTCCATATAAAGCACTAAAGGATAGATTTGTATTACACAAACAATCAGCATGTAAAAATCATCTGGCTATTATACAGGTCAAACAGCATCTATGGGATACATTTACATCCAACAACTCATCCATGTATGAGTCAGTTACATAGCTCTTCAAATTATGGTATCCTATGCACAATTATTTTTTCTATCTTGATGTGTGTCTGTGTGTGGAGGCTAGAGGTTTTACATCAGATGACTTTCTCAACAGCTCTCCTCCATTATTTTTTGGCAGGGTCTCTCACTGAACCTGGACTTCAAATTCAGCTATACCAGCTAGCTAGCAAGCCTGTGACTTCCTCCTACTCTCTTTCCAGCACTGAGATTCCTAAAGTATTCCACTGAGCCTGACTTTTTACATGCCTGCCAGGGATCTTTGCATGGCTAACACTTTACCAAACAGCCATCTTCCAATTCTTTCCCCCAATGACCTTATTAAGTGAATCTTCTGGTTATTATACAAAGGAATGGGTTTCACTGTGACATTTCACTGTGACATATGATATTTTGTCTTTATTTACTCTCCCCTTTCCTTCTCTCTCCTTTGTGCTGGTCTCCCCCCTCCCTCCTCTCCCCAAATACTTCTCATTCTGCTTTGAGACATATTTATCCCATTACCTTCTCTTTGAAGTGTGCCTAAAATGGATTAATTCTTAGGGCAACAAAGAATAAAGCTCTATTTTGAGAAAACGGTATAGATTTTAAAGCCTTCTGGAATTCTGATTACTCAACAAAATTGGGTGCTATTTCTGGATTTACTTTGGGGTTCCATAATTTACTATGTACTAAAGTATATACATTTCCTCCTTTAGAATGTGAGGAAGAAAGCCTTTGCATAATTTCTATTGCTGAGGATGCTGCCTGGGCGTGATGGAGGAACAGCATCCTTCAGGAACATAGTCCTCCACTCACCTTTGCCATCTGAGCTTGGACTCCATTAGCCTTCAGGGCAGAGACAGCTTTCTGGGCTGCTGCGGGACTGTCGAAGTCAACAAAACCGTAACCTGAAATTCAAAAGACACTCTTTGTAAGCCATTACCTATTGATTATAGAAAATGTTTTTGTTTTTTTAAAAAGCACTTCATTTTGATTCTGATGTAGTCGACAGAAGTAGATGTGCCCATGATGCAACTGTTTCTTCAGTTCTGCAAAGTATCCCTTAAAAGCATGGGTGTGTATGGGTGGTGAGTGGGGACTTAAGCTTTGCCTTCCTAAAGATCTTCTCAGGTGTTCTTATAGTTGAGTTGGAAAACGTCTTAAGTTACTAATCAAGGTAAAAATAAATAGATAAAGGGGCATTGGGGAAGTTGTAAGAGACAACTTCAGACCAACTTTTAAAGGATGTAACAAAAAGATGGAGCTGTATGACTGACCTCAAGTGACAGAAACAAAATTATATATTCTACAGACTGTTCCTTGGTTTTCTAAGTATGAACATTTGATACTAAAATATAATCCAAGTACCCAGTTAAAAGTATTTACCTAAAATAACATTAGCTCCCTTCAAAATAGAGAAAGAAAATGCCTCCAGATCCCTGAAATACTAATTTCATCCACGTCTATATACATACATATACACACATATATGTATGTATATATATTATACTTGTGTACATACATGTGTGTACATAGACATACACGTATTTATTTAAAAATTTAAAATTTTTGTCTGAGGCAATGTCTACCTGGGACCTGCACTACTCCTCAGCCTCATGAGTACATGCACTGCTGCACCTGGCTCTAAAGCTAATTTTAATAAGAATAACTTGAAAAAGAATAGCACTATTTAGAAGATTCTGAAGAGGAGGAGCCAGACCCACCATCAATATTCAGAATATTTATGAAGAGATAATAACCTTCAGAGTGTTGTACTGGCATTGGAGGGTCAAGCATACAACAATAAAGTGTAACAAGTACTCTACAGTCCTGTTTGCAGCATGAGCACCTCAAAAGCTGCTTCTTCACAAAGTGAGCTGTCATGGCTGGACCATCCGTTACAGAAGGGGGCCCTTCAGAGGGATGGATGTGGAAGTGGGAACCAGCAGCAGTTTCTTTATAGTACTCAGAATTGGATTGAGAGAGGCCGATTTGACTTAGCCAGTACAGAAATAGGCAGGTTGGGAAGAAAAAGAAGGCATCTGATGCCAGCTACAGCAGACAGCGCTCCTCAATTGCTAGGGCAGGAGCTGGTTGAAGATATCTGGGGCTTATGCTAATATGCACCACACTTGGATTCTCAGGCAAGCTCTGTCTCTGTCGTTCACATACAACTCCATAGTTTCTGAGCTGTGTGAACAGGTTCTGCTGAACTGAAATGATGCAGCCGCTACTCATGCACACTTCCTTTTACCAACTGTGCCACTGCCAACACATGAAGCAGAATATCTCTGGTAAGATGCTATTTATTGTACTTCAAGTCATAATCTGCTCATGTAATAGGACGATATTATAAATATAATATTTCAAATAAGAAAAATACACAATTGTTGCATTCAGTCATTGTTGGCATCTGTTTCTGGCCTTTGTTGAATCCTACTCTAGGATTTATAACCGATAACCAAAACAGGACATCGTGCAACATGCGCTGTTCGTTATTCTGTGCTACTTTCAAGTAAAGGTAAGACCTATAAAATTTTATGTATGGTCTAAAGCATGAACTACATCTCACTGTATCAACAAGGAGAAGCCGCCTTTGAAGGTTTGCTCACTGATGACCCTAGGAGATTAAGTCATCAGGTCTCAAGACCACGCACGCACAGTCATATTCATCTTGCTTACTGCAGCCTGCCCCCACTGCGACATGACTGAACATGGGCAGAGCTGTGCTTTGCATTTCTGCTTCGGTTTCTATCAAATACAGGTTTGTTTTGTGACAAAATGTTTTTTTTCTGAACTTACTTTATTCAGTCTGATTTATCCTCACCCATTTTTCTTAATGTTTATCTGTATGCTTATCTCATCTATAACTCAGGTCAGTTAAGCCTTTGTGGACTTTTCTGCCTTAACCTGCCTATGACATTACCGGTAAGCACTTAAAAGTCTTTTTCTTAAAATAAATTTTGACAAAAATTAAAACCTAAAATACCAACCAAATCTTCAACAACTAAGCACCTTATTCAGACTTAACATTTTCTGTGGTGAGTTATATTTAATACAGTTAGTCTGGAATATCAGAGAGTCAACCACAGAGCCAAGCCATGAAAGTCAGTCAGACGCTATTAGTCCCAGTACTTGGGAGGCAGAGGCAGAAGGACTCAGTGAGTTTGAGTCCAGACTGGTCTACAAAGGAAAATTCCAGAATAGCCAGGACTGTTACACAGAAAACCCTGTCAAAATCAAACAAAATAATAATAATAATAATAATAATAATAATAATAATAATAATAATAATAATAAAAAAAGGCTGGAGAGATGGCTTTGTCCTCTGATATTCCTGACTGATTTTATTAAGTATATATCACCACAATTTTCTCCAGCTTAACTTTGTCCAAAATAGAGGCCCCCAAATAAGTTTGTGAAAAAGTCTCATGACCTTCTAAGATCTCTTGGTGCCATGTGTGAAATACCTGAATATATTTAATCTCTAAAACTTGTAAACTCTAAAAGTGTTTCTCATTTATAGTAAGCAATACTCTATAATCTCTTATGTACTAGTTATCTACATTCACCCAAATTATCATTTGTGTAAAACTATACACACAAATACATATACTGATCACAGCAGTTACTGTAGGTGGGATGTTAGGTCTTCCGGCCGGCCTAACTTTATAAGCCCACTCAGGATCATCGTCTCCTCTTCCCAATTTTCCATACCCTACACAGCTGTTGATGCCCACTACCTAGAGGCTGGAGACTGAGAATCTTGGAAAAGGTTGTGCCTGGCCCCACAGGGCATTGTCTCCCAAGACCCACTTGATGGAAAAGTGCTCAGAAGACTCAATGGGTTGAGTATTAGCTCCGAATCACCCTTATTTTTGTTTGGAAGCCTCATAAGTCTCTCCACTTTGCCTTTGGACACTTTCCAATCCTGCAGCTTTGCATATGGTACTGTGAGGTTAGCTGCCCTTTCCTTTTACTCATGCTCTTGCCTAGACCACATTGGGCATGGGGCAGAATTCTGGCTTCCGGGAAAGAGGAAGCCATTGGAGTAGAGCACAGGGCAGTGCCTTTCAGTCTGGAAGGAGGGGTTCTCACCCACTCAGTGGCACACATCTACTTTTTCAGCATTATAAACTGCCACATCAGATTCCTTTGGAGTGAGGAAGAAAGGGAAGAAGGTATGGTAGACTAAGACCATTTATCCACTGTGATTTTTTCTCCCTAGTTCGAAGTTCACTTTTGAGATCAGCTTCCTGCTTTGTGCTCGGCAAGAGCCTATTTTTCTCGATAAAACCGAAACTTTTTGTGTGTGTGTATGTCTCTGATCTCCCAAATCATTTATTGATACTAAATAAGACCAATCTTGGCAACTAAGTGCTTGCATTTCTGCATGCATTTGACTCTCTCTGGCTTAATTCATTTTAAATATTTATTGGGTACCATTCTACATAAAGCACACTCTATTCACTGTCCTAAGGCAAAACTGCCTTAATATGCCATGTTGATTAAACATGGGCTTAGATATTTGCCATAATAGCTCCTTTAAATCTAGGCACTTTGAAGAGGAGAGAATACAATGAACCACTTCAAGTCGAGATTAAAGGAATAGACTGGCTTACAAGAGAGGCCTCACCCTAGGCTTCATTTATGCTCTCTGCCTTTTTCATTGCTGAAGCCAATGTCCCATCACCACTATTTGAAAAACCAGGGTCTAATTAATGAGGAGATTTGCCTTCTCTGCCTGTTCCTGTCAACCTTGCTTCAATTCCTGGGGTCAGTAGTTAGATTCAAAGTCAGCTGACTCCATTCTTCCATTTTCTTAGAAATCACATGCCTATTGTTAAGATGCTGGATCATTAAAAGTCAGATGCGCAGAGCATCTGTGCCGCTCTGCTCTGGACACTTTCACTCCTAGCTCAAGGAGCTGGATGAGCTCATCCTAATTGCATGGAAAACTGAAGGTCAATGCATCAAATTAATGCAGCAGCATATTTCAAAGGGGCACGTGATCTCCCCTCCCTGGTACAATTCGGTCAGTGAAAATGGTTCTCTTCTCCCTGCCGCCAATATTGTCAACAGGCATTCAGCAGAGAACAATCCGGAGTATTGAAACATGTAATTAAGTACTGCTTAAAACTACTCTATTCTAATTAATAGAGCCAATTTACACAATATGTAATCTTTTCAGTTCTTTGGTACAGTCCAATGGTCTTCAGTAAGCAGCTCTAATCTCCCCGGGCTCAGGGAAGAAAAGCTATTCTCTAGCTCTACTTTCCTTTTAGAGGCAGGGGCTAAATGCCAACTTGTATTTTACACATTAACTCTATTGGTGCCAAATCCAGAATTCTGGCAAACTCCAATTAGGAGGTTTCTAGCCAAAACTCAACCAGGGACAAAACAAGCGTAAGCAATATGCTGACATTGTGCAAGACAGAGAGTGGGTGACATATGAGACCTGCTTTTTTTTTTTTTGTAACACCATGAGGTTAATTGCGAAACCAAAGGGCATCTTATCATCCTTCTAAAGCTATGACTGAGAAAATGACTGCCCACAGACACATACCTTTACACTTGTTGGTTGTTTTATCCAAAATTGCCTTCGTGGAGACGATTTTCCCATATCTGAAACAAGAAGTCAGAAGGAACTCTTATTCATGTTGAAGTCCAAAGAACACACACATTTTTTTTTTTCAAACATCTGCAAACTTTAAAGTACAAAATGTTCTTTACTGAGGGGCACGCAATGAGAATTCTGAACTTTAAACTAAAAAAAAAAAAAAAAATGGAATGGACAGGCTCTCCCTTTGAAGCTCTGTATTAAGTCTGATGTTTAGCTTTAAAGAACAGGTACTTTCCTGACAATCTTCAGGAAAAAATAAAATGCACTGTACTCTCTATACAAAATTCTTTTTTCTCCTTCTGGTAACATTATGTCTGTGGTCAACTACAAAGCCAAATACAAGGCCAGAGATCTATTAAAGTTCTACAACCCACACAGCTTTTATAAAATACAGACAGCCAAAAGTTGTTGTATTATTCTATTCATTCTATCTCAGGAAACAGTGCTGTGTGGTCACAGGCTGAGCAGCAGCTGTGTATGTATTATGTGCAACAAACTTAAAAAAAAATGGTGGCAAGATAGGTTTCTGTATTTATAAATGTTACTAATGTCATTTCTTGACTCAGTAATAACTATTAATATGGTAAGAGTGAACATGTACATGTGTATAAAAATAAAGACTGGACAGGGATTAATCACTAATTTAAGATTGTATGCATGAGAAATGTGGTTAAACTCCTTATGGATAAAAATTGGGGAGAGGAAAATTCGGATTATTCTGACTTGGTACAATGCAGCTAATGGTTAAATGTAATTTATAAAGACACACAGATACTAACTCCATACCCTCTTGGTGTAGAGCCTTACCTATGTTCATTTTCTATCCATGGGGAGAAAAGTTTGAAAAACAAAATTTACATTTTTTTAAAAAATCAAAGTAAACTTGAAAAAATATGCAGGACATATTTCATGAATCTGGGGTCCAAATTTACTCATGTCTATATAGTTAAATTCTAAAATTCCACTTTCCTGATGGTTGCAATTTACAAACTTTTTCTCTTCTGCCTTTCTCAGGATTGACTTTTGAGGACTAAAAGACAGAATGAGTCTTATTGATGCTGGGGATGTAGCGGGTGGTTGAGCTCTTGTCTAGCATGTCCAAAACACACTGAGGTATTGGGGAGGGAGAGAAAGAAAGTCAAGTATCTTAAGTGTGTCAGGCAATCTAAGAAATCTGCATCCATTTTATACCACTCTGAGCATCACTTACACTTGTTCATCAAGAGAAGCTGACAATACAATTGTCCGGAGGAAAGAACTGGCATGAACCACCACTCTCGTCCATTTACTTCCCCTCCTTCCACTCTGTATAATCACATAGTCAAATGAGTCCTAAGCAGGCGTGCAAGTAAAGATAACTTAAGGTTCCAACGATAATTACATCCAAGAGGCTTAATGCAGCACAAACACCTTCAATTCCCTGAAGAAGCACTGAGCGCTTATAACAACAACTTGGATCACTTCGTTTACAAAAATAGAAGTGCACCAAACAAAGACAGAAATGAAGATGTCCCTGTGGCACCCACTCAACTTCCAAGGTCACATGCTTCATTATTCCCGGCATTCTCCCATTTGCAGTCTTCAATGAAAGCATTTCTTAGATATTGTCACTCACACACTTCCAAAAAGCAGGAGAATGTTGGTAGGACTCTAGCTTAGAACAAGGGGGCTGACAGTCACGCCCAAGGTCTCAGAGAGCGGGCTTTTTGTCAGCCCATACAGTAAGACATTTAGGAGAAAGTCAGAAGTTGGCATTGTCCCCTCTGCTGCTGCTTTGAACATGTCATGATGGCAAAGACACAGAGATGTAGGGGGCTGTGAAGAGGGTAACACTCAGGCCACACCACATCCTTGCCCACTGTGTTTCTTCTCTTGCCCTTGACACTGGCATTCACTCTCACACCTACGCGGTGTGCGCATCTCTGCACCAGGGGAACCAGTACACACAGAGGTGGCCCTCAGTCTATTCAAGTGGCCCGTTGGGGCTTCCCTGTCCATTCCACTTCCTTGCCTTCCTCTTTACATTTAGTTTTTGATCCTGAGCCCTGCCTTTATTTGGTCATTTATCCAGAGATGTAGTTGTAATTAACTTTTTATGATACCATTTCTTTTCCCTGACTTTTTTTACACACAAATTTTGCAAGAGATTTTGTTCATGTCTTTACCTCTTTCTTTCTATTTAATGTCTTAATATTTCTTTAAGATAACAAGTATTAAAAGATTGCCTCATGCCCACCACTTTCTAAATTCTATTCTCAAAGCATCCCAAACACATACTTCATCTCCTCCCCCCCGTGTCTTTATTTAATAACACTTTGACTCCTCCAGTCCGCTACCAAGCTCAGGTCACCAGGACTGTATAATGCAGTCATCCCTCAAAGAAGATGGGAAGCCTGCTGAGCTTTGTCTCTGATGCTTCCAAAATTCCCTCCATCCCTACGCTGTCTAGACTTATTTAAAAAGCACCAAATATTCTGTCTCCACCAGTTCTTCTCAAAGGACCCACTTGTGCATAAATTTACCTCAAACACCACTTTAGACATATCCAGCCCATCTGTCCATTACCCCAGCTTACCCATCTTGATCCCAAGGGACCTGTGCAAATCTTTTTTTCCCAGAAGCCAGCTCTAATTGTCTGATTCACTGAAGAAATAATAAAGGGGATTTCAGCTCCCAAATTCCTACTTGTGCTTTTAAAGCTGTGCCATGAACAATGATGAGGTTATGTGTGGTGTTTTATATGCATGTTATATACTTTATTTATCTTCACAGTTTGCTATTATTCCCATTATTATAAATGGTTTTTAAAAATTACAGTTTGGGTCTAAGACTTTGCCTAAATTTTCAAAGTTCAAAAAATGCATGGTATTTATTTCAACCTATTTATGAAGTTATTATAAGAGGCAGTTTGTCCTCCTATGAATGGAGATGAGGGAGAACGGGGAGGGGGAGAGGGAGAAGGGGAGGGGGGCCTTTCCATACCTACACAGATTTCTCTTTTTCCAAAGCCAGCAGCTTTTTTGTTTTGTTTTGTTTTGTTTTGGTTTAACACGACACAAACGCATGGTTCGAGATTGACAAAGAGGAAAGTTACAGAAGAGGCATTTCTGAAATCTATCAGTTTGACTTTCTAATGTAGTTTTCATCAGCTTGAGGGCCAAGACGGAAAGACCAGGATTTCCCAGAGAGGTAGAAAGGTTTCTACTCTGCAGAGTTACAGTCTGCTGGCTTCCTGCATTCAAGGAGAGGATTATTTGGAGCCACTGAGGGGTGTTAACATTTTTCCCCTCTCATTAAACATCTCCATACTGTCTACTCAGCGTTGTCCTGATAGCTTTACTTGTAGTAAGATTTAATGGGGGAGGGGGGTTTTACAGGTAATTAGAACTTAATCTAAATCTATTGTCAGTCACCAGTGCCCACAAGATTAACAGATGGTTGGATACAAGTTTATAAAGCAACCCAGTCCTTCAGCTTCCCTCGTACCCATTTGCAGCTTAATTTGTTTTTAAAAAATCACTAAGGAAAAGAGAGGTGCCATGTAAACGGGGGGGGGGGGGGGGGGGCACGCTCTTGACCAGAAGAACGCACACAGAGGAGGAGGAGCACACCCAAGAATGCAAGGCTGCAAGGCGTGTGGGGCTGTGGAAGCCACTGTATCTATGTTGATTCTTTAGGTTCTATCTATCTTCAAAGTGGAGAGGCTCAGACCACAGCCCTCTAGGCCCTGATTATGACGCTCTTTGCTAAGAGTAGCTAATCCACTCTAGAGAAAGCACTGCCAGTAAAGGGATAAAGAGCAATTAAGAGACGTGACGGCAGAAGAATCAGAATTTCAAAGAGAGAGGGTAACAAGCCAAAATTCCCATTTAGACCTCCTTGCTCACGTGGGCAAGGCTGAAGAACGCACTAAACTTCTTTAGTTTGCGATATATCTTTACTCCTTTCTCCTCCATTCCACTTATGACAAATCAGTTATATTTTAGTTTTAATTAAAAAAATGGTCTGCTGTCCCCATAGCTTTCTCCCTTCTAAAAGGTATCTTTTTAGTTTATCCTAATCACAAAAGCAATACATATTACTGGAATCAGAACACAGATTTTAGGTTGACAAAAATCACCTAAGTCCTGGGCCTGGATGGTGGTGCACACCCTTACACGCTGTAAGTGGTGTATGTGCAAACATGTGCACAAACATTCTTTCCCTTCCTCCCCACTGTCCACGCCCCTCCCCTCCCAGTTAACTTATGCTAGGGCTTGGGAGAAATGCGTCTACACCAACCACCACCAACAGATGGCGATCGTGGTTGATATGTTCTCTCAACACTGGCCATTTCAAGTTTAAGGTACTAACTGCAGTGTTTATGTTAGACTTGGAATATACTATGGGCATTATAGAAGCTGCACAAGCAATGAGATTGTTAAACAACAGTAAGAAGTAATGTGTGCTCCTAACGCTAACAAAAAGATACATGACATCTGAGAAAGACAGACAATGCTCACGAATCCAGGCGGATGGCTTATGCTTACTTTAAACTCAGGAGTGCTTTTTGTAAAGAACAAAATGAGAGATGATGTAACCAGACAGCAAGAAGGCTAGATAGCATGAAGTGAGGACAAAATCTAAGAAAAAGATAGACATTACTTTTTATTAATACAGCTTTTATTTTGTGGCACAGACTATTGCGCGACTGTCCCAATTTAATCTTTACAACTGTTTTCTCACGAATAGGTGATATATGATTTCTACTTTGTCCACATGAAAGTTAAGAGCAGAGCTAGTCTACTCCAGGTTACACAGCTAATAAGTAGCAAAGATACAGGGCAGGAAGTTTGCTTTGGAGTTTAAAGGCCACGTGTGTTGACAATTACAGAAACTTGGGTCACCAACCACAGATAGGTTCAAAGCAACTCCACATTGAGTTGCATGCATGCTTTAGATGGGGAAAGGGCAGACTGTCACTACTAATGTCTCTAGGACAGAGGCTGATGACATTCACAATGAGGTCACACTAGCTTAGGACAAGATATCTAAAAATATCTATCAGTGAGAAGAGGTACCATCAATTTTAAGTTTATAAGGGATTATTCATGTATCTATTTCATGGGAACAAATATGGGGGCTGTCAATTCATTTAATTCTTGTTACTTTAGAACTGTCAGGAGAAAAGAAAAACCCTTATATATAGATATAAACTTATTGCACTTGGGAGGTAGAAGTAGGTGGATTTCTGAGTTCAAAACCAGCCTCAATCTACAAAGTGAGTTGCATGTTAGCCAGAGCTACACAGAGAAACCCTGTCTTAAGAAAATAAAATGAAATCCCCAAATTTATCTTCACTCCCAGACCTCCCATGTGCACACTGACAGCTGTATGTCTACTCCCAACAACCATGACGTCACTCCTACCCCAACAGGCACACAGATGATGTTGAAGATGAGAGTCACTAGCTCTTTGTTTTGTCAAGGACCTCTCAGGAAAAGGGGATTTCCTAAAATTTGCTTTAGCTCATCAAATGTGTGCTTATGCAGGGGAAGGAAAACAGTACAAATGCCATCCCTTTAGTGAATAAGGCCTAAGGTAAAACAGGAGAAGTGATCTGCCCATGTTATTCTGAATCCCCACTCACTTAAATAATTGAATTGGTAATACTTTCTCTATTTAGGAAAGGATAGAGTGGGCTTTGAAGATGAGATACAAGTTCAAATAGATCTTCTAAGATTTTATGTTTCACCCTAACAGTTTTCATGGTTTCCAGAAAACTGGTCTAGGACATGAAAATATTAAGCATATATTATAAATACATTTCAGTTGTTTAAACCCAAGTCAGATAACCACCCGATCTGCGTGTGTTGGATGGCTGCAATGGGTGGTATACACACAAGCACAGGGTCTTACATATCTGGAGACAAAGCCAGAGTTTCCAGAAGGAAAATGCTTGGCAAGTAAGGCACCTGCAGACCTGAAGGTCAGGTACAACTGAAGCCCTGGTGTGGAAGGCCAGCCGATCACGGGAAAGTCTAGCGTAGCCCGAGAGATCAAATGAAGAACGTAACTCGCCGATATTCACAGCATGCTCCAGTGTGACCTTTGCCACACAAGACCTATGAAAAATGTATAAGATGCCAGATTGGCTATGAAAGGAACAATCCTTTGAGGGATCTGAGAAATTTTCAGTACAAAACCACCTTAGTACTAAAATAAAAATACAAGGTCTTGTCTGCAGAATTCTAAACAAAGAAGGCATAAAAATACAGAAGGACTGACTGGCAAGCTGAGAAGACAGGCTTTTGGGAGCACGGAAATCCAGGCACTCTGGGAAGAACCACGAACACAGAATATGTTTCATGCAAACCTAACTGAGGAAAACAGAAAGCAGGGTGGGAAGGTCCTGGAGTGGCATTCCCTTCCAGAGAAAGGGAACAGACCTTGGCCGAAGAGTTTTCAACTGTAAAATTAAATGGCAAAAATTAGATCTTAGCAAGATTCATGGAAAATTTTATACCCAAGAGTAGCAAAGAAAGCCATGTCTTTATACTTAAAAATTAGTATGAATGACTGATGAGAGCTGGGGGTTTCCAGAGGCCAGCAGAGATTTAAGACAAATGGCTTCTCTGGAGGACCCTTAAATGCTCAATTAAACTTCTGAGAAAACCAGTCCCAGGTGTCCGCTGTGGAGAGCCAAGGGCTTGTTGTGAATTCAGAAGACAGAGAAAGGAGACGCTCAAGTTCATGTTTCTAAACTGGAGAGGTCAAGGATCTCAGCCCAGAGCCTGCAAGCTGAGCTGCAGAGCTCAGCTTATCCTCACGTGGTCTCAGGGGCAGCTAGCCTGGCTGCCTTGCAGTTTGTGGGCTGACAGGGGGGCATCACAGAGATTCTGGGATAAGTTGAAATGCTGCACTTCTTTTTCAAGAAGAAACATACACCACAACGCTTGTTTTTATTTCTTCTCAACACCAAAATATAAACAAATCCTTCAAATTAAAATCATTTTTCTCCAGATTTTGGAATAAACTTCTCACTAAACTCAAAACCATTCTTCTCAACTTTTATACAAGAAACAAGCACTGTTTATTCCATATTTAGCTAGAAACAAAAAGTGCACAGAAAACAAACATTAAATTATCTTGCTGAAAAAAAAAATAAAAGACAGTAAAGATACCCACAACAAGGGGACTATTCTGTGAAGAATGTACAGCCTCTCTTCTAAATAAAAATATTATAGAGACTTGGATTTATGATTACAGTTTGGAACTGCTTCTATCACAACTGGCAATAAAGCAAGGTCAAGCTGCTTCACAAGAATACACAGCAAGCACACCTATGTTCATGGACACCCCAGCACTGTTTTCAGAAGGCACTATACTGAAGCTCTTTACAGTCACAGATGCTTGGACCCAAATTACTGTCCCCAAACACTGCATTAGAGAAAAATAAAATATGCTGGACACAGAACCAAGGATGTTTTAGTGTATGTCATGCAGTTGATCTCAAAGTCTCATACACTAATATACAAGCCACAAGGCAAAGGTAACTTGGCTAGAGAAAGATGTCTTTTATCTCTGCATTAATGAAACTATCATGATTATTTTTTAAATTGTTGTCCCCTTCCATGAAAATCTACAGTGTATTTCTTCTGCTGCCTTGGTATGCTCCCCTTATACAGTAATTTACCATGAGGAAAATTTGATTATAATGAACATAAGGCAGAGTTAAAGCTATGAAGACACGACCTCAAGTTCTAGTGCAGCAAATGATCAGTATCCTCACCTATAAAAAAGCCAGCAATTCCTACCTCACAGAAGACAGTTCAGTTTGGACCGAAATGGCTTTTCCCTCCAACCCTTCTCTAAATCAGAATACAAACAACAACAACCTGGAATACTTCCTTGTCAATGCATTAATGTGACCCTACATTGTAAAATGTTGAGGAAGAACAGACTCACTATTAATTTTTGTTACTTTTAACAGTTGTCTTTGTATATCATATATAACTACTCAATATGTACTGAATGAATATATAAAACATAAGCAGGAAATATAATTTTTTCCCAATGAAAGTGTCTGGCGAGAGGGAAAAAGTACATGTTGGGGAACTGGTCAAGACAAAAGAGAACTCTACTATATGTTATCTTGGAAAATTTATCCTAATTTAACTAATAGGATCATAGGAAAGAAAATTTAGGAGTTTAACATGGGAGAAACCCAGACAATCCCTTTTAAATGGCTCTGGAATGCTATATTTAAAAGTAAAGCAAAACAGGGAATCTTAGACCCATAGACATATACGTGTACCACACACACACACACACACACACACACACACACACACACACACACACACACACACACTCACACACACCAGTCATAATCTGTAGAAAACTGAATGTGTGTAACTCCAGCACTTAAAGCCATAAATGACTACTTCGTTCAAAGCAGGGCAGAATGACAGAGGGCTGAAGCAACTGTGTTTTCTGAAACATTTAAAACAGAATGCAAAATTACCTCAACACTGCCAGAAGGTAAAAGCACAGGAGTCAAACTGGACATTTCTTGGACTAAAGTTGGCTATGATACAAAATATAGCATCAGTATATTAATTACCAGCATCACCCTTCTGAATGATGGCAATGCTCTGCTGGCCCACAGTCCAGGGAAGCCAGGCTGAGAAGGGAATGATGAGGGAACCAGTCATTTCTCATCCTCATTTCACTTCTTACAAACTTGGAGATATGGTATGAATGCATCATAGTGAAGGGCACACTTGGTCTACATAAGTAAGGGAACACCAGCCAGCAGCCTGACATCTTTAAATTTACTTAGCTCAAAAGGTCACTTGTGAGCAGAGCTGAAGGGGAAGGATAAATAAGGCTCCCATATTGATTACCTGCGGGTCTGTCCCTGAACCACTCTGTCCTTAGATACTGCAGATAAAGATGAGCAAGCATTTCAAAGGCTCAGGAGTGGAGACACAGGGCTCAGAACCTTATACCATAAGAAAGGCAGAGAGAAATTATCTTTGTATGAAGATGCAGCCAAAGCCAAGCAAAGGCTCTAGAATTACTTCATTACCAGTTTCTCTGGATTGCCACATCCAAAATGAAGGTGCTATGCTCTCTCACTGTAACTCAGATTTGCTGCAGTTTTTGGTAGGTGTTTCGGTTATATGTGGCAAGGGAGGGGGCTCTGGAGAGCAATGATGGGGGCTCTGGAAAGCAATGATTTGGTAAATGCATATCTACTGTATGACCCAGTCTGGTTGTTTTGCAAAATCTTGTGCAACAGAACAGGTAATCACAGTTTGCAAAATGCGAGATTCTTTGAAAGAAAATCTCCTGAGAAGCTAGAAATGATGTTAGGAAAGTGAAAACTGACTGAAAGCCAAGCTCTGGAGAAGCCTTGGGAGAGGATCACTAGAGATTTGAGGAAAGATCAAGCACCATGAGACTCAAGGCTAAGAAAATTCAGGACATTCACAAGGCAATCCTGCAAACCTGTGCAGGCAGGAAACTCTGTGCTAAAAAAGGGGGAGCCACCTAGGGGGAGCTGCCTATAAATTGTTCAAGAGCCCCAGGAGCAATCTTCAATGTTCTTTCACCCAAACTGGGGTGGGATTTTTGATGGGGCTCCTCTAAGTGACCTCGGTATAGCCATTTGTCCCCTCGCTTGGGTAGATATACATTTGTTCGTGTCTCCCTGGAAAACTCACACAACCAGTGGGTGACAAAGGTGGGCTGCTTTATTTGCACTAATAAAAAGAAATTATTTACTCCTAAGCCACATCGTAAGATCAGGAAGGATGAAACCTGGTTTGAGTAAGTGGCTAACTACGGAACTAGTGTTCGGTTAACACGGAGCACGGCCTCTAGCGACGTCTCATAAGGCTCAGTCCCCGGCCAGAATGTTAAAAAATAAAAACCAAAAAAAGCACCCCAACTATGACCTACATTCAGCGATTGGTGGCATACTCTCAGATATATGGGATGTGGAAGATGTCAGAATACTCCAAAATCCTTTTTACAAACTAGAATTAATACTTCACTAATGCTGACACAATAACCCTTAATAGAGAAAAATAATTCACCCCCAAGTTCTGAAGTGGTGCAAATGGACCGACAAAGGCTTGGCTTATGCTCATAAACAACCCTGGGTTTTCAGTAAGGATGCGTCACATTCTCTAAATAGCCACAATTTAGGTTGCATGGACTCTCATTATAAAAGTAAATTATGTTCTTGAACTTCTTGCTCACTATTTCTCAGCACACAGTTATTGAATGATGTTACCACCAAAAGCTATGTCCAAGTCCTAAGCCCCCTCTGTAGGTCATCTTTTAAAACAGGGTCTTTTTTGCAGATGTAATCAAGTAAGACATGCCCCCCCCAAGGGGTTATAGTCCAGTATGACTGTGATCCTTTTAAGAGAAAAACTGTTGAATAAAAAGCAATGGGGGTCCAAGTGGTGCAGGCCGCAGAGGGTGGGATGCTGCTCTAGCTAGCAGGCCTAAGAACTGCCAATCACCATGTGCCAAAGCTAGGGAAAGACAAGCGAGGCTTCTCCTGGACATGGTCCTCCTGACACATTAAATGTAGACTTCCATCTTCCATAACTGGGGGTAATGGACATTTGTTGTTTTAATCACCCCAGTTTGTGGCACCTGGTTACGGTGCTTTAGCCTAACTGTGTATTTCTTTATAGGTCTTTGAACCTGCTCTGCTCAATCTTCATTTTCTGCTCTGTAACACAATACCTCAAGTGGTAAATGCACTGTCATTAATGCAGGACTCAATGGCACTTCCCAGCAGCAAGCCTCTCCTGACCTTTGCAGGACCAGCTAGTTGTTGCCTCTGCTGTGCCCATGAAAGCCCACTAATATAGAGACCTGGTACAGCATCTTTAACCCCACCATGCTCTTTTGTGTGGCTTGGTCCTAACTAGGCTTGTATCCTTGGATGATTTGTTTACCTCTTTGAACATGGGGACTTCAGCATGGTGCCTGATGAATAATGAACATTCAATATTCAGGAGAAAAGGGCAGAGAAACAGTACCCACAGCCTCTCCTTCCTGTCTGAAGATAGTCATTCTGACTCTCCAATGAATCTGATTGTGGTACGAGTGTGAAATATCACCTAAGCTCTGTGTTGAAGGTTTGTATCCCAGTTGGCGGTGCTGTTATTTAACTTTGAAGAACCTTCAGGAAGCAAAGCCCCTCTGGTGGAAGTGAGTCATTAGGGTGGGCCTTGAGTTTTATAGTCTGGCCTCACTTCACATCTACTCTGCTTCCTGATCTAACCAGCTGAGAGCAAGCAGCCTCACGCTCCTGCCACTACAGGAGAGAGCTTTTTTGCTTCCAGGCCTCCTCTCCTTAGTGACCTACAACAAGAAAGGTAGTGTAGTAAAGCACCGTGTATGAAGGTCTAGAGTCTTGTAGAGCAAGCCACAGATGGAAGGTCTCATCAATGCTGACCTGGGAGAGGAGACCATTAGGCCATTTTCTATGGGAAGCAGTGGGGAGTGTGCTGGTAGAGATTCTAGTGTGAGCCAGGAGACTGCCTGGGGGTGGTAGTACACAGGGCATTTTTTACAACTAACCTAAGTGAGGTTACATGGTCACTGGAGAGCACCAGTGGTGACCCAAGAAAGTAAGTGCAATAAAGTTTCTCCCAAACTAAATTTATTCCCCCAAATTAAATTTATTTCAACCTTTCTTGAAAGGTCTCATAGACCCCAGCTTGTCCTTTTCTAACATTATGTAAAACTTTAACTCTATCCGAGGCTATTTTTTTGTTTACCTTACTAACAGATGAAATTTAAAAAAAAAAAATCTGGAAACATTCCATGTTAGCTAACAGGAGCTGAGTATTCCTGCTTAGGATACTAGACCTAGACTGAACAACAGGATTAATGTTAGTAACAGCAAGGTTTACTATATAAAAGACCAGGTGAAAAAGACAGGCTTAAAATCCTTTAAAAATCATACTTGATAGGTGGCTATGAACTGAGCAGGCTACAATACGAGAATTTTCCCATGAAAATCCAGACAGCAACAGAAGCTTGCCACGCTCCTGTCTCTCTCCAAGAGGCTGCAGTGGGCACCTGTCAGCCATGGTGTCTCCCTGCACTTCCTGTCAGTGCCCTGCTGAGGCTGCAGGGTGCCAGCACCTCAGCTTCCTGCTTCCTTAGCTGCTTTGTTTAAACTGGCTTATGAAAGGTAAAGGGCAAGGCAGGAAAGATGGCTCAGTGGGTAAAGCACTGGCCTGAATCCTAAGGAAATGAGAATCCACAGAAGGACAGCAGGCAAGAGCTGACACCCACAGTTGTCTTCTGACATGTTTCATACACACACACACACACACACACACACACACACACACACACACACACACACAGGCAATAACAACTAGAATGAAAGAAAATTTAAATGAAAGTAAAATGTGTCCCGAACATGAGGGAAGTGTTTCAGGGGTCCTTAGAAGGCCCCTTTGGCCCTGGAAGAAATGTCTACTTTTCAAAAGGGACCTAAAATATCAGCACTATGAGAACATCTGAGGGCATGGCATCAATGAATGCAGTTGAGAGACTCACCGCAGAACGGCTACATACAATACACTGTATATACATATATACATGGGAACAGTTCTTTTTAAGTATAAAGTACTTTGCCCTTTAAAGTTTAAGTGAACGATCTCTGGTGGGGACTGGCTACAGTACAACTCAGATGGAGTTGAATATATTGTTTGTAGACCCAACCCAAGGTGCTGTTGGGTAATGATGTAATTGGGAGGCAAATGTACTTTATATTATATTGGCATAATATATATATCATCTATATCATATGCCATGTATAAATATGGTATACTTTACACACACATAGGTATATATGTATATCATATTTATGGTATGTCATACATAAATATGTATATTTCATACATATATTAGCATATATGTATATCATCTATATCATATGCCATACATAAATATGGCATACTTTATACATATATTGTATACTATATACAAACATAGGTAGATTTTCATTTCAAAAGTATGTGCACACACATGTGCAGTGGAGAATAGAGGCCAACCTCAGGTGTCACTTTCAGGGACATCATCTATGTCCTTGGAGACAAGGTTTCTCACTGACTTAGACTGTATCAATTACACTAGTCTATAGGTGAGCTCCAGGGCTTCTCCTGTCTATACCTCCCCAGCACTGAATTACAAGGGTATATTGCTACACCTTTGCATTTTCACATGTTCTGGGGATCAAATTCAGTTCCTTATATTTACTAAGTCAATCACTTTATCAATTCAACTATTTCTCTAGCACCCCACAGAGCCATCTCCCTAGCCTGAACATGGGCTTTCTTTCAGCTGGAATTAAAAAGGGATACGACAAGAATACCTCTCTGTTCATTTGAAAAAAAAAAATACAAGTTACACATAATATCCATGCTGACCATGATATCACAACCCATTCTCTTATATGGAATATGGTGTCTGTCTCAGAACTGGGGAGAATACAAGGTAGAGTCCTAAACAAAGGTCAGGTCCCTTCCTAATAGTTCAACTGTGGAAGCTCAGTTTATCAATAGTGTTTTCTTTTTCCTAACCAAGCCTGACCAAACCACATTTAAAAGGAAACCCTTAACACCAGGCCTACACTGACTCATTAATCACCCCAAGTCCTAGGTGTTTCCTCTCAAAAACAAGGCGGCAGAGAATGGCCTTAAGCTGCAGAGCGGTGCTGAGGTCTGAATCCCAAGCCTCCCCAAAGCCTGGATTTCATTACAGAGGCAGCGGGCCAGAACTGAAAGGCACGGGGAGTGGACAAAAACAGGCACTTTCTTGATAGAGCAAATTTCTTTCTAGTCAAGAGACCCTCAACCACAGAACTGAAAACAACCATGACGGGAATTCAGAAGGCAGTGAGTGACAAAGCAGTCTTTCTAAAACCAACAAGCACTTCAGAGATGAAGCCACAGGACGTTCCCACCTGAACACCAGATAGACAAGAGGTGCAGAGTGATTTCCACTGAAGAGCATCAAATCTAGAACCACGGGTCATGTACCAGACACCTACACCTGTTCATCCATCTGATGATGACTAGTTTGGGAACTCAATTTTGGGAATATTCTTGTTTTTTAATAAGGACATACTATGTTACTACCCATAGAGCATTCATCTACACTACCTAGAGAGATACATCACTCTTCCAAAACATTCTATAAGGAGATTTTTGTTATGTATTCAGGACCACAACAAAACATTGAGTAAGCAGATGGGCAAGGAGGTGTTGAGTTTATAATGAATGTGTGGACACTTTAAGAGTGGGGAAGAAGCTAGCCAAGTGTTCCTGGGAGGAACTATGAGACAGTTGTGATCGTCAACCCTGGGAAGATTTACACATGGAATCCTGTTTGGACCTTTGGCAGCTAGCAAAGCAGGTATTGATGCTAGTCCTGTGTTCCAAAGGAAGCAAAGCAATGCCCAGGGAAACATACCAACACACGGAATCTCTCCACTTCCCAGCAGCGAAACAAGTCAGGCAGAGAAATCACATCATTTTGTTAAGTCCTCTACAAGAAAGAAGGGGCTTGTGTCTGGCCGTCTCCTTCTGGAGTTTACTTAGCAGCCAAACCTGAGTGACAATGTGTGTTAAGAAAACAGCTAAAATACAGCAGGCTATAACCAGGATTCAGATGGGACTTGCGCCATGAAAGCACCTGCTAAGGAAATCACACATCACAACCTTCCCCTTGAGGAAGAAAGAAGGTCAACATCCAGTTCTTTAGTTACACTGTCTCAAGGTCTAGAAATGGAAATTTATATAAAAACAAGTAGAGACATAAAGAGATTATGGGAGGAAACCACCTCAATAGTAGTCTTTGAGTAAAACTCTGAATACTATATAAGATATACCTAAGATTTATATTGAGATGGAGGAAAAAAAATTATTCGCCCCAGAAAAGAAAGTTAAAATCCTTTAGCTCACCATGGAGCAAGAAATAAACAATGAGAAATAACAAGTACACCACCCAAACTCTACCATAGAAAGAAGACTAGTCTTCCGATCTGAGTAGTATGACCTGTACATGTAAGTGCCGCCAAGGGAGATCATTACTCCAGGCTAAGTGGTTATCTGACTGCCTATCTATTGCTTAAAAAGGCATAAAAGAGAATGTATAAGAATCTTTTTTTTGTGTGTGTGTGAGGAAGGGATAATTATTTACCTACATGTAGTTTATTATGAAAGTAATGAACCATTTCTTGAGAATGAAAATGTGTGATAATTTCCAGCTCCATCAAATTCTACTCGGGAGAAGGAAGTCAGAAGGACAGGGTCTGGGAGTGTTCAAGCTGTCTGAGCTGCTGCTGCTGTCACAGGTAACACAGCCAACCCAGAGATGACAATTAAAGGACAAGTTCCAAGGGGATGTGCAAATGGCTGTGAGAAAAATGTTGGGATGTTTAAGACTGAAGCAACCATCCATCTCTTGGTCTAAACTCTCACGAAGAGAGCTAAAGTGTACTTAAGAGTTTCTGCTCATGTGCTCTTCTCAACTTTGGAAAGCACAGCACAGATTTTTTTGGAAACTCTTGGCTAATTGGATGTGCAATCCTGATGTAACTATATCCCAAGTAGCGGCGCCAATTAAAAACTTCCCAGTTGAGAAGGACTCTTTCCCTCAGGATTATCATTATGTACTTCTAAAACTACCCGTGATGCAGCTTCTAGGTCATATCTATGGATTGGCTCCCACAAGATTCACCCTGCTAGGATTCTATGCATTGTAAGTTATTATTTCTTATGTCTTTGTGGCTGAGAAGAAGACAAGCCATTCATTAGAAGTATAACTTGGAATATTACCGAGTCTGATGTAGTTCTGCCATGACAGGAAGTGAATTTACCCTCTATCCAATTAAGGTTAGAACAAGCTACAGACTTCCATTATTTTACACTGAGAAGCTCCTGTCATAGTATAAAATTTAGATAAACTTTCTTTTCAAACAGAGACAACATATTACACAGCCAACAGGCAAAGATATATTAACTACAAAAAAAAAAAACAACAAAAAAAAGTCTTTAGGCAGAAGATAATGGCAAAATGGCCATGTGTTTCTACCAGAAGCCATTGAGAAAGACTTTGCCAACATACAGCAAAAGCTTTACATGATTTTTACCCAAGAAAACCATTGCAAATATGCCTAAGTGTCTGCTGCAAACATCGTATAGAAAAGTTGTAAAGGAGTAAATCCACAGAATAGCCCATGAATGGGAAAAACATGTCCCTGGTGACACTGTGTATCCTTGTTTCCGTGAGGGACAGTCAACACTAAGAAACAAACAAAAACCAACCAAGAAAACAACAAATTCCAAAAGCTCTACTGGATTCAGAGATACATTATGAAGAAACCATGCATACCCCTCCCTCAATCCTAGGTCACCACTCTCCACAAAAACAGAACCACAGATGCAACCATATATATAATTTAAAATTTCCTAGTAGCCACATTTAAAATAAAGACATATAAATTAATTTTAATAATTGTTTCCTTCACCAAATATCCCCCCAAATACCCTCATTTCGACTTGTAATGACTAGAAAATAGCAATGAGCAGGGTAACATTTCCCACAAGTGCTTGAGATCTGGTGTGTGTCTTACCAAGGCATCTCTATTTGGACCAGCCACATCCCCACACTAAAGAGCCACATGTGGGTGCTGGCTGCAGTTATCTGTGCAAATCTGGATGTTTTATGGGCTGGTGCCTCTCTCCTGATTTAACATTTTCCTCACTGTGGCAGATAGTAGCCTGGCACCATTTCAATCACAGTGTGACTCCACTTCTATCTTCTGTTTATGGCAGTCGCTTTAAAGTGGGCACAAGTCAATAGCCTAATCTGACTTCTATACTTGGTACATTTGCTTTGACTGCTGGTGTAAGAGTGGTAATCACACAACTTTGGGACTATCTGAATAGCTGTGTCTGCCTGAGAAGTTTTCATTGTGTTTCCTTTTACTTAGTAGAGAAGGTTCTAGATTTATGCTCACCATACACTGTGAGGACAAACACTCCCTAGTTCTTGGTAATCCCCAGTGCCTGGGGCTTCACTCACATGCTAAATGCTCATGAGTTTTCCGTATAATCTTTATAGCAATCACCTTGGGCATGAACAGTATACATGATGTGAGATCCTACGTCAGAATGGTACATTTTTACACAAGCCCACATTTGTGGGCTATGGGATGGCTCAATAGACAGAGGTGCCTGCCTGTCTCCAGACCTGATGATCCGAGTTTAATTCCTGGGATTCATCTGGAGAAGAGTGCTGACGGCCATAAGCATCTTGTCTATGAGCCTGCCACCCTACCCTCCCCTCCTCTGCTCTTCTCCTCCCCTGCCTTCCCTCCCTCTCATTTTATTTTTTTATAGAAAAGATTTAGGAGAAAAGAGACCAAGACATTGGAAAAGCAGCCATATTTACTATCTAAAAGTAATAATAACTTTTAAAAATCTAAGTGAGTCTGAAGCTAGCTGGCCTTGCAGATGTGCAATTTCTCTGTGTCACTAATTTTACATATGAACTCCATGACAGTAGGGGAGCAACCTGGGCACCCACTGGCCCTTCAATCATCTTTCTTGCAAATCAGAAAAGGGCATCTCATAGGAGAGAAGTCCAGATCTCAGACAGAGGGCTTGGTGAAGGAGGCTAAGCGGGACTGAGCCTCATTGTGACTCAGGAAAGCTGTCTTCTATAAGTGCCAATTTCTTCAGTGTACCAGGGTCCCAGGAGCAATGCTCCATCTGGCACCTAGCAACAGGCAGTCAGGTTGTAAGTTATGAGTGTTCTTCAAATACCTCAATATCTAGAACTAGCTGGTAGTCCTTATTATAAATATATCATAAAGGGAATTTTTTTATAAACACTTATGAAGTACATAAAAATGATTCCAAGGGAAACCATGGGGGGGGGGACAACTGGGAGAGCTGCAGCTTGTGGATTCTGAGTTCTTCTGTTACTGTAATGACTACAACAGAACATAGAACACAGAATGGAGCACTCAACTTTATATGTTTGATACTAAAAGTTACATTATAATCAATCAATGATCTATTTAAACATAGTATAGATAAAAATGTATATCAAACAAATCTGGTATTTCTACATATCAGAATAACAAGAATTCTACCCATCCATCCATCTACCTAGGCACCCACCCGCCCACTTACTCTCCTTTTCCTCCCAGATGTATTTTAATCTTGTTTAAGACAGGAACTATATCCTATGTTGTTTTTTTTTCTTTAATTTAATCTATTATCTATCACAATGCCCTTTAAATAACAGGTACTTAATAAATGGCAGGTAAGTTGATCCTCCTCTTAATTTAAAACCTTAAGCTGGAAAGAAAAGCAATGGTTCTAAGAAATAAAAGGGCGAGCACACAAGAAAACCTGGGGAGCACTCACTGTGAGAAGAGGGGAGAGGGGAGGAGAGCAGCCTTGTTACCTTCCCCGTCCGCTCTGCATGGGCACTGTCCAGGAACCTGTCATCACACTTGATCTTTATGGCGGGCATTATGATCCCCATCTTATCAACAAAGAGCACAGAGGCCAGACAGAAAACCAGCATCCCAGCCAGCCTCAATCAGCTGCGCAGACAGTTAGGATCTGCACAGGCTTTACCACCAGATCATAGGCCTTTGCTCTCATCTAGACAGAAAACGGTCCAAGAAGAAGCCAAGATGTTGTACAGGCGGTGTGCTGTCCAAGTCAGTGGTCACAGCCCCCGATCTCCATGACCGGCAACCTTTTTCTTACAGTCTCCATAGGAATTCTAAATCAAGTACCAATTTTCAGTAAAATGTAAATACTTCAATCTCTATTTCTTTTGAAGTTTTGATAACAAGAATTTAGATGCTAATTCTTCTGTGCTTCTGATATAGCTAGAAACCAACATGTCAAAGTTATGTTGATATGTTAAAGCCATTTGGGGCCAACTACAAGCTCTGGGAATGGCATTTATGAATTGGGTTTTGCTACAATTCCAGGATCTGAGACACAATGGTGTATTTATTACACACTATGGGGTATCTTTTCAACAGAGTTCTCACTGAAGGACCTAAGTCGGCAAAATGAATATATGTAGAAGCCCAGTGTCCATGCATTTTAAATACATACAAGAGACACAATTTTTAAACAGTGCCTCGACATTCACAAGTATACAATAAGCATTGTGATGGAAGTAAATTATAATAAGGTATAGTTATTGAAAGCCAGCCTAGTTTTTAGTTTATTGGATTTGACTATTACAAAAAATATATTTTAAAGATACACACACACACATATTAATGATGTTTGGATCATCCTCATCAGTACTCACTGGACATACACAATGTTCAAAACACTAAGAAGCTTTGTCTGACCTCCCAATAGAAACCCCCCAGGTCTAGCTTCTGATGTGTCAGTCATTCTCACTCATAGACTTAATAGATACTCAGGGGACAATATGGTGCACTATCCTACACAGATCCAAATGAATAAGCTTCTTGTGACTAAATACCCACATTTTAAGTATCAGCCAAAAAGAGAGGGGCTGGTTCTTTAGTAACTGGATTACTTTGGATTTCTCAGCCTCTTATTTATCTTTTTCTAATTTGTCACGTACATATATTGCTTTTGAGACAAGCTATAAGAACATATCATTTCCTTTGCTATAATTTATTACTAGATCAATACTATTCAAAGAATACTGGTCAAAATATTTTAAGCCAGCGAGACAATCATTTGGATACATGCCTGCCTCTGTACAAGCCCACTGGCAGCTTTTACAAGGCCCATCACTGAGCTCATGTTCTCATGGTAAATATGAGGTTAACATGTTAAGGGGAAGAATTTCTCAAAGCAGGAGGCCCACATTTGTGGTCTCAGCTCTTTAAGGAAACTTTGGTAAGAGCAGACATATAGCAGCTGACCTCAGAGTACATGAGGAAAAAGGAAGAGAGTATAGGGCCCTCAGGAAACCATGGAAGAAATCTCAGGAGGCTGAAGCATGGGAGACAGCAGAGCCCAGAACAGAGCAGAGGCAGGAGCAACCCAATAGAACAGAGAAGGGTGGAAGCCAAAATCCTAATGCAGCATAGTAAGGCACAGGCATGCCACACAAAGAAAACAGAAACAGCTCTTAGGTCCCGATTTCAGGGTAAGGATTTTTTTTTTTTTTTTTTAAATCATACAAAGATCTCTAGGTTGTAATAGAAAAATAGTGGTAAGTAAAAAACTTTTCTTAGAAAAAAATTCTTTTCAAATGGCTGATTTTCCCTTATGAAACGCTCTTAGGGACTCTGTTGTAAGGGCCTAGAGTGAGGCTTCAGAGTGAAAGAAGTATGTGTGAGCTGTGACAGATGATGCACTCCGCTGCAATGCTGACTGGACGCTCTTAGCGAAGACTGCACCGAGCATTTAAATAATCAGCCAGTGCCTGGAAGCCGAGGAAGCCCAAATGATGTTCCAGACCATCCTTCTGGTTGGATGTCTTTACTTTGCACTATATTCTTTGCTTCACCTTAGTAGTTACTAATGCTACTAATGATTCTGACATGGGGACACATCTCTCAGGAGATTATCTGTCCCTGGTGTTTTGTGTATTGTGCCACTTATGAGCAGTAAGCTTTTTTTTTCCTTCCTCTTTTGAGAAGACATTTTGATTTAGACATTTAAGAAATTTTGCTAACTGGCACCGATAAAAAGTTACTCAGTATCACGTAATCTCAATTAGCCTTTTAGAAACAAGTTACTGTCTCTTGATAATAAAGGCAATTTTGTGAGATTCTAAAATCCAGCATGAAGTACAAGAAATGAGACTTTCTCTTGTCAACGCTGGACAGACTAGCGACTTAGGCAGCAATGCACATGCTAACGGAACTTACCTTTGGGGAGTTTGAGTTTCTTCAGTATCATTAGGTGGCTACACGAAGTCCTATAGCTGTACATGTTTGAAAACACACGACTAAGTTAGACATAAAAACCTCACTTTGGATATTGCTTTAGGATGAATGGCCCACACAAAAATATTTATTGTGAGACAAAGTAAAAGAGATCAAACGTGGGACAAAAGTCTAAAGCCATTTTGGTGTAGCTTGCTGGTTCAGTTTATGACAGAGAGCAGATGGTAGCACAGCTCAATGCCCAGTTCCTCCCTCATTAGAGGACACACCTTTCTAGATGTCCCTATGAACCAGGAAAGTGTCCTCAGACAACCTAATAAGCATTTCTTTCTGTGGCAGTGTGTAATGCGATTTATTCTTCCTCTGGTTGGTCAATTCTGCTTTCTTTGTTGAATCTGAACTCTCCACCTCACAGAGAAAAAAGGGTTCCCTTGACCCTTTGAGTGTGCCAAGGGGAGTTGACCCTCTGCAGATGACCCCAGGAATCAGCTTCGGTTTGGAGACTGAGCTGGGCCTGGCACCTTCCCAGGCTGCAGAAACAGTGAATGTCCAGTAAAGAGGAAGTGGCTGAAAGGTGGAGACTGGGCAGAAGCATTTGTCACAGCACTATTTGTGATGACAAGAAAAAAACCTGGAAATAACCCGAGTAGGCAGAAATCATTAGTAAGTGCCTACTCAAACTTACTATAGATTTCTGAAGGATGTTTAATGGTAGGAAAAAAGTCTGACTATACCATTAAGCAAAACACACATGTTCAACAGACTCCTATTCTCATAAAATTATTATTCACCCATCTGCTTATAGATGTATATATATATTAAGACAATGCCTTACTCTGTAGCCCACAGTGTTATTAGTTCTTATGTGCAGGGACAATAGGTACGTGCATAAGTACACCCACCTACTCATACACACAAACACATACACACACTCTCCCGACCCCACAAAAACTAGTGACTTTACAATTTTCTAAGAGCAAGCTTATGACCTAAAATAAAAGAAACATTTTACAAAAAGGAAGAAACAGCATATGAAATGAGACCAAACTGAGTATATACTCAGCCATGGGAACAAGGATCATGACTTGAAGTGTGACATTCTTAAGTGGTCACTGACGCTCATTTAACACATCAGACATGAGGTTTTTATTTCTAAGCTTTAAAAGAACCTATGTATGTACTAACATTCTTATAAATATTCTAGTTTTCTGAAAACTTAGTTGGAAGTTTTGCCTTTTCATGAAGCAGTAGACACACTGGTTTCTTTAGTTTGGAGCCCACCATGAATACTTCCTTAGGGAACAAATCACAATGCCAGGCCCTACCAGGAAGGAGGCTATAGATAGCTGGATCCAAAGAGGGGTTAAAGGTGGGCTCAAGAATCCTAGAGTAAAAGTAATCAGCGTGCCATCGAAGGACCGCGAAAACAGTTCTCTGCATTTCCAAAATTCTCTGAATATTATTGCAGAATTTGCACTGTAAGTGAAACTGGCTTTGTTAGTGTGGGACCACACTTTGCAGCCTCACCATAGACAGTGGTAGCCATGGCTTTGACTTAGGTCTGCATCTGGAGCCTGAGCCAGAGCAGTGGGCCCTCAAGTTCTGTCATTAAGCCCACTGGATTACTGGTTCTAATTATGAAACTGTCTCTCACGGAGTTATTAATGTGCATTACTGCTATTATGGGATGTTCTGACCTCTGCTCTGAGTCACCTGAAGTAAAACTTAATTATCACAGGGAGAAAATAGGAGTAGGGATGATAGGAGGCGGCTTCTTGTGAGGCATCTGTGATTCTAAGGCACTGCTTGGTAATATCTGCTCTGCCATTAGCGGAGTAATTACAGAAAACCCCTTACTAAAATCTAAAAATAATTCACCCAGAATGTGAGACCACAACATATCCTTTCGTGGGTTATTAATTCAGCAAATAATATGTTATATTTTTCAAAGCTCTAGAACATGAGGTACAAGAAACTGAACTTGAGTGAAATTAGCCTGACATTTAAAACAGTAAAGGACCTGCCAGATATGATTGAAGCTGCATATACGATTTCCTACTCTATCACCTGCTATTCAAATCTGCATCCATATCTTTGGGGGATATTTCTGGTTACTTTTGACTGTCGCACGATAAACTTTAATAAAAGTAATTAGTTGGGAATCTAAAGACCTTGTAACTAAGGTAATGGGTTTTAGTCATGTTTTTACTTGAAAGTTATATTTTTAAAAAGTCAATGTGAAATCAATGAATTGATTCAGTTCGATACTTTAATTACAAAACTACTAGTTATGTTCTAATCCTTATAGCAGCTAGTAGGTCAAAGCAAGTGAAAGTAAGTAGGACACTGGGGACACAGTAGCAGGTGTGCCCACCAAAAGCAAACAGTTTGTCCTGCAGAGATTGTAAACCCGGACTAAGCATTTACCTCTGAGTTCTTTCAGGTTGGCTGCGCCAAAAGCAGAAAGCAAGAGACACATTTATTCATGCGCCCCCCCCCCCATTATTCTAATACCTGGAAATAACTTAGGTGTTCTACAAACATGCAAGGTATTTCAAAGGTGAACATCAAATTTCAGTTTTTGAGAGGTGTATTGTAATGGCAAAACACTGCTGAACTCAATCATTTGGTAACTAATATACTCAGAGCATGCTATGTGTTAGCAATCTGTATAGATGCCAGCCAGGACAGAAAAGAAAACCCAGTATTACAAGACAACTGGGTCAATTTCAGGTACCACAGCCAAAACCTAAGCTTCTGAAACATTCTGTCATGTAGTAAGTCTCTTCTTGACATACCCACCATACTATGAGTCTCTTTTTAAGTGGCGTTTTAACCTTATTTCATTCTCCAGACTTCAAACATTCATGAAATTCCAAATAGGTTCCAGAGACTCTCTCTTCCTGTTGAGCCTACCAACATAAATGGCAGCATCATCTGACATAAAGCCCGATGAACAGTCAGATGCTCAAAAGTCAGACCAGACAGGTGACCCATCATTACCTCCTAAAGTACAAAGCATCAATAATACTTTACAGAAACATGCAGCTCTGTGTGCCCTGAGGTTGGTGGTCTATGTGGCAGCTAGAAATGCTAAACATAAAATGGAACATTAGCATTCTTTTCCTATCTTATTAGAATGGCCACTGAGCCTCAGGAAAATTTATTCAAAGCCACATGTTAATTCCAGCAGGAGAGAAAAAAAGAAGACTGTTCCTCCGTATTGCAAAGCCCTGTACTCAGCTGAACACCCTATGGGACAGTCAGGCTCTGAAACCTAGCAGAGGGATACACAACAGCAACAGTTCAGGAAAGAGACCTTGGCAGGCATTTCCACATCCTGACTTCCTGGTTTATGAAGAGCAACTGAAAATACCATACTGGAGGGGAAGGACACATGAGCTATCAGCACTTAAAGGCAGAAAGTTAGCCTACAAGCAGGGTGCTAAGTGTCCCAGTATTGTGACAAGTTCCTCCAAGGGGAACTGAAACCATCCACTGCCAAGAAAATTGAGAGACATGAAAGTAGGGGACACCAATTCATTTTTCATGTAAAATAATCTCACTTCCATTTAAGAAGCTGAAACTCTCACTTTGGGTTCTTTCCATCCAACCCTTGGAAGTAACTGGCAGATCCAGGCTTGAAATCAGCTATTCTGTTTCTAAACTAATTCCAAATTATATTATACTCTGTCTTTTATTTACTCTTGGGACAGACATATATAGGCAAGTTACATTCCTTTGTTTTGTTTTTAAAGATAGCATTTCTTTATACAGCCTTGGCTATCCTTAAACTTACTCTATAGACCAGACTGGCCTCAAATTCACAGACTCTGCCTCCAAGTGCTGGTTTAAAGGTGTGCACCACCACACCTGGCTATAAGTTACATCTTAACTCCATTAGGGATAATCAGAGGTGCCCCTAAGCCCCTGCCCGTCAGATGCTATATATGTTCTCAGTTCTGGATATCTTTGTATTGAGTTCTTTAGAATTCTTATTAAAGACAGGCTGCAATACTATTCACCATCAGAATTCTACTCTTTATTATTGACATGCTAGTTTAGATATGAGTCTAAGCATATCCAGTTCCTGGCATGATATAGAAATGATAGGCAGCAGCCAGTGACCCTGCCTGATGTTGCATGCATGCCCACATAGCCAGATCATTTTTTTCAAAGTAGTGGTTTACTTTGCATTTCCTAAGGCATTTTGTTTACCAAACTATAGAAAACAAGAATCTCAGCACATACACAATCACCAGGCAAGCAGTCTATGTGCTGTGCTACAAGCTAGCCCTCATACTTAACTTAAAACACAAAGGCTCGCTCTCTGACCATGCTTCTATACTGTTTTTTTCCCCCCTGGGGGGGGGTGTTGTTTGTGGCTAATAGCAAAGAGATTTCTTTTCAAGTATTTCTAGGATACAATTTTGTCATTTTTTTTCCTGCAATATTTTGTTTTTAAAGTGTACTTCAGTATACTATTTACAATGTGTTTAAGTTTAGTGAGTAACCTAAATGAACAATTATGTTGCTTTTGGTGGTTTTGGAAGGTAGCATTAAGGAGTTTTGCTTGGAACCCTGTAATGTTCAAGAGATTTTTGTTAGTGGGTAAAATAACAACACTAGCTTCTCCTCTCCAGCTCTTTTCTCGCTTTCCAAATCTACACTTTGAAGAGTGTCTGAAAGCAAATGGCAGAGCCAGTCACAATGTGAGTCTCATGATGTCAGCACATAAGACTGAGTGAGCACTCAGCCTCTAGCTTTGGTGGCCGTTTCTGCTTTGCTTGTGAGGTGTGCTTTAAAAGGATTAGTAGGTGGAGATGTAAGCCAATTTACAGCATCAGTGGTACAGGCTGAGACTGACTACACGGGAAGGCAATTGGGATATTTCCTGTGGTGATTGCGTGTCCTACGTTGAACCCCACTGCCTCATAAACTGGGCATGATGAGATATGCATTTAATATCAGTATTCAGGAGCATATTCCAGAGCATCAGGATCAAGCCCCATTCCGATACACAGTGACTTTGAGGCCAGCATAGGCTACGTGAAAATCGGTTTGAAAGAAGAAAAAAATGTGCATCAGAGAAAATCTGAATGACTGAACTAAAGGAAGAAAACTGTTTTTAGTATCAATGCAGATGTGAAACCAGGGATGTCTTTTCCTTTTCAAGGTCCAGCAATTAATAATAGTACAAGTACAGGAGCAATATTCTATAGATCTAATAATTCATAAGGTTTAAAGTTTCATTTAAAACCTCAACATTGTTGCTAACAAGGAGCTTTGAATCACGTAACAAACCAAAGTAAGTCCAACCTTGTCCAAACACACTTTTATATACCAAGTGTTCATGGTCATAATATCACACTATGCTTCTTTATTGAAAACCTATTCTGACTTTATGTTTATCCCTGTATAACATCCATGTGTTATCCAGTGATGCAAGAGTATCTCCACAATAACGGATTTCTTGATAGGAAAGATCAAGTGAGACAGCAAAACTAGTTAATTATTCTAAGCAGAATAGTGGTGAACACAAGACCACAGCCAAACTAATTAGTTCTTCCTTAGAGGTCAACAGGATTATCCTCACAATCAACCTAGAGCAGAACGGATGAAGCCAACTTCGATGTCTACACAACAATTTCTACTCAGTGTGTGTAATTTCCAGCTGTAACTGTACTCATCTTTAAAGCCCCATGAAAGCATTCTCTCATGTACTATCACATGAATTATGTTTCCAAACTAAGACATTTTGTTGCAATTCATGATCGATTCATCTCACCCAACAGCATATTCGAAAGGCTGCGACACTCTTGACCCTGTTTCAATGGCATGTTTACACTTCATAAATCCCTTTCATATTTATTATCTCAATCTTAATTTAAAACTCATGGTTGAGAAAGAGGCTAAAACAAGCAGTAAAAATAATCAGACACTATCCATTGCAGGAGAATGGATGGTAGGAGGGACGGCTATGTCTGGGCTTTGACCTTTTGGGAACAGAACAATGGCCAGCATAGCAATTATCACTAATGTTATTACTTAAAACAAGTCTTTGTAATTGTTATTCAATTAAAGATTCTATCTACTGCACTTAATATGCAGAAAGAAAGGAAGCTATAGTGCCTAACATTTTGTTAATGTCTCAATGTTCCCTATAAGATTTTCAAAAAGCCAGCCCACTTAAAATACCCCCTTAAGAAGAGGGACATAAATATTTCCAGTTACTGACACTTCCTATTACTTTCCTTACAAAAATAAAAATTCTATGCATTCTACTTAGGGTTTTCTACTGTTGTGATGAAACATCAGAGCCAAAAGCAAGTTGGGGAGAAAGGGTTTATTTGACTTATACTTCCACGTTGTAGTTCATCACCGAAGGAAGTCAGGATGGTAACCCAAAGAGGGCAGGAACCAGGAGGCAGGAGCTGATACGGAGGCCATGGATGAAATGCTGGTTATTGGCTTTGCTCATCTTGCTTTCTTACAGAGCCCAGGACTACCAACCCAGGGATCCAGGGATGATACCACCCACAATGGGTTGTGCCCTCCCACACTAATTACTAAGAAAATGCCTTACAGTTGCATCTTATGAAGGAATGTTCTCAATTGAGGCTCCCTCCTTTGTGTCAAGCTGACATAAAACTAGCCTGAGCAGCATGTATCCATTTTACATTCAAGCCTATAAGCTTGTATGTATAAAAACGTGTGCATATACATGTGACACACAGGTGTATGTACATGAATATGAGTTTGCCTATGCACACACCTAGTCTCAATTGGCTTATAAGCCAACATATAGGAGAAGATAAAGATCTCAAGAGCCCATGACAAGGATACATGACACAAAGATAAAACCAATGTAGCAATGAAATGGCTTCGGGAGGCGCCTGTTGTTTCAAGTGTAAGATTTCTCCCCATGGTGGCTGAGTCTGAGGAGTTTGTTTATCTAATGACTATCTACTGGGGCTGGTCTAATACAGGAAACCAACCTGAAGACAAAATGCCCAATTGACAAGAAGCCTGTCCCAAGCTGTTCTATAGCACAAATGTCATATGATGATGACTGGCCCTGGTAATGACTTGCAAGGAAAAGTGTTAACTGTATCCTGAATCATGTAGAAAGAAAATTGATCCAAAATCCAGATTAGTTAGTACCACGTATTTCTTGGTGATACTAAAGAGAATCTAATTAATGATTACTTGGGATTATTAATGTTTCATGCCAGGACGGGGGAAGCTTTAATATTAAAAAAAAAAAAAAAAAAAAAAAAGGCCCTGAAACTTGTTGAGTTCTAGTTCTGTAGAAAGTCAAGCTGGTAGGAATGTGTAGCTTTTGTCTGGCATGCTGACTGCTGAGTTACTTGTCCTGTGGGGAGGGAAGGACTGACGCCAAGTACAAGAGTGTCCTCATCCACGTTAGCAGCTCCACTGGAGAGGGGAAGGGAGCTAGCATGTGGCCACTGACTGTTGTTTCCTGATCTCTGATTCAGTTTGTCACCAGGGAGGAGGGAACAGTTAAAGAGGCCTGTTCCTTGTCGATCATCCTTAATCTGCGTAGTTACTGGTGACTTGCCATACAATAAAAAACAGTTAATGCTACAGAAGTACATATAACAAGATAACAGTAAGCAGATGAGCAACACAGGATGTGGGAGAAAAATACGGATGGTAGGGGAGGTCCTTCCCAAGGCTGTTCCTAACACTGAGAGATCTCTATCTGCAGCAGCTTGGCAAGAGGAACTAATTGATTCTATTTGGCCTTCAAGATATACTTCCTATATAATCTGGGCTCTAAACTCAAATCTTCCTTAGTGACATACACAGTCATTCCTTTCATTAATTAAAAACTACTTACCGATACTTATAAAACAAAACAGCAATTTGTACAGTGTGATTATTATTCATGTGTGGGTTCAGTGTCCATGGGTATACACGTGTGCATTGCCTGCATGTGTGAGTAAGCTGGATGACAACTTTGAGTGGTGTTCTCAGGAACAGTGTCTATCTCCTTTGAGCCTGTACTCATGAGCTAGGCTAGCCTGGCTGGTCAGTAAGTACTAAGGATCCACCTGTCTTCACCTCCCCAGTACTGGAAACAGAAGGGTACAACCATACCATGTATTTTTATGGGGTTCTAGAGACTGCATTTCTGCTTACAGTGGATGCTACTGAGCCATCCCCCATTCTCTGCACAGTACACATATTAGAGGGTGGTATCCTAACAAGTGAGTAGTACCAAGAGAGGGGGAGTGTGAAGCCCAAGCTTAGATGGAGGCAGCTTAGTTTCTTCACCAGGTGGCTAAGGCAGGCTACTTAGGTGACATACACAGAGTCCTAAAGAGCAGAAGGAGGGAGTGATGGGCCAGCAGAGAATACAAGCTCCAGGACTGGAAGGCAAAAATAGATCTGCTGTGTGGGGAAGCACTAAGGAGTTCTCAATTGCTGGCAGGAGAGGGTGGAGAAGTCAGAAGACCCTGGGGATAAGGTAAAGAGCAGGCAGGGCATATAGCCGTAGGAATTTTTGTGCAAGTCTCAATGGAGAAAAACAAAGGTATGAAAAAGCTACGTGGAACACACCAAGACTGCCTTGTCCCCAAAGGATTCAGACACAGACCCTACCTGTACATTTTGTGTAGATGTGGACAACTGCAGAATACAGAGATTTCAGGCACATCTCCAGAGGTGTTTATCTTTATGGCTCATCTTGGTAAAAAAAAAAAAAAAAAAAAAAAAAAGAAAGAAAAAAAAAAGGCAAAGATATGCTCAGACTGGGACAAGTCTACAATTGTGACACTGTGGCCCCAGCATGCCTAAAGTGCACTGCAAGGATTTTTTTTTTTTTTTTAATAAAAATCACGTGTGTAGAGGAGATGGCTGCTAATGTGCGCAGTCTGAGATGTCTGGAGAAGTGTCACCTTGTTCCTCAACACAGCATTAAAACTCTACTCTTGACATAGCTTGTTGATGGTACCCAGGCAACAGCCCTGAGCTGATAGTATCAGAGGTCAGAAAATCATCAAATCTCTAGGAAGATTCAAGAGCAAGAAGCTCTGTGAAGATGCAGGAGCAATCCTGGAAAACTCAGACGATCTACCATCGATGTCTTTGTAGGCCAGGAAAGGCACACTGCCACAACAGACATCCAAGCAGAAAGGCAATTGTGGAAAAGAACTCTAGCATGTGCGGAATGAGCTACTTCCAGGGGATGACCCTTCAAGGCTGGGGTTTCCGAGAAATGCATAATAGAGAGGAAAGCAGAATTCGAGCCCACAGACAATTCACAGTTGATAAAGCAAGAATTCTAAATTGTGACTGTAATTATTTATTGGGGGTGGGGGCAGGATCCTGCTATGGAGCCCTGGCTGGCCTACAATTCACTATGTAGACCAGCTGACATGAATGTGGAGATACACCTGCCTCTGTCTTCTGAGTGCTGGAATTAAAGGTGTATGTCACCATGTCCTGTACCATTGTGACTTCCAGAGCTAAAACACACATCCTAGCTAGGTTATTTCTTGCCTTTGAAATTAAGAAGGCGACAAAGTGAGTCCCAAGTGAGAAAGAGTAAAATCACACACCATATGAACACACACACACACACACACACACACACACACACACACACACACACACACACACACATGTTCCTTTCACTAAAGATGTCAATCAAGCTATAAACCGTTGTTGAGTCTATCTTAATGATTACTGACAATTCAGGAACTGTTGTGCATATACCCTTTTCTTTGAATGACCCTTACGAGAAGAGATCAGATTTCCCTTGCAAAGGAATGGGTGCCCATCAGATGTTTGCAATAGCAAATGACTGCCATACAAACTGGCTAGAGATCATAAGCCAGCAATGTTCCTTGTACTACAACTTTGAACAAGTAGCCAGCGAGCATGGGAAATATTTATGTACACCTCTTCCCCTCAAAAGGTCAAGGCTTCTGGAAAATATATGTGCAGTAACACAGGACAGAAACAGGTACTAAGTTAAAGAACAGAAAATAAAGCCAGGACCACATTACACCCAGATACAAGAACTAGATAAGGATTCCTCGAGACTGCCAACACTGGCTTCACCTCAACTTAGAACATTCTAGTAGTCAAAACAAGGAGGAAATAAAATTATGAAATTGAGTGCTCATTGGAGTGAAGTCTTGAGCCAACGAGGGTTTTTATTTTCTTAGCTCTATAGACAGAAAGAAGGTACTTCCTCACAGTAGGTGGGTGGTGGGTGTGTCTTTCTTGTAGCAATACCCTGTGTGCAATGCCGGTCAAATGACTAGGGCCCGAGCCACATACAGACAGTTTTAGAGTTAATGTATAAAGCTATGATGACTTTAATCCCTCTGTGAAATCTATTCTACCTGGAGTGATTATCAAAACAGGCTCTATGCAGGCACTTTATCATTGATTTTCTGTTACTATTACCTCTTAACCTTTAAATATGACAGATGATAGAAAATGTGGACAAATGAGTGAGTGACACACTTTAACATGCTGATGACTGCATCTTCTAAATTGCTTCATGCGCTGATTCTGGATGAACACGTTCTCTGCCTTCTCTTTGGTACATTTGAACTTATACATGAGTCACTAGGAAAGTTTACTCTGCCTTAGTATTTTTTTTTTCATCTGGTGAGTTCAAGTCTGTGCATGTTCATTCATATAAAACTGTTCTAGCGACCTACATACATATCACTGTCAAACAAATACCGGGCCAGAAGCAGGTACAACTGGTTGGCACAAATGCTCCCAGCATCCAGGGGCCAGTTGTATAACAGAGAATGGCCTACCTGTTGAATCATGATGTAGTGACGTCATGGGCTGGCATGGGTTCTAAGTTTTAGATGCTCCTGCCTTACTTTTATGTCTGATGTGAAGCATGTGGATAGCTGTGTTACTAGGAATTTGTAGAAACAAGAGGTTCTTATTGTATCCACCTTTAGATCAGATGAATTTAAAAGTGAGATTAACAAATGCCAATTGTTATATTTTAAAAGTGCTCATGCATGTGACAAATAAATTCCCAAAAGCTGTACAACCAAAGTCAGATAGAGAAATAAGTTAGACATTTTATACTCAATATGTCACGGCCTTTGTATGGAAGCTGTCACCAAAAGCCCTCAGGTCTCAGTTGACCTCACTGGTAAATTTATAAATATTGAACATTTCCAACTACAAAATATGACAGAGCCACTACTTTTAAACATTTTATGTGAGCTTTTGTTTAATATTTCATTTTACCGGGGCGGGGGGCTTTTCTACTTAAAAATAAAAACAACAAAACAAGAAACCCAGGTGAGTCAGTGCTGATGCAGATGTAAGAGGCCCTGAGGTGGAAAGTCACAGTGAAGACAAGTGCTTTCCATTCCTTAGAAAGAAATGGAGAAAAGGAAGAAATGGAGATGCAGCTATTTCATACTTAGATCAGGGCTAAGCTGAGCTTTTGTTGACTCAGGAAATGTAAAAAGTCAAATCAAGATCAGGTGTTAAGAAGACATAGAATTCCTGACCTGGGCTCCTCCTAACCCAGCTTCTTCAGAGATAAACCAGGAAAGCCCTCAGTCAGAACCAGCTCCTGGGAGGCTTAAAAGGGGGGGGGGGGGCTCATGTGACAGAACACAAACCAGAGCCCCCAGATATTCACAGCCCTTTAATTCCTTCAGTCCCTGTGAGAACTGTGTGTTGACACTATCATCATCCTGGCTCTAGAGGGGAGGAGACCTGGGCACATGGAGTTGAGTAATCTGCTCAAGCAAGGGGCACCTCTGGGTAAAAAGTGCTGCGTGTGGCTCTGTCTCTCTCCATGATGACTCAGAAACTAAAGGAGAGTCTGGACTTGCAGAGCTTCCTTCTCCAAAGTGCTGCGTATTCCTTTTCTTCTTTCTTTAAAGGGCTGAAGAGGGGCGACATAAATACAGAAGCCCTCAAGGGGGTGTTTCATAATCCAATCAGAGGGCAGACAGAGGGAGCACTCCCTCCCAACAGGGGCAGAAAGAGGGAACACTCCCTCCCAACAGCAAGATGACAAGCAGATCTTGATTCTAACTAGAAGAGGCAAGAGGTCAATACATTTTTAAATCAAATGCTCAAACACTTTGGCTGCAAATTCCCGAGCCAACATTAATTAGGATGTCTTTTAACAGCTAGCTGTGGTGTATCAAATGTCATCTAAAGCTAATAAATAAAAGGGTGGTATAGGGAAAGTCTTAACAAAACACAATCCTCCCTTGTATTGGTGACTCACTGATCCTACCAAACCCCCTCTGATCCCACAGTCTTCAGGTACGTAAGACTGTAATGTGCTATATGCAGATATCTTCTACACTTCATCCCGATGACTGATCTTACCTAATGAATGTAGATGCTCAGTTACTAGTTGCTATAGCATACTTCTCAGAGAATAATGGCAAAAAAGAGGGCACATTCAGCCAGCACAGATCCAACTTTTTCTTCAAACATTTTCAGCCTGCTCTTGGTTGAACCCATGTGGTGGCAGAGCCACATGTTGGGAGGGCTAACTACGTTATCTAGTGAGCTACATCCACAGAGAAAAAGCTATCCAGGAAGGAGCAGTGATGACTTCATCTGGAGATGATCATGAAACATGTTGGAAGAACCCTTAATACGCAAATATTTTAACAGGCTTCATTTGCTTCCAGGACCAGAAATGGCTGCTTCATCTTCTCGTCTTTAAAGAAACAGCCCTTGTACTATAACAAAGTATTCTTTGTAATTCTGAAAATCTAAAAGTGTGTGAACACTGATGTTTTGATAAGGGCTCCCCCCATGCAGAGGCACAATGGAAATGGTCAGATGCTACAACATAATCTGAAAACATGCAAGATGCTTGTTTGGACTCTGTAAGCAGTTTAGGCCAATATAACCCTGGCATAGCCCAGGTGAACAATGGAGGAGAGAAAATGGGCATCTGCCTGCAGAGCCACGCATACGGCCAGGGCTGTTTGTGTTCTTAGTCTACTTACTTGCTAATTCTTGGTACCCTAATAATGTTCTTGGTGTCTTATTAATGTCCTGGTGCCATATTAATATTCTAGGTACCCTACTTACAGAACTGCATCTGCACTTCTTCCTCTGACCAGGTTCTCTCAAAATTTTCCTCTTAGAAGTATCTAGTCTGAAGCCAAATGATCCAATTCAAGGCAACTGCTAGGCTTCTGGTATTCAAAAGCCACCTTTTAACAAGTTAATCCCTTGAAATTCTACTACAGTATTTTGGTTCAAAGTTTTCATTGATTATGTGAGTAAGGTTTTGCTATGTAGGGCAGGCTTGGTAGTATACTTGCTACGCAACTCAGGCTGGCCTTGAATTTGTACCGGTTCTCTGTGTCAGCCTTCCAAATCCTGGGATTATGAGTATGCATTAGCAGGTCTGGCCCTACTATAAATTTTTAAGAATAATTTCTGGAAAACATAAATACCATTGTTCTTGACCTTTCGCTAAGGTTCTAACATACCAAGTGCTCAGTAAGCAGTTCATGAACAGGTCACTCACTCCAGATGACAATCATGATGTTAAATTACTAGTTTCTTTTCACACTGAAGATTCACCCATGTGGACCTGGTGGCTTAACCTCTTTCCATTTAGTGACCACACTTCAAGGATACAAGCTAACAAAGCAAAAAGGTAGCCTATTTCAAAAGTTTCACCAGAGAGTGGGCAAGTATTTCCAGCCACAATAAAAATGAGTACTTTTGCTCCCTGTCTCTGTAGTGACAACACTCTATCTTCTAGCCTGAAATCTTAGTCATCTTCCTCCTCAAGACACACCCTCTCTTCTACATTGGGTCAAGGGCAAGAAGCCCTGATGTGGTCTGCATCATCTCCCTTCTCTTTACCCCAGTGTTCAAGACCATCCACCTACGTCCTCTACTCTCCAACAAACATAAGCCAGAGCAGGCAGATGGGAAGGTTCCCCTTCAGTCCTGGGAAACCCACTGTGTTAAGACTCTAGCAAAGGCTAGCTTTTTTTGGCCACTCCTATTACATGAGATCTCAGTAACAGGTACAACTCTACATTCTGTTGTACATTATTCAACAAGACCCTCCTGGAAGGCAGGGAATGTGTCTTAGTGATTATCCAGAAAAATCACCAGCAATGATGCTTATAAATATTTGCTAAGTTAGATAAAAAGGAGATGCATCCCTTACTTCTGAAAAGTGACTCGATCTACTTTAATCAAACATATTATTCATTCACAAGAAAATTATAATGTTCCTACAAAGTCCATTATTTTCTAGCACTGTGTCAGGATTTGTCAGACAATAATCCCTAAAAAGAATATTTCTTTTTATCTAACTCTCCCAGGCATCAAAAAAAAAAAAAAAATAACATGACGTACCTTCTCTGTGCTGTGTAATCACAGGGTGTTGCACATTAGCTAACCATGAGCTATGTCTCAGCGATCAGCTATGCACAAGGGGATTGCTCTGTTAGATGTCAAAAAGACAGATTCTGCCTCTTTTCTTGAGCCTCTGCTCTGAGCTTTTGATTCTGCTGTTTAAGTGGACTTAAGGAGGCCTGGTTTTTCTAAAAATCGTGCTAAATATACCATGGCTCTTTCAGTAACGAGTCTCTGTAAGTGATGGCAAATGAAAAAACAAAGGCCCTAAGGATGAGAGCGAGCATCACTGATGTTATTCAGATCATAGCAATATCCTTAGAGTACAGGTATTGGAGTTAGGCTAGTCAGAGTCCACGTTTTAACTAAACCATGTTAACTGTATGATCCTGATCAATAAGAAAGGTTTCCTTCAACATCTTAGAATTACAGGCAATATTACTGGATGAGGAACGTCTCTAAGAATTAAAGGAGTCATTTTGCAAACCAACCAGCAATCAGCAAAAATCAGATAACTATGGCAGCTAGGATCATTTAGGCATTTATATATAACACATGGATTCCCCACATTTTCTCAAGCTTATTTTTGATTGACCCATAGTAATTAGGCACATTTACGAAGTACTATGCGGTGTTTCTGTGTCTTTACAGGATGTTCTCCTGAGAGTAAGGATCATATCTAGCACCTTAAGCATTCAACACATCTTCATGATGGGAACGGCCAAATGAATGCTTGAGAATATGTATTTTAAAATATGCCACACTGTCAACACCAGTCACCCCTGTGTACGCTATATCGGTCCTTTCTCCAGCTCTGAAGCCACAGAACACACCTGTTCCTCATTCTTCTCTCAGCCCCCTAAGGTTATATGAAGTGGAGATGGGGTGAGGGTCGGGGAAGAGTTGTAAATTTCTGAGATTCATGGCAGCTCAACAAGGAAACTCTAAGTAAAAACCCTCCATAACTGCCCAATAGAGGCTTTCACTCTAGATGACAATACATACCTTAATATACTGGTTAAACATCTCCAACACACTGCTACAGAAACCCAAGGTTCACATAAATAAACAAGGAATCGGTGCACAGCAAATACCTTCTATGCTCATGGAGGGGGCAGGCTGAGTTTACACATATGTGTGGTTATGATCATTTCATTCAGGGATTCCCAGGTATGTTCTATGAAGGCTAAAGCTGAAGCTGGAGTGCCAGCTGCATAATTAGTTTGGACATTACAGGGTAGATGTCTCTCTCTCTCTCTCTCTCTCTCTCTCTCTCTCTCTCTCTCTCTCTCTCTCTCTCTCTCTCTCTCTCTCTCTCTCTCTCTCTCTTTTTGTCCTAAGAAGCACCAGCCCCAAGGCAAACTGGCAAAACGAAGAGGTGGCATCCAAATTTACCAATTATTTGACGGAAGATAAATTTAAGAACTAATACAACACATTTCTGCCAAAATGTCAAGTACACACACATAGTAGGTACTTGAAAGACATGAGCATTTGAGGCTTCTGTAACTCATGATGTCACTGGAAGCCTGTGGGACACCACTATTTCTAAATCATGATGCAGCATGTTCCTGAATTGCAGGCAGTCTTAGCAGAGGGAGGCAAGTCATGAAGCTTGAAGATGGCCAGGCCAACCACCCAGGTCCTGTATTTCAGTAAGGTTTTACTCTGCACAAAGCAACTCTCAAGGATTAAATACCATGTTAACTTTAGTGAATTGCCTTTATCCTACAAACAGTTCTAATTATAAAATCAAGACATGGTAAGAGAGAGGTCAAAGCAAAATGGTTTTCTATTGTGAAACACACCTTTACATTTCCTGGGGATTTTTTTTTCCCTAACACTACAGCTATTTTTGTGAAATCCAATGGTCTTTAGAGCATATTAGTGAAGTATCTGTTGTACACAAAGTGTTTCTTACATTTCCAAAATTCTCCTATGGGAAGAAGGAAAAACAGTGCCTAGGTGATTAAGAACATAGCTGACCCAGAGATGCATGGGAGAAGAATCAATAAGACACAATATTGTACCCAAGTTCTCAACTGTGCTTTGACTAGAAAAACAATATCTATGTATCTATTTTTTTTTCTGCTCTCAAATACAGCATTTCTTCAACTGGGAATTTCAGATATACCTGCCAGGAGAAAAGAGTTAAGTTACAAATCCTAATGCAACACGTTGGCTTGGTACATTGCTATTTCTTCATAAAATGAAGAGATAAAGTCAGAACAGCTGGTAGGATGCTCTGGCACCTTGACATAAGGCTTCACTGTGTTGTATGCTGTGTTTTTCTATTTCACTAATGAACACAGGGGTCCAGAACTATTATGATTAGTACTGCATTTTTTAACTGAAAATCTTCTAGATAAATCAAGCACTGGAGAGGCTGAAGATAATTTTTAAGGAACACATTTAATCAGGACTATTTTTTGTATATTTTCTGTTTCATTTTTCTCTCCTGACCTTCAAAGAAATCTAAGAAATGAAAGTTAAAGGTTTGGTTTTCAGTAGAGACCTGGAGCGTGTAAGCCTGAAAAACCCAAGACAAGAATGGTGACAACATGGTCATGTGTTGTTATTTGCAATGCTACAAATCAGTGACTGCGGCAAAAACCTACACATTTTGGAATAAAGCAACATGCACCTATTCCCAGGTAAAAGCAGAGAAAGCTTAAGAAATTCTCTAGTTATAGGTAATAGAGTTATAGAGAGACTCTACGACCCCATTTTGTCTCCATAGCCTCCTTTATTTAGACAATCAGAGCAACTTAAAACCGTCTGCATCTAATGCACTTATTATGTGTGTGCGCGTGCACGCCTGCACTTCTGCCCATGTGGAGGTCAAGGGACAACTTTCAGGTGTAGGTGTTTTTCGGCTATCAGCTTGTCGGCAGTGTGCTTACCCACTGAGTTATCTGCCAGGCCCAACCTTACACCATTTTTGTTTTGTTGTTGTTGTTCAAATCAGTGCCTGAAAAGCCAGTGGTTTCAGAACAGTAGTTTATTGGCCTTATTTGTGGACCCCATAAGGAAAGTATGGTCACCATGGGAACACGGGAGGATGCTGGAGCTTGGGTTCCAAGAGGGAGCCTTTAAAAGCTGGCACTTTTCTGTGCTCTCTTTGGCACATCTCACGCTTTTCTTGTAACAAGAGCTCGGGGTCTTAAGAGTCATTTTCATACAGGCTCAAATCTCAACATACCTACTAGCAAGACATGGCCATATTCCTTTCTGTCCCATGCCATAGCCTTCAACATACTCTGTCACACGCCCTACTGTCCTATGCCATAACAGGTGGTCATACTCTGCCACACTCCCTACTGTCCTATGTCACAATAGATGGAAATATTCCCCTATAATCCTTACTGTCTTACTTCACAGCTCTCATAGGGGTCACATCCTCTCATACCTGAGCATCCTCTCCTCTAAGAAAGCCTTCCTCCAGTGCTCAGACCAGCCTGAGAGAGGGAAAATGGAGGAATTATGTTTCTCCTTAACTCCATTAGGAGCTATGTACTCTGGTAAGAATCAACTCCAGACCCTTTAGCTTCTGATCCAAGGTACAGATATATGTTCCCGCCAGTGTCTCTTCCATTTTCTCGGTACTCACTCTCCAAGAGCCCTGGGTAATTGGCAGAAACTGCAGTGCACTGCAGCTGTGCACCAATAGCCTTCAACATTGTCTGGCCTCTGGAGCTCTTCTCGGAGCCTGAAGGGCATGGGCATTATCCCTCCTGACATGTCCTTTGAGGCCTAAGTGCTATCTTATTCTTGGAAGCTTCTCCATGTGCTCTATAGCATGTTAACCTGAGTTTTCCTCAAGTTTTCTTAAACAATGCAATTGGGGGAAAAAATGTTTACTTAATTCTCTCTCAAATGCTAGCTGGCTGTTTATGTCTTGCTTTTCTAATTCACTTTCAAAGAACTGTAATGTATCAAATAACCGGAAAAATGTGCAAAGAATCCGAAGCAAAAAATAAATAAATAAATAAAAGAAATCAAGATGCATTGGGTATCAAGACCAGTGAAAGCTGTTATATTTCAAGGATGCCCCTTCTGATTAGTAACAGTCTGCCATATCAGAAGGCAAGTTCAGTTCCATGCTTAGATAAATGTGGTATTTGACTACATTTGAACTAGAATGTGGCTGAATGAGGGAAATAGGTAGGTGTTTAGAAAGAAGAAAAGGAAAGCGGGCAGGGTAGGAACACTTTTGAAAACCCACAGAATGTCCTTCAGCTCAAATAGCATCTTGAGACAGTGAGCTCCCTGGACTTTGCAAGGGATACTGGAGCTATAATAATCTCTCAGCCAGCTGGTCTTGGCTCCTACCAGAAATCAGGATGCACTATGGAACAAACTGTGCACACCAATAGTGTTTATATTTAATTGTTTAGTTGGCCTGAAACAATGTCACTGTAGTCCAGGTGGCCTCAAATACTCACTGCTGCTTCATACCTTCACCTAGAAATGTTGGGCTTAAAAGGACACACCACCACCGTACCCCACTTCAAATAGTTAATAAATCTTCCAAATAAATGTGTGGAAGGAATAGAAATTTTTACATGCTGTAGTAAAAATAATAATCAGGAAGGAACAAGGAAGGTTTCGTGACCCTGAAACCAGCTATCTACAAGTACCCCAACAAAAGCCCAAAGGCAGAGGAGGTTTAAGCTATGTTTATTCAAACTACTTCCTTAGCTCCTCCAGCTTTCAAAAACCACAGTCTGGCGGGGTTATTTTCTACTCTTTATTTTTGAATGTAGATTACACATACTTCTTAGAGCTTTTCCTAACATGATTTTGACAAAAAGGATTAATATTTGCTTGTTGACACCAGTGTTCCAGGGGCTAGATCAGGTGTCTTCCTGTTATAGATTCTTCCACTACTCCAAAAATATACAAACTCCAATGTGGGCCAATTTTTTTTTTTATTTATCTATCTATCTATCTATCTATCTATCTATCTATCTATCTATCTATCTATCTATTTATTTATTTATTTTGCACATGGACATTATACCCCAGTTTAAAAAAAAAAAATCCCACATCTAACAGTATGTGGTAGGTCATAGCCAAAATGCATAAATGTATAAAATTACTTTCATGGCATATGTATATGTTTATAGGAAACATAATTAAATTTTGTGTATACACTTGGGTCCTTTCCCAGAGATAGCTCATTGCATATATAAAGATATTCCAAACGCCTGAAACACAAAATACTTCTTGTCCAAAGCACACTAATAGAAGAGATGCCAGGATTTCAACTGTTCTTATAACAACTCTGTAATGAAAGCACTGTTTGACCTACTTTTTAGGCTATGGGCTGAACCACTGGCTATCTGCCTAGCCCTGTAGTAGTAGTAGATGACACTGGGCTTTCAAAAGCTAGGTGAGGAATCTGTAGAGATTAAAAACACTATTAGCATGAGACATGCTGCTAAATAATATAACAGGCATGTGGATGGCAGCGTAGTATGGGAATAAAATGCAGACTGTGATTGGTGATAGAAGAAGGTGTAGAGTGCTTAGTATGGTTCAAGTATGGAGGAGGCAGAGAAAACTTGACCAGGGCCTTGGAGAATTAGGAGGACAGTGGAGAGAAATTTTTGGAGAACTGGTAATCAGAGCAAATGTTCTTCCCTGTCTTATCACAGGAAGCAAGGAAGGAAATGACCAATGTTACCTGATGAGGAAGGAGAAGTCCCTTGAAAACCAAGGGACAACAGGAGGTGATCAGGAACAACCCAAAGCTTTGCAGGGGACAAAGTATTGGATAAGCCATAGTTTGGGGGTGAAGATGATCATAGCCAACTTGGGGCTCAAATGAGAGTCTCAAGTAGAAAATGCAAAGGAGTTCAAAGTATGGAGCATTGCTGCAAGACAATAAACAGCAGAGAATACAGAAATGAAGGAGGCCAAGAGACTGGCGACAGTGACAGTATGACACCAAGAACAAGGGCAAGGAAGGTAGTAGCAGCAGAGCACCCAAACAGTGAGGGGTGAGCCTCTGGAAGTCTATCCATTTAGTTCAGGACTAGAGAACGAAAGAACTACTTTATTGATATATATCAGAACACTCAAACTGATATTTGGTTGGTTTTGTTTCAGAAAATAGGGAAGAATTGAGAGTCTCTGTGGCCTAGGTGTAATAGAGTACCCCTTTCTGTTACCTGAGCCACGAATCTCCTACACATGATGGGCCTCTGCACTGATTCGAATCTTTCTGAATGGATGTACAGAGGAAACCTGTAGCAGCCTCAAACAGTTACAGACGACTCACATTCCTACACTTTACACTTCAGAGGTTACACAGAGCTTGTTGGCATCCTTCCCAAAATATTCCTGTAGATATATCTACTCACAATCCATATCTCACGACCATGACCGCCATGCCCAGAGTCAGGTCTCCCTTGCTGGTCCTCGGTTGACCACGGTGACCATCCCTCTTGACCATGGTGGTCTGTCTCTACACAGTCCAGTCTCACCAGTTCCACCTTTCATAGTCAGAACTCTTGAACATCAGAACTCTTAACATCTGAACACTAACCTTTCCATTGTCACGTCTCCTGACCTTCCCATGTTCTAAGTGTGAAGCCTACTTTGGTTTCCTCTCCAGTGTGTAAAATCTTTGTCATACTTGCTTCTGAACTCCATACATATTTTTTACAGCACAAACATCCTCGACGTCTTTTTCCATTTTCCAGAAAACTGGAGCAGATCCAAACTTCAGAAGAAACAAACCATTTATTTCAACTGTGGTTGCTCCCCCACCCCCACCAGGTCAATTTGCAATTAGTGCTGTGTGCACTTCTAAAATGCTTTCCCCCATCAGAAGTGTGGGTTTCTCTACCCTTCCTGCAGAGTTCCCTATACTCTTCTATAATCTCTATGCTTAAAGGACTCTCAGGTCCCAAGGTAAGTCACTTTACCATCAAGTTCCCAAGTCACTCCCAAGTCACCAACTAGTTATGCTTCATCAGAAACAAATTAGGTTCAGAGCACAAGTGTCCCTTTATGTCTTTCTCTATACCATAAGACACATACAGTCAGACAGTAAGACCCTATGTTTACTCAATTTTCTGTGTGAAGCAGAATGAAGCTGATAGTGGATTTTGAGGCGACATCTCCAGCCAGTGTCGTAGCTTGCCTCCACAGATACATCTGCCAAAACAATCACCAGCATTTAACACCCAACCTGGGATCTTGCAAAAGCCTGTACTTGTAAATGACAAGACGTGGCGAGGATAAAGTTACCAATACTAATGATAAGAGCAAAGAGAATAACATATCAAGAAAACCTACACTCATCAAATACATCAAAACCAAAAACGGAATAAATGACCTAGGAAAAATGATAATGCATTCTTCTATCCTTTTTAGAAATTAATTCAGTTCAGTTAAAAAAAATTGACCCTATTTTTCAAGTATACTTCCAGTTTATAAATCATGAATAAGGATCTATTAGTTTATGGATCCTATGCTGTCTCCTTGACATCAATCTTACATAACTTAAAACCAGCCAAGGAACAATTCCTTTCTGAAATCCTCTCCTTTTACACCACAAGACAGAATTTGCCTCATCCCTTGTTCCTACAGCATATTTTTAGCTTTCTTAGACTCTACGGCACTCTATCCACCTGTGATTACGCTGCAGAAGCATCTGAAGAGGCCAATGAGAGGCCAGTAGCGGACAAGATAGCAGAGGGATTACTGACAGCGGTAGCAGGGCAGGGCATGCCTGGCAGAGCTCCCTCTGTCTCCAGCCAGGCTGGACAAACTCCCAAGAGCTGGACTTCCTTTCAGATCAGACCTCGGTGTAGGGTATGACTGTACTCTCCCAGGGTCCAGGGTCTGGGAGGACTGAACAAGAAGGGCAATAAGAAGAAGCATAAGAAGCTCAGCATGATGGCAATGGCCTTTACACAACTCTGAAGAGCTTGGGGGGGACCCCACCTACCGCTGAACCTGCTTCTCAAAGCAACGCAAACTGAGGCCAATTGGGAGGTTTAGCCTCAGTTTGGAAATACTGCTCATTAGTTTTGAATATTTTTTTCTCCAGAAAAAAAAAAAAAGAGTAGTGAATCTGAGCTTTACCCAAGACTAGAAAAATGAGATGCTGTCAAATAAGACATTTTGAAGGGAATAGGAAACACTCTCTAGCAGAAGACTCAATGCAGTTATGCAAAATCTCTTTTCGGAAAGGGCCATTACTGTCCTAGGATACATACAAAGTGCTCTTCTGTGTAAGCATTTACTGCTCAATGTGATCTGGTGTTTTTACTTTTCCCACAATGATTTTTGCTCTCAAAGGTACTTCTGGCTCCTTAGTTTAAATTAGTACTTTGTTACTTAGCTGAGATAATGTAATTGCAATGGAATAAGACATTTGTATTCTATTCATCAACATTAGCAGAAAATACAAATTTACTTTGGAACCTGATGCACGTGCTTTCTGAAGATGCGGGAAGTGGGTGGAGGTATTCTCAGTTCTGAGCACCCTGAGCTCCAGGTGCTCATGAATGAAAACACAGAGAACTTATCCCAGCAGGAACCCAGAGTGGACACACACTCAAGATAACGCTTGCTTATTAATTACCTCTGACAAAGAATGTCAGCTGGTTTCTCATACGAAACTGACGAATCCCTCACAGGCTTCCACGAAAGAGAAGTAATCTTAAGAGGATCTAGCCATCAGGTTTTCTTAAATTCATATTTTACTTCCCACATACCATGTTAGATTGTATCAAGAAACTGCCCTAACTTCATCTGTATTTAGACATTTTAGAAACACATGTGACTAAGAAAATGACCAAGACTTGAGCACTTAGAGGGGCTTATATATTTATCTTATGTCCATCTCCTGTAACATAACACTTATTCTCTGTGGCTACGATCAACAAAGTCCTCAGCAGCTAAGGCACTCAGGGCAAGTATACTCACGGTTGACAGAGCTTCACCAGGTCTTGATCAGTGGTGTTGGGGGGCAGGCCTCGGATGTAGAGGTTTGTCTTGCTCAGCTGATCCCATCCAGAGTTGCTACTGCTGCTACTGTTGTTATTACTGCTGGTGGTGCTGGGACTGGGAGGGGCCATGGGGTGCGCTGGGACCAGAGACTGCTGGGAGCAAAAACCAGAGAATGTGTCAAAGCAGAGGTAAGGGGTCAAGCGCCACTCAAAGGCCATGTGAGTCACAAAAACAAACAAACCAACAAACAAAATAAAGATACTGACATTAAACAAAGATTATCCTGAGCAACTGGGATGTAAAATTAATTCGCAGGTGAAAAAGTTCTATTCATTTTAAGACAAAGGTAAAAAGCAAAAATTTCTTTCAACATGAAAGAATTTTACTCAGCAATACTTTCAATGTGGATAAATGTATGGATAATCAGTTTATTCACGTATTTTAAGGAACATATTTCCTGAGACTCCAAATTAAACTGGACCTATGGCATCGTGGGGACATCTGGATGAGATTCACCACAAGTTGCCTTTCACACTTTAACCCCTGCGAGAATGCTGTGGCAGTTAGAAACCTTCCCAGGAAAACATCTTGCAAAGCCTGTAGCCAGGAGTTTCTCGGTTCTCCAATAAGCAGCCAGGAACTTAAAAGGGCTCAGCCTGAGGTCAGTGAGTAGGACCCAAACTGTCCTCACAGCAAATGTGCAGCAGGGCAAGAATATTCTTCTTTCTATTTTCTAAGTGATGAACAGATTAAGCCAAGAGCAGAGCTTACGTAAAAATTTTGAACACACAAATACTTGTGACACTCATCAAAGATTTCAGATATTGATGCCAGCTACTTACTGCCACAGACAAAAATAAAAGTAAGGCCTATAGAAGGAAAACTAAATTCCACAGCAGAAAATGTTAGAGGTAGACAATTACAATAAATATACTGTCATTTACCTTGCCAACAATTCTGGATGGCCACTGTAGACCCTATGTTCTGCACCTAGTTTCTGCCATGGGGTGCTAATTCCACATATGGAGCTGAGAACTTGACTCATTTGGCTATTTACCTTCCTCCCTCAGTTCAGGGTCCCTGCTAAGTTGTCATGCAAATACTATCTAAAGAGACTCTTGCAGACCTAGAAGAATAAACAAACAGTGAGGAAATACTACTTCCTAAGAGCTGAACTTGACCTAGGACTCTTGGTATGGCTGGGTGTGGACTTGTTCTGATCAGAAGAAACAATGGCGGCGTCATCATCAATTAAGGGACTCTTTGGAACTCAAAGTAGTTTTCCTTATGTAATTACTATTGATAGAAGGAAGACATCCATGATCTATACTTCTGAATTTATAACTGATTTACTGCATGGTGTCTGACAGTCATTCACATTTATCATAGTAACACTTTCCCAGGGAAGGAAGCGGGTAAGGAATCTGGATCTACCTGCTGGGCTGCCTATTAGGGTACAGGACCTCTCTAGGAAGGACATGAGGGTCCCAAATTCACATGAGGGGGCCTATGAGGCTGGTAACACCTCTATAGTATAAAGTTCAAGTTAAATTTTACTTAAATATCAACACTTCCCAGAGCTAGGTGAAGACAGAGACAGATGCCTGAGAGAGAACAAGAAAATTTTAGTTGTTAAAAAATTAAGTATAGAAAAATTTTAATTAGTGATCAACTGCTTAGAACTCTTTGAATCAGGACTGAGAGTACAGCTTAGGCATGTGCAAGGCTCTGGGGTCAATCTCTAATCCCGTCCGAGAAAGGGGGGGGGGGGGAGAGGAGAGAGAAAGCCCAACCTAACCTAAAAATGTAATCTCCAATGAGAACAGTATACACTTAAAGCCAGTGACACTCAGTAGGTGACAGGGCTGCATTATGAACTAAGATCTGCCAGAGAACCAAGTCAGAACCTTCAAACACTCTAAGCAGATTCTAAGCACATCTCTTCAATGTTCCAGATTGCTTTGAGTTTCTGGGTCTATCCTCTTGCAACCTAATTACCTAATTCTTGCTGTTTTGCAGTGTGACTCTGCCATGCCAGAGTAAAAGGTGCCTTTGGGTTACTCTAATTAGCTGAACTACTGGACATAAAAACTCCACTAGCTTAAAAAAGGAGGATTTGTAAACCTTGCTTTATAAATTGTTCCCCTAAAGAATGGATTCTGAGAGAGAATAGAAGTGTAGACATAACTTGGCATGCACATGACCTTAGGCTCAATCCACACTGTGCAAGAAATGATGAACAGGGGGGAATTAAAAATGTATGCCCAGGCTAGCCTTGAACTCAAGATCACTGTGTCTCTTGGGCACCGGAATCGGAAGTGTGTACCCCCAGCAACAAGAAGGAATTTTGACAGCCACGATAGAAAACATTATGGGGCTCATTTAAAAATTAAAAATCAGAGTCTAGCACGATGAATCATATCTATGATCCCAGCACTTGGGGACTTGAGGCAGGAGGATGCAAAGCCTGGGCTATATGGCAAGATTCAATAACAGCATAAAGGAAAACAGAGCTATCATATGACCCAGTAATCACGCCACATCTAAAGGAAATAAAACCAATATGTCAAAGCAGTATCTATACTTCCTTGATAACATCATAACTATTCATAAGAGCCAACAAATGGTAACTAACTAAATGCCCATTAAGTGATGAATGGGTGCAGAAAATCTTTACACATTCACACAGTGGAATCATACTTAGCTACTAAAAATGACGTATTATTTGCAACATAATAGATGAACTACAGATGATATGTTAAGTGAAGTGAATGAGACATAGAAATGATGCTAAGTGTGTAAAATCTGAAACAGTCAATCTTGAAGCAGTTGAGAGTAGAATAATGCGTATAGAGGCTGGGGAGAGGAGAGACAGGGGGCTGGGGAAAGGTTCACCACATAGTCCCAAGTCCATTCAACAGGAGGAAGTGGCTTTGGTGTGAGTATAGGTAGCTTGAATGAACTACACATTTCAAAAGGTACAGAGAATTTTGAAAGTTTCAACATGAAGAAATGATTTTTGAGGAGAGAGGTTTATCCTGATTTAAAAATATACAATGGACAATATACTGGATGTCACATTACCCCATTATTATGTGTCATTGTGTTTTAAAGTAAAAGTCAAAACAAGTTAACTGATACTTTAATAGTAAAAGTAAATAAATTACTAATATGCTAAAAAATATTTTAAATGAGAGAATTAATTCTGCACATGCTTCTGAAAGCTACCATGAAGTACTGCTGAAAAATCACTGGAGTCAGAGCTTTATGTTTGGCATGAAACAGGGAAAAATTAAACCCTCACTTATAGATTGAAATAAAAGTAAAACAATGATGAGTTTTTCACTACAGCATCAGAACTGACAAATCCTAAGGAACTATACTTACAGTCGGAGTATGCATCTAGATGGCACCGACAATAATTTACGAAAATAAAATAAAGTTAAGAGGGATAACATTCACCTAATTGTTTTGTCACAGATGTCCTTCAACATCTGCTTAGGAAAATCCCTAGCCTGGCTTGCAATTTGAAAAGACACCCTGTGCATGAGGCTCACAGTCATTTAAACACAGTCTAATTAGGTACCCAGGTGGGTGTCTACATGGCCATAGTTAGTGCCCATTCCGCCCTAAAGAGTCCAGAGTCTGTCTCAGCCTTCTCCAGCCTTTCACTGGCTGAGGTTCGGTAATTGGCCACAGTTCTTGTCTGTCCATAGGCAGGGAAAACAAGGTAATAAGAGTTTTCATGGTAACATTTCAAGCTTAATTTATATCTAAGTTAGGGTTTCTATTGCTGGGATAAACACCATGATCAAAGGCAACTTTGGCAGGAAAGGAATTTCATCTTCTACCTTGTAGGTCCATCTTCCATGTTAGTTAGGGTAGGAACTCAAGACAGAAACTGATGCAAAAGCCACAGAGCAATAGTTTTTAACCTGTGGACTGTGACTCCCTTGAGAGTCAAACAACCCTTCCACAGAGATCATCTAAGACTATATCAGAAAATACACATCTTCACATTATGGTTCATAACAATAGAAAAATTACAGTTACGAGGTAGCAATGAAAATAACTTTATGGTTGGGGTCACCACAACATGAGGAACTGAATTAAAAAATTGCAGCATTAGAAAGGTTGAGAATCACTGCGATCGGTGAATGCTGTTGTCTTGCTCCCCTTGGCTTGCTCAGACTTCTTTCTTCTACACCCCAGTAGCACCTGCCCAGGGGTGGCTTGACTCACCATGGGCTGGGACTTCCCATAGCAATCAGTAATTAAGTAAATGTCCTACAGGCTTGTCCATAGGCCAATCTTAAAGAGGTATTTTCTCAATTAAGATGCTCTCTTCAAAGATATGTTTGGGATAAGCTGACAAAACCAACCCATGATTTGCATGCCAAACACGGATAGAAAATGAAATCAGCGAAGAATAAATAGGTGGTTGTATTAGCAGATGGCTTTCTCTGCCTGCATTAGCAGATGATCTCAGCAGAATTTCTTGTTATCACTCAGGAGGGCTTCCAATGTGGACAACATTCTGGGAGCACTTTCTGCAAAGGCAGCATTGCCAACCTTGCCAGGAAGACCCTAAGATTCTTCTTCACACACAGGGCTGGCAGCAGGCCAAAGGCAACCAAGGCTCTTTCCTTGTATTATATACCCCCAAACATCACCAGGTATACCTTCTACATCAAGGCAAGCCAAAAAGACCTTTACAGAAGCAACATTAACTATATGTGAACTAAAACCAATTAGTCACCATGAATTGTTATAGATGGTAATTCAGCCAAGACCATTAAAATTAAAGACCTGCCATTTGAACTGTCCTTTCTATCACTAATAGGTCAAAAAATTCCTGTTCTCCTTCCAGGATTTTACTTAGAAGCCTCCTTAAGAATTCTAGGGTATTTTAAAGGGAAAGAAAGCCTAGAATGTACCTTTGAAGTTGCCTCTAATCTCTTTAGGACTATCATGTCAATATACTAAGTTAGAATGCTCACCTTAATTTAAGATGCTCACCCACCTTTTCTGTAGTCCACACACACACAACACTATCCAAATATCAACTACCTCCTGTTTCTCTGCTGTTCCTCAGAGCAGAAAGGCATTATGGAACACAGGGAAACAGAACACTATCGTGCCTTCATGAAAAAGAGGTATGTAAAGTCACTACATAGGATGCTAATGGTCACATACTATTTTATTTCCCTATCATTCTGGATGCAGAACAATTCGGTCTTAAGGGAACTAGCTAATAGGAGTGGGGAAGGCGCAGGGCTGGAATGGAGGCTGGAAAATAAAGAGCTGGTGGAGGAAAGTGAAGAAGGAAAACTAGGACCTGAAGTGCTAAGAATCTGCCCAGGAAGCTGCTGTTCTTACAGGGAGATCAGAGCAAGATGACCCAAAGCACTGGCCAATGGATAGTGTCCCACTGGCCTGTACCCAGGAAGCAAGGAAGTATCTATTAATCCTCTTCAACACATGGATACTATAGTTTTAAGCCCCACCCATCACTCCCTATCCTCCCTACCCCCTACCCTGCACCCCCCCACCTTCACCCCACTCCCACCACACCCCAGCCACCGCCCAGTTAAGTATGACATTGGTTCTCCCATCTCTGTTGTACCTTGTTTGGAAATAAACCTGGTGATACTCCCTCAAGATTAAGAAAGTAGGCAACAGATTATTAAGTATTGTCTGGTTGGATATAAGCTTGACAAATCTACACATAAAACTCTCTAGTGGGGGATGGGACTGGCTCAGTGCTTAAGAGCATTTGCTGCTCTTGCAGAGGGTTGAGTTGTTCCCAGAACCCACATGGTAGGTTAGAACTGTCTATAAACGTAGTTCCTGGAGATCTGACACTCTCTTTGGTCTTGCTGAGTGCTAAGCATGTATGTAGTACAAATAAATAGACACAAAATAAAAATAAATACATCAGTAAAAAATTGTCCAGTGGGTTTTGCAATTAATTCTCCAAGACACTTACCAAAGCCAACCCCTGCAGGTAAACTGTGTCTCCACCTTGAAACCTTTTCACTAAGGTCAAATATCATGTTCTTGGCATTCAGACAATTTAGGAGTTGCACTGTTAAATACAACATGATTGGGTGAATATACAGACCCCATGGCACAAGTGAGAGGCAGCTTAAACAGAGGTAAGTCAAAGGGATTAACCAACTGGACAATCATGAGGTGGTAGCTGGAAAGGAGAAGATTGGAGAGTACAGATCAATGATCCATGGTAGGAAAGATACACTATCCACAATGCATGGTTTTGGAGGTCCAGCCCCCCTGAAGCCATCCAAAACGCTATTCTTTGTCATTTAGTCTCTCCGCTATGATGGCAGATCTACAGTGGCACATACAAACAGCCCACTAGTCCTGCCCTTTCCAATGGCTCTCCCAAGGACTGCCACCATCAGCCAGGTGGTTCTCCAAGATCTCCAGGGCAGTAATATGGACCATCTCTTGTACTGTGTGTTCCTCCTGGCTTCTGTTAGCACGATCCTAAGTGTGTGAGAGAAAATGAGGTACAAAAAAAATCAAAGACCAACATGAAGATAGCCGTAAGCAGGTGCTAACTTTTAGGCACTTACAGAAAACAGAAGAGCCCAGAGAGAAAGCAAAGACTTAGGACAACAGTTTCAGAACATCTTTGCCAGAGAAAAACCAATTTAGAAAGTAAAGCTTTTTTTTTTTTTTTTAAAAAAAAGGGGGGGGGGATGTGTTGCTAAAAATAGAGTTCAATCACTGAAGGACAAGGGAGGAGAGAGGGAAGGTGTCACAGAGGTAGGTAAAGGAATAAGATGCATATTAAGCACCAGCATGCTGGATGGAATGGGTAAAGGAGAAAACCAGCCATAAGAGAGGAAGGACCATTAATAAGACTGCCAGTGACGGGCACATTTGTCTTTGCTTTCTGCTGCTGTGATAAACACTGAGCAAATGCAACTCGGGGCAGGTTTATTTACCTTCTACTTCCAGGGCACAGTTTACCACTGAGGGAAGTTTGGGCAGGAAACTGAGGCAGAAGCTGGTATAAATGCCAGAGCCACAGGGATGCTGCTACTTACTGGCTGACTCAGCCTGCTTTCTTCCATAACTCAGGACCACCTGTCCAGGAGTGACATCACCCACAGTGCACTCGGCCTTCCACATCAATCATTAATCAAGAAAATACCCTAGTGACCTAAGGCCAATCTGATGGAGGCATTCTTTCCATTGAAGTTCCCTCTTCCTAGACAAAAGCAAAATAGGCCAACACCCAACCTGTGTGGTTTGCAGGAAGCTCTGATAGCATGATGGGAATGAAGATCTGCAAAGGCCGAGGAAGACCTTAAAAAGCAAGTTGGAGTCCATGATGTCATAGGTCCCAAAGTCTCACAGGAACACCATATTGGCATTAGATGAAGAGGGTTGCTTGTGGGGAATATCACACTAATCACACATCCCCATCCCCAATGGGAAGAAAACATATGAAGGTAGGAAAATCAGCACACACAGACTCACAGTCTGCCTCGGCCAGGAAGGGGAATGAACACATCTCTGGACAGCTCTGTTGCTCTTCTAGCTCGGAAACCCAACAGCTGGCTCATATTCCTGGCCAGTCCCAGCTAAAGCACACAGAGGCAGAAGGCAGCGAGCTGCTTACAGACAGAGTAGAAGGACAGACCCCCAACTTCAGTGTCTAACCAACCCAGGCAGCTAAGTGGAGGAGATACCACATAGCAGCCATGGCTGTCCCACACCCTGGAGCCAGCACTATGCTTCTGGGTTATCACTGATGATTTAGAGGAAATGTCCCCAAACATAAGTTAAAGGAAAGTGAGAATGGGCTCAAAGGAGCAAGCTGAAATGCAGGGTCTCAGAACAGGCATGAGGGCACAGAGAAAATAGTTCTTAACAACCCAAATCACCTGGCTACCTCAGATACAGTGGGACTCCAAGCCTGGCCCTGCAAAGTTAGTGTATAGAAAAGTGACACTGAGTTCTGTTCACTTGCAACAGCTCCAAGACCACTTCAGAAGAAAACCAGGGAGCAAGCAAAAGGTACCGCAAACAAGCAGCCCTCAGCACCTCAGCACCGGGTAAACAAACCATTGCCAAACTCGGATGTAAGAACAGGAACACGGAATTCTGAAGGCAGGTGTGCAGTGTTTTCCTCCTTCTGAGTCCCAAACTTGAAATTTCCAGGCCAAGCCCATTTTCTGCCTGTTAAGTGGTACAAAAGCAAAGGCTTCCTTCCTCTTCTTTTTACTGAGAACAAACTGACAAAGCTTCCCGGGAAGCAAAAATTGCTGCTTCTGCAGCAAAGGCTCTGAGCACCCCTGCCGCGCTTTGGGGAGTCAGGGATTCCAGGACTCACCACCCACCCTCCCAGCTGTTCCCCAAAGTTAACCCACAGCAGTCTGTGCCTTTGCTTAGACCTCTTTTTATGAGACAAACTTTTGCTGAGGTTGCCAAACTCTCAGAACGAAAATTACACATCTGAATTTCTCCCACTCAACAATAGGGTAAATACTGCAAAATGTCGGCGCAAGCAGTAAGTCAGAAAAAAATTAGGAACAAGCTTTAAAAACAAAACAAAACCCTCAATGACTTGATTCAAATCACTTGTTGATTTTAAGAGGGCAGAGAGACACCTGTGAGCATATCCTAACTGTGGTTTCACAAATTAACCCCTAGAGAACAAAGCACTCTGTGTACTTTGAGGAAACTGAGAAAGTAATATTTAGACGCTTCTTATTTAAGAACCCACATGAAATACTGTCCCTTGATGATGTGATTCATGCATTACCAACTAAAGGAATTTTTTTAAAGCTAATAGAACTTTAAAAAAAATAATGTTCTCCTTTCCTTTCTCTGTGTATTTGTGTCCTGAAGCTAGGGCTGAGACTGTGGGCATCTGTGACCACATGCTGATTAGATTTATATTTGCTTCTTCCTCGCTGGAGTGACCCTAGCAGTTCACACATGATACAGGATGACTGCAGCAACCCTGACTGGGATGGCATTGCCTTCTGTAGACTTCCAAACCATGGAAGGAAGGGGCAGCATCTCTCAGCTAATAATGCCTAGAATTATGACTTTAATAAGAATTTAAAAAAATAAAGTTTCCCATTTGAGATCTGCCTTAGAGATTGACTTCTTGCCTAGGCTCTACCCTGTATATACACTATTTTTTGGTGAAATGGCATTTGCTCTACAATATGCATTACACCCTAAATATTTCCTAGTTTATTTGCCTATCAGAAAGATATGCTGGTAGCGACTTACTGAATCTACTAGCAGCCACCTGCAGGGTCAAAAACAATGGATTGCAAGCATATCTCAAACTGATGTGCCTAAAACTCAGGAGCAGGTAGAATATAAAATCTGACGCAGTCATCTCTCCTGGGGCATTCTAACAAGCTTCTGCCCTTGCTCTTGGCTTATAGGAACAAATCAGGAAGGTTCCTGCCAGCTTTAAGGAGGGTGAGCTGCGGCAGAGTAAAAACCCTTGTCTCAAGGTGGGCTGGAACACCAGATATTACAAATACACCTTTCTCCTCCCTCAATTCTCCTCACATCCCTGCTCACCCGACTTTATGTTCCTCCTCTCTCTCAAAAGGAAAAGCAACAAAACAAAAAACCAAAAAAATCAAGACAAACTTAAAAAAGGGGGAGTAAGAAAAAATTCCCAAACAAAACCAGAAGTACAGCACACAACCAAACCGTGGAGTCCACTGGGTGTTGGCCACCCACGCCTGAGCCTGGGGCTTGACCTGGAGTCTGGTCAAGCTGTTGGAGGAAACTATCATGTTTCCAGCAGGGGTCAAATGCAAATACCTTCTGGGTTAGGGGTGGGACTTTGTGTCCAGTCCTTCTCAGCACATGGATTTTGCCTGGTTAGAACTTGTACAGGTCTTATGTGTGCTGTGGCAGTCTCCATGAGTTCAGACGGCAACACTTATTGTATCTGGAGACAGTGTTTCCTTAGAGCCATCCATCACCTCTCTCTCTTACATTCGTTCCACCTCCTCTTCCCAATAGACATCACTGAGCCTTGAAGAGGGGTCTAGTAAAGGGGATCCTTTAGGAATGAGGAGAGTAGAAATTTTTCCCTCTCAAAAGGAGCTTGACTTAAAAAAGCTGAGAAGCACAAACTGAGCCTAAGTTTTCACTCTTTGGGATTCCTGAAGTCAAACCAGGCATCTAACATGGTCACCCAGGCAATCAGAGGGAAAGCTGGGTCTGAGTTCCCACCAAAGCTGTTGTAAAGCACCAGTCCTTAAAGACTGGGAAATGAGGATGACAATAATGGCCAGCCTTCCTCCAGCAAGGATTGCACATTAGTACATCAGAAAAACAGTGTGTCTTCATCAGGGAGGGCTCTTGGTGCCCATCTTTGTCATCTCACACTTATCCACTGCCCATTCCTAGGTGACTTCACCTCGATGTTCGTGTCTATGCTAAAGCATGCCTGGCAGCTCCATCCATTTTGATTTTGTGCATTTTTATTTTTTGTAGTAAAACTTGTTAACTAGCATCACTGATCCTCATTGTATAATCTCCAAGAAAATACAAAAATCAAATGGACTAATTATGGCAGACTGGTGTCTTTCTGTTAAGGAGTACATTCAAAGTTAACTGACACTTTAATTATCTTAGATTAGGAACATCTGGACGACCCACTCTCTCTCTAGTCTTCCTACATATCATAAATCCACATACTTTCAAAACTGACATCCAGATGTTTAGTTTTCTTAAATAAGTTATTTGTAAGATTTTTTTCCCCTTTTGTGTACTTCATGTTTCCTTTTTATCTGAAGTTCATAAATGTGTAAGCTCGATTAACTCTCTGGACGAACTGCGTTTCCTGCAAGAGTCCAAGAGCCAGTACAAATCCTGTTCCTAGCAGCCCGAGACACTCTGAAGAAAAGTTTTTCAGTAGACCTGACCTAGTATTCTCTGTTTTCCCATGAACACAGCTTCTTATGTGTCAAATTCTGACGACGTGGGTGAATGGAATGTGTACACTAACAATCACTGCAAGAATCTCCTCTGGTCCACAAAGTCATCCCCCTGCATGCTGTCCATCAGAACTGTCATCCATCAGAATTGTGGTCCATCAGCAAAGTGATGGTGGGGTCAAGCTTAGAAATACAGGTGCCTTGGGAAATAAAAGTGCTGGCTCAGCTATTTCTTCTTTTTTATCTTTACTGAAGCAGATATTGAAGGAGAACCTCAATTTCTGAAGCAGTATCTTGGAAAAGGCTTCAAAATTTAAATAATTCAACTGAGTGATGGTTATACATACCTTTAGTCCCAGCACTGGGGAGATGGGGGCAGGTAGATCTCTTGAGTGTAGGCCGAGGTGGTCTACATACTGAGTTCTACGCCAGACAGGAAGATCCAATCTCAAAATGGGGGAGGGGGAACCCCACAAAGTTTATACAATTCAATCGGGCCTTCTTCTTTAGATTGTAAAATTATTTCGCAACATTCTACATAAAAATGTATCACTTAACAACAGTAAAGTAAAAGTATGAAGCCTGCTGAACACCTTTTACAATTTCTGTCACTAAAGTTACACATTATGGATGGGCTCATCTTCTCCCAGTATGTACTGCTCTGTACACCAAGGTGTTCTGTATAATGTAAAGTTTAGTCTCTCTAGGCCCAGTGCTCAGGGCTTTGAAATGGAAATCGGTAGGCTAATGAGCCTCGGTTCCTGTGTTTGTACTTACCCATTCTTTCATTAAGTTAGCCTTATTATATATTTTACTTTGGTTGTACATAACAGAATGCACAGTCTTTCATTTCTACTGCTTCCCACATTAATCTAAATTATTAACAATGGGTCTCACAAATCCCTGCTCTTCTGAGTCAACAAAAGGAGGAGACATCATGACCACCACACCCCACCCACCATAGGAAACAGAAAGTGAGTTAGAGATAAGGGAAAGCTGGTTTCAGGGGACTCCACACTGCTGTAGTGAAGATCAGCTCTCTGCTCCACCCACACTCAAGCACCTGCCAAGTGTTGCCTAGTAGGAAAGGAAAACCCAAGCTGGGGCATGACACTGCTGGTCTTTGCATGGGTAGAGCAGATTGGAATAAAGGTGGTATGATTCATGTTGATATGACAGCCTCAGAGTTAAGTGAACAGACTTGGTATATCTGAAACCCAAGCACTGTATATTGCTAAACTATTTCAAAAGGACAAGAATTCAGGGAAAGGACAAATATTTCTTTGAAAAGGCAACTTCAAAGATTCAGAAAATTCAAGTCTTTGGACTTGAATCACTTAAGAAATTAAGAGATACCTTAAGAAAAGTTTTTAACTAGATTAAATCTCAAAATAGTAGTATCTGCTAGGTTTAAGAATTAGGACATGGAGCAAAAGGGTATGACTGCAGAGGTATGGTGGATTGGCTTATTCTTTTGGGACTAGAGGTATCCAGGGTAAACTTATAATGTTAAAAAAAATAACTATTTAGGAAGGAAAAGATACAAAGTGTATACTGTGGCCAGGAGACCACAGATGTCTGTCAGCTGCATAGGGTGGAGTTCTTCCCTGCAGGATACAATGGGTCCCAGTCACGTGACAGTAGAAGTACCTCTACCAAAAAGCCAATAAAAAAGATTCGAATCTAAAGGTTCTAAGATCTCACTGTCCTGCTTGGACTGGTTAAATATGAGTTATAAATGTTAAGGCCAGAGTTTGCTCCTTCAATAGGATGGCTATCAAGTTCTTCCTAGAAGTCAGGCAGACCTGTTTACATTACACACTTTCCTGCCACGCCTGACCACAAATGCCCATCTTACCACTTAAGGATGGCTGGCAATGCAAATATCAGCCATCAATTGGCCTATATAAATGATGAAAACACAAGAAGAGCGGCCACTTCTGAACCGACAGATGGGTTCACCGCTTGGTTTACCCACATTGGTTTGCTGTAGCTATATACAGGTGTCCCCCCACCACCACCACCAAAGTCTTCATAAATAGAAAAATAAGCAGAGTATACGGCTAAATGAGCAATGCTACCTAGCTCACACAAAGCCCCAGGTTTGATCCCCACCCGGCACTGCTCAACCTGCAAATGTCAAAAGGCTCAACTATTCCAATTCCAGGACAGTTTATGGACCATATTTTATTCACAAAGAACTGTTATTCACGGTATCGATGACTAATATTACTGAGCACTGTTTTATGTTCTTCAAACCAATTTTGTGAACTCTTTAATGACAAACAGGTACATTTACTGTAATTTTACAGATAAAAGAGAGGTCTGTGGATTTTCTCAAGGTTACGGAAGTGATAACAGCTGGCTTATAAAATAAACCATAGCGATGACCTATCCAGAAACTAATCAGAAGAGAAACGGAAGTGGGAGGGTCACAGAGGAGGAGTGGAAGGGGTGACAGTTTCACAGGATCTACTTTACTTGGTCCACAATAGTATTTTACCACTTACGGCTTTTGTCAGAATTCCGCTTGAATAGCACTCCTAAGAACAGCTATTAAAGCCTGGATAAAACACAACCAAAAGTCTTGGCTCAAGATATTGGTTGTTGGATGTGAAGTTAAATAGCATGCCCTTCCTTCCTGCACACCAACAGCACAGTTAAGAGGGAAGGATTACAACTCTAAAACATTCACACATTTTTTCTCAATTTTCTCTGCTTACAAAAACTATCTCAACAATAGATTATCAGTTTTGAACTAAAGAACAAATCCACCATACTGTCCCTAAAGTCCCTCAAGGACCAGAGGCCATGCCTAGTGTCATCCTTCCCTATTGCCCTGAGTCTGTAACAGAAGCCCCATATGTCAAGTGAAGGCCATGGACTAACACATTTGGAACCATTAAGTCATCTTTGACCCAAATGCTGAAAGCTAACTAGCCCCAGGGTATGGGTGGGTGGCATCAGCCAGGGCATCTCCAACAGGGATGTCTAAGGACTTGGGGAAGCAGTCTGACATCCAGAAGAAATATATTAACTGTGTCACTTCCCCAGCTGGAATGAGATCTTTTCTGTCATTGGAAAGTCCTGTTTCCAGACGGGTACAACACTGAACAATTTCCTACCTCCGTAAGAGGGGAACTTGAAAAATTCCTAGTTTAAAACTTCAGAACACTACAGACACTACACAAGTGACTGGTGATGAGAATAATAACTTAAAAACAAAACAAAACAAAACAAAAAACCCAAAACAGGAATTGTAATAATCTTACTGCCTTTGGATACATGGGCTATCTGGGTATCCTCTGCTTGGCACACAGTCACAGACTCACTATAAGCTCTCCAGAAAATAAAGTTACTCTGGGCTGCTCTGGCCTTTGGTAACGGCCCCATCTGGTCAGATAGATGGCATTCAGGCAGGATTCACTCTGGTAGACAGTCAACTAAACAACACTTTCCCTCCAGTGCTTTTATCCTTAGGTGAAGTGTGAGATGAAGAGGTTCTGAGGAGTTATTGGGGCCCTAAGTTTTGTTCCTGTGGTTGTGATACGATAACCTACAGGAGGATGGGTTTATTTTGGCTAACAGTTCCAAAGGATACAATGCCTAAAGGAGGGTGTGTGAGGCTGGCCTGTCACACTGTACTGGCATTCAGGTAGCTGAATGGATAGGAAGTGGAGCCAGTCTATGAAACTTTAGACCCTGTGACATTGTTCCTCCAAAAAATTGATCACATTTCTTAGTTTCTATATGTAACCTTCCCAAATAGCACAGCCAGCTGGGAACCAAATGTTCAAACATATGAGTCTATAAGAGATATTTCCCATTCAAACCACAACTGTTCCCAACTTAAATCCAGCCTGATTATATCTTAATATCCTGGTAATAACTATATTCCAAATAAAGTCACACTCTAAGACTCTTGTTCAATGAATTTTGTGTTGGTACAATTTAAACCACAGCAGTGGCTTTGTCTAAAGCAGCGGTTCTCATCCTGTGGGTCTTGTTTGACCCCTTGGAGGTCGAATGACCCTTCACAGGAGTCACATCAGATAACTTGAATATGAAGATATTTACACTATAATTCATAACAGTAGCGAAATTATAGCTAGGACGTGGCAACAAAATAATTTTATGGTTGGGGGTTCACCACAACGTGAGGAACTGTATTAAAGGGTCACTGTATTAGAAAGATTGAGAACCATTCCTCTAAGGGGCTATTTTGGTTTCCTGAGACTTACTCTGGCAGTGTAATACAGGACATATTAAGAACTACTTTGTGCAAGTCATAATACCAATCACTTCTGTCTCACATTTGGATCAGAATAAAATATGCATCATCTAACTAACTCCTTATCCAAGCTAAACCTTTATGTATGGCATAGATACTAGAAAGGGAGGTTGTGTCAAAACTCCTGGGGAGACATAATACATGTCTACTTATCTCAGATAGGAGCCCACAACAGACCAAAGTACGGATACTACCAAATCCATTATGGTGAGTCAATGAGTTTTGTTGGTGTTACTTACAGGAGTATGGGTGAGGGGTTACTACAGGAGCAGAAATGACTGAAAGATAGCTACATCACCAAAGCCCACCCCACATGGTGACAGCTCATAGAGAGCTAGGAATTGGGAACACACAGCACAACCTGCAGGCAGCTCGACAGGTTGGAGAGTATCCTATTTAGGTGCCTCACAAGGTCTAAATTTTTTTTTCCAGGCAGTTCCCCTGGTTTCTGCTTCTTCCAGGGAAGTGACATAGAGTTCAGTCTTTTTGCAGCTAGACTTCTTTTCTGAGTATGACTATCAGCTTTTACTGTTTCCTTTAGCTGCAAGGGGCCTAGTGAATCTGGTTAGTTTCAGGAACTTCCTGGAGCTATTTTAAATTGTTTACCTTCCTACTATTAAGCGTTTCCCTGCAGGATTGAAGCAAAAAAAAAAAAAAAAAAAAAAATTCCCTTCAATCTTGAAGCAAGCTGTTACACAGCACTCCACCTCCTCATCCTGATCTTTCTTTCTATCTCTTCCACAATGATACCTGAGTCTTTGGAGGGGGTGACTATAGATGTCCACCTTCGCTTAAGAATTAGGTGACTGTGCCATAACCAGTAACTTTTCCCCAGAGCATCGCCAGTGGTTATGAGTTGAGGCTGACAATGGTTATCTCTAGGTGCAAACAGACATTTAGAAGACAATGTGACACATCTATCCATCTAGTAAAGGCACATCACACCCACCTAATAAAGCAACAGAAGTTACTTCCTCCTTGGGACCTATGACTTCTCTGGCCACTTATGTTACATGACACAACTTTTCCTGGAGAGATGAAACATACATGCCTACTCAACCCGAACAGGAACAAGACAGAATCAAAGACCACCTGGAGATGAGTGAGTCCTGGCTACAGGGAACGAGGCATGCAACCAAAGCTGAGGCCTGAGGGGGGAGCATCCTCGGAGGAAATTCCATTGAGTTGTCCTTCCCTGGATGGTGTGTGTTAGGGTGCCTTGTGCTATGACAGCTGTTGTATGGATCTTGCCATGGGTAGTGAGACACGCAACTAAGACAGGGCTATCAGGAGAATCTTCATCTCTGTGGTATGGGGTGGCATGCCTGCTTGATGAGTAGAGTCCATCCTGTGAATATGCACATGTCTTGTAGACAGTTAAAGGTTAGAGGGAACTTTGCAGTCTTTAAGATTAGTGGACACGGGTCAACACTGTCAGCAAGCAGTGGCAAGGTTGCCTGGCCTGTTGCGTGCAGTAAGTACATGTGAGTTAGGCTGAGATATCATGACAGCCAAGTAGGAACTTGTTTGTGTAAAGGAACAATAATAACAAGAAAGAGAGATGGCCAGTACCCTTCATGTTAGCCACTGATTTGTCAAGTAAATCAGATAAACAAGAGGGTGAGAGAGCCATGTAAAAGTGATAGACAATACCCTCAAGTCTAACCTTTAGTAAACAAAATGAGGAGGGAGGAATCTATACTCCAGCATGCAGAGGCAGGCATTAAGAATGCTCTAATGCAGGAGAGGGTGATAAGGAAATACTCAGCCCTTCCAACTGCTGAAATTAGGGAAGACTTCAACAGTGGAAGAGCATGTGTCTGTCAGTTTGGCTTGTGAGGCTGTGGGACAAGGGAGCAGATGTGATCAATCAGATTTCTGTGGAGGCAGGAAAAATGAATAATGAACTACCCATCCCACCTTAAGGCAAAGGCTGCATGACTCTGGACAGTAGGACGAGAGGCAGCTCCCTGTGGAATGGCTTATGAAAGCCATTAGGAAGACTTGGTCATCTCCATTTGAAGTTCCCATCAATGTCCAGGAATGACAAACCATAAAAAGGGAGCCGATGCTATCGAGGGGACTAAGAATGAAAGAAGCTGTGTTCAAACCCTAGCTCACTGGTCCAGAGAGAACTATGTTACAGAGGACTTAAAGAAAGGATTGAACCAGGAAGGGCCTCAAGGTGGCTTTGCTGAGTCCTTTGTGGGGTGAAGGCATTACTGGAAAGGCTCGGTGTCTCAGACCAGCATGCAAAGAGGGTCCAGAGAGTAAAAGAGCAGGTGAAGTATGTAGGAAAATAGGAAAGCAAAAGAAGAGGTCAGCCTGGATTACTCGAAGACAAATGTGCTGGGAATTATGTCAAGCTAGAGTTCCTAATGAAAACAATTGAGAGACATCCAAACTGTATGATAACGAGTTTCTGGTGCTTTAAATCCTGAGAAGCAATTCACCAAAGATATCATGATAGAACAAGGTGGAAGATAATCAAGCCTATCTTATGGGTAGGTAATTATCACCTCAGACAAGGAAGGTCTATGTTCCTCCAGCGAAAGATGATGGTAGAGTGGAAATGGTTTGCCCAGACAGGAACTCCCCCAACAGCCAGGTGTGGTGGATGGGGAGGGAAAAGATACAGAGCAAACCCAGGGCCTGTCTGACCCAGGACACCAAAGGTGGAGCAGAGGAAAGCAAGGCCATTTTCTGCATTGACCCTGCATTGACCACTGAGAGTATCAAGTGTGGAAAAATGTTGTATGGAGGCTCCATGGAAGAGCTGAAAGATATTGAAACACAATGAGAGAGAGGAGAGAGAGGGGAGAGAGAGAAAGAGGGGAGAGAGAGGGGAGAGAGAGAGAGAGAGAGAGAGAGAGAGAGAGAGAGAGAGAGAGAGAGAGAGAGAGAGAGAGACACTGAGGATTACAAGGAGTTAATTAAGTTAGCATCTCCTACACATGCTTTGTACCCAAACTTGGTCTGTGGAGAAAGCAACTGTTAAAATAAATGGGACCTTTCCATGCTGTATGAGACCTGGCTTATGCTCAACTACAAGATCTTCTTAGTTGTGAATTTCTGGGGTCACCTGACACTTGCTAGAAACAAATGACAACAGACTTTCAGGGTGCTTCGCCAAGGTTATTTTTGTAACCCTACTATCTGTTAAGAGAGACAGTTACTTAGGATGTTGCCTTGCCCTCCCCATCCTCTGGAAAAGGTCTAGTTATATAAATGACAAAATTCTGACCTCTGAGTGTTTTTGTAGATCTGTAAAGCCATTAGAGACAACCAGCAGAAGGGGACTTGCACATACTTTATATCCCTACTGGACCTGGGCTAATTGAAAGGGGAAAAGAATCCAAAAGGTACCACACCTGGGTGGAAATGGACACTCACAGAAGCCATAAGATTAGTGAATGAAAACCCAGTGCCAGGGGTAAGCTAGGTTCCTGTTGAGTTATTGGCCAGGGAAGCCCAAGGTCCTACAAACCCACAAAGGCTATTGCTTCTGTTCTTGGTTTTATGCCAGAACTAGATGGTAAGACCCCATTGCTGAAAACAACTTGTGCTTTGACTATGGGACATTAAGTAATTAATCTAGGACTTACCTGAAAACTTCCACCCTGCTGGATATTTTATAATGCTGGAAGAGCCTTTTGGCTGCTGATGGAAAATTACGAACATTCCTATATGCCTCAATACTGACATACAAGGCAAGATATACCCACTTGTCCAATAGTGTCTTGTCTACTGGGGCTAAGACTAAGACCATCAGCATTCTGACTGGATTTAAGGCCTGCTCCACAAGTGGAAGTAGCTACTGTAAGCCAGGACAAAAAGCATATGGCTGGTCCTAATGGGGAAGCAACTTTTATTATTTTACTAGATGGATGTGATGAGTCTGTCAAGGTGCCTCCAAAACATGTGTGTTTACACCCAGAGATGAGCACTGTTATCGGCTTCCACTCATAATCACCACAGATGCTTTGGAGAAGGCGTTTCTGGAGAAAAAGGGTCACAGTGATGCTGTAGCACAGTGGCCACACCTAATTCATCAAGGTAGATAACTAGGGCTATCCCCTCCCCTCCAAGGCTCTGGGATCATTGTGGAACTGGGGGAGGGGGTGTAAGAACAGGAGGAGAGGGTGGAATATTGTATAACCATTTTCTCTAAGATTGAAACATTCTATCCTGCAGGGATGGTCTGTAAGCAGGAAGGTAAACAATTCAAAATAGCATCAGGAAGTCCCTGAAACTGACCAGATTCCTGTGTGTGTTGTATCAAAAGTTTTGTCACACAATGGGGAAAATACAATGTCAATAGCAAATTGCAGATGCCCCAATTTATTTCTGAAGTACTGCTACTTGCTACAGAAAAAGGCTAGGCTCTGCTTTTCAGTCAAATTGAAATCTTCCACAACTGTTAGACCCAAGTGGTATTCCTCAAAACATATAGAATACCCTTGAAGGAAGTGGGGCTAGAGGGTGAACTCTGAAAGCAGACTGCTGAGTTGAGATGTAACTGTGGTCACTTTCTGATTGTCTTTGGCTAACTAACTTCTCCTCTCTTGGTGCAGAACATGAAAACTATCCTGTGCCATTCCAACTCAGAGTTGATCAAGACACTGTGTAAGCACAGACTGCAGAGCCCTCAAGAAAACGTCAAGCTTGTAGACATGCTCAGCCTGTGTGGTCTGCTCCAAGCCCACCTTTCCCAGGCCTCTCTCTAAATATGCCACAGACAGTTCTAATCTTAAAACTGACCTATACACAGTGCAGTTCCAGTCTCCCACCTCCTACTCAGGCTCCTTTGCACAAGCACATTAAAGACAGGGTAGAACAAATCACACCGAGTTCCAAATGGCAAGATATAAGGGGGGGCAGAAAAGGTTATCTGCTCAAAACTACCAGATTGGTTACTGTATTGACCAAAAAGTTCTAATTGCACGTGCATTTAGGCTACAGCCCCTCTCTGAACTCCTGGAACTCCAGCATGTACCCGCTACCCCGGAAGTGGAGGTAAGGATGGGTGGAAGGTAGTAGACATGTGTTCCATCAGGGTTGTATCCTGTGTGCTGTTCTCAAGCTTGAAGGATAATAGTGCAAGTTACATCTTTCATTATCACTAAGGATATTTCCCCTCTGCTCAGTGTATTGCCTGATCAACCTTTGCTCTAAAGAGCTAAAAATTGAAGCTGGTACTGCCAGTCCTAACATTACATTAAAAAAAAACAAAAACAAAAAAACCCACCAAATACAATGTTCCAGGGGACGTCTGTCTGTGTGTGTCTGTCTGTGTGTGTGTGTTCTAAATAAAATTAAATCTCAGCTTAGAACACTATCTATGCACTAGGAGGATTGTTTTGTTTTGGGAGAAGGCCTAGCTAGCCCAGGCTAGCCAGGAATTCCCATGTAGTCCAGGCTGGACTCAAACTTGATCCTACTACATCAGCCTCACCAATGCTGAGTACACATGTATACAACCACACTTAATGATTTTGTTAATGTAAATATTATAATTTTATCAATGTAGATTTAACTATGATCTAAAAGGTTATTAAAAGATGAGTTTGTTGGCTAGTGTTTATTTAAAACAAAACCGATTGTTACTAATTAAATTGTGTCCCTTCCAAATTATATTTATCCCCAATACATTGAAATTATGATTCTTGCCCAATGCAACAGTATTAAGAGTCTGGACCTTTAGGAGGGAATTAAGTCCTGAGGTAGAACACTCAGGAATGAGATTTGTGCATTTATCAAATAGACTCCTGGACACGTCTGAGAGTTAGGCTCTATTCATCATGATACTGTAGATAGCAATGTCAACCTGCAAGAAAGCCCTCTCTAGAGCCAACTATGCCAGGACCCAATCTCGACATCTACCTTTTGGAATTGAGAGAAAGAAATTCTTAACAGTGATAAACCATTGCATCTCCCGAGTCAGAGCTGCCCAAGACAGGAATAACACACATCTTTACACTCAGAGTTACGTTCAGTTTCTCTCAGTATTTTTCACTGAATGTAGGATTTTGTAATTATTTATTCTGATTACAGTCTCTTCTGTTAGCTGGTGTTTCTCTCTGGTGCACTAATGAATTGTCATTCGACATAGCCCCTCATTCTTTCTAGCTGGCTGTCATCTGAAGAAGGGACAAAGCATGTTTTCTACATGGTTGTAAAAGTTGCCATTGTCAATAAATTTGATCACAAGATATTCAGTGTGTTTATCAAATCTGACAGCTCCAACTCTGGATATTTCTGCCTGCTTTGCTCACCAGCTACCCCAAAGCCCTATATAGTATATGATGTGTACAGTCAAAGTAGTGTTATGAATTTTGGGTACTTATAATGATGGAAAAAGAGAAAAAGGATTAGATTATAGTAACTTTTTTTTTAATCAGAATGCTTCTTATAGGAGGGTGATTAAGCTCTGGCTAAACCTGTACATTTTAGTAAGAGCTCTGAATAACTAAATGTGTTTTCTCCTAAAGTGAACAGTAATTAGTTTTATAGGAAAGTTAAGGGATAGTGTCAGGAGCTCCCTGCCATGCATGGAGGCCTGCTGATTCAACTGTAAGCCTTGATGGTGGGGGCTCTGTGTGGTGGTGCAAACCCTTAAACAGCTCCTGTACCTGCTGTCAAAGAAAGTCCTGCCTGACCTGGGGTGACAGTCAAGAGGATGGGGGTGTCAACAAAAAGAAGGAAATGCCAATTGGTCCCCATCCCTGGACCTGGTCTCTAAAATGCTCTGGAATCTCTTCGATCCCATCCACCCCCCCCACACACACACACCCAAACCCCAGGGAGTTAAAAAATTGCAGGGTGAAAACATGAGAAGAAAAGCAGCAGCCTCTGCTCTTCTTGAGCTTCAGCCAGGCCCTGGAATCCAGGGCCCTGGAGATTCTGCTGGCGCAGCACCTATGCAGACTGAGTCCTGGAGCCTTTCCCTGCAGACACCCAGGTGGCTCTAGTACATGAGGTTAGCTATGCCAGGGCTCAGGCTAATGAAGGTTCCAAGAAACATGTGCTGTCAGCTTTTCTTATATCAGCTTTAAGAGAAGCATCCCTATTTTTCTCTAGAGTCAATTCTGACTCCATTGCTCACGAACCTGTCATTCTCCACCAAGCACCATGTACACTTCCTGCCTGTATCAACTTTGGGCTTAGAGATTACTGTTATGAGACAGTTCATTCTACCACTGATAAGACACATAACCCTCTGAGGAACTCCTCAGATTTCTCGGAGTTTCTAAATCACCCACAGAACCTTCAATGTCCCCACCATGTTGGAATGCACAACACAGACAGAGACAACCATTTCCTGTTTGAGACTCTGACTGAGACAGCAAAGCAGGGAACAGCAGAGCTGAGCGTGTCTGCCACTGAAATCCAGAACCCTCATACCTCAAATGTAAACTCAGTCCCAATCATGTTCTCTATGATGGATCCTCATACTTGGGCTACTTAGGCTACGTCTATGCCTTCTGCAAAGCAGCTCCCACCCAGTCCCCCATTCCCCACTCTTGTCTTCTGACTCTTCGGACAACACTGGAGGTCCCACAGGAAAAGGCGTCTCCTGATTCTAAAACTGCACCCTCTCTGGACACACCCTCCAGATCCTCTTTGAGACCTGCTGAGCCAAGCAATTTCTGTGTCCCTGCTGTTACACTGCAAAGAAATCTTCCAAGTGAGAGGTTCCACAGCTCCGTTGAGCGGACATGTCAAGAGTATAATGTCCAGGTCTCTAGGTTACAACTGTACGTGCTTCCCTAGGTCAGAACAAACATAACCAGCTGCTTTGAAAATCCCAATGACCGCATTTGAGGCAGGAAGTGCAGAGGACCTACTATCCTTCCTGATCTTCAGGGTTGCCCAGCAAGGACACAAGCTTGCTTTCCACACTGGATGCAGTTTCTGAAAATTGGGCTTGGGTAAATTCCTATTTTAAATACAATAAGGAAAAGGATTTTGAAAGAAACTCTGTGAATAGAATCAGCAAATATCGTGCCCTTAAAATATTCACAAATTACATAAACACAACGCTACAAAGAAGGCAAGCTCCAGAGCTCATATATATTTAGCAATCTAGCTGGTAAGGAGAAACGTACCCAATCAGAAGGCTAAGAAACAATTCAGGCAATCATTATATACAAGGAAGAGTCAGTTCTTTGTACAAAGAAATGACTAATTTAGCTGATTTCCTTAAAAATGAATGCCATCTGAAATTTGTTTTGTAACAAAAGGGAAGTATCTGTTTAAAAAAAAACATAAAGACTAAAACCAGCAAAGGTGAAACACCTCTTTGTTAACAGAGCACATATAGACCTTTAAGTTCTTATTTAGCATTAGAAAGTTCAACTTTAATACCACTTTACATTCTCACACAACTCCTCTGGATCTCTAAGGCACAATCTTCATAGTGATGATAGGAGTCACTTCCTTCCCCAGGGGCAACCAGATACCTCCTCCGAGTCGGTGGCCCAGGAATCCCCTTCTCTATAGACAGTGGTTGGGTTTTTCCACTACGCCCACACTATCTCTCAAGTGTGGCAGATGAAAAATCACAACATCAGGGTTCAGTTCTGGCAGAAGAAGTCTAGGTAGTCCTTGGAGACAAGAGGGAGGTGAATGGAGGTGGGAAGGCAGAGTTCTGCTGCCATTTCTAATGGTCTAAATAAAGCTTAGGAGAGAGAAATAAATAAGAGGCTCTGAGAAACTTGTGGCCAGAGATTGGGAATGGACCTTTGCTGAGACAGAGCAGGGGTTCTCAAGCCCCTTGAAGGCTACACTTTCAAGTAGATACTTCTGGAATCTTTTCTATGTTTGAACCATCAGTATAAAAAATGTATCTTCTAACTTAAAGGTTAAAAATCAACCCCCAAAGGGAAAAGGTTCTTATAACTACATACAACGAGTCTCCAGTATAAAAGGCTTATTTATTTATTTACTTATGGAAATTAATACTTCCCATTTATGGAAGTTATTGTAACTAGGAATGTGCTATTAAGTGTTTTGGTCTCATTCAACAGTCCCAACTTAGGAGTTTTGCCTCAAACGAATGAATGCTTGGTACGAGGCTGTTAGGGATGAAATGTATCCCCTAAGGCAGACTGGAATTCTGACCTCCCAGTATACTGGAATGTGAACTCTTTATACTCAGTGTCTAAACAGAAGGAACCAAACATCATGACTGGCATAAAGCACACAGAGGAAAATATGGGCACAGGTAAACTCAGTGAGAACATCATATAAAATGCTGGAGTTACAATGTCATGTCAGGCAATAGCAAAAAGCAGGGAAGAAGTCTGACTCAGAGCTCTCCGGGGTCCCACAGAGAAGGCCTGGCCCTGCCAGCACCCTTATCAGAATCCAGGCACCAGAACAGGACACAAGCTACTGTTGCTGAAATGCCCTCAGGGAATGGCACTTCATCACAGTGGCCCTCACACAGTGGCTCAGTATAAATGCATGTGTCACTAAAACCAGGTGTAAAGGAGAACATGGCATTTCACTCCAGGTAGCCTTCTGTGTTTTGCCACAACTTTCTCACCATTTCAGAATTATAACCAAATTTTTTAGAATTTAAAAGAAAATGACCAAGGTAGGGCCGGGGAGATGGCTCAGTTGGTAAAGTGTTTGCTATGGAAACATAAGGACCGGGGGAGGGGGGGGGGAAGGAAGGAAGGAGGGAGGGAGGGAGGGAAGGAGGGAGGGAGGGAGGGAGGGAGGGAGGGAGGGAGGGAGGGAGGGAGGCAAAAGATAGACAAGTATAGAGGAAGGAATATACGAAGCACACACACACACACTTTGGGGAAGACAGAGAGAAAACCCACCACAGCACCGGTGGCATAAACATGAGAATGCCTCCCCATATATAACCAGTTATCTGAGTCGGAACTCTTAAGTTCAAAACCTTCTGAGCAAGCAGTGAATCAAACCCACCTTTATAGGGTTTCACTTGGTGTGTATCTTACACAGACTATGTATGTTAACTGGGATCGTGGCTGTCTGATTTGGCTTATGTTCTTTCTATTTCTTTAGTACAGCTCTTAGAAAAGATTTCACAAACAAAGAAGGAACCACTTACGGGGAGTAAGCAAACTATGGTGTACAGAACAACCCAGCCCACACCGTCTTTTGTACTTAGGATTTACAACAGCTACCCGGTATCATCCACAGCGCTTTCCAAATTGCAAACTTGGTGCCCAGTAACTGTGGCTGAAACTGAGAGCAACAAAGCTTGAACACTTGTCAGCCAAACTCGAGGTAAGTCATGAAATTCACCAACAGTACCATAGTAAGCCTCTATTGACTATCTACCTCAATTATCCCCGTACTACGGGCACCATTTCCAATCCTACTTCATATATCTGACTATGTAACAATGAGAAGGACCTTTCAGAATTTGAAATACTTCCTTCCTTGAATTTCCCTCAATACTCCCCAATTTTTCTACCCTGATGTTTTTTTTTTGAGACCGAGTCTTGCTTGGTCATCTATGGCTGCCTAGAAGTCAGAATCCTCTCACATCTAAGTTCCAAGTGCTATGCTATGAGTTACAGTTTGTGTGCTAGCACTACCTGGCTTTTTACCACTTATCCTTAGAGTAGTTAACTGTGAGGGCTAAAATACAATTAAAAACCAGGAACACACACAAGCAGTTGGTGTCTGCAATATCTCAGTGATAAGCCAGACGGGTGAGTGGCTACTCAGAACACATGGTAGGCACCCCCATGGGCTCTTGGCACAGTGGGATTGCAAAACCTCAGCTGAGATCTCCTTTACACAGGAACTTGCACCTAAAACCCACAGAGCAAACCCTGCATGTTAGAATAAGGGTGGCAGGAAGAAGCTAACATCCTGCAAATTTGCCTATCCACAGCCAATTATATAGAGAAGACAAAACCAATTTGGAGTACAAAAGTGTATTCATTAATAATCGTGTGTGGGTTTTCCGGATCACTGGTACTTTAAACTGGGTTATTCCCTAAGTCACCATTTTCCTGATTTGATAGATGTCTGAAAAAGTAATAAAAGAGGTGGGAAAATCAGCCTTTAGAGAGAAGAAATTAAAAGGGAAAAAAATCAGAACTTAATTCAACACGCCAGTGCCAAAGGCCTACTTAGGTCAGAGAGTGGCTTTCAAACACACAACACAATTCTGAAGACCCATCAGTCATTTTTTAAAAGATGCACTCTTTACCCAGCATTCTTTAGGAGAACCTTGGTGCTTTCCGTGACATACTTGGAAAACGATAAAGGTAGAACATGGCAGTGCTGAGTCAAAAAACTGAGCTCAAGCTGGGAGACTTTAACCATTATGGGATGGCTTTGGATATCCATTCCTATGGCGGAAATTAAAATAGGCAGCCAGTGGGGATAATTTCTACCACCCCTCCCAACCCTAAATGTAAAGGTTCCTTTAAAGTCAGTGTTGCTCAAATTGTTTCAAAAGATATTGTTAATAATGCAGGGTTAAGGAATTCCATGATCAAATAATTCCATAAATACATACAATAGGGCAAATGTCTTCATTTCAGAACTTCAAAAACTTCCCTGAAATTTTAAATTCTTATTCTCCTAGGCAATACTACACAGCATGCAGTATGGCCAACTTTCTTTGAACACTGAATACTTTAATTTCTGGAATGCGTTCAACATTTAATAGAATCTGAGAATCTCAATGGACACAATTGAGAAGCAGTTTTAAACAACAAACTTCGGGGTCTTAAAACTAGATACCAAGAGAGACAAGGTATCTATCAGTGAAGGCGGCCATTCAAGAGCCCTGAGCTTCCTTCTCATAACTGATTACAGGTCAGGGCAGTCCCAGCAGGACAGCAACTGTGTCAGCTTTCTCCAGTGAGAGCGGAGCTATTGTTTTAGATATTTCTCACCACACTATTCTCCAACTATTATCATCACCCAATTTCCTTGACCCACAATCTTATGTAAACGGACTTGTGAGGGGACACATCAAGGGAGGCAGGGACAAGTGAGAGCAACTATGTCACATTGTGTACGTGACTCCATCTTCCATCTCAAAAAAATGGTCAAATAGCCATTATTTCATTTTTTGGGTGTGTGTTGAGAAAAGACCTAGAAAATGTAAGAAATGTGTTGGAAACCACAAAGCTAATGAGTTAATTAAAATCTACACCTGTTTCCACATTTTACTTTCAAAGCAATTTGTGATGCTTTCAAACAGTATTGATGAAATGTCTTAAGTAAAAATTAGCTTGTAGGTCAAGTAGGGACCCCTCCCCCATATCCAGTTTGTGGCTCGCAGTTGGTTGAAATCTTATGAAACAAGAACTGTTGGAAGATCCAGGCCTGTAATCCCTGAATTTGGGAGGCTAGGGGAGGAAAATTATGACCCCATGGCCAGCCTGGGCTACAAAGGGAGATCCTTGTTTCATTTAAAGAAAAGTTAATACAACCCAATTTATTTGAAAAAGCTTATAACAGAAGCTATATGGAGGCATGAATATGCAAGTATTGAAGAGCTATTTCTTAATAGTAATGGCCATTCAACTCCTTGTCTCACACAAGGAAGACAGCCACTAACCTTTCCCTATCAACCCCAACAATGCCACAAGATAAGGTGCTGGCTTCTGCCTCCATCCCAAGCTGGAGATGGGAGGGAGGTGGGAAGGACCTAGGAGGGGTTGGGGGAGGGTATTGGTATCTTAAAAAAAAAAAAAAAAAAAAAAAAAAAAAAAAAAAAAAAAAAAAAAAAAAAAACTGACCTTAAAATAACAAAGATTTTTTTTTTTAATCACCTCACTCTTCCAGACTTTTCTGTGTCTGTCTGAAGAGAAAGGCTACACTTCAGATTCTGAATGCACACGACTTCCCTTGAGTTACCTGCCTCCTCAGCATTCCTAACCATGCTCTCAAATTTTATACATTTCTCCCTTGACCAAGGACAAACACCACACAAACCACTACTCCAGAAGCCATCTCACTTACTGCTGAGGAAAGATCAGAATATCACACCTACACCCCGACTGCCAGCTCTTGGCTCTCACTACGGCTAACTCACCCCCACTTCAGTGCTCACCAAAGGTCCCAAGAACTCCCAAATCCTCTAGTCAAACTCCTGGAAACTACAGTCCCTCCCACGCTTTCTGTCTTGTCTCTCAGAACAGAAGACTTCACACCCTTCCTTCCATTTCCCTCCTCAATGGCTCAGTCTCACTCCTAACTGGAGCCTGTTCCTGAAGGGCTAATACTTACCTCAGCTGTCCTTCTCCGCAAACTTCCAAGTGCCTTCAGCACAGATTCTAAAACAGACCTGTGCAGGCTGTCACTGTTCAACTGGGAGGGACTCTTCTCTTTTTTTCTTTTTTGGTGCCTGACTTTCCAAAAGACACGCCCTCTTCACTCATCTATTCTTTAAACCTTCTGGAATGTGCTTCCTCCTGCTCCCCCTTCCTGCCCCATTGCACACATAGCACTGTGGAAACTTCAGATCCACAGACACACTACATGACCTCCCACCAGACAATTCTAACTGCCTCTCACCAGCTTTTGTCTTCCATGACCTCTGGGCATCATTTACTGGGGCCAACAAGCTCTCCTTGAAAGGAGCTTCTGAGACTCTGCACTCTCTCAGACTTCTGACATTTCTGTCACTGACTGTGTCAAAGGCGGACAGGATCCTTCCTGGTTAGAACTTACCTCCCCCAAGGTCTGACTTAATTTCTTTCTGTGACACTCTGCTCCCTGGAGTGTATTCATTTACTCCCCAAAGCTCCGCTCCCTAGGCTCCACTTCTATATTCCAACTGCTTTCTGAACAAACTTGGGATCATAAGAGCAGGGAGTAACAAGCAACTGATGGAGCCAAGTTAAAATAGGGCAAACTCACGGCCCTCCCATAGAAACTTTATGAGGCAATGAACGCGCTATCTTCTTCTCCTTGTGGCCTGCACATCTGTCATATTCCTGCTGAACTGGGAGATGTTTGAACCTGTGGTGCTTGTGTTTCTAGACAGGGTTTGTCTGTGTAGCCCTGGCTGTCCTGGAACTCTCTCTCGGTAGACCAGAGAACTCAAGAGATTCACCTGCCTCTGCCTCCCAAGTGCTAGGACTAAAGGAGAGTGGCATCACCCTTCTGTGGACTTTTATTTCATAGATGCAATAAAAGGACCCACAGTTACAGGTTGTCTAGATGACCAAAACAAACACACACCAAACAACAACAAAAACACATATGAGGCCCTTGAAATAGCCTAGAGGGAAAGGGTGCTTTGCTGCCAAACCTGATTACGTGAGTTTGATCTGTGGCACCCAACCATGTCAGCATGACCATGAAAAATAAAATCTATGCATCCCTGTCAGGCAGCCTCCACACTGACTTGAAGGCACCCCCAAGGAAACAGCAAATTGTGTACAGCCCACCGTGGTTCTCAGCAGAAGTACAATGACCCATGCAGCCTGGACACTTCTCTTCAAGAAACTGCTATGAACTATACAGAACGCTTGGCATTCCTGGTGTCTGGACAGAATGCTAGCAGTTGAATTTAGCATCCTACCCTGCCCTTATTATAACATCTTAAAAATGTAGAAAATCTCTGTAACAGGAAGTCCAACTCTCCTATCACCGAGCCCAGTGTTAGGCAAGCAAGCTACAGCAGCTTTCAACTTCGGAACCAAGTCTAAAAACTAGGAACCTTCTCTTCTTTGAACCCCTCTCCTCTCCTAAGCAGTATGTCAGCAGCCACTCTGGCCCATCACCACTACTCCATTTGACATTTCTAATTCAGCTGTAACACCTTCTAAGCTCCTCTGCTCTCACCTACTTTAGGAAGTGTGATCTCATAGCTCTGCCCTTCAACCTCTGCCCTGCATCCTGCTAACCTCAACTGCTCACTAGTGCCCCAGTAAAACCTGTCTTCCTCATCTTCAAAGCCTCTGTTGTAATTCAGCATCCACTTAAAAGAAATGCACACAGGATGATGCAGCCAATGTCCCATCTCCTGAGTTAGAAACACTGACACTGTCCTAGAGACAGCTTTCACATCAGCTACAAAGTACCAACTTAGGGGCCTGTGTAATGTGGTAACCCTTCTATGAAAAAAAACGGAATTGCTTTCTTTTGCGTCCCCACTATACCTTAGCTATTTCAACAGGTAGGACACTAGCTTGCTGGGTGCCTCTCCCTGACCAGTTCCTTACTTCCTTGGGACTTGTGACGGTTCAGAAAAGCAGTTAACTTATTCTACATATTCAGTAACTAATGCATTTCTAGGTTGCCCTTAAACTTTCATCTGCTTGAGTTGGTGAATGGACTGACTTTGAAAACTGAGAAGAAACAGATACAAAGTTATCTGCAGACCATGTGAATAGAAATGGTTAGGCTGATCCTAAGAGGTCTTCAACTAAAATGCCGTGATTTTGTTTCTTTTTTGTTTTTTCAAGACAGGGTTTCTTTATGTAGCCTTGGCTATCCTAGAACTAGCTCTGTAGACCAGACTGGGAGCCTTTGAACTCACAGAGATCCACCTGCCTCTACCTCCCAAGTACTGGGATTAAAGGAGTGTACCACCACCACCCAGCCAAAATGACGTTTCATAGCCTGTTCCCCCAAAGAAAACCAAACAACAGAGGACCTAAGTGCTAGGTGATAAGTCTGAAATGAACAGGAGGGGAGAGGAAGCTTTAAGAATCTGGATTAATGTGAAATAATGAGGTTATGTATTGTTCCCAAACTTTACAGCACCACATTAACACAATGTGCAAAGAAATAAGTCAACTAACCTATTGATGAGCATGGACAAGCCAAATAAAAAGGGAGCACAGAAACTCCACGTCTTTCTCTTCCCTATCCATTAGCCCCTGGCTCTTTTCTGTCCTCTTCTGGCCCTCAAGCTTTGGAGCCTCTACAGCACATACCAACAACGTCCCCTGCCCCCTCATGCTCCCCTAGGATGGAAGTGGACAGCACATACATACCGTCAATGTTCCCTCCCCCTCACGCTCCCCTAGGATGCATACTGAAAAGTGCTTCTATAGTGCTGAATTGATTTCTTTTCTATTGCTTACAGAAATCCTGTCTGCTTTGTTCTACATTGAAGCCATCTACATCATCTACAGCACAGGCAGCAATGGACATATTAGAACATTTCCTCATTTAGTTTTACTTTATTTACTGAGACAAGTTCTCACTAGGTAGCTCAGGCTAGCCCCAACTTGGAATCCCCTGCCTTAACCTGCTGAGAGTGCTGCCATTACAACCGTCACACTCAGCCCCACACTCAACCCCAATATTTTAAAGTTAAGGTTTAAAAATCATATTGGCTACGCAATTAAGAAACACAAGCTAATGTTCCCTACTTTACATTTCATTGTTTTGGAATTCCCTGCACTTACAATGGGGACCAGCACAGATTTTTATCTGGTTCACAAAAATTTTAATATCAGCGTCATTCTCTCTGTCAGTTAAAAGGTGTTAAATACCAACGGCTGCACTGATTCACTAGCTTAACCCAGAATTCTATGTCCATATTTATTTATTAACCTTATCCTAACTCCATAAAACTCTCTTCTCCTTGTCTACCATGTATCTATTTTAAACTCCAGGAGGCTTCAGAATGTAGCAAGCCAAGCAACTCTCTCAGTACAAATGCAAGGTGAAAGCAAACACCCACCAAACACCTACAGACATCTAAGGACAAAAAGAAAAACTCTGTCTATTTCTGAATAAGGTAAAGATGACATCTTTGAAAAATCAAACATACAAACACCACAAAGGATGGACTCCAGGAAACCAAGCCTCCCTGCACTAATGATCAAATCTGTCAGTTTTAAAGCAAATTTAAACATGGCTAAAAAAAATCAGTGCTTTCTGCTTTCAAATACCTGCATAAAGTAAAAACTAGAGGCAGGAGGGCTTGGTTCTCCAGAAAAACAACACACAGTCAACTGTTTAAAGGCAGAGCTCCACATTCTGCTAACTAGTTCTTTTTTAAAAATGTGGTTGACAGCTTCTAAGTGCTTATACCCTCCTCTGAGGCTGCCCACAGCCTAAACACAGTCCCTTCTTAAAAGGCTGTAAACAGGGTCCATTCTTCAGAGACCATGTCAAGATCTCCTAGGACCTCACAGGGTCTCCAGGGACCACTTGCTGCTGCCTGCTCTGTGGGGACATTAATAATAATAACACCTTAGAAGGACTAACAACTGCCACGTTGGGAGTGTACACAATTATCTTTACTCAACAGAAGCCCGGGCTCAGAAAAGGTCTGGGAAAGGTAGTACCAGAACTTGAGCCAAGGTCTTGCAGTTGAGCAGGAAGCTCTGACCACAGGGACTGAAGAAGGTAAAGGGTGAGATCTGCATTTTCATCAGGCCTTAAGGGATGTGCTAAGAGGCAAATTTAAAGGGAAAAACAGGAACAGAATGTTTTTTATAACTAGTTTTTAAAAAATGATTTGGGTTCCTCAAGATAGAATTGCTGGATTTAGAAAATAAAAACCCACAGCAAAACATATTTGAGACATTTATACTTTTTTTTTTTTTTTAAAGAGATTATCTGAGATTCTAATTTTACTCAACATCCAATATGCTAGCTGATAACGCTGGAGCAAGGGCCTTTTTGAAGCAAACAAAAACTAGCAATAAATTACAGTACCTCAATTCTCCACACTAAACTAGGGCTACATGTCTTTCAAAGGCTACGTAATGGGAAGAGCAGAAGGCTCAGCTGCTTTTGACAGTGTCTTCCTTTTTTTTTTTTTTTTTCCTGGTAGCAGACACATCCCTTGACCCCAAAGACCTGGCTTTCACTAACCAGGCCATTTAATTATTTCCAGTGCCTTCTCTATATTATATGGATATGGTGGGGATTAAACATAACTGAGGGGAGGGAGGATATGACACATAGGCCTCGAGTATTTCCTGCTTGATAGGAATGTTAGAAACATTAGCCACAGGAATCTGGATCCCCCTCCCACAAAGAAATAGATCCAAAATACAGTAATTTTAACAGTTTATGGTGCATGCTCTAGACGGCTGTCTGTCTCATAAAGAAAGGAAAAATTCAGAACTGTGTTCCAAACACAATGTGAACTGTCTATGGAAAATACAGTGAGCATGTTGAAAGGCACAGCATCCCGCAGAAACAGTATGCAGCCACCGCGGAGGGCCTACACTTCACCAAGGCCTAAAACCCATCACTCTGGATCATAAATACTACTGAATCTGAATCACAAACACACAGAAAGATTGCAATATAAAGAAAGACAGAACTTTATTTACACATACCAAACAGACCTCCAATCTTTGCCTAAATGTTTGGTTTGTGTAACAAAAACATGTTAGGATTGGCTTAGGCACGAGTCACTTAAATATCTTCCACCCATAACTTCAATCTACAAACTTTACAAAACTTGATCTACTAAACATCAATTTCTGTGAACAGAAATTGCTTGGCAAGGAATAATCAACGCTTTCTCTGTCATCTAATAAACAAGGCCAAACACTGAATCACTGTGGAATTCCTCACGTGCAGCTACACCCAGTTAATCTTCAAGAAAGAAGTAAACTGTGCAAATCTACTTTAACTGGGGTGATAAGTACTTCACTCACCAAAAGTGAACAGGATTTGCTAATGCACACCTCTTAGAAGGCAAACCCATTTGTTAGAGAGATACACCAAAATTCTTAACATTCGCTTACCTCCTTCAAAAACCTTATGACAAACCATGAGGGCACGGCAGCCAAAAAGGCTTTGCTATGTGTCATGATCTGCAAACCTAATACTACATGACATCACTGAGTCAACTACCCCAAGGAAGAAGTTGCATGAAGGAAATAAGGAAACATGAAAAAAATAGCTAAAAGCAAAAAGACAAAAAAACCTCAAGAAACATAACCCTAAAGAAAACTGGAAATACCCACTTTCAGTTTGTAAAGGCTTTTTAAGTATGAAGTACTTTCTTTCCCTTTCCAGCCACAATGAAATATTTTGACAATTAGCAGAGTCCTGATCAATGGTTTCATTTCCGTTGAGGGATGCTAGTTTCACATAGTCATATGGTGTCTACTTAATGAATATCATGTCTGCAAGTCATAACCTAGAGTGACAGGATGTGCCTAATTCTTCACAAACTTAAACTAATGACCTTAATCTAGGCACTAACTAGCAGGTAGGTAGTCATGTGAACGCTCATACTATCCTGCTGGCCTGAACAGAGCAGGTGTATGTGCCCACAGGCCTGTGATGCAGGAAAATCCTGTTTATCCCAGATCCTAGCTACAGCATTTTGTAGAGAGAAGGAGAAGCAAGGCCCACCTCTGCTTCTACTGAAACTGGGTGACTCCTACACAGGTAAAATACAAAATGGACCAATAATTGCTCAGTGGAGCAAAGTTCTGATATCAATGTTCCCACCAAACACTGTGAACTCGTCAAAATTTGCTACAATCTTCACCCTCTGTCTCACAACATAAACACATACACATACTGAGAGCAGATAGAGACCTGGGAAGCCATGGGTGTCACAATTACCAGAGTCCTGATCCATGGTTTCATTTCCATTGAGGGATGCTAGTTTCACATAATCAGATGGTATCTACTTAAGGAATATCATGTCTGCAAGTCATAACCTAGAGGGATTGGATGTGCCCAATTCTTCAGAAACTTAAATTAATGGTCTCTATCATTAGTTTATGGAACACTGAGATACATTACAAGGGTGTTCCCTGGGATGTATACAACAGAAGGCAGTTGTACTGTGAGGTCCCAAAGACAAATGGCCAGGATTTAAGTCCAGGCTCTGCACACTGGGTGGTACAGACTCTGGGCAAATTATTTAATCCATGCCTCAGTGTTCACTGTAAAGTGAAGATTAATACTACCTGCCTCACAGGGCTGCTGCCAATGTGATGAAATCAGTTAATTCACAGAAAGCATTCAAAATATCAACCAGCAGGCAGTGGAGGTTCTACTATTCTATGTATATAATAAGAGTGATTCTGACTGGTACATGCTCCAACGGTGATTTAAGTAACCTTTACATTTCTCTTTTACTCCTCAAGGAAGTTATCTGAAATCAGCTCTAACAGCTGATTGTGTATTTCGAGATTAAAATCAACCTGTATTATAAGCCTGAAAATTGCCAATTCTGTCGCCAAACTAAAGAAAGCATTATGAACTGAAAGGCTCCAGCTTAACATCATAGAATCTTTTTTTTTTTTTTTAAGTATTAATTAGATTTCCCATTCAGGCTAAGCCAGGATGAGATCATAAGTCACTCATGGTAACCAGGTCCCTGAGCTGGAAGTGTGCTTTCCAGTGAATGGCAAAATACCAACAAAAGAGACCTTTGACTCAAATACCACTGGTACCCCGGGTCTTGTGTCTGTATAATGCCTACACATTCATTTCTTTCTTTGCCTATAGAAAAAAGGAAGTCTGTTTGTTTTTTTCTGATTCAGTCAGCCCTTTTCGTCTTTGAATCTAAGAAGAGTCCTCAAAAGACTACATCTTATCAGCATGCTCCAGCCAGCAGGCTGTCCCCCTCCACACACAAGCCAGCAGCCTCTCTTAGCAAAAGGCCTCACCCTCAGAGCCTTTTCCCATTTCAGAGCTAACACCCTGCTGGGTTTTGACAACAAATAAATGAATACACAAGGCCCTAACATAATTAGCCAGCTTTTCAGGTGGAGAGAGGTGGTGGGGGAGAAGGGGTTGGAAGAATACTTAGTGTAAATTGGTTTCACTTCTGAAGTTGATGCTAGCACACAGCATCTGAGGACACTTATTTTAAATAAAGCCACATGAAGAGAGTTTTAGAGATGCCTGTTTGTGAATCCTGACAATTCAGACATTGATGTCAGCCAAGTCATAAGTACAGATTTTAATTTTGTAATCCACAGATTGGACTTCTTAATCCAGGTGAAAGTGGCTGTGACTTGGACATGGTGGACATGAAAACCAGGAACATTTACGTCCTTAAGGGGAAATTTAATAAACAAAAGAGCCAAAAAGAAGAAAATAGAAAATTGTACTTTTTGACACTCTGGAAAAATTTCAGAAGGACTGATGCTGGGGCAGAGGTTTATTTTGTTTTTTAAGACAGAGAAACAATAAACCCGCGAAGAGCCACAAGAAAGTCACCAGGCATCTGGATCTTAATGGAACCACAGTTTGCATGGAGGGATACGGTTTTCTGGTATCATTACTGGGATAACTTAATTGATCTGTCTCTGTGGCTGAGGATGTAGACTAAAGATTTATTATGGAAAGAATAGATCTGCAATACTGCTTAGGTTTTTTTCTTCTTTTCAACAAGCATTCTGCCACTGACCTTTAAATGAGTTTAACCTTTTCTAAACAGACCTCCTGCACATTTTTAACATAATTTAGAGCTAGGTTTTGTTATTGCTGCTGCTAAAGCTGTGGGATTTATCACAACATGGCTTCAGTAACCTTCTTTCAAAAACAAAGATGAAAAACAAAAGACCGAAACTAAAACCTGCTTAGTTGCACTCCTTTTCCAGGCAGGGGATTCGGATGTAACCTTTTAAGTGCCTTTGGCTTTCAATCTGTTAGAAAATGTATGAAACAAAATTAGAATAGGAAAAGGCGTGCGTATGACTCAGGCGTCTCCCAGTATCTCTGTCACAGGATTTCCCTGTGTTTCTGAAAACCTTGAGAAAGTGACAGAAGTTCCTGTTTTTTTTTTTTCTTTTCTTTTTTAAAAAATAAGGGGGCGCGCGCGAATACACAAACACACACACACACACACACACACACACACACACACACACACTCACTCACTCACTCACACACTCACTCACTCACTCTCTCTCTCTCTCTCACTCACTCGTCTTCCGGGTTCCCTATGAATCAGACAGGTTTCTAGGAGGTCCCCAGTGCGATGCAAACCGGTGTCCCCACTTATCCCGGGCTCTTTTGCACACAAAGGTCTCCAGAAAAACCTCAAAACTTGTTGCGGGCCGGCGAAGCCCCTGGCCGCGCGCCTGTCCGTCCCACCTCTCCGCCCGTCCGGGTCCAGGTCCCTGGGGCATCACCCAGCCCGCCGCCTCCTTCCGAACCACGGTCACCGCCCCGCGCGATCGGCGCAGGCCCGGGGAGCGCGGCAGCCTCACCTGCTTGCGGTAGGGCGTCCTGCAGCCGCCGGCCGCGCCGGGGTGGCCGCCGCTGCTGCTGGGGAAGATCATCGCCCGCGCGGCGCTCGGGGGAAACGCGGGCCGCGGCGCTCCAGGAACTCCCTCTCGCCGGTCCGGGCCGGCGGAGGCTTTGGCCGGGAACTGGCTCGAGGCTCCCGCCCTAAAAGTGCGGCGCGGTGCGCGCGGCCGGCGACTCTCGAGCAGCTCCCGGGGCCGCCGCCCTGCGTGCCATGGACCGGAGTTCGCGCGCGGTGCCGGTGGCAGCGGACGAGCAGCGCCGCGGCGTCTCCACCTCCCGCCGCCTCAACCACCGCCCCGAGAGCGCGCCGACCGGGGGCGGGGAAGCAGCCGCGCACCGCCTAGTGCCGCGCCCAGCCCTCCCGCGCCTCCCGCCCGCCCGCTCGCTCTCTCGCCGGCCGCGCCCCGCTCCCCTGGCCTCGGCCCCCGCGCTCGGCCTCCCCGGCTGGGGCGGCAACCCGGACTACGCGGCGCCCCCATCCCGCGCAATGGTTGGATCTGGCGCCCCGCGTGCCGCACATTCCTGGGAGCAGCCACCCCAGGCTCTTTGGAGACACGTTGCCGGGGCTTCTCGCCCCACTTGGTAGCCCCTTTTAAGGGCATCGCTTCGGGAGCCGCAGGAACACCTGGATAAGGAGCCAACTGGCCGCCTTTTCTTTCATCTTCCACATCAGCCCCTGTTCCCGAAAAGGCGAGGATAATTACCCCCACTTCCCGGTACAAATCAGCCTTCCAGCACACCTCTTCGTCCCTCAGTTCACATGCTACATTTTTGAAGAGCAAACGGGTCTTTTCTCTCCAGTCCCTCACCCAAATACGCCCGGGAAAGTTTTCAGTTTCATTCTTGTGCCACGGAGGAAGAGTTTTCCTTCAAAACGACAGTATCAGAATAGCAGTGAAAATCGTATAAGCCATCCAAATGGGAGATGAGTGTCCTTCCTGAAAACGACATAAGTGGAATGGGAATGCGTCCTCAACTTAGTTATTAAATCCGACAGGGCAAGAAAGGAACAAAGACAGGAGTAATTTCCTTTGTTCCCAAGTGGAAAAAATAAAAACTGCTTCTCTCGCGGCCTTTTTCGCAGTCAGCTCTCTGAATGTATCAGGCTTTGAACCTGTGTGATGTGGGAGCCTCAAAAGCGGGTGGTCATGACATGCATGTCCTTTCTGGGATAGGGTACTAGGCTGATTGCCATCTTTAAATTGGCGGGCTCCCTAGTGAGGATTCCAGTATTCTGGGATTACAGCCATGGTACACATACACAGGTCTTCCTTGGCTTCTAAGATCTTCCTGGAAAGGCCCATCTGCTATGATATTGAAAAATGCCAACTTGTCTAACAAGTGAAGGGACTCAACTTCTGGCTGTCACAATGAAAGCAGTATACGTCAACTTTCTAGCAAAAGTGAAGCCATGCAGAGGCTCTTCTGATAACAGCAAGTAGAAAAATATACTTCTCCAGATATCCTGTTGGTGACTTGGTAAACTGCTTCCACATTCCCCAAAGCTCCAGCAAAAGTAACAAGAAATAGTAAGAGTCTGCTTCTGAGAGCAGGCATATACACACATTCATTCATTCATTCATTCATTCATTCATTCATTCATTCATTCATTCATTCTCTCTCTCTATTTTTTTTTAAGGTTCAAAGGATACATAGAGTTCTTGGTGTACATGGGCAAGTAAGAACTTTCTCCATAAGTTTTACAGGGTATCTTCCCCTTAAAGAGTTTAGAGATCAGAGCAGGACCAGTGTTGAAGTAGTGGGACACTAGAACCACCTCTCACTACTCCATTCATGAAACTGTCTCTGTCATTATGATCCAGCACAATTATAAAGTAGACAGTTTTAGTTTCAACTATTCAAGTTGAAGATGCCTTTTCCTGAGGATTTAATGCTCAATACCCATGCTCTAACCTGAATTCTGACCAGTCTATAGAAAAGGCCCATGCACAACCTCAGTTGTCCTGAGTGGTCTCAGGAAACCACAATCAAACCACAGAAGAACAGCATTCTTTTTTTTTTTTTTTTTTTTTTTTTAAATGGCTTTCTTCTCAAGTCACAAGGCACTTGTTAGGTCATGACCCATTGGATGCTGTTCTGAAACGTTAACATTAGATTGGATAGTAGTTCTCTAATAATAAGAAAATAGTAGATGATAATAAAATTTAAAGAGATGATTTAAAAAAACCCAACTCTGATGCTAGTAAAAAGTGCAAAAAAACCCAAAAAACCCTGAAAGAACAAGTACTGACTTTAAAACTAAATAAAATAAAATAAAATAAAATGTAAAAATTAACATGTCATGTCACATAAAGTGCTTAAAAAGAGAAAACATAGGCATGTTATTTTAAAAAACAACAACAAACCAATGTACATTTGTGTTCAAAAGTTCCAAACATAAGTAGATCTAGAATTCTATCCACAAAGCATTAATAAAGAAGAAAAGATTGATCTTCCTCAAAATGTATAAAAGGTCACTCAAATCTAAAATATCCAACTTCAGGGAAATAAGAGAAATGTGAAACCGTATATATATATATATATATATATATATATATCATATATATATATATGATATATATATATCATATAGAGTCAGTTACAGGTAATTCATGAGCGAGTAGCTGTGAGAGCATTGTCATGGAGGGAGTCTACTGACATCCAGCTAGAAAATCTGACTTTACTATATATATTTTTTAAGAGATGTATTGTAAAACAAAAAGTGAAGAAACAGACCAGAGGGACTGCAAGCTGCTAAGGTGACAATCAATAATACTGCAGAGCCTGTCCTCTTTGCAGGGAAACCCAGACTGTGGTAGCCTGGGCTGCATCCTCCTCCCCCACCCTCAGCCCTAGGTAGAGCTGTGGGAACCTGACCCAAGGGGCAGGCAATCCACAGACTGGCCAGTGACCTATGATCTGGGTGGGATTGAAAACATGAGCTCGCCCATCTGATCCTCACCCATGGGAATTTCATTCAGAAAACTCCTGGAGCTAAACCAGTTAGTAAAGGGAAGAAACAGCAAGAGGCCTGGGGGTAGAGAAGAGGCCACACAAGCCAAAACCATATGCAAGCCAAGGTTATGAGGAAGCAGAAACTATGAGTAAACAGGAAGCTGACTGGCAGCAGTCAGGAGAATCAGACACCAGGAGCCCTGAACACTTAGTTGTGAGAGAGATTGTTGGAGGGAGCTGCTGTCCCTGGAGATGTTTTGTCTCTTCTGAGAAGCAGCCCCTTCCAACACCATATATACACTTAAACCACACCCCTGTTTAGATGAGTTGAAAGAATTTCTCATCTCTTTGTACCACAAGACACGAAATTAAAAGCAGAGTCGAACAAGTCTTACTCCATACTTCAGTTCCCCACATGATTTGGGGCAATTTATTTAACCTCTCTGAGCCTTGGATTGTCTTCACAAAATAGCTTTATGTACAGTGTTACATCAAAAAAAAAAAATGTTCCAGGCTCAATAAATGGCAGCTGTTAGTATTGTCTTCCAGGTTTTATAGCAGCGGAAGGTAGTATATCTCAGCTTTCATAGTGTGTGAGACCATCAAAGAAGAGAAGTGAGGGTACATTGGTACTCCATGGCAAGTAACAGGCACATTTAGTTAACGGGAGGTCATTTTCAATACCTATTTGTTTGACAGCTTAAGAAAAATGCCTTCGAAGGCTAACTACAGATAACATCAATACAGAAGAAAATAGTTTAATGAAGTGTCTGTTTCAAGAGCCTAGATCCGCTGGAGATTTTCTCCAGTCTCCTTTAATGAAACCTCGTGTTAGAAGAGAGCCATTTCATGAATAGGAAGACTGAGCAGTGTCAAAGATCACACCGTGGAGCAGGCAAAGTATACACACAAGAATCATGACAACGGAGCAATCCAGACAAACAGAAGAAGCCTGTGTGCTGGTAGGGGAGATGAGACATGGGTAATGATGCCTGGCGTGATAGCAAAGACCTTGCACAACTGGAATCTGAGGATGACATTAGAAGACATTCATCCTACAGGAACAATTTTAAAGCAAGACTTTGACTTCGGTTTTTCATAGTTCACTTTCATTATACCCCCGGAAGGGTAGAGGAGTTAAAATCTTCCAATGTGGAAGAACAAGGAAACAGTAAGGAAAACTGACTGGCCTACCTGTTGAGGTCCTAAGGAATGCCAAGAGTAGTGTTAAAATTTAAGTCTGGATAGGGTTCAAAGACTGAGCCCTGAACCATCTCAAGAACTATAATATTGCATTTTTTAAGAAGAAAAAAAAAAAAAAGACTTATCTCAAGTTCCTAGGTAGGAACCTATAACCCCCTGCAGCAGTAATGCAAACCTAAAGTGGTAAGTGCTGGGCAAGTGGTTTAGACTGTAATATGCTATGGGATCTCCACAGGGGGAGATCGATACAGGATATAACCTGGGTATGGAATGCTTGGCTACATAAATGTTTTGTTTGGGAGCATGTTCAGAAGGAAGCACTATGCAGAAGACCAGGGAAAACACCTGGACCCAGTCTGTGGGGTAGCTTTGGCTGAGATCATTCCTGGGTAAGAGTCAAAACCCCAAAGATTCCTACTCTGAAACATACCAAGATTCATACTATTGAACCTCTGAGTGAAGTGACTAAAAGTAAAATGAAGCAAAAACTGGGGCTGTAGGAAAGCTCAGTTTGTAACATGCCTACCTTGCAAGTTTAACGTGAGTTCAAGTCCCAGCAGCCATGTAAAACAGTAAGTGTGGTGGAGCCCAAGACAGAGAAAGATCCTTAGTCTTTCAGACCACCCAGTCTAATCTAAATAGTGAGCTCCAGGCAAACGAAAGACCCTGTCTCAAAGGAGGTGAATGGTGCTTTTCAGAATGACTCACAAGATCATCTTCTGGACTCCACATGCACACATATGCACATGCCCATTATGAACACATCCATGCATTAGCAGTAAGACCGTCCAGGTAAAATACGGCAGTGGGGATAACTTCTGAAAGACTGTCCAACGAGATAAACTATAGCACAACTCTACAGTAAAAGAGCAGGTCTACATTGGGTTCGGTGCTCATGTCACATACTAAAATACTGGAAAGGACCCTGTTTTATTTGGGTCAAATTGAAAACCGAAAGGAAAAATAAAAATTTATTCAACATTGTTCCAAATCGCAATCTTTAATGCATAAAACAGTACAACACTGGTTAGTGTAAGTCATTCACATGGAAAAAAGTTCACATTTGAAAGTTTGTTTAAAAGCTCACAAGACTTCTGGCTGCTAGCAAAATATGAGGTCAACAAATTCCCTATATTTCTGTTTTTATACAAAACAGTTAGGAAGTACCTTATCTCAGAAACAGAGCAATGTTTTCTAGAATGTACTATTTTGTTTTGTATTTAAAAAGTTGCAAATCTTTTTTTCAGAATCAAAAAGGCTCCATAGATATGCACAAAGTCACACATATAAAAATGAAACTACTATAATAAAAAAAAAACTGTAGCTGTGAGTCTAGAATACATACAGAGCACCATAAACATAGCCATATGCTGATGACTCTTAGGAGAAGCCATGCTTGGATTACTCTTTAATCTCTCCTAGCGAGCAAAGCCAAGACATGAGTTTTGCCCAAGTGCAGCTTCCTGCATGGATGATTAGCTAATAATAGCTGTCATTTACTGTGTCATTTCACACAAACATATTACACACACAACACATGTCAGAACGTCTGTCTCTTTTTACCGAAAGTCACAGATCTAATCCATAGGGCAAGTAGGGTTTGAACTTGGACTTCTTCACTTCCAAACCAAATCAGATGTCTATATTATCAACTGTTAATGAGGTTTTATCTATCTATCTATCTATCTATCTATCTATCTATCTATCCATCCATCCACACACACACACGTGTGTGTGTGTGTGTGTGTGTGTGTGTGTGTATATATATATATATATATATATAATAGTACTCTTACAATATTGGGAAGTGGCCATAGCTTCCATCAGCTACAGATATAGAGAAACAACCAATACTTTGTGGTACACTGCATTTCCAAGTCATGCTGTACAGTAAATTAAGCCTCTGAGATATGCATTTTCCATTCAGGACACATTTGAATTACACTGGGCTTACTGGAGTGCAACTCTACGTTAGACTAAGGAGATCTGAACACTGAACTTTTATTCAGTTGACTTAGACAAATTTTCTTCTGTCAGAATAATTGTCCAGATATAAATTATGGTTTCAAGATAATACTTTGATATCACTTTACTAATGGTCACTGAAGTATATTCTCTTGCAACTCATTTTATTTTGATGAGACAACTGGAGGAATGGAACTGTGGCAAGGGCAAGAGAAACTATGTTCTGCAGACTGGCATGATGCTAAGAAACTTACAGAATTCTCAAATTAAACTGGCAACATGCTTTCCCTCAAAAAGCCATAAAAGACCTATTTGAGATTAGTTTAATTGAAAAATTATATGTCAACCAAAACCTTAACTACCATTTAGGATATTTATATCTATTAAAAAATATGTTTCAAAAAATTTTAAATTGATAAATATTTTTTGGACATAGCTGTTACTCTTTTTTGAAAAGATTAATAAAAATTAAAAGCTCACTTAAATTTCTAGTATAAAAAACTCTAAAAGATACATTTTTCCCTGTGTTTTTTTAATAAAGACAACAGATGGCTTAGTTTTTCTAAAACAAAGCTGAACTAAATCTTTCAAATGAACAAGTTAAAACTTGAATATTTTGAATTGTTTTAGTTTGTATTATAATGAATTTGTATCTGTAGCTCACATTGTATAGAAAAAAATCATCAAGGGTTTGAAAAACTGGGATAAGATGAAAGTCTATACACTATGAGTTACTATTTTCCTGAATTATCCAGATGGAAAGGTGTATCTTCCACTCTCTTTGCTGTGGAAGCCTAGCATTGGAGCTGCTCCACTATGGAAAGAGCTATAAAAAGGGCCTGTTTTCCGACTATTTCAGATAACTCAAGGACATTTCCACAAATTGTAGTCAAACTCACAAGTTCTGAAGGAAAGCTGTTATTACAGGGTAATCTCTGAAATTAGTTTACCTGGAGAACTCCAAGTAAGATAATCACCATGCGTGTGAGCAAACTGAGGCAAAAGTAGCGGCTGGAAAAGAAGGGGGAACTTCTAATTGTACCCACCTCTTTGCTAAGGCATCTTCAAAGTGACAGAAAGTACATAGGAAAATGGACAGAGCTTGTCAAAATTAAAGCCAGAATCTTTAAATCATGGAAAACAAAATGAGTTCAAACCTGGAATAACCACCTCCTTTCCATGAGTAAAATTCAATAAGATGAATGACAACTTTGACAGTGCACAGCAAACTGTACCTGGGACAAACAAACCCATGTCAGCCGAGAATGGCAAAATGGTTGTTACAAGTCTAAAAATCAGAGCAGGTCCCTAATGGGAGTTCAGCTCAAAGCATTCCAAACACACACACACACACACACACACACACACACACACACACACACACACAACACACACACAACACACACACATTGGAAGGTTTCTTTTCTCTTAAGTTGCTAAGATTGTAATTATATTAGGTCTATTTCACCTGAAGAGGAAGATGCTGGAATAATTAATGGCATCCTTAATGGCTTAAAAGCCTTTCATTATCCACTGAATTATAAAGTTCACACCAGAATATATAGAATTACAAGTGGATTTCTTTTCAGTTGAATATGTATGAAGCCAAACATTCCAACATTAGGATATGTAGCTTAGAATCCTGAAATAGGATACCTCAGGAGCTTATACCAACTCCCCACCCTAAGTGTTTTTAAGAACGACAAGTTCTGGGTTATCTAACACACTTAACACATGGGGTATACTGACGACAGACCTGTGGCAAATTGATACTCCCAAGATGAAGAGAAGGCAAATGAGGAAATTCTGGGGTTGTCATGACAATATGACTGATCATGACATCAGCAATTCCTAATTCCAAACTGTAAGGGCACTCCTAGAACACTCAAGCCATATTAAGCCCTGAACCGCCCTCTCTGTCCAATCCCCAACCTAACATTAAGTACAGTGGCAAAGAAAATGATATGCTAACCACAGGATTAGTATAAAAATCCAGACTCTTCTCAGAGAGAGAGGTAGGAAGAGGGAGATAACTTCTAAAGACATTAGAATGTTTTAGACACAAAAACACATATATTCATAGTTGTAGGCATAATATATGCATTAATATGTTACCATTCATAAAAATGCTTTATCATCCCATATAAGACTCAGAGATGTTGGCACATGTCTCCATAACTCTCTGTGAACAGGTAGGTTAGGCAACTTGCCCAAAGTCAGGAAAGCCAAAAATACAGAATTTCCAGAGAGAACTGTATAAGGGCTAAACTTTATATCCAACATACAACAATCATTCCACAAATAGTTTTTAAAATAAAGCTAAAATTATTTTAGTTTATTTACTTGTAGGAGGAGCATGTGATGTATATGTAAGAAGAGAGAATGAATGTCCTCTCTTTCCCATTATAGGTCCTGAAGAGTGAAGTCAGGTCATTGGGCCTGATGACAGGCACCTGTACCTTAGAGGCATCACATCAGCTCCCCACAAGTGCTTCAATAATGGAATGAGCACAGTTCTTTCTCCCTTTCTCTCTCTCTCTTTCTGAACACACTGGCTAATGATAAATGTCTCACATCTCTCTGTACTTGCCCAAATTCAAAACAAACTTCAATGTTAAACCACTTCTGAAAGCATACAGGGCCACACTCTGTGTTCTCTGGAGATCTTTATAAAGTAAAAATTTCAGTGTTTTATACCCTTACAAATTGGGGTGCAGTCAACTTTGGAGGGGTCCCCATAACCTTAGATTGCCAAGCAGTGAATAGTCCTTATTAACTTAACATACAGTCCTGCATCTGGAAAGTTTGGTTGGCTGAATGGATATCAAGACAAGCTAGCTCACATAAATAAGTCAATGGTAAAGTAAAGCTGTTTTAATCTGTTCTAGACCATGAATACCTAGATCAGAAAGAGCTAAATGTCAAAGAAGTGACCAAATCTTAAAGAATATATTTTACAAGTGTTGTTACAGTGAATCTTCACTTTAATCTGTAATTATTTGTGATTTAAAAGGAGATTGTAGCACATGTTGCATTTTGTATCCCTATGTGACGTTTAAAAAATGATTATTTGCACTTATGTGCACATGAAAGCAGATTCCCACAGACTCCAGAAGAGGCTGTTGGATCTCTTGAAGTTATAGGTGGTTATGAACTGAGAATCAAGTGTGGATCTTTTGAAACTATTCTTAACCACTAACAATCTGTCAGGGCTTGCCCTGTATGTGACATTTGAGGAAATAGAATTCGTGACAAAATGGTCTCTCTTGACCTTAAAAAAAAATCTTGCTTTTTTTAAAAATTTTTTTGATAAAAACAAGTTTCCTCACAGCTCTGGCACCAATGTCTTATAAATATTTAGATATTAACTCTACATCATGTAATCTAAGACATTACTGATTATAAGTGCCCAATGTTACTAAGACGTTACCATTAAAGAAAAAAAAACCAGGTGGATGACAGTAATTATAAGACATCATAACTTATAATGCATACTAATTTCAAAGAGCTTGATATTTGAAGAGTGAATCTTAGTATCAACAACATACAGTACACAGGTGTAGAGCATTCTCGGTGCGAATAGACATAGTGTCTTTTTCATTCATAACTTCAATTCTGGAAGCAGATTTTGTTAGACAGTCATTTTCAACCTTCCTAGGAACTAAGGGCACAGAGGAAATGAATCACATACCCAATGCTACCCAGGAGTCAGACAATAGCAGGAGGAACAGGCAGGGGCTTCAAGATGAGAACGCTTCTCCTACTCCCCCAGAAACATGTATCACAAAGAGCAAGCTAAGCCGTGTTTCCTTCCTTGGCCATTTCCTCACCATCATATCAGGTGATCTGTGCAGAATGTATCTATTACAGACATCTGTATAGCAAGAAAGACTAAAGGGAGTTGAACTGCAATCTGTTTAAGTCGTTGTCCAACTCTTCTCCATTAACTGCTATTAGTGCTTTGAAAGGTATAAGTTGCAGATATAGGTGGAGATGTAGCCATACCTTCCCTAGTGCACAGCAGAATCCCACCTTACACCTCTCACACATCCCTCCATCCACAGGACCTGGTGTGGCAGTCCTACCTTCCCTGGTGCACAGCAGAATCCCACCTTACACCTCTCACACATCCCTCCATCTACAGGACCTGGTGTGGCAGTCCTACCTTCCCTGGTGCACAGCAGAATCCCACCTTACACCTCTCACACATCCCTCCATCTACAGGACCTGGTGTGGCAGTCCTCAATCTTCCTAAAGCTTCATATTAGAAAAGCAAGTACTGTGTAACCAGGTTAAGCCTGAAAGAAGACATGTCTGAAATAGCTATCAAAGGCCTTCAGACTGAAAGACCATGAGAATGAAAAGCTATCACTTCACAGGCAAGGCAAGCCACTTACAGGTGGAGCAACTGCTTTGTCCTTGAAACTTTGTAGCATAGTCCTGCTATGTAAGGACTCGTGTATTCAGGAACTGACTGGTCTTCTGGCAGTCCCCCCTGGCCTCACACAGCTCTCCTTATCATTTCACTGCTGTGACCCACAAGAAAAACAAAACAAACTAGTTTGAACCAAAGCTTTAGGATTAGCTCTAAACTCCACTAACCTGTAAGCATTGCCCTATTACAAATGAAAATTATTACTATTCTAAACCTGGAAATCATCTTAAGAAATTAGTAGCCTACCTAACAAAAGATATATGCCAAGCACTTAACTCAGGACTTGTTATGCATGAAGTATTCAAATGTAAGTTCATAAATATGTGAATTAATGACTGAATAGTATCTTTTAAAAATATGCAAGTACAGGCTGAGGTTGCCATACAATGGTGGCAGTTTGTCTAATATAAGGCCCCGAGCTCAACACCCAGGGCTGTAAAAACAAAACAACTAATATGTGAGAACTGTCCAGATATGTGTGTCATTATTCTGTTAAAAACAAAGCTGCTTATCGGGGTACATGTTAAATCAATAACAAGCTAAACATCCCAGTCTCTTAGATAAAATTCCTCAGTAATAAAGAGTATCACTTCAGAGTCTCTAATTTACAATCTCTAAAATGATTTGAAAATATATCCTATTTTAGAGGCTCTCATAAGAACTTAGAATTCATGCACGCTGTGTGCCATGAAAATCATTAAATATATTCAACCACGGAATACCAGAAACACCGCAAGAACTGTTTTTCTGCCTTATCTATGTCTGCCAGTGTCACTTGTTTTAGAAAATCATAATCTAGGTTTCTGGTGACTAGATTATTTAAAGTAGGCACACAAACCCTAGTCGTAGAAAATTAGATGACTCATTTCACACTGTCATATATAACATTCAAAACATTCCTACCCACAAATGAGAATGGTCACATTGAAACTGAAAATGTTCATTGTTTCTACTCTGGTGTATGTTTGGAATCTTCCATAATTAAATAAAGTACCTCTTGCTGTGGGATGGTCTTTCCATGTGCTATGAATATGTGTTGCTACCATTGGTTAATAAAGAAGCTGTTTTGGCCTATGGCAAGCTAGCTTACAGCCAGGTGGGAAATCCAAGAAAGAAATGGGGAAGAAAGGCAGAGCTGGGGCAGATGCTGCAGCTGCCTGGAAGAGAAAGATGTAATAGAACACAAGTAAAGCCACAGGATGTGGGTCAATACATAGATTAATAGAAATGGGTTTATTTAAGATAAAAGAGCTAGTTAGCAATAAGCCTGAGCCATAGACCAAACAGTTTGTGATTATAAGGAGCTGAGTGGCTGCTGGACACAGAAAAAACTTCCAGCTACAATCTCTAGCTGATAGGACTTTACAAACAGCTGATGGGAATCCAAAATGTCTAGTAAAGTTCACTCGAGGAATTCCAGGCAATTCAGGTGAATTTATTCTTAGTGCTGTGGTATATATAAGAAGTGACCACACAGAAGGTGCCCATTTTTCCCTTTCTCAGCCAAATTGTCTCATAAAAAAGAAAAAACTATTTTTAAAAGTTCAGATATATAAATTATATAAGAGCCAATAGCGACACCATTTAGAAATGCATAAATCTAGGGGGTGAAATAAAGAGGATTCAGATAATTTCCATAATTGATGGCAATCCCTCTGTTTCTGGCTGTTTCTAAAGTAGAACTCTGATTCTTGCTGACTCTCTTTACTTTCTCCATGAGCTTTACTCATTAGACTCTCCAAAGTACTAACCTCTTCGGTTTTCTCCTGTGACCATTCCTTAGTCATTCTGTGTTTCCACCAACCAGTCTTTATTCATTCCAAATGTTCTAAACTTTCAAAAGAGCTTTTTTTTTTTTTTTATTACCTCTGACTACATCATTCTGCTTCCTAAAACACTCACCTAAAAGCTCTACCCTGACACTCCTGCCCCTTTACCTCTATTCCAGCTACTCCTCATTGTTTGGCTGCCCATGGACTGGCTCTTTCCTGGTTCTGAACTTTGCCAGGAAGCAGCCTCTCTTCTTCCATCCAACAGACCATACTCATCCACTCCTTTCTCTTTACCCTGTTGAAATCATGGCTTATGGACTGCTCCCCTTGAGCTTTTCCTGCTCTCATTTCCCAAGACTTTATTTTTTAAGGGCTGTCTTAATGCATAAATTAGCCCATATTACTACACAACACATTGTACATTATGAACTCCCTTGAGGAAACTATGCCAAGATACAGCATATACTCTGCACTATTTACTCAGTGGAAAGGCATCCAGCAAGAGATCAACAGTACATGTTCATTGACCTAGAAGCACCATAAATCAGTACCTTGTAGTTTCCTTGCCAGACCAGCACTCTTGAGAATCTCTGTAAACTCCCACTAGCCCCTGTGGCTCAGTTCTTAATGATTTAGGAACAGAACTGATAAGGACACACACTGTCATTTTAACATGAAAACAGTTACTACAGAGTATGAGCCATAAAGTGGTTACAGAGACACAAAAGATAGACACAGTTAACTTCCGTTTTCTTTCTGTCTGTTCTTCCATCCATCCATTCACCCACACAATCATTATCCAGCCAACCACATACCTACTTATCTTCTCTTACTATTTTTTTAAAAAAAACTTTGATATAAGATATATACAAAATACAGATTCTTGAACTAAGAGAGTTGGAAATAACTAAACATTTTCTTTCTCTTGAACAAACATTTACTTATTAAAATCCAAAATAGTGACAAAATTCATTTTTAGAATGATTGACATAACCAAGAATTATTTTTCTTCATGACCCAAATCCTTGAAACGCAATGGTTGATTTCTTTCAAAGCATCTACCTCTTCCTTCTTCCCCTTCAATACAAAACACCAAAGCTCTCTGAAAACCACTTTATCTCACTGAACCATCCACAAACTGCCACTGTCATAAGTAGCAAACAAAGTATAGGCTTTAAATAAAAACTACAAATACAAAAAAGACAAGTATAAACCTATTAGTTTAGCAACTTTCATCTAAGTCTACAGCTATACACAGGGAAAAGACAACACCTCCCTTATCATTTTTGTGAGAAAAACAATTACAAAAAAATGATAATTTTATTAAACTATAAAGATAAAGTATTATCTTTTATCATCAGCAAAGTCTACCTTCTCCAGATAATTTCAGGACACAGCTAAGATATTTTCATGAGTGATATTACTTCACCTAAAATTCCAGTCTTAGCCCTGCATCATATATATATATATATCTATATCTATCTATCTCTCTCTATATATATATATCTATAATCCCAGGATTCAGGAGGCTGAGGCAGGAGGATCACCAACAGTTTGAAGCCAGCTATATAGACAGTCCTTGTTTCAGAAGAAGAGAAAGGGGGGGATTAAAACCACAACAAAAATATTTACTATGATCAAGTTGACTTTATTCCAGAGATGAAAGGCTGGCTTAACTTACTCATTTTGTTTAATGTAATGTCAAATAAATGGACTTCAAGGACAGAAATCATAGGATTATTCCAATAGACACAGAAATGGCCTTTGAAAAACCCAAAATCACTTCATGATAAAAACCCTAGGAAGAATAATGCTAGAAAGCGCATACATACATCAGCATCATAGACTCTATTTTGAAAACCCACAGTCAACACTGTGTTAAATAGAGAAAAATTTGGAGCAATGCTGTGAAAATCAGGAATGAGATAATACTGTTCTTTCTTACTGTTCCTATTCAAAATAGTGCTCTACAATCTTAGCTCCAGCAATAAGACAAAGGAGGAAATAAAATTGATTCAAACAGGAAGAGAAGCAGTCAGACTGTCCTTGTTAGATGACGTGACTCTTCTTATGAGGCACCCTAAAAATCCACCACAAATCCCCAGACTTGTAAATACTTTCAGCAAAGTAGCAGATACAAAACAAATACACACAGATCAGCAGTCTTTCTATATACCAATGAAAAGGCCCTGAGAGAGAAATGAGAGAACAATTCCACTCATAGTAGTTTTAAGAACGTATTCTCTTGGAATAAACTTAACTTAGAAGCAGAAAGGCCTCTTCAATGAAAACTTTAAAAGTCTGATGGAAGAAATCCAGGAAGACACTAGCAAATGGAAATACCTCCCATGCTTATGGATGAGAAGGACGAATATTCTGAAATGACCCTCCTACCAGAAGCAATTTACAGATTCAATGCACTCCCAACCAAGGCCCCCATGCTACTCTGTAGAGAAACAAAATAACAATCTTACAATTCACATCGATGTTCAAAAGACACTAGATCTATCTTACCAGAGGGATTACTGTAACCTATCTCACAACAGAACACTCAGAAGGTCCAGATACATGTCCATAAAATTACAGCCACCCTGCCTTTATTTTTTTTGAAAGATGCTAAAAATACACTACATATAAAAGACAGAGTCTTCAATAAATTGATAGAGATAATGTCTACATGTAGAAAAGTGAAACTAGATCCTTATCTACCACTCTACACACACACACACACACACACACACACACACACACACACACACACACACACACACTCACTCTGAAAAGGCAGGAAATATGCTGCAAGACAAGACACAAATAAGGTCTTTTAAAATATGACACAAGTCACTCAAGACCAAAAATGACTAACAGGACCTCTGAAATCTAAAGGTACTGAAGGAGATGGTTGATCGAATCAATAGGAAGCCCACAAAATGTAAGAAACTCTTTGCCAGTGATCCATTCAACAGAGAACTAGACTATACAAAGAACTTAAATATAAAATCAAAAAAACAAACAACCCACCAAAAACGGGCCTGAGGCACTGTCTAGGTGGTTAAGAGTACTGGGTGCTCTTCCAGGTGACCAGGGTTCAATTCCCAGCACCCGTGGGACAGCTCACCACTATCTGTAATTCCAGTTCTGGGAGATCATGTGCCTTCTTCTGGCCTCCACAGGCACCAGGCACACATGCGGTACACAAACATACACACAGGTATAATACCCATGCACAAAAAAATAAATAAAATAAATGGGCTACAGATCTGAACAGGGGGTTCTCAGAAGAAGAATTGCAAATGGATAAAATAAAATTAAAAAATGCTTAGAAAGCATTTGCCATCATTGGCCATATTTGCAAATTAAAACTACATTAGATTCCAGTAAGAATGGATATCACGTGAATCCTTATTCACCATTGGTGGGAATACGCACTGGTACAACTGCTATGGAAATCAGTGTGGAGGCTCTCCCAAAAGCTAGAACTACAGTCATCATATGATCAACCAGCTGTATCCTTCCTGGGTACATATCCAGAGGACTCTGCCTTCTACTACAGAGACGCCTGCTCAGATGTGTTCACTGCAATTCTTTTTACAATAGCTAGGAAATGTAATCAGCCTAGACAACCATCAGCTGATGAACTGGTAATGAAAATGTGGCACGTATACACAGCAAAATTCTTGTTACCTTTGGGGAAAAAATAAAAACATGAAATTTGCAGGTGAACGAATATAACTGGCCAAACAAACAAACAGACAACAAATACTGAGTGAGGTGACCCAGACGTAAAGACAAATGCTACCTGGTCTCTTATATATCAATCCTAGCTCCAAAACTGTAGATTATTCTGGAGTACCAGGAATCGAGACTGGCATGAAGGATTCCTTAAGGAAGGGGGATAATATGACATAACTAATGTAAAAAGTAGGGAAGGAGGAGAATACTGGGGTGAAAGTGTTTAAACACAGAGGTAGGATATAAGGAAGATGAGGAGGGAAATTAACCAAAAATAGGTGTATAAAAAAATATAGAACACTACTACTTTATAAGTCAGTTTCTAAAAAAAGCTTATAAAATATCTTGCATGGCTAGATATTACTTCCTTCTACCAGGTATGGAGGCCCCTAAAACATTACAAACCATTGCCATTCCTCTTAGCTGTTGGAGAGAACTGTTTGATAAGACCCCGTGGAAAACACCACAGGATACAGACTAATCAAACTGAAACTGATCTAGAAGCTTCCTTCTTACAGATTTTGTAGTGCCAGGAGGTGTTCTGCAGAAAATCAGAGAAACAGCATCAATGATCTTACTCAATTTTGAGCCCTCTGGACTATGAGCACCACCTGCCAGGTAAGATATGCTCACTGTGGAACAGCAGCAGAGCACTCATGGGGTAATCATCTTTTCTGATTGAATTTGGAGCTTGTTCCCCATACTGTAAACCTGGCCTGTACCTCATGGAGGATAAGGTCTTAGACCTTAGGAAAAATTTACTGCCATTGTTTACCTAAACTGACATAATGTCCCTCCTGCCCATGATCAGATATTAGTGACTGATAGTTCTGGCAGAGGTATTCCTTGTCTTAAGTTATGTGCCCACTGTGAGCCCACGAGGCTCCCATATGTCTAAACTCATGGCTACATTAATGGCCCTGGTCAAACACAGTGGGCCCGCAAACAAAAGAAGGGAATGTGGGAAAAAGTCCTGTAGGGAGGAGAGAGAGGAAGGTTGAATATGGGGATGTGAGAATAATCAGATTGTATCATATACATATACAAAATTGTAAAAGAACAAACTTAATAAAATTATTTTTTTTAAAAAAATCCCAACTACCTAGAATAATTGGGACAAAAAAAAAAAAAAAAAAAAAAAAAAAAAAAAAAAAAAAAAAAAAAAAAAAAAAACCTAAACACTTCTACTCTTAGAGTTGAATTTCAAGGAAACCTACAATATTCACTTTCTCTCAGTGATTGACAGCACCAAGTCATCAAATTCTGAACTTCCCGTTCTTTTGTGTTCTAGCTAGGCCTGGAGGCACAGACTTGTAATTCTAGCTTTTCCAGAGGCTGAGGCAGAAGAATTTTGAGTTCATGATCTGTTGAGGTACAAAATGAGCTCTTGAAAAGACTGGGCAACAGAGTGCGACCTTGTCTCACAAAGCAAAGCACAGCTTGCATCAATTACTAGTAATTTGCTTGCCCATCATAAGGCTCTAGGTTTCATTCCCAATGCTGAAAAAGCAAACCAAAACAATTAATAAAATAAGATAGTGTTAGGCTTTATCATGTTAGTGTTTAATATGTTGAGAGATGTTGCTAATAAAGTATGTTAGAGTCTTCATTTTATTTATTCTTATACTATATTCTCCAACCTGGTATTTTTCTCATTCTCTAGTCCATGAGGTCACATCATCCCCAACAGCATCATCAACCTACCATTTCATTTCACTTAATCAATCTAAAGTAGCACAAAGCGCCTAAGAGTGTCGTTTCTCACATGTAGTGTCCACAGCTCTTCCAGAGGAGGGCTTTCTACTTTCCTCTTCAATTGTCAACATCCTCCCATGCAAATCAGAGAAATACCCACTTAAAATTTCACTAAACATTCATCTGGTTTCCGTTGCACCCTCAGTGCTCTGATGTATCCAATTTACTCATCTCCAAGCGTTCTCGGACCCATCCTTCACGAATCAACTGAAACCCTCAACTCTCATTGCCAAATCATGACACATCACCTGAAACTATTTATAGAAAACGCCTTCCGTTCTTTTTCGAATCCATTTCTATATTTTTCCACATAGTTTTGGTATTGCTCTCTATGCCAATAGTTTTTGAAATGCCTCTAGTTCTCTACAAGAGATAGCTTTTTGCCTTGGGTCCCTTACGTTACTTGTGTCCCTTACTTTAAGTGAAGTTCCCCATAACTGCTCCTCATCCTCATCTCCACCGCTCCACATTTTTTTTTTTTTTTGTCAAAACTGAAGAGATAGCTCAAGTGGGAAAGTGCCTGCTTTCCAGACATGAAGAGCTGAATTTCATCTTCAGAAGCCCTGTAAAAATGCCAGGCATGGTGACACACACAGGTAATACCAGTGCTTGGAAGGAGGAGGCCTGAGCATCCCCGAGGCCTACTGGCCAGTCCATCTAGCCTAATTGATGGTTTCCAGGCCAATGAGAAACCTTTCACAAAGAAGGTAGACAGCATTCCTTAAGGATGTCACTGTCCTCTGGCTGCAGTGAGCATAAGCAATACCTGTATGTCTTCCTTTTAGAAATAAGGAAAGACGATGCAATGGTTTTACCTGGACTGTTCCCTTACTTGAGGTTTTTTGTTTTTGTTTTCTTCAGCATAAGACAAGGAAAGAAGGCATTTCTTGTTACTTAAGATGTTTTATTCCTTTCTCCTTCACAGCCAGAGTTATTGAGTGATCACTCGGCAATAGATGCTTACACATAGACAGCTCACTTTCTAGTTACAGACCAGTCTAACCTCTCTCCTCCACAACTTCCCTCTGTCCACCCTGCATTCCTGAGCTCTGTATCCATGTCACCCACCTGCTTCATGGAACTCCCGGGAGTTTGCCTCTGCATGTTCTCCTCTACCCCCTCTCTCCACTGTTCCAGACCTTTCCAGTATATGATCTCACCCGTAGCAATCATAATCATCTCCACTGGACCAAAGAAGCCTGTGCGTGTGGTTCCAAGCTTAGCTTTTTGATCGAGAGCCAAACTCATCATGACCCTGCTCTCTTTGAGTTCTGTGTGTCCCCATCATCAGAATGTCCTCATTTTCCTCCCATCTCACCCCAACCCCAGTGCTCTTCATAAGAGCCACCAGTATTCATATCATATAGTACCGTAACTCAGGAATCAAAAGTGATTTTTAAAAATTGCCTTAAGAGTCTAAGAAAAATTGTATAATTTTGTAAAATTGAAAACAAAATTTTTCCCAACTCATATGGCACTCTTACTGCCCATTTTGCTTTATTTTCACACACAAAGTCTTCAGAGAAGGCTCTGAGGGAAAAAAAATTGGTCCTCTAATGAGTGAAAATACTCCTAAGTGAATTTGGGAATGCCGACTGCTTCCAAAGTGCAAGGGAATGAAAGCCCCATTAATGGGCAACTCTTGGATCTATGTGAACTAAGAGCTGAGTAGCTGAATTTTAAATTGAATTTCAACACAGCGTTTAGTTGAAAACTTTTAAATGAAAAGAAAAATCGCACACTTGGGTGTAATTATATCTACTGTCTACTCACTCATAAGTGACTATATATGTAGCAGAAACTAAAAAATTATTCTGCATAATGAATTTCAGAACCCCTATTCATATTTTTTAAAGTAAAAGGATGCAAAGGAATGAATAATTAAGGACTCTGCCCTGGTATTTATTTTCATTTTCTGAGCAACTAAAATGTAAAAGATCTGCAGTAAGAGGAAAGGCAGGGATTTTAAAGGCAAATATGGAGAGGATATTTGCTAGTCTAGAAGTACAGTTCAATGGTAGAGCACTTGTATAACATATGTAAAGACCGAAGTTCAGTTCCCAGCACCAATAAATAAGATGCTTGCCTTAAAGTAACTAGGAATTGCCATTCTCTTTAGAAATGATTACTATCAGGTGGCTTGACAAAAGTGTTCTTCAGATCTTACTAGAACTGAGAATGACTGTCCTAGCTGGCATGTGGAATTAACTCATCATAGCCATGCCTGAAGGTACAGTACTTAAAGGGAGCAGCATGGAGAGGGAGGATTTTCAGGCAATCCTGCTTTGAGTGGGAGATCCTAGATTCCCAAGCTCGCATTGCAATCGCTTCACCCACTGAACCATCTTCTCAGCCCTGACAGTAAATTCTTTTTTTGGGGGGTGGGGAGTTGTCAAGACAGGGTCTCTCTGCATCCTGGAACTTACTCTGTAGTCCAGATTGGCCTTAAACTCACAGAGATCTGCCTGCCTCGCCTCCCAAGTGCTGACACTGAATGTGTGCACCACCACAGCCTGGCTAAGTGAATTCTTTTTAACCTAAGGAGACAAATACCTTTTCCTGTACAGTTGCGTTTTTAGGTGTTTTATACCTCATTAACAGTTTCTTGAGTCAAAAGATCTCTTGAAATATTCATCTCTTAACCAGTTCTTCCTCAATTCATCCAACCGTGCTGATGAGTGACTGTGGTTGAGCCACTGCATACTGATACCAAGCACAAAGGAGGAGTAAAGTTGATGTTAAGAAAGAAGCAGTGACACAGGGTGACTCATGGGATTTCCACAGACTCCGGAAGAAGGAGAAGCCAGCCAGAGGATACCAGGAAACAAGGCAATTAGCCCCTGAAACCAGCTAAGCCAAGAGCCACTGGATAATAGGTACGGTAGGAGACCCGGAGGACACTGTTAAACTCTTCCCTTTAAAACCACACCTGAAACAAAGGCAGTTACCCAGTTGGTATCCACAGGGCCAGTGCTCACTATGCTCAGTCCCAAGACGGGGGAAGGCAGCAGGCTTACAGAGCTCTGGTTTCCTAACTCAGGTTCTGATTCTCCATATGCTCTTGGTACAGTCTCACTCCTTAAAGAGCATTGAGTCTCTGTTACAATCAGCATGTCTCACTAAACAAATACTAACAGGTTTGTGAGAAAGAGAAACAGAGTCTTACAGATGATTAATTTTAATTAATTAATTTTTGCAGTGGAAGGATCAAATTCGGGCTTCGTGCTTGATGAGAACACCCTCAGCCTTTATAGGTTAGTGCTCGCCAATCTTCAGTCATTTTAAAAGGGTTAGAATTTGACATCAACTTCACCGCTTGCCCAAGATGCTATTATTCTTTTCTTTGTAAACATTTAGTACTAAAGACACCAGAGTACTTTTACCTACATCAGTGAAAGGCACCACATCAATTTTATTTTAAAGGTTTTGAAAAAGAAAAAAGAGGCTCAGATTCTTCAACAAGAGTAACTAGAAATAGCACCCCCCTCCATAATACAAATTAACTATTTTCCTCAACATTAAAATGCATCCTTAATGTTTACATAGTTCAATGCCTTTATAATTTGATAGCTACAAGTTAATATCAATGGTGGCAAAGTTTTACACATTATATATGAATCGGGCTCTTTTGGTTGGAAACATACATATTTTATGTCAAAGGAGACTTTTTTTTTTTTTTTTGCTATTAGAAGCCAGTAGATTTGTGATGAGATGGTTTTTAAGAATTGTGTTATATTTGGGGAATGAGCATTTCCTGTCCAGATTTGTGCTGCCGCCTCATTCTGGGTGACTTCTAAACAACCTAGGGTCACAGTGGCTTCTCTTTAATTAGTTTCTCACTGCTGGAGGGAGAGCTGCTTCTCAAGAGGAAAAGAATCAAAATATATATAAACAAAGGTCTTCAAGGCAGTTTAGTAGTTCAGTAAAGTAATAAAAAAAATGTCTGGCTTCTTTGTCACCAAAGTTAGGCCAGAAATAGTTTTGCTTCCTGACAATTGAGAAAGCTGGAGTCTTTATGTATGTTGGTTAATTCTGGCTTACTGTGGTAAGACTCTCCTTCACCCTGATAACCTCTGGTGGAAATACTATCTGCTTAGATGACAAATGAATCCACAAAGAAGACATGCAGCTTGTTACATTTTTCTTAATGGAGACATCATATACTAAAGTTTGGCAGTATTAACAAAATGCAACATTCTCTTTAAAAAAATACAATATGTAGGAAAATAGAAGTTAATGGTATCCACCAGGTTTTTAAAAACCTATAATAAATATATAAGATGGCTGAGCAGTCCTGGAATATGCCTTTAATCTCAGCACTCAGGAGGCAGAGGCAGGCAGATCTCTGAGTTTGAGACCAGCTTGGTCTACAGATGAGTTCCAGGACAGCCAAGGCTACACAGAGAAACCCTGTCTTGAACTACCTTCTCCCCAAAAGTCTAAGATGACACTATATATAAATATATATGTAGAAAATCTTCTAATCTTATAAGACCAAAAACAAATACGTAATTGTACTCACCCACAATAAAGGAATGAATGAGGAACTAAAACTGGAAGGAAATAAATTTGCCTGAAAACAATGACATTTTTAAATTCTGAAAAACTTGACTTCATACACATTTATGTACATCTACCCGAATGATTATGTACACACAGATAGTCATTAGAAGCTATATGAATATAATTCCAAAAGGGAATTGCATCTTTAAAATGCAGTTTTAAAATAGAGAAGGAAACTCTTGCAAATAAGGTAGTAATGTGAATGAATACGGTTCTGAAACACTAGCTCTTCAGTTCAAAACACTTGCACTGTCTAGTGGTTCCTATTGGGTACTACTTACAAGGGATCGCCCCAGCAGGGCACCAGTTTCCTAACCGTGTAGTACACTCACCCTGCAAAATTGTGTCCCAGGCAAGATCAAACTGCTAAGCTGAATTTCATTCTTGTCTGGAAGTAACTTTTAGTCAATTGAATGCAGCTGTGAGCATAGACTACCGTTCCAAGAAACTTTTCCATGAGTGCGCCATTTTAAGAAATGCAAATTCACTTTCGTTATTTCAAGTCTGCACAACTAGAGTAGGAATGGGATCTCTGTTCTCTCTTAGTCAAATTAGATTTTTATAGATATTCAAGAGAAAAAAATGATGACTGCTTCTGAGTTGGGCAGTATAGCTTGTGTGCTTCTGTCAACTGTATATTGCAATAACTATCTTACCAGGTTGCTGTTAACAAATACAGTGCCTTTATTTTGTACGTTTTTTGTTGTTGACGTCCTGTTTTGTTCTTTAAAAATCAAAGTTATACTTAAACATGGTTTTTTCTTAAATGTCACTCTCTAGTACAACTCGGTTTCCTCTCTGTATTCACAGAAATGTAATCTGGCAAATAAAGGGGGCAGCCTCAACAGAGGAGGCACTGCCAGCTCACAACACCGGATGTAATTAAGACCACAAAAGACACACACTTGGTAATAAACGCTGAACTTAGAGATACTGAAAAGAAAAAAAGTCTAACTTTTGATTGGGTAGACTAATTGTTTTTAGTCCGTCATGTACTCCCAAACAGAATTTTAAGAAATTATTTGGGTAATCCCAGGTTCTATTTTCTGGAGATTTAAATACAAACAACAAACCCCCTAGGGGTTCTTACTTAAACACACACACACACACACACACACACACCCCACACACTGACATTCCCCTGCATTTGAGGCCAGGGGAACAGAGGGATGTTATTGTCAACCCACCAGGGGGTGCAGGCTATGTTGGATCAGCTTCCACAAATAGTTGGGAATGCTATTTTCTAAGAAAGGCTTTTCCTGTAGCAGTGGAGGGCTAGATCTGTCTACTGATGGGCAAGTAATACAGTAAGCAAATGAGTATCATTAGCTAACTTGAACAGTGGGATGGGCCAAGTGAATCTGGTTTTCCTGTTCCCACCCTTGCCACCTGAAGACTGCTGGTGCTGGTTATGAGTACTGCCTCTCCAAAGGCTCTGAGAAACCAAATGCAAGCTTTGTTTTTAAAGATGAAAGCCTAAGGTTTTGGTACCTCTATTTGTTGAAGTCTGACTACCGATACTCTGCAAGCTTCTCATTCCACCAGTACCTACTGCTTGCCAGCTGAAGACTTATGTTTTTAAATACAGTCATCCACAGAAACAAATAAAATGAAGCAAAAGAAAAAAAAAAAACCTGAAAAAACTCTCAAAACCCAATTCTTCAGAGAAAATTTAAAATTGATCTTAGTTATTTAAAATCAGACACCAGGATACTTTAATTTTTGTCAAAATATTTTTATTTAAGAGCATGAACTAAGAGAAGTAGCTGGCAGTTTTTACTCTTTAAGGGTGAATAGGACAGCTCCTTTGCTTTGGTGTATATGATTAATATTGCTTTGGAAGGTGAGCATGTGTCATAAGAGATTAGAAACCTTCTGCAACACACAGATGGTGGGCACTGGGGTAAGAACCGTGCATTTTTGAAACTATAGTTTATTTTATGTTAGTCCAGCCATTTTACTAATTCAAAGATCGTTGAAAAAAAAAATAAATACAAGAAAAAATTTTGCCACTAGAGGGGGTTCAAAATTGCCTTTGCAGCAAATACACTGTAACAGGAAAGTCAACATCTGGAGTAACATTAAGAATATAGTGCACTGCTTTTTCTTTACTTAGTGGAGATAAATTAAAAGTAGGGTCTGGTGGGGGCAAACCAGAAAACCCACTGTAAGTATGTGACGGTTTTGGGTGCAACTTAACAGAAAATGTCTAATCTCTGAAAGTGCTATAAACTGAATTTGATACTAATTGCTTGTTCATTTGGGAATGGAATCTTTTAGCTTCTCAAGCTTCCCTTTGTTTTGTTTTTGAGATGAAGTCAAAGGATGACTTTGAACTTTTGGTCCTTCTGCCTCAGTCTTAGCGTGCCCGGCTAACAGTAAGTTTTTGACAGTCTGGTGCTAGAACTGAAGTTCAGTGTTTTACGTGTGCTCAACAGACACTCTCAAAGGAACCCCATTCATTCTCCCAAGCTTTAACAACGCATTAGATGCATCGAGGTTGGGAACTCTCAGCCATACTTCAGTTTAAGGAAGTCTACACTAGTCTTCTATCTAGTTAGAACCCACATGGAGTGGTGTCTTGCAAAATGACATAGAGGCAGGCAGATCTCCGTGAATTTGAGGCTAGCCTGGTCTACAGAGTGAGTTCCAGGATAGCCAAGCTGCACACAAAGAAAATCAGTCTCAAGAAAACAAAAGGAAACAGCAGAACAACAAAAAATTTAAAATAGCTCTTTTTACTGGAGTACTTTGATCCTCACTGTGTATTTTGTAACTAGTATAATGATTGTCAAATAATCACTTATTGGCTAGGAACTATTCTCTTCTGTTTTCAATTAGAACTGACCTTCTAAAGAACTGTCTCAGCTTCTGCTTCTCCTGTGGACTAAAAAAGGAAAATCGCCTTTCTGGACCTTTGCCTTTGACCCTATGTACATCCCTAGTTCTGCCTTGACAAATGAAAATCTAAAAGTTCCATGTACTAAGCATTGGCATTTAAAGCAGAATTATAAACTAGGTTTTTAAATTTGAAATTACTTTTTCAAATCCATTTCTTGCTAAAGTTCATTGTAGTCACATGTTTTTCAACTCTCTTTCCTTGCTGAGTTCCAGTTCAACAAAACCAAACTGGCACCAAGCATAGGTCCCTAATCTTTTGGTCCGTTCCCTTTCTTCTCCTAGGTTACCTAGAGAGTTAGGGTGTCCGACATGGGCATACAGCTCCAGCAAGAAAAAGGCACTGAGATTTTCCCATTGCTGGCTGAGTTCTTTTGGGGAAGAATTATGTAGGGTTGGGAGGATGGTCTCTTGGAACTCAAAAGCAGTTTCCTTTATCTAGACAATAACACAATAAAGAACCAAAGGGAGAAAATGCTAAGTTAGATTTTAATAATAAACTAGGTGGTTTATCTTTGAGACACAACAGATCCAAGGTGAACACCTTGAAGCCAGCCTACAGGTCATTAGTCTACATCAGTATCTTTTCTGAAGAAACACCTAGTAGTAGAGAGGTTCTGAAGACACACTACTTCCTCTTCCATAATAGTCTCAGGGCAAGAAACGCACATTAAGTTCAAGAAGAAGCAAGATGGGCCTGCTTGGATTGGAGGCAGCTCCAGGGCGGTAGGGTAAAGGGAGCTGGTGGTGACCCTCACAGGTGACTGCTAGAGCAAATCTAGATGAAAAGCACTTTCCACTTTTTCAAAGGCTAATATTTGACCTTAGGCAGAAGGCTAAGTTGTTGGCATAACCTACAAGTCTTTAAGGATTTGACTATCCTTTTGCAGCATGGTCTTGTACCATTCTCTGCCTCATCTGTGGAGACACAGGTGTTCTGGCCTTTCAGCTCCTGCAGCTCCAGGGCAACGGAAACAGCATGTCCTTCACACTTGCACTTCCCCAACAGGTGTATCTTCCTCTGCCTCTTTGCCAGGTTGATCCTTTAAGACCCAGCTTCAGTCACTTCTGCCAAAAAGCCTTTCCACTCATCGCTTCAAAGTAGCAGCTGACTGTATGTGAGGTGTCTTGTGTGTGACATGCTGTCTGTGACATGCTGTGTATGCATAGCCTAGGCTGTTAATTTGTGTGTGCACATATGTACAGGAGCCAGAGGTGGACATCAAATGTCTTCCCTCTATCCCCCCCTTTAATTATCACTGAAACCAAAGCTGGATGATTTGGTTTAGGTTGACTAGCCAACGGCTCTAGGAAAATCCATTTATCTTCATCCTTCCTCTCAGTACCAGACACACTTGACATTTTACATGGAGTCTGGGGATCTAAACTTAGGTCCTCATGCTTATAGTCTTACCACATCATATGCTTAGAATTTTACCACATCATAAGGTATATATCTTCTTATGGATATCATTTATTATTTACTGTTTATCTGCTCCTGAAGAGAAGCAATTATAACAATTGTGTTTGCATTACACTGATTCTACTGGCATCTTGTACAAAACAGAGGGGTGTAGTTAAAACTATGCTTTGCTTTATGAATCTATTTTATTTCAGGAATTCAAAGTATGTGTCTTTATGAATTTTACATGTTATACAAGTATTTTTTTTTAATACAGAGGCAAAAAATTAGAAAAACACAAACACAAAGCCAGACTGATCAGTGACATGGCAAAGACCTAAATAATACCAGGGGAATAACAGAGTATACTGGTTTGGATGATATGTCCCTCAGAATCTCAGGTCATTGAATACCTCAGCACCAATTGTTGGCACTGTTTGTGGGGAGGGGATTTAGGTGGGGTGGCCTTGTTGGAATTTTGTTGGAGGCTTGTCAGGTTTTGGGAGTTTAACAACTGGTGACATTTTTTAAATTAGCTCTCTCTGCTTCATGTTTATGGTTGAAGACACTAGCCCTCAGCTTCATACTCCTGCCTCCATACCTTCTCTCTACCGTCATGGACTCTAAGCCCCTGGAACCATTAAGTCCAAATAAACTCTTTCTTCTATATGTTGCCTTGGCCTTGGTGTTCTGTCATGGTATATGAGAGGGAGAAAAACTGAATGAGAGACTAGAGAGAGCTTCTGTGAAAGAGACTCTGAAAGTGCCTGCTATAGCAGGTAAGAGTCATGAGTACTGGCAACCTACCAGCCACATTCCTGATATTAACTCTTGGTTTTCACCTGGCTTCCCAAACATCTTCATGAAACAGTGCAGCAGAGGTTTAAGGTGCTTCTTGAGGAAGTGGAAGTCATGAACTCTTAGGCGGTATAAATCCTCAACCTGCTATAGCAATCAATGACTGCTGTCTTCAGAGAAATCCAGAATAGAAGCCACAAGCCAACCCTGCCTAAGAAACCACCTTCCTTAAGTTCATATACAATCCATAAAGTATTTGGGGAGAATTGTGTAGGTAGTCTGGGGAATGAGGAGCTGGAATTTTGGAAGAAGGGACTGGCCACCACACTGAAGCTTTGCATACATCGATGTGCCCTAACTCAGATATTAGGAAACACTGGTGACAAACATTTCACTTAAGGACTTGGCATTCATGAGCAGACACAAAGTATCCTGCCCAGTTACCTAGAGCCAAGCAGAATTAAGCCAGGGATCTTGCCCCAACAGCCAAGTCTTCCATGTCTGTGAGCCATCCCCAACTGCCAGATTTCATTGGTAGGCAGCTACTCTTGGCGAGATAGGAAAACACCTTCATGTGTAAGATTTTGTTCACAAAAGCTCACTTTTAGTTTCACAATAAAATTCACTAACTTTGGCCCACTCTGGCAAGCATGAAGTGACATTAAGGTAAAATTTGGTTTCCTGGTTTTGCATAAATTATGTCTATATTAAAGTGGAAAACAGACTTCCGTTAAGGAAGGCATGTCTGGTGAACCACGATGCTTACCAAAAATTTTCTGATTCTGATCCCAAGAAATGTGGCTTGGCTTTGAGGACTGTTCTTTTTATGCCAGAGCTCTGTGGTACTATCTTAATGCCTTTCAGCAACCCTTCAACACAAAGTAAATTTCTGTTCCCAAGCATCAAAAAAAAAAATAAAATAAAATAAAATAAATAAAAAAAATACCAGTTTCTCAGCAGAAAGCTCCATGATTTAAACCTGGTAAAGAACACCTTGAAGCATATCTAAACCATAAGTACAGCACAGCGCAATCACCACTTTCTTTGGGTTGTGTGATAACGAGTCAGCGCTGAATCATTTTAATCTCACATTTTTATGACCTCTCTATTTAAAGTCAATATTTTAACTGGCAGTTATCAAGATCGGCAGAGATCTTGGATTAGAAATTTTGTTTAAACTGAGAAAAGGGCACATAGTTCTTCAACTAACTTTGATAAGAGCAAAGTTGCCCAATTAACTATGGGAAAGAACTCTGTCATAAAGTTTTTTAGAAATAATGGAACACTCAATGCAAGATGTGGAGTCGCCAGTTCACAAGAAGGCTTAAATGTCACATGACTCTATTCTGTTTAAGTGCCAAAGCAAGCAAGCAAACAAACCAGCAAATAGGACCTGAAAAAATGGTTCAGTGAGTAAGAGTACTTGCTGCTCTTGCAGAGGACCTGGGTTTGTTTCCCAGCACTCACATGGTGGTTCATAACCATCCTAACTGCAGGTCCTGGGGATTCAGTGCCCAGGGGATTCTGGATTCCAGCGGCACCAGGCATGCATGCGGTGTACATGTATAATGCTGGCAAACACTTATACACATAATAAATGGAAACGAACAAGTAAACACCTTTATAAATATTACTAAGAAATGCTCCATGTTAATTAAATTTTAAGTATTTATAAGTCTTAGTTCAGTGGGCAGATTTGTCCATTGAATTCCCAACACTTTTCTTAACACAATTAAATAACTCTATGTTTGCACCCTCGTTACCCTGGTGCTTAACCCGAGACAGAAGAGAGCAAAAGGAGACACTGAGGAAAGTCAACTGTACCATGTGTGTAGTAGTGGAGTTTCTCAGTCCCCAGGCGGCCAGAGGCCCAGACCCTGCTGCACCAGACCCCTTAACCACCAGCCGCTGCTGCTCAGGCCCCCAGAAATGACTCAGACGCTTATATTAACTTTATGATATTTGGCCTATGGTTCAGGCACATTGCTAGCTAGCTCTTACATCTTAAATCAACCCATTTCTATTAATCTGTCTGCCACGTGGCCCGTGGCTCACCTGTGTTCCTTACATGTTGCTCCTTGGGCGGCTTGCTAGATCTCCTTGACCCCGCCCTGCTTCTCCTACCTATGCTCTGATTTCTCCTCCTACTTCTTCTATGGTGCCTGTCATGGCCCAAAACAGCTCCTTTATTTAAAGATTGATATTCACAGCATACAGAAAGGCATTCCCACATCACATGTGCATTGAAAATACCTTGGGATATTGCTGTCCAGTATAATTTTTCTGTGATATGGGCGGACACACACCACACACACACACACACACACACACACATATATATATATATATATATATATATATATATATATATATATATATATATGTACCCTGGTTACATAGTTAATGTGACTGGAAACCTGTGTATTTTATTTTAATTATTTTAAATTTCAACAATCACAAGTAGCTTATCTAATTCTTGAAAAATGTAGAAGCAAACCATTGTATAGGATTAAATATAGCAACTCTTTTATGATTATCAAAAGTCTTGAATTATTTTTATTTTAAAATTACCTTCTAAAAGCCTTCTCAAATCTGTCATGAAGAAGAATTTAGATTGCAAGAATGAAAGAACTATTAATGGGGAGTGGGGAGTGAGAGGATATCACAGTTCTCAGAAAGAGCCCAGGCCTGAGTCCTGTGGCTGCTCTCCCCTGTCACTGCCCTTCCCAGAAAGCAGACATTGGAAGGGGACACTTTAGCTAAGGTGGTTCATCCTGACCCAGACCCAGAATCAGGAGAAGCAAGTGGAGCTTAAAAAAAGGTAGGTATTGCCAGCCACCTCTCAAAATGACTGGGTATACTTTACCATGCTGTGGCTTAGTTAACTTGTTATGTAGGTCATGCTGGCCTTGAAATCACAGAGGTCTGGTTGTCTCTGCTTCCTCAATGATGCCTTTAAAAGCATGCAACACCATATCTTATTGTTGGAAATATTGTAATGAGACTGAGCCCCTTGGAAGTGAGATCATCTATCTGTCTGCCTAACTATCTTTCAGTCTGCCTGTTTGCCTATTTCTCCATTTATTTGTCATCTCTCTAAATAATTTATTTCTCAGCTTTTGCATATCAATGCTCTAGTTACCTGATTATATCTTATGTATGGCACTAAGTACTTTTATTCAATTAAGCTTTACACACACCATTTGATGGAGGCAGAGAATGAATAGTTCTCATTTTATTAAGAAGAAGACTTGAAGCTACACTGATGGGTAAAGGTGCCTAGAACATTTCTTCAGAGAACTAAACTCTTATGAGTTATAAGACACATTTTATAATTAGTATGCAATAGAAATGCTGGGTATTTGTACAATCAAGCCTTAGAGTTGTCTTTGTATTTGATATTTTTCATGTTAGAATTCTAGTTTTATTTATTTACGTATTTAGGTTTTTGGAGATAGGGTCTCTCTGTGTAGCCCTAGTTGTTCTGGAACTTTCTATGCTAGCATTAATTTTTTTCTGCCAAATAATATCATTGTTTTTAAGACAGCTCTAGATATGAGAAAATGAACTTGTATTATCCCTCCAGAAAAATAGAAAGAAATGTAAGAAGAAGTTGACCGAGATATAATGCTGCAGTATCAGAAGTGGGCCCTGGCCTAGACTAAATTAATTTTGTCTGAATTTGTTCCCAATTAAAAATGCATTCATCAAATTGCCTAAAAGACTTAGTTAAAATACATACATCAACATTCCACCGTAGAGGCAATTATTTCATAGGTATAAATAACTGTAAGCCAGTTGAGACGTTTGATCAACACTGGATTTATAACCCTGTGCAGTCCACCCACTAAGAAGGGTTGCATAACCATCACAGAAGTGAGTTAAAATTAGCAGTTTCTCTAAAACGGTTAGGCAACACATGAAAATAACTTGAGTAGGTGATCTCCAAGTGCCACTGTGGACTCCTCCTTTTTAGTCACTGGCATGCCACTGCACCTGTATCAGCTTGAAACTTGGCTGGCATGGTGGCCTGCTTTGACCAACAGACAGTAAGTCACATGTACCTGGCAGCTTTAACTCCTTCCTCTTGGAAGTAGCCACTAGGTAAGAAGTGACAGACAACAGACTACCTGTGTGGGGAGAGAGCAGATAACAGCAAAGCCAGACAAAACAGCAAAACCTGATAAACGCTTCTACCTTCCTAGCACATTCAAGCTCTTTCTTGTAGCTCTGGGCTTATTTGTTTGCTTGCTTGTAACAAGCCATTGCCATTTTGAGCAGGCTGGCAGTGAAACCCCCTGGATTCCAGCAGTTCTCCTGCTTCAACATTCCAGGAAGCTGGAAGAACAGAAGTGTATCACCATCCCATGCAGCTTTGAACTGCCAGCTGAATGTAGCTGAGGAAACTGGCTGAATGTGGCCCACTGGCATGCTCCAGCTCACCGCATTCCGAACGGGCAGACACTGTCTAAATTTCTGTTCCTGAGAACAATTACAATTGTCTTAAGCCACAAGGCTTTGAATTGATGTGTTGCCCTGTGTCTTTTCTAAACGTTACTGCCCAACTTGCCATGAACATTTTATTCTTGAAGTAACCAGGAAGATTGAGTGGTCTAGTTCCATTCAAGGCTACATGGGGCTGAATGCATCTCTGAGTGTCATGGACATGCAAAGCTCACCCTCCAGGTTTCTTGCTACACAGGTCTCATTTTTATTGTCAGCAGCAACTAAAATACATAAAATAAGAGATAATGGGTTCCTGGGAAAGCAGAATGTAATCCTTCAACTACTTAGGAGGTGTTCAGAGACAAAGGCTGGGCTTGAGGGGTTGGGAGGTAGTGGCCAGATAAACCTAGCAGCCAGGCCTCCCGTCCCTGGAGCCCACCCTAGAACTCAACCTTGCCCAACCCACATGCTACCTGCTACCTTTTCTTCTCATGCCAAGAGTATTAGCTCAGAAGTAGGGGCATTTTCCACAAGTGGATGCCTAGGTAGATTAGTGCTGATTTATGCCTCCATCTTATTTGCTGTGGAAGAGAAGGCTTTTTTTCTCTACCATGAAATTATGCAGGGAAAAAACTATTGAAATTGACAAAATTATAAGCAGGAATATTATTTCTAAAGGGGGGGAGACAAATTAACTAAAGGCACCTAAAATGCATATTTGCTTTGAAATTGAGGTATTCTCTAAGCTGAAACTCACATTCAAGCTCTCAGTCTATTTAAACTCGACCCCTAAAGAGTGTGTCTAAAGCAACAAAAGTCCCCTTACATAAAAAAGGAAAGGAAAATGACAAATTGGCAGTTGGTGTCCTAAAGGCTACCGCCCAGAGGTCGCTGAATGCTGTGACACCTGGCTTCTCTCATCAACCCTGCTACTTTCCTCATTCATTCCTTACATAGCTTGAAGCTCCAACGGAGCCTTTGAAAGGTTCCTTACAGGCTGTGCTCACTGTCCTGTGGCCGCTCCCAATTTAACACAATTAGCAAGACTAGTATCTAATCCATAAAAAACTGAAATATAATCCATAAAACAAAGGCAGCCTGACGCCTCACTCAATTCAAAAATTGCCAGTTCTGTCAAAAACGCCAACACTCCAATCCAGTATTCACCACACACAATCTCCAGTTCTTCATCTTCCATCAGTAACAGTGAAAGGGTAACAGAGGTTGAAATGTGACCAATTTGTAGCTGACAAAGGAATCCTGAAATGTCTATAGCAATATAAACACAGATAGTGTGCAGATGAGGCTTTGGTCAGCTTTGCATGGGTTTGATGGGCATCACTCAAATATGTAACACAGGACATGTTCACATTGTGAGGGCTGTAGGTATAGTGGAATGGTCTATGGCACAGGTAACACAAACAGCTGTTGCTCTAAAAACAATCCTGCAGGGATGTTGAAGAGATGGTTCAGGAGTTAAGAACATTGGCAATCCTTCCAAAGGATCTAGGTTCAATTCTCAGCACCCACAGGACAGCTCACAACTCTTCTAGGGATCCAACACCCTCACACAGGCATACATGCATACAAAACACCAGTTAATTCTCATTAAACAAACAAGAAATAAATAAGAACAATCAGGCACCAAAACCAGTGCAGGACCCAAAGGATACACTGATGCTATGTTAGATACTTCCTTATTTAACCGCTTTAGGACCTAGGGGGAAAATCCCTGAGGTAGTTTTCAAATGCCTCCTAAAATACAAGAGGATTACACTGTCTCTTTCACTATTATTCCTGTGATCAGGAGGGTCACAAGAAACACAAAACACTGAGTTTCGAGAGAATCTGGACAAGAAATAGGAAACACCTGAGCACTCCTGCCGCTCCACCGTGGTGGGAGGAGGCCACTTCGACTCTGACACACTCTCTGGCTTGTCTTCTCCCCTTCACTTTTCAAAAGCATTGAAAGAATTTAGAAGTTCAGAATACTCGGTGCTCCTTGTAAGAGACTCTGTGGGGGAATCGAGTCATATAAATTCATTGTCTATGCAGACAAAAGGCAATCTGTGAAGGATCGATACTTTCTGGTAACCGGGAACATAAATTACTCTTCTGTAAAGAAGCCTTTTGCTCCACTTCCGGAAGGAAGCCAGGTCCAACATCTCCAGCCTCATACAAGAGGAACAGCTAAACTGATCCAAGACCCCTAACTTCAGGAGGCTCCTACCTCAGCTTCACCATCAATTATGTTCTGGGCATCAACTTCCAATCAAGGGAATGAGGATCCTCCCAGGCTCCGAATACCACCTTCTTCTCCAAGTGAAGCATTAAAGGTGCCATCTTTACTGCTGGCTACCCTGTTCCCTATTCTCTCTCCTTCCCCCAAATCTGTTCATTCTAAAATGGCTTCTCAACGATGTCCCTGGTACTGAAGTCATATTGTCAATTTCCTCAGAGGTTGTTGGTTCAAGGTTCCACTCGCCTCCCTCAGAATCTCTCAAGTTCTCCTGGTACCACCGGCCTTCTATGGAGTCATATGTAGAACACTTTCCCATAGCCCTAGTTTTCCCTCAATATTCATCAGTCAGCAATTGTTCCAGTGGGGGAGAGGGATGAGACATTTAAAAGACACCGGCACATAATTAACACAGAATGAAACACAGATGAAGTGCTCAGTTGTCATTATGCCAACACCATTCCTAAGGCATGGGGTGTTTTAATCTGTAAGATCCCCTTCATTTTCATTTGTGTATACTCCTTCTCCAACCTTTCTGTGACATCTATCACCAGAGAGGAGTTTTGACCGGTTCAGATTTCATGTAAATAGCATTTCACATTAAGGATTTACTTTTTTGTAATTGACTTCTTTTATCTGGATGTCTTCCAGATCCATCAATGTTGTTCCTTCAGTGTTCTTTTTTATTGTTAAGTAGTATTCCATTCTCCAGTCCATGAATACTCAAACCAGATCATTCTCAGCTGTGCTTTTAAAAGTAGGCGTGACAAACATTTCAATAAAGTTTGTTTCAGAGATGTATATTACAATTTCAGTAGTTCATTAAAAAGCCTGTGAACACGTCTATAATGAGGTTAATTTACACTCCCACAATGATTGGATATTGCCAACTCTAGGTCCAAATGATATTGGGCACTGTTTTGTTTTCCTTGTTCATTAATTTATTAATGAATTAATTAATTTATTAACTCACTGATTACTTACAAGTTTTCTTTCGGGCAGTAACTATTAAACTCTTTGATTTTTTTTTTTTTTTTTTTTTTGCATGAAACAGAGTCTTACTGGTAGCCCAGGTTGACCTTGAACTTGAATTCCTTCTAAGGAAATCTAAATTGTTCTGGGATACTAAGCATGTGCTACCCCACAAAGCAATTCTTTCTTAAGGTATCTGTCCACAGTGTAGGGGATAGTGGCATCCAGTATTTGCACATCTCAGCCTACAAGAAGCATGGGCCCACATGTGACCTTATTTTCTATTGTCGTCAATACTCTAGTGGGACCAACCACCTTAGTGTTGAGAAATATTCTAAGGAGAGGTATTTAAACTGTGTACTAACTACAGCAGCTAGAGACTCAGCTGTACAGAAATACTTCACTTTGATTTTATTTTTAAAGCAAGTTCTCGGATATAAAAAGACTTTCAGCCTTCTAATTTTAGTAAAGTTTTATAATTTGATTCACAAGTATTTAGAATGAAATGTTTATAAGTGTGAAATATCCATGATTGGCTCATGTACCAAAATGAACTAGAGAGACAGCCATGGCCCCAGCTCGGGGCAGCATGATTCAGAAGCCAAAAAGGACAGCTGTTTGCTAGGGATGAGTGCTGGCAGAACTCATAGGCCCTTCTTCCTTCATCTTCTTCCATAAAAATGAAAGAAAGAAAAAAAAAAAAGCCTGCCTGTAAAATAGATGTGACCTTGATTTAGGCTGAAAAAGAACACTGTACTTCTCCAGCCTTGGAAGATTCCAGAAAGGCTGGAGACTCGCTGACAGTGTATAGTGCAAATCAGGAAAAGAGAATTCAGTCTGAGAATCAGTTAAGTATGCTTCCTCTACCTTCTCAATCTAGTTCACATTCTGGTCTGTATCTAGTTCAATGGAAGAAACTGAAAATTGGCCGGTGAACTAGGTCACTGCCGCTTATGGGCAGTGCTTCAATGTACTATCAACTGCTTCCTACTATGCTCTCTAAGACTCTACATGGAGGGATCCTTGACCTTGTCCTTCCTACCAGAGTCCAAAGATGGCTGGATGTCTTATTCTGTTTGGGATACTTGGAGTTTTAAAGTAATCTTCTTACTTGTTCACTACCATGTGTTCTGTTTGATCATACCAGTATGAAAGTGTGTGTGTGTGTATCTGTGTCTGTGTGTTTGTGTGCATTAGAGATAAATAGAAATCAGGAAGAGTAGGAAATTTATTTCCTACTAGGAAGGCTATATCTTTGTTATTTTTGTAGAATGTGCACATTGTGATTCTAAAATCTTTAGGACAGAGGAAGTCTTGAAATTGCCTGGAGAGCCAGGATTCCTCAGGGTCACAGGCTGACTAGATCAGCCTGGTGGGAGCAAATTCTTTGTAAGAATGTTATACAACCAACTACACTTGCTTCTTTTATACTTATGCATCTATCAAGATGTAGGGGAAATTTTCAAAGACATATGTGCATCACTGACTTGGTTAACCATTGATATAGAAACCAAGTACCTGAAGATCATCGTCACAAAAATTTCAGCTAAATGCTTCACTGCTGAGTCAGGTGTTTAGAATACCTAATACTTAGTGTATAATTAATAAGTACCTTATACTGGTCTGGATATCCCTGTATGTCTTAACTCATTTACTCAACAACAAAAAGGGGGGGCTATAAACAATATCTTTACTTTCAGTGTACAGAAAACTGAGTAACAGTGCAAATAACTTGACCTAAGTATTTCCAGCTCAGGCAGTTTGACTCCAGACTATGCAGGTCATAGCCTCTCCTGGCATTCACCTTCTGAAGCCGGTATCTCCATTGGGGCGGTGCTTAGAAATCGACCTGCAAAGATGCAATGAGGTCGGGTGAGGTCCTAAGACTTGTATCTTAATACTGAAGGACCAGGAGACTTTTAGGAGGTAGCGGGGAGAGAAGAATCCCTTGTGTCTTTCTCTCTTCTCTTCTTGTACAGACACACGGCTATAAAGAACACCTGGAAGTCAGAAGGACGGTCCTCTCTCAAAAGAATCTGCTGTCACCCTAATCTTGAACTTTTAGCTTCAGAATTTAGAGAAAATAAACTTCTGCTGTTTAAGCTACACAATCTATAGCAGATTGAATCAATACACAATGTGGCAATCACTCTTCCCAGTATCCCCAGAATAAGAAACAGCATAACCATGAACCTTTGTTTCACCTACATATTCTCCTTGTCTTAGCAAACTTTCCCTGGGTACCCCTTGATACAGCCAAGAAACTGAGTCTTATTGGATTTTAGTATTATAAATATTCATAGGTATTTTCAATATTCATCCTAATACATGCAGCTTAAGATATGTTTACTACATTGATCTTTGCAAAAGAAACATAAAAGCTTCTGATCAATATAAATGTAAAAGTTTCTGGTCATATTAGCCATATTTTTTAGCATAACTAGATTTTCAAGCAATGGCCGTGGGGCTAAAATGGAATAACAATGAAGCCCTTAAATGGTGGTTCTTTGAGTGGTCCCATTTATTAAAAATAATCACAAAGCATACTAGTGATGCCAAGCACCTGGCATTCTGAGCTTGTGAAACGAATTATCAGTGTCTAAAGGTCTTTGTCAACTCTAACATCTGTAAACATTTAAGTGATACTGAGTAGATTCCATAATCGGATCTGCTTTTAACTGTGGAAATCAATGCAGTTATTAAGAAGCTATTTGAATAATTCATGTTGAAAGAGGAGGCCTTCAGAGTAGCTGTAATGTGTTTGCATCTTAATGGTATTTTAAGTAAAGTTGTGTCTTGCTACAATGCACAGTTTAGTAAGCAAGACTGATTCCCCATCCATCAATTCAGAGGTGGTGATGTGAAATTCTGAGAGTTGCAGAGGAGGGTCTGAGCTATCTAGCTTTGATTTAAAAAAAAAAAAAAAAGGAAGTTAAGGAAGAGATTACTCCCTCAGATCCCAGAGGAAGATGCTATCTGCCTTTCATTCACCCACTGCCTGGTTCTTGAGATCTGACACTGAGATGCTCATCAGTGGTATCATTGCAAGGTCATTCAGCCAAGTTAACCAGACTAAATGCACATTCATCACTTCCAGTTAAAATAAATAAAGAACCACATGGTTAAACATTTGGGAAAATATAATCTTTTTTCTTTTGGGGCAGCAGTGTTCTTCAATCTTATATGAAATATTTCCTTCACCCTAAAAACGAAAGCAACATCAACCTTCAAGAAGCTTTAAGCTTTGGACACGTATCATAGAATGTGAGACTCACAAGCAACATTATCCTCGGTCATCCCAATCCCTTATCTTATCCATTCTTTAAAGTACCTCCTTGGTTGGAAAACCAGTCCACCTGAATTCTTCCTCATAATAGGGCTCCTGGCTACCATCTCTCCAAGATAGACCAAATGCTCTTTGGGCAATTAGCACCTCAGGCTGAACCAATTCTGTCAGCCCATCCTACAACAAGTTTGTTGACCTTTGGAGACACTCAATCAAGCCAGAAGAACCTCTGCTGTCTTTCCAGTGGATGGTGGAAGACAACGATCATACATAGCTTTTTGAAGTTTCAGTATTCAGTTAATCCCTGAACTGGAGGAGCAGAGAGGAGCAGATCTCTGAGTTTGAGGCCAGTGTTTTCCTCAGAGTCAGTTCCAGGATAGCCAGGTTTACACAGAGAAATGCTGTCTCAAAGCGAACAACCAATAAATAAAAAAATTAAAATAAAAAAAATCTCCATCATAGTTAAATTGCTTCTAATATAAACTGAATTACCAGAGCCCAGTCAGCTACTTACAAGCACCCTCCTACTCTGTACTCCCAGGTCTCTCGATTCTCCCCCTGTAGCTCGATTTTCACCTTGAAATTTCCACATTTTCACCTTGACTTCCCTAATTTTTCCCATTCCTAAATTTGCCCCCATTCCATGCACCCTGGCCACTACACTCAGCTACTTACGTTAAGTGGAAATTTCCAAGTTTTCTCCCTCTTAAATAATCCTCTTAGCCTGGAACATCCTTCCTCCTCATCTTAAAACAACTAATGCTTCCTGCAGGCAGGCAGCCTGAGAGTGAAGAGATGATGTTCTCAGTATAGCCTAACTGCTATCAAAATAATCTTCAAAGGGGGCGGGGGTGGTCTACGGTGGACAGGGATGGGACGGGACACGACACCACCATCGCTTTTCACTTTTATTACACTCCAGTATTGTTGAGGTGTTGAGACATTTTTAAACGTGTGTTGGTGAGTGTACACGGTCTCTCAGCCTCTGGACTTCAAGATCAACTTGGAAAAGTTAACAATCAGAAATGATTGTGGACTAAGATGTATGTTACTTCTGATCATACCTACTCAATCACAGGGCCCCAGAATGACTGCAGAGAAGGCTGGGAAAGACAGCTACAGGAGGAAAATATAACAAGGTTGCTGCTCCACAGAGGTTTTCCAGGAAAGACACTGCTAACTGATCTCATTAGGGCTGGTATTATAAAGAGGGGATAAGAAAACCCTACAGCACTCCATTATAAAAGGGTAGTTATATAAGCATAAGAAGACTTGCTATACTGAATGGTAAAATTCTACTTATTCATGCTCCCTGTTGAAATGTGAGTTCCTGGCAAGCAGCAATGTGACTCTTTCTTCTTCTTTTTCTTTTTCCTCGAGATAGGGTCTAATTACATAGCCCGGGCTGACTTTGAATTTATAATCTTCCTGCCTCAACCGTTTAAGTGCTGGGATTAGCACATACATACCACCACAACCAGCTTGGCAATGATTTTCCCTTTCATATTACCCACATGTAGCAAAGGATATTCCTACAGCAAGGTAAGCTGACGTCTGAGAACTAATGGGTTGATGAATAAGTCTCAGGTGCTCTTTCTGGACTCCTACCTAGTCTGCTGGAACAGTACTAAAAGATCTGAAGATCAAGATGTGTGCACGGCTCCTCCAAGTACCGGGAACCAAGAGATTCTGCAGGATCTCGCTTTGTGGATTGAATGATGCTGGGAAAAGCATGGGAAGCTGAAGCCATTTCCTCTTGGAAACTGTGAGCTGAGTCTTACTCACCAGAGTCCTCAGTACCTAGCCCTCTGAGAAAGTATATGTTAGATGAATACATTTAAATCTGAAAGACATTTTTGTAAGTCAGTAAATAAGATCATAGCACTAGTAATTTAATTTCAAGCAAAAAGCAGCAACATTTAATAGAAAGACCAGGAAAATGATATAAAGAGGTCTTTTACTATGGCTTACAATAATTATCTTTATATCCCTTTAAAATACAATCAGCACACAAAATTATTCTCATGGTATCAGCTGTAATAAACCTTAGGCCAAGAAGTTTTTGAAAGCTGTATGATTTTTAATTCAAGTCTTTTGACTGGCTGCATTTGATGACATTGGTTGAACAGATGCGGGAAGCTTTTACTTTGAACTGAATCCGGGCGAGCTGAGATAGCATCAGGAAATTAAAAAGGCAGGAAAGGCTGTCTTCCTTTCCTGGTCTAAAAATAAGCAAGAAGACAAGGGTAAGAGTGAAGTGTTCCTGAGCCAATATTTTGCAACTTGTGTTGACCTGTCTTGAGGACCTTTCTAAATACAGTGCCTGGGTTATGTTGTTAAGGGTGGAAGACCCTCAAATGTCTAAACCTACAAAAACAATCATAATATGTTTCTTCTCTTGATACTTCATATTAACTATTAAGCGACAGGTACTTTCAAATATTTTTGCTTGTGTTAGACTAACTGAAGTGTTTGTTCTCTGGATGCTGATGGTGGCAATCAAAGCATCCTGATGCAGAGAACCAGAGTGTTCGCCTTCTAGAAATTCATCGTTTTTATCTCCTTCGGTAAATAAAATAAAGAAGCAACAGGTTCTGAGCTATTCCAAACAGCATTTGCTTTAGACTTAAATTTGCATTACAATATCAACATCAATAATTTTCATTTGAGTGTTTTTTATTAACAACTTCCAAATCTATTTTAACTCAACCACATATGGCAAAATAAGAAAGTAAAACTTCAATACACTGATATAAAATTACTTCTTATGATTTCTATCTAGTTTGTCCTCAATTTATAAAGCATTTGGTTCAAGTTGGATGAATCAAATCTATGTTTAAAATGCACTTGAACCCTGTTAAAGAGACTGCTTGTAGAAGGTAAGAGTGGGTGTTAACAGACCTAGAGGCCTTATCTTCTGGAGCTATGTAGGGATGTAGTCAAGAGTCACCAAGTCAGAAGCATCTGAGAAGGCTTCATGGGATTGTGAAAAAGCAAGATTTTTTTGTCCTAAGAAATACTATCATCCTGCCTTCCTTATCTCCGAGTCTCATGGCTGTCTGTTCCATGGAGCCAACAGTCTCATCCTGTGTGTGTTTTAGCAGGTCATAGCAGGTCATTGTGTGATGTGCATAGACTGACCTTCTGATGGAGTAGTGACCATGTACATAGTGTGTGTGCCAGAAATCAAGCTAAGCATTGGCCAGGATAACAGAGGAAAAAGGCAGTATGAAGAATTATTCAAGACGCAGACAAAATTACTTTGCAAATGCAAAGTTTGTATACAAATTATATGCAAAGCTTCTGGTGTCCTGGGTGGATAGAATTAGATGTAAAAAGAAAATAAAAAGGAATAAACTTTAAAAATTCCTCTGGATCCTTCCAAAAGCCTCTTCTCTCACTACCCTAAGAACATTATCCTCTTTATCCACAATTTTTAACATTTTCCAAGTTTTCTCTACTAAGCATCTATTACCTTCATAATAAAAAAAAGAAAATATATCAAATGTGATGCTCCCATTATTTTTTTACCTGCAACTAACTCTTTAATGCTACGGCTTTTTGCCTTGACACCTGACACTTCCCATTTGTAACTACTCCAATCTGAAGGTTGTCTTGGAAAGGTTGTCCCACAGAGAGCTTGTCATGCTGTCCCCTCAACTCAGATCTGCTCACTCTCAGGATTAGAGCATGTGGAGGCCTCTTCTTCTCTATGACATCATACCCATGATCCTTAGCAAAACCATCCAAATGGCTCAAGACCAAAGCTTGTCTATTGTTCCAAGATCATTTCCTGCCACTCTGTGCTAACCCGCACACCCACCCCAGTCACTCAGAACTTCCCACAATTATCCAAACACACCACACACTCTGATGCCCCTCTCTCTTGGCTCATTTCCCTTTTTATGTCAAGAGTCATCTTTCAGCCTCAGCATGCAGCAAAATTATACTGTTCCTTTCCCAACCCACTGAACTTTAGTGTAGTGGGTTTATGATGTTACATTGTAAATAATTGTCCTGCCTATGAGTTTAATAAAAAGCACTGATTGACCAAAGACAGACAGTAAGTGTGAGTGGGGCTACCAGACTAAGAAAACTCTGGGAACAGGAGGAACAGAACAGAAATGCCACAGAGACTCCAGAGTTGCCAGACAAGCTAGCAGATGCAGAGGACAACTATGCTGCTCTGAGAAAAGGTACCGAGCCCATGGTTGAACAGGATAAGAGTCATGGGTTAGTTTAAGGGTAAAGAGTTAGCAAGTTATATGCCTGGACCTTAGGCCGATCAGCCTAAAATTAATGTAAGCATCTGTGGGTCTCTCCGGGTCTGTGGGTCTGCGAGTCTAAACCTTAAGGCTAGGCCCGAAAGTCCTGGCCAGAAACCTCTTACTACACTTCAGCCTCTTCTCTTTCCCTAGCCACCTCTCCACAGAGCAGCCCCCCAGTGCTTTATGCTTCACAACACACCCCATGCTGTCCTCCAGAGACTTAGGCCAATGTTTATCTCAGCTCATGAGCCTATCAAGACAGAATCTATGTCTCCATAATCTTTGTTTGTTGTTACATCGAGCTCATAAATCATATCTATGTTGTTGCTATTCAAATGAAGAGAATAGTAGACTGGAAGTCGAGAGTTTGGGCTGCTGGCTTACAGGCAGGATGATATGGTAGATGCCACCTCAAGTTACATAGGAAACCTTGCCTTAAATAGTCAGAAAAGCAGAGGAGGGTTAGAGGAGTCTTTTGAGGAAGTTCTCCAAGGAGTAGAATGCTTAGGTTAGACACCAAAATTGTGCAAGGGCAGTCTACTGTTCTAGGTGTTTATTCTTTTCTTAGACGGTTATACATGAGGATTCATGAGCTTAACACTTAGTTTGGGGCTGCTCATTATTCGCTAGGCACTAACTGTGAATGAGATAAACGCACACGAATACAGTTGTAAACTGTGGTAAAGGAAAGGAACAGGAAATGAGGTAAGACGGAAGTGCTAAGGAAGTAACTGGAATAATGGGAAGTAATGAACAAGGAGCAATTAGTCACATGAAAAATAGGAGAAAGTGCATCCAAAAAGGAGCAGAATATACTGGAAGGTCCCGAGGGAGGGAAGAGGAGGGAAGGAGTTGGCTTGTTCACTTGAGAAAATGAATGATGGCCAGCCTGCCTAGAACCTGACCTTGGCAGAGCAAAGGTACGTCAGCCAGTGAAGGTTCTTTTGTAGTAAGCTGGCTCTGTGACAGACAGACACTGAGCTTCTTCTAGGGGCACCTACGAGTCACTCAATATTTTATGTAGGGATAGAGGAGAATGAGATTGAATTTACATTGTGCCCTTGTGCACACACGCCCATGTGTAAGCATGCCTTCTCAGGCCAGAGGCTGACATCAGATGTCTTCCTCAACCTCTCACCATCATATTATTTGAGACGTCTTTCTTAGTCTGCAACTCACCAATTCACCCAAAGTGGCTGGCTCCTGTCCCTGTCTCCTGTCTCTGAGCTTACAGATGTCTGCCACCTCATCCAGGTTTTCACGTGGGCTCTGGGTGGGGGGAGATCAAATTCAGGTCCTCATGTATGTGGCATGCTCTGTACCCACTTAGCCATCTTTCTAACCAGCAGATTGACATTTAAAAATATTTAGCCATAAGTGAAAACTAAAAATTAGAGAGATTGCTAGTGAAATGGACAAAGTTCTCTGATTTTCGACATATTTAGAATACTAGTCATTTGAACACATGTCAATCAAATGTCCTTGGCAGCGGAATTTTTGTCTCTGGTCACATTCTCAGAAGTTAAACTCAAACCACCTCTGTATGCTTATTTCTTTGAATAGCATAGTTCACACAGCATAGACTCTGGCTCCTAAGAAGGCCACCTTGAGCATGCCATGGAATTTTAATTGCACCAACATTTCTAAAACCTCCCAGCGAGATAAAGACTGGCATCTGATACTGGCTGAAACTCAAAATTTTCGTTTTTAACTTCAGTTTAAAACTCTGCCCTTCTCACCTGAGTAGATGCTTTGTGAGTGGCAGGCACGACACGGCAAAACCTGCTATTTGTTATTTGTTTAGAAATGCCACACACCTTCTCTCTGTAGAGAACCAGTTCATTCAACTTACAGTTATATCACAAAGAGATAAAAATGCAGTATCATCGCTTGAATGTTCTGGAGACATTTTCTGAAGCCAAAAGACATGTGATGGCCAGAAGAGGCACAGTGCCACTTAGACCTAATGGGGGCTAGAGGAACTTCAGTGCACACTTCAGTGCGCTGACTCTGGATGCCAAACAGTACACTGAATGAGTTCTAGCACTGGGGCAGACACGCTGTCCATGCTTGGAGGGGACAGTCAAGTAGAGGACACTAGAGAAGAACTCAGGGCCATGCAAACTTCGTTCCCAAATGCTTTATAAGCTGTGATTTTGCTGTGCTAAAAACAATGTTTGGAAAAATCAACAGAAGGAAAGTAAAGAGCAGAGAGGGAAGAGTAAGTAAGGTACCTTAAAGGAACAGAAATCGAGGGAGACATTCAAAGGAGGTGACATACCAGTTACATCTCTGATAATAACACTGCCAAGAATAAAAGCTACACTGTTTAACACATGCTGGTTTTGCCCCATACTAAATGCCTTCCATGGCTCATCTGATTTAAACTTCTTACAAACTCTACAGAGGTCAATAAAGCTATTTCTGTCTGGGTGATAAGAAAACTAGTACTAGATACAGGATCTGGAAACTAACCTGTAGATGTGAGAGCAGCTTCACTAGACTGTAGCCTTTGCAAGGGAATTCATTCCCAACACATTTCTGTTTTTGTTTTGTTTTGTTGGTTGGTTTTTCAAGACAGGGTTTCTCTGTGCAGCTCTGGCTGTTCTGGAATTTGCTCTCTAGACCAGGCTGGCCTTGAACTCAGAGATCTGTTTGCCTCTCTGCCTCCTGAGTGCTGGAATTAAAGCGTGTGCCACTACAGCCCCGTGTTGTTGTTTTTAAATCTAGGTAAATGGGACTTAAATTACAAATGAAAGAGATGGTTACCTTAATCCATTAAAGGAAAAGTTTTATAAGCCATATTTTAGGTTTCTCTTCTGTCCTACATATATTATTCTCAGCAGAATTTGAGTTTCTCTTCATAATTCACAGCAGACTAAGCATAGCAGAAACCTGACCAGTCAGGGTGTGCTAAGATCCATAGGTCTGTTTTGGTCTCATTCTTTACCGAAAGCAAAATGCTCTCTTGAGTTAGCTGCTTCTGGTGTGTCTACCTGGCTGTTCACACTGTGATTATGATGCTCAGCTCTAGAAGGAACCTGCCTTTCCCTTTCTCCAAACTTCCTGTGTCTCCACACCCCTCCTGCCTCATCTATTCATTGTCTATCAACTTCCAATTAGCTCAATTCAACACAATTTTACAATCTTCTTTGTCTGCATCTTCTCCACAGGCTACTTCATGTGCAAAAACAGTTGACATCCTAAGCCAGCTGCAACACCCTTGCACTCCCAAATTTAAGCCAGCCAGAGCTGAGCGGTTTGTACAGCTTAGTAGAAATTGAGAAGACTGGTCATTCCAGGATCTGACAATATTATCACTTCACAGCAAAGTAAACTGAAGCTCATAACTACTGATGGGAGTGTAATACAGTACATGTTTGGCACATAGGAAGCTGTGGGTTTGATCTCCAGCTCTCTCTCTCTCTCTCTCTCTCTCTCTCTCTCTCTCTCTCTCTCTCTCTCTCTCTCTCTCTCTCTCTCTCTGATCCTCAGCAAATAAAGAACAAACTGAGATTTGAACATCATCTTTCTGCCCTTCTACTTTGTGCACAATGGGTTTGGAAGAACAAGGCAATCTTTTCTTGCTGTAATAATGGTTAAGAGATAGCCAGAATTTACTCCAGCAGCAAATGGCCAGCTGGAGAGTGCTGCCTATGTCTGAACTGGTACCAGCCTGATAACTGAAGGTCATGTTGCCACATGTCAAGAGATCCCTTGGTGGTTTCCTGGCATTCCTGGGCACAGCTCACCCACTTGTAAGTATATTACTTCACAGGAGTAAACAAGCACACAATGAAATATGTGTTTCTCTAACGCAAGTTTGATAGATAGCTTTTGAAATAAAGATATTGCTAACATCAACTTTTTCATATTATTACTCAAAAGCTTTCATGAGCATCTCATTTAAAAATCCTATTTTGTCTCCCGGATGCCCTGAATGTCTGAATTCCTTCATTGATTTATTCAATATATGTTAAGTAACTCCAGCACTAAGGAAATGCTAAGTGGGAAAAGTTTAGCTAGTGGACTACTGTGAATCTGCATTTATTCCCAATAACCATTAAAGTTATCCATCTTTTCAAAGCAGATTCAGAGAGCTGAAGACATAGGTGAGTGATAGAAAACTTGCCTAGCATGTAAAGACTAAATTCCATCCCCAGCACCCCCAAAGATCAAAATACATTAATATGCATTCCATTCAGACGTTGCCACATTTAAAGCAGCTTCCTATGTAAATCATGCCCCACCCCCCAAACAAACTGAAAACTTCCTTTAACCTGTAATAAGAATAACTGACCACATCTTGGGCTTCAAGGTTGAAGAACACTCAGAGAAACACTCATTTTAAACACAGAGGCCAGCAATGTACACTACATGAACAAAGCTGGGGGATGGCTGTAGGGGAGCAGACCCTACTACAGTCACGTTAATCCTTTCCATGCTACTGTGACTTTGCTTAAGAGAAAAATCATAAGCATCAAATAATGAGATCTTTCCTTAGGTAGCATCCCTAGGATTCTGCTCTGGAGAGAGATCTGGTACACACATGTGGTCTAATTGTTTTTCTCCTGTTGTCTTGTTTCTTTGTTTGGTGACACAATGTGTGGGGTCCAGGGTCAGCCTCTATTTATGCTCTAGATGGCTCTGCTAATGGAGTGTTGTGGCACTTTGGGTCTGTTCCTTTCATGCAGACGGAAGCTTTCGTTCCTGACAATGGCATACTCATTCCAAGTCCCTTGAGGATCTACTCCTTCTCAGGGTTTCTAAGTTATTTTCCTGCTTGGATAAAATAGTCGGATTGGTCCCTAAAAAGATGATATTTAATTACATTTTAGAAAAATAAACAGGATCTGACACAAAGCATTGCCACTCATTTACTCCCAAGCTTTCTGCTTAAAATGCTTTACCCTGATCCTCCGTGATCTTCTTAATGGTACAAATGCTCAGAAGATTAGATAGATTGTAGAGAAACTTCTGAATCCTTAATTATTGATGGCATATTCCAAACTGAAAAAGATATACACACTAATCTCAGAAATTTCAAACAAATGTCAGAATCGACATGATCATTGTGTTTCTGACCCATTGAAAAATAATTTCTGCTTTTTTTTTCTCACGTATCATTTTTGACTGTGAACCTAAATTGTATATTAGTTCACAGTTTATATGGCTAATCTCACTGCCTCCAGTGACTAGTGGGTATTTTATGACTGAAGTTCTTAATAAATAATTGATTTCACTTTTCCATTACGAAGAAAGCAATGTTTCAGAATAGTCCCAGACACAAAAACTCCCAGCACCTCCGCTGCCTCATGAACAAATGAGCTGAGGCCTAATGCACATATCTTCTTTCTATGAGATCAGTTCATCAATAATGATGGAACTGCTGTGCACAGAAACGTGTATTAGAACACAGGAACCTCCTTCCAGCAGCCCTTCATTGTAAGCCCAAGCCTGGCAAACCATGAGAGGATTTACTGCTTTTCCCACATCAGTTACATTATTGGGAAGAATTCCTAATTACAATCTAACACACAATTAAGTCCATTAGCTTTGTAGATAAGTTAACATTTCTGGGCCCACAGAAGGCAGATGGTTCCAGAAGCAAGGCATGACTTCAGGCTTCCCTCAGCCACTCCGCCTTTACCTGACCTGATGCACTGGGGCCACTGCCTTGCTTCTGGTCATCAATTGTGTGAGGCATCTCCTTTCCTGTGAGGAAAAGGAAGTTGAAACTACTTCATGATTCTGAGGAACAGAAGGAACTGGTGGTAGCCAGAGCTGCAAGATTTCCTCACTGGACACATCACCGATGCTAAGTGAAACTACAGCAGACACAACGCACATCTCCTGTAAATGGTAATTTAGTCTATGTTGGCAGCAGCTCTGCCTTGTAGGCAGCCTCCTCAGGTTTACAGATGCGTGTACTGAGGTGAGAGACTACCATTCCCTCTAAGGTCACAGTAGAGCTACTGGCATCTGGCCAGAGGTTAGTGGGGTGTGGCCACTGACCACGAAGGTTATGTACTCACCAGTCACCATGGAAGAGAATTCTGAAACTGATTCTTCACAATTGGGTCCACTCCCATACACTACCACAGGCTAGCCCAACAGCTAGGAGCATTTCCTTGGTTTTATTTTTGGTGGGTTCCCTCTTTTTAATACTATGCTAAAATTCAGCACTCGTATAACAATCTCATTTAATGGCTATGAGGCAGAGAGGAAAGAAATGGGTTTTATCTTTGCTGAAAGCCTTGTTCCTCTGCCCTCTGCCTCTGACCTTGTCTATCTCCCAGGAGTCACACAGTAGATCCTGCTTTCTCTGTTCTTCGCCCAGACCCTATAAGTAGTAAAGCTTCACACGAGTCTCTGCAGACTATGGGCTCTTAGAAAATAAAGGCTACTATCAATAACAAGAATAAAGTGCATGTGGTGGCATGACAAGCATCAGAGTAAAGCAGGGTAGCTGTGGCCTTCTCAAATGTTTTAGAACTTTCCTCATTCCAATGCAAGAAATAAGGACAGAAGTTGACCTCTGGCCCTTCCGACTTTATTTCTGTGGAGTCAGCACTTGGTTTACTGGGTGGCCAGAGCCTGGAAGCTCATCACTCAGGACTGACAGTTGGTGGCTGGGTTCTGCTGCCTGCTGCACGCAAGAGCCATGTACTAGGACTGAAGAAACTTTGAAAGACACTGCCACCTGGCCCATCCATCACTGCCACACCTCTGTTTCCACTCCTCTGCTTCCCAGGAAGGTTAAACAAGTATCTGCCTGTAGTAAGAGGTTTCTGACCTGGACTTTCTGGCCTAGCCTTGAGGTTTGGATCCACAGACCCGCAGACCTGCAGTCCCACAGTCCCATGGAGACACACAGATGCTTATATTAATTGTATGCTGATTGACCTGGGCCCTGGCCTATAACTTGCTAACTTTTGCTCTTAATCTAACCCATAATTCTCATCCTGTTCAGCCATGGGGCTCAGTACCTTTTCTCAGAGCAGTATAGTTGTCCTCTGCATCTTCTGGCTTGTCTGGCAACTCTGGAGTCTCTGTGGCATTTCTGCTCTGTTCTTAGTCTGGTAGCCCCGCCCATACTTCCTGTCTGCCTTTGGTCAATCAGCGCTTTTTATTAAACTCATAGGTAGGACAATTATTTACAATGTAACATCATAAATCCACTACATCTGTCTAAGCAAACAACTCAGAAACTTCTCACAAATACAAAAATTCATTTAAAAATGGAAAGGGACAATTCAGAAAGGAGGTTTTAATGTCCCTTGTATCTGCTAGTAATTTCTTTTAGGCACTGACCATGCTATTGTTAAGCTTAGACTGTGAAGGGATTTTTCGAGGCTGTAGGCAACTGGATGGAGCTAGCTAGCATCACCATTTTCTTGATTTAATCATTTCAATCCATTTTCAGATTTCTCTGATAAAAGTAGGCAAATGGCAAAGCCTTGCTTTATAACATCAGAATTACAAAGTTCCGAATATCAGCTGGCAGACATCTGACCCGTTCTTCCCCCACTGAGTCACTTCCCAAGCTCCCCTCACCTTTCACAACAGGGCCTAAACCTCTATGTAACTCTTAGTGAAGGACATTGCAATAGCCCAATATTATGCTCTGTTGTGAGGAAAATCAATCAGTTCTGAGTCACTGATCACAGAGAAGTGGTAAGGAGACACTTGGGAGTCTGTGTTTTATATTTACTGAGTTTAAAAATGTGGTAATTCCTACAGTGACCTGACAAAGACATAGTCCTTTGCTCTGGGATTTCTAGGTGTCAGCCTTGCGAAGATCTTCTTGGGCTCATTATTTAATTAACTACACAGCACTGGTCAGGGTAAAGTAAGAAAGAAATGGGGCCAGAACCAATGACAAAAGGGGATATTCTCCTGACAAGGCCAGTGAATGGGTTTTGAGATTCTACACTGGGTTATGACACCCTCAAGAATAAGAATATTTGGTAGGAGGAATAGATACTATGGGCAGAAGATAACGAACATTCTACCAGCCGTTCTCGGTTTTAGATTGAGACAGACTGAGGCTCAGTTTAAGAATAAAAGTCCCCAAATGACTTTAAGAGATTTAAGATGACTTAAAGGTTGACACGTTTGTCATTCAGGGTCACAGTTTTCATTTATACATTAAAGGGGAACCCAGACAAGGAAATGGGGTTTCCTACATAAAAGAAGAAATGGGACCATGTGTCTGTTAGGAGACACAAGATAAACATAAAAACAACAAATTATTAGCTATAAAAACTAACCACAATGTTTTTCTTTTCGTTTTGACAACAAGAGAGTTTTATTGCAATTGAAACCAGCTTTTACACTTAAAAATGCACCTGTTCTAGATATGAAAGGTGTAAAAAGAAGTTATAAGTTATCGGAAAGGTAGTTAATCCAATAATTACAGAAGCCAATTATAATCTGATTGATTTAATATAGAAACTTCAATGTCCTTCCTACTTTTATTTTGTAATAATAATTTCTATTTAAAATCCCATGAATTCAGGCCCATACGAGGAGAGGAATTTAGGGCTAAAAAATTATTATTATGTGATCTTTTCAAGCAGGGCTGCTCTTGAGAGATTTATGGATATGTCTTCCATGAGATAGCACCAAACTCAAAAGAGATCTCTATGAGGACAGTAAGTCATCTTAACTTGGTGTCGCTTACATAGCCTATTCTTTTCTTGCTTTACCCTCAATCACCAGCTTACTTATTATGCTGTCTGTTTTTCCTTGAGGTTCTGAAAGGAATTTGAATGTCAAGAAATTAAGCAGCACTTCGATATTTTTAAGGTCACCATTTTACTAACTGAACACCACGGCCTCTTTGAAATGCAGAGCTAAAGTATTCCCTTGCATGCTAGTATAAGGGCAACTTGAGCCAGCTGCAGCAGAAAGCACACACCACATCATAACCCTACACTCACTCCACTTCCTCTGCATCTCAGAGCATACCGTACATGCACACACAGACTGACACAGTAATGTTCATGCCCTACATTTCCATCACTGAGAAAAAACCTAGAAACAACAACCTGTCTTCACACTGATCAAAAACCAATGGGTAAATTATATAATTTTTGAAAAGCAGAAAATTGGAGCCAAGGCAATAGCACAGTTGGGTTATTGTTGGCCATGCAACCCTGAAGGAAATGAGTTTGATCCCCACTATTCACGTAAAAGCCAGGGATAGTAACGAGCACATGTAATCCCAGTTCTCAAGAGGTAACGACAGAGGATCTTTGGTGTTCTCTGTCCCACAAGCCTAACTTATTCTGAAATCCTAGTGAAGAGCCCTCCTCTCAAAAATCAAAACATGAAATCTGAGGAAAAACATCCAAAGTTGACCTCTGGCCTCCACAGCAAAAACTGTCAAAAAAGTTGACCTCTGGCCTCCACACAAAAAAAAGCGTCTCTCTCTCTCTCTCTCTCTCTCTCTCTCTCTCTCTCTCTCTCTCTCTCTCTCTCTCTCTCTCTCTCTCCTCCCCCTTTCTCTTTGTCTCTCTGTGTGAGCTAAGTATGTACATATATATGGATATTTCTTGGAAACAATATCAAGTGAGCACCATGTGCAAGACAGCAGGACATGGTATAGTATGACATGAGAAGTTTAAGCCACAAAGCACAGTGTAATACATCGTTTTATTGACATATAAAAACACAGGAAAACATGACTATGAAAAGTAGACTCAAAATTTATAATTTGGGAAAGAAGAAAATGCAATGTTTGATATATTTTTCTAAATGCAAAAAGCCTGATCAGTGAGGTGACTCAGGCAGTAAGGTGCTTGCTTGTTAGCCTGAAGACCTTGCAAGAACCCATCTGAAGGAAGAGAGAAAACCAGAGCCCACAAATTGTCCTCTGACCTCCACGCATGTGCCTTGGCGCACACGTGCTCAAACACACACGATAGATAGCTAAATAAATGTAAAGACAAATGTAAAGCAGGAAAGTCAATGCTTTGCTTTAGTCCATCAATACTGATGGCTGGGGAGTAGAGGGAAGCAAAATTTTCTCTTTTCTCAAATCTTTCTCATGAGGATATTTGTCAATAGCCAATTAGATTACAAGGCTAATTAACATAATCCTATGGTTGGCCTATTGAGACAAGAATGAAGAGGCTACATAAAGAAAGCACATCTTCTAGAACAGATAGTTTTCAACTTTTTAATAGCATGACCCTTGACACAATTCCTCACGCTGTGGGGACACCCAACTGTAAAATCATTTTTGTTGTTACTTCATAACTCTGACTTTGCCACTCTCATGAATTCTAACGTAAATATCCGATGTACACGTGGTCTTAGGTGACCCCTGTGAAAAGGTTATTTAACCCCCAGAAGGGCTGTGACCCACAAGCTGAGAATAATTGCTTTTATCCCTTAATATTCTCAGGCAAATAAAAGCTATTTTATATGATTCTCTGTAGCGCTCTTGTTTATAAGGGCATAGTTTGTTTTTATTTAGTAGGCTCACATTCTTTTCTTTCCATTCCACTGCCTGTATTTGTTGAAACTGTCCTTAATTCTGAGTCACTGAGTAAGTAAATACCTCCTTCTCTTGCAAGGTCCACATAAAAATGTACTCATTCCCATCAGGGAATCTTGTCATCCTGCGCAATATTGGTTTTTGTATACACTAAGAGGAGATTTCTATTTTTGAAATTGTCTAAGAATAGTTATGATGTTTCTTTACAGAATATCATGCTAATGTATTTCTAAAAATATAATTGTCAGTATTTATCTTCTTGCTAAGAGATTTTAAAGGTCATTTAAGAGAATGAGTTTTGAAGATGTTCAGACAATCATAACAACAAAGCTAAATAAGTTGATCTTTCTTTGAAGGTTTTCCAAAGAGATAGATTACGGACTCTCACTATTAATGACTAGGGCGCTAGAACAGAGTCTGATTGGCATGGCCACTACAATAGCAATTCAACATCTTAAAGCTGAATTTTCCAGAAATTCAACACCAAAAGTCTTACCTGGCCTGTCTTTCTGGGTTAGTGATGTATATTCTTTGCAGAACAAATATGTATCATCAGCAATACTGGAAAAAAAACAACCAGCCCAATACCATTGTTAATTTCAACATTATTTTTCCCACCATTGGGAAGAATTATTCCTACATTTCCCCCTCAGCTTGTTGCTTTGATTACAATGACAGGAGTACACCTTTGGGTTATTGAGTGTTAAGCCTCAGTTTTGATGCTACCCTGTACGTTACTAACAAAGGAACAAATGCATAGATTGAAAAAAAAAAAAGTCAGTCCACAACCATTCAGGAGCAAGTAATCATTACAATGGCTTAGCCCAAGGAACAATACCTACGGCTGGGAGTAGAGGGGCACAACATTTTCTGCTTTCTCAAGTTCTTCTCATGAGTATATTCGTCAGTAGTCAATCAGTTTACAAAGGTGATTGACATAGTCCATGCCTGTGGCTGGCCTGATCAAACAAGAACAAGGGGGCTAAAGAGAGTACCGCGGATGTGGGTATCTCTTCCTAACTTCATCTCCTCCTAACACACACACAAATATCTACACCTAGAGTTCATGTAGGAATTATGTCATCTAGATTCCACAAGCTGAAAGCTTCTAACACTTACCAGAAAGCAGCTATTTGCTTCAAGCATCTTATCATGTGGTACCAGCATCTTTTATTATACTTTTATTGCACTTTATTGTCGTCTCAGGAGAGTTACAACATGTCTGTCAATCACACCCATAAAAGCAAAAACTTTCTCACATTATTTTCTTTTATGGCATCAAATATATTCAATAAGCTATATTGTAGTAAGACATTCTAAAGAGTCTTCAGAACAAAACTAAATGTAAATATAAAATAGTTTGCTTTCAACTGATATCTTGTTAAATCACAGTAAACAAGGAAAAGCTAAAACAGAAACCCTCTGGATTAGACATCAATGGGAAAACAAGACACCAAAGAGAATGTCATATTAAATAGGAGAATTTTTAATTTGAGAAATAGAAGAGAAAGGCTCTCAGCATTTTTTAAATTTAAAGAACTCATTTGTCAAATGTGAAAACAGCAGCCAACAGCCATCATGTATATACACACAAAACCACAAAACCAGCGCACATCTCAATCCTTAGAGCTTGCACCCAAGTTCTAACAGATATACATTAGTTTCTCTTTGACTTCTCCGTGCATTGTAAGATTTTTATTGTAGATAAATAACTTAAATGAGCATATATGAACTTTTTAAAAATAGGGAGAAACAAACAAACAAAATAAAACAAGCCTCCAGGGAAGTACTTAGGTGGAGGGAAAATTTAGCTTTGAAGTTGGGCAGAAGTCTGACTGACTGGCTGTGGAAGTCACATTGGAAGCTGGCTGTGATCCTCAGCTACTGAATGGCTCTGTGCAGGTGCTTCACACACACACACACACACTCACCACAACACAACACAACATGCACACCACACACATGCACATACACACACAATACACAGACAGACATATACACAACACACACATACAAGCACACACATACACAGAAACATCCACATACACACAACACACATGCAATACACACAGACACACACATACCACAACACACAACACAAACATGCACACACTCACATGCACATACACACAACACACACATACACACACACATACATAACATACACAAACCCTGAACTTCAGTTTCCTCCTAATGAAAATGAGGTAACAATTATCTCCTATAGTTGGTTTTGTGGATCATACAATTTCATAAAGTGTCTTGCCTTATAAAAGCAGAAATTTAAAGATTAATTCTCTTTTTTGACACCTCTTCTTCCAAGAAGAGGGGTCAATCAGCCACAGATGGGGCAATAAAGGTTGATAGTGGTCTGACTGAGCCACAAAGGAAAAGAAAGGATACTGAGTAAGGAATCAAGACCGCCCCTTATCCATCAACTAAGCACTGGCTCAAGCTCACCTTAGGAGGAGAACAGCCAGACTTACTCCCCCAGCCTCACTGCTAAGACAGTACCAGTCAACTAGGCATGCTCCACATTTCAAACCTTCAAGGGCATCAGAACCATCTCCTCTACAAAAAAATATGCCTTCTGGTCAGCTCCTTAGGATACCATTCAGATGCCTCAAATTCCCCAGGAAATGACAATCTGAACAAGAACAGTATTTTGTCAAATCTAAAATGACATCAACAGTAGCAAATATTATTGTTATACTTGTACTATTGAATAAAAAAAAATTGTTTTCAATGAAATGTCATAAAAAGCCACCACAAACACTAAGCTAGGAAAAGGTCCAATTTTCTGGGAAGAGAGAACAAAAAGTGACATACTGCACCAAAGAGAACAAGGGGGCATGCATGGCTCAAGCCCATGACCAGCTGAAGGACATTTTTCAAAAGCTGGCAGGGAGGCTGCACACCCAGCAAGGTCTCGGGAATCCTTAAGCAGAGGATTCAGTTTTCAGTGGTATCAGATGGGACGAGCTCCTAGGTGGAGACTCCAAGTAAACACAAATCCACAGATCTGTGAAAAGGTCAGTGTCATTCATGCTGATAAGACATTCAAGAGAGCTATCAATCATAAGACACACCTAGACTTCAGGGGTGTTGAAGGTAGGGAGAGCTGGAATTAGAAAAACACAGTGTCCCATTTTTTACAAAGAATGAGGTGGCACCATGCCTAGGTCTGGACGGCTCTGCAGGTGTTAGGGATGTGAAGTGCTCTCCACATGTTAGTATCAGGAATTCTGAGGCAAGTTTGGCTCACAGGTACCCTTGGAATGCAGCTCCATATCCGTGTCTCTTTATTTCAGACTGTCTTGCCATATGGTAGTAGCACTGTTATAGAAAATGAGTGACTGTCCCTGCCCTCGACCTCAGGGCAGATTTTTGATCAGATATGGAAAGAATATCCATCAGAAGTAAGCTTTGGTACATTAGCTTTTCATTCTTCCAACTATAAGAAGACCATGTAAGGTACTTTCTAACTAATCTGATTAGCTTCCTCCAACATGGTATTACTTTGTATGTACCAGGCTTTTACTTTTAAGACACCATCTAGCTCCCAAATCAGGACAGGGAGACTTCTTATTAGTTTTGAACGCTCGGATTAGCTTACACTTGTTTCTGATGAGCTCTAACTTGAATTAACCTGTTTCTCTTTATCTACCTTTGCCTCAGGGCTTTTCCTTTTCCTTCCTTCTGTAGATCTCACTTTCCCGGCTTCTCCTGTCTGGCTGCTTGGCAGCTGCCTGGCTTCTGGCCTAGGGCCTGCCCCTCTTTCTTGTTCTCTAGTCTTTCTTTCTCTTTCTTTCCCAATGCCTATTTATTCTCTCTGCCTTCCAGCCCCACCTATCCTTTCTCTGCCTAGCTATTGGCCATTCCGCTTTTTGTTAGACCAATCAGGTGCCTTAGGCAGGCAAGGCAAAACAGACGCAACACATCTTTACATAATTAAACATACATCCTTACATGGTTAACAAATGCAATACAAATAAATGTAACACATCTTTTCACAGTTAAAATAATATCCCAAAACATATGGATGCTATGTGAGACAGGCAACTCTTTTGTTTAAATATATGGATTATGTGAACATGATTAATTGGTATTGAGGGCAAGAAATTTTTAAGGGATTCTCTATTAGATGCAGGTGTAACCAGGCCTCATTATAGAAATTTATAAAAATCCATTTGAGGAAACTTTGGCCTTATTAGGCATTTGAATTCAAGTTTTTTTTTCTTAAAGTAACATCTTCATCTCCACCTCGGGTCCTTCAACTCTATAAGTCATTTCAGAAAATAATTTGTGATATAAAAAATGTCAGACTAACATAATAATTGTTTTTAAATAAATACAAAGAGAATGAGGGAGGGGAGAAGACAGGCATATTAGAGATAAAAAGTCTTCAAATTTCCCATGGCCCAGCTCTGACTGATACACTAACGCATTCTCTGTGACATCTGCCAGCTCTTTTCCAAGTTTACCCTCATGCCCAACTCAAAGCAGCCTCTTCTCTCTCTGCCAGAGAGGCAAACCCCAGAGCTCCTTGTGGGTCTATTTACCAAGCTCTAGATTCCTCTGGACATCAGAGTCTCACCTCAGGTCTCTGCCTACACAGAGCCTCTGCACACTGAGGCACTGGACAGTGGGGCCCATTTCTAAGCTCATTTCAATAGTAGGTTGCAGATTTTCCATGAGTGGACACCACTTCAGTGGAATCACAATCCAGGGCCTTGTAAGCACCCATCTAATTATCACCTTCCTAAAGATCCCCTGTCTTTAAAGTGTCATTAATTTTAGAATCTATACAGACACCTTCTGTCTTCTTTCATCTACAAAATACATCGACCTCTCATACAAGTATACAAATTCAGGAATGGTTCTGTGAAAACTCCAGTTACTATAAGATAACAGGTTTAACTATAGGACACACATATCTGAGTCTAACACTCAAGGGATTAGCACCTCTCAGAAAATAAAATCAAATAAATGCAAAGCTGATCACTCTTAGTGCATAGATAAGGCAATGAAAATTTGGGCTACCTAGAAACACTTCACATTTCTGAAAAAGGAAGAATGCTAAGGAGATTCTAAACAAGAGATCCTTGGCCTACACCGGCTTTACTGGAAGCTGAATGATGAAACTATGACATGTATGATTTTATTTGAATGTGGAACTCACTCCAGAGCCAAGATGGGGAATGTGCACAGACGTGGCTGTTGTGCGGGTGTAGATGAAGATTCAAGCTGGTGTTCTGCTTGGAATAGCTTCACATCACACTCCCCAAATATTATTCTCTCAACCCAATTTATTTTTACTTTCTAGCATATGTTAATCAACAATTTCAAATTGTCAGTATAAAACAGAAACATCATTCCCCACACTGCAGAGTACATATGTATTTCCCTGATTACATGAGATGGAGAATATTTGTAGATGGAATGTACTCTGTTTAACAACTACATTGACTTATCACTGTTCTTTTTTCTTTTGTTTATTCTTCCAGGAAATACACTTATGCCCAGCTACCTAACTAACTATATATTTTAGCAATGATTTGCATACATACATACATACAAATTCCTGAATGAAGCCTGACATATATAAATATTTAATAAATGTTCATGGTAATGATTATCATCACTATTGTTATTAATAGCAAGTCCCCTACATTCATTCTAATTGCACCATAGTCTATATCTACTAATAAGTTCCCACAGCTGTGAAAGATTTATTTCTAGGGTTCTGAAATTCCTGTTTTTTTGTTTGTTTGTTTGCTTGTTTGTTTTTTAAGACAGAGTTTCTTTGTGTAGCCCTGGCTGTCATGGGACTTGCTCTGTAGACCAGGCTGGTCTTCATCTCAGAGATCTGCTACCTCTGCTGGAATTAAAGGCATGTACCATCACCATTCATAAACTGGAATCCCAAGTTTTAAAATTCTAAAGTTAAAAAAAAAAAACAAAAACAAAAATTTTAATCACTTTGGTTTAACTGAATGGGTCTGAAGACTATGTCTCATCCAAACTACTGGGATCCTTAGTTCCCAATACGCAGTACTGAGAAGTGGAGCCAAGTTGGAGGTGTTATGGTCACAGAGAGAGAGAGAGCCTCATGAGTGGAATTGATGCCTTCCTTTGGAGAGTGAACTAGTTATTGCTATTAATCCTACTAATACTTTGAGTAAGGACTTCTATCCTGTAGAATTGTGAGGAAGCACCTCTGTTATCTGCACCAATCAGCCAGTGTATTTTGCTATGGCAGTCTGAGCAGAGTAAGATACACTGCATCTGTCCGGCTTCTGTTCCTGCTCCCCAACTAACAGCACTCACCACCACCGTTGTCTTTCAGAACTGATCACAAATATCACCTCACTCATAAAGAATGTTCTACTTCTCTTGGATAAAAATGAGGGTTGGTGTCCCATTTTTTCCTGAGACATCTTTGAATCTCATCTGGTTTTGCTGATGTTGGTAGCTTTGTTCGATTTCAACCAGGGTATATTGTTCTCTCTGTCTCTCTGTCTCTCTGTCTCTCTGTCTCTCTGTCTCTCTCTCTCTCTCTCTCTCTCTCATACACACACACACACACACACACACACACACACACACACACACACACACATCCGGGGCCTATGAATCCCAACTCTGAATTATCTACAAGCCTCCTTAAAAAGTACCCTACAAAGAGCTTTATCATAAATTAATTATGATATGATTGCTGTGTTCATTCTCAATAATGGTCTTTCTCAGACCTGTGCTACTTTATTCAACATCTGCAGAAGTACAGCCTTAGAAAGAAGTGGTTCACAGTGATCCCAATATCTGCATAGTTGATGATGCAAAGAAGTAATAGGAAAAGCAACACAAAGGTGGCAAGTGGTCTTCTATATATGGAAGGGAATGACTGACAGACCACTACATGATCAGTGACAACTGGGCCACTAGTTGGTGACTCAGAACCACTCTTGAAAGGTATCAGCCTAAGATGAGCTCTTACTCAAAAGAGCAACACTTACCAGGGAGAAACAGTTACTTAATGCAACTAAGATGAAAACATGTTACCCGATGCAAAATTCAAATGCATATAAACTGGCCACTCTAGGACACTGAATTAGTGCCCTTTAAAAAAACAACAATAACAACAGAAGATCAAAAAGGAAAGATTTCTATGAAAGTATCAATTGTTAAATGGGGATTTTTTTAGTCTAGGAGAAAATATTAGTTCAAAGAAGATATTCTTAAAGTATATATAGAAATCACATTTGGTTTTACTCTATTTTCTTGGGAAAAATATAAGCCAATAAAAACTCATATATTTGTGCATATTACAATACTGTATATTAAATATATAAATAGGTCTGTGGCAACTATTTTTTTTTATTAAATATACCACCACACAGGCTTAAGCGTTGTTCAGTCAGACTTAAAGATAGTTTATCCACTGCTTATTTAAAGGATATTTGGGGCAACTGTTTGATCTACTTTAGCTGACAAATGGTACTCCAAAGTCCTTCCTTCATGACCACAAGGACCTACAAACCCTTGTCCAAGAAATCCTTTGTCTAATTCAGTACAGACTTTCACATCTTTTGCTAAGAAGTGGTAACCATTAGCTATTTTGAGAAGTGGGGAGGGGGATTTATAATGTAGAGAAACTGAAGAGCAAAACATTGTTTTCAATACAGACTTTAAATCTTGAGTTTCAGAGCAGGTATAGAGGGAGGCAAACACTTCACTTTATCCTGAGAAGTTACACACACAAGATAATCATTTAATAGCCTGAGGTGCTCTGACATTCAGCAAGCAAAAATGCCCCACCATTCCCCATTTCAGAGCAGCAGTTATCCGTTTTACATACATAAGAGGCAAACTTTGTATCTAGCAGCTCAAACCTCTCTACTATCATGCTTAACATATTTCCTGATTTAAGACAATGGACTAGAAACCAGAGGTAGAAACAGCCTGGAGTGACTCAGATCATCCTGGTATAAAGTCAGGCTTTTGCGTTTCTGTGTCAGCAACAGAGCCCTGCTTCATTTAGGCATCAATATGGACTATGTTTTTCAAAATTACAAGAAACTGATAGGGAAATACTACAGGGAAAACCCAGTAGGTACGTTAAAAATATGTCTATTTCTGAATGGCAGAACTTTAAATCAATCCCTTATGCATTTTTACTTTTCCAAATAATGAGAATAATAATTAATAACCCTCACTGTATATTTTCTCTCCTATCATTGGCATCAATGTCAAGGAATCAACTCTTCTAAAATAGCTTTAACTGTTACATTGGTCTAATCTGACTTCACATATATGGCAAAGGCTGACACTGGCCAGGGTTTTATTTCATTTTATCCATAACATCCAACCAGCTCTTTTGAGAGAAACTACAGAAACTTCTCTAAAGCACAGGAAGTGTTCTTTTGTAATACTTTACAGCATTGTTTTCAAAGAAAATTCATTTGGTAATTAATTAAATGCAGTAGCCTATGTTGATCTCAGCTTAAACAAAAATCCAGGGAGCTAAATGATTAGGCTCAATGGCATACAAAATAAAACAATTACATTCTTCGATAGTCAAAGAAATAAGTCCTTTTTGGTGATCCCTTTATTGTTGGTATCTTTAGCTTCCATGGGGGTTCGTGTGAGTAAAATAAAATCCTGCATGCTCTTGGAATTATAAATCAATGTTCTACATTCTTGTTTATGTTGGGAGTTCCAAGGATGATCACGTGAGCATGCTGGCAGTCTTCTGGGCAGGCTCGCATAATGGGCTGTTCAACCACGTTGTTTAACTGTATATAAGTCCAATGCTAGGCAACTCTCCAAACCTTATTGTAAACATTGCATGAGGTCTGGAAGTTCTGCAGCATAATGGAATTCAGGCTTTTTACAGTTAACTTCAAGTGACAGTTCACTTCTCTTTAGGGTTTTATACAGTGTTTGCCATGATTAGTACACATTGCTTTGTCACATAAAACAAGCTGGCATTTAGAAACTCAGCCTAAATGCTATGCTCTAAGGGTGTAATTTTTCCCCCAAGTGCACCAACTTGGTGCGGTGTTTTGTTTCAAAGCTATAGAGGAAGGTAATCTATTACAGATTCTTGTGTTAAGGTTGGAAACAGAACAGAACTGAATGAGAATCTCTGAGCATTGGCTGCACAAAATGGAATTCAGTGTTCCAGCTATTATGTTAGAGCAACCTCAAGATTTTGTTAATTTGGTAGAATTTATTATTTTAAAGTATTTGAAGAAAAATTCATGTTTCTATACACTCTTGAACTCCACACTGGCTTCTGAGCTTTTGATTAAGAAGCAGGCAAGACAGAGAACCACAGGATAAGAGGTAGTACATTTCTACTCTTGAGTTTAGAAGAATGTGGCTCATTTACTGTTCAAAGGACACTGTTTATACATTCCAGACTTCCATCTTATAATTGCGCCAGGATTTGTAAAAAGGAAATCTCAGCAGGGCAGCAAAATTATTCAAAGTAATAGCTGCACATAATTGGTATAAAATAACCGAACAGTCTACTCAGAAAACCCTTTCTCAGCAACGCAGAATTACACCCCCTCAGTGCTCCTTCAATATTCAAACAGTTTGACTACTTCTCTTCTGGAGTCTGCATCTTTATATATATATATATATATAATGACTTTAAAAAAATTAGGCTATAATTACATCTATCATCCCCCCCCCCTTTTTTTCTCTCTCTAACTCTTCCCATGCACTTCTTTTGCTCTCTCCCATGGCCTCTTGTTACATATATACATGTGTACACTCCTAAACATGTAAATAGAACCTTCTTGGTATGTACAATGTTACATATATGACCTGGGAGCTGACCACTCAGTACTGGATAACCAACCGGGGGTCCTTCCCTGAGGAAGATCACTCTCTTCTCGCTATTTGCCAGATGCCCTTAGTTGTCTAGGGGTGAGGTCTTCCATGTTAGCACATCCATTGTGCTGGTATCATTATTTAGGTCTTGTTGAGTCAACCATGTTGATAAGACTTCATAGGTGTAGCCTTTTTTGTTATTTCCAGGAGACACAGTCTCAAAGCAAACTTCCTGGGCCTCTGGCTCTTACAATCTTTCTGCCCCCTCTAACAACCCCTGAGCCTTGGATGCAGGAGTTGTGTTTGCAGATGTTTCAGTTGAGATAGGACAGCACACAATCTCTTTTTCCCTGTGTTTTGATCCATGTGGTTTTCTGCTGCACCGAGAAGGTTTTTGGAGAGGAAGGAGATCCACACTTATCTGTGGGTATGGGATAAATATTCAGAATGTCGCGGGGGATTATCCTCGTTTACTAAAATAATAATTAAAGATTCTCCTCCAAGATCCATTTCTTCACCAGCCCCAGATACTGGTTATTGCCAAACTATGTGCGCCATATTAGACTCTTAGTGCTAGCATGCCATGCAGGGTGGTGCCATGGTTCATAGGATTCATACCCGGGGTAGACTATGATTTGCTTCTCTCGCTTGGAAGCTTGTATGAGCCTTTTCATTCTTTACTCAGATACCTATTTTAAAGGGTCCTATGAAGAATTTCCAACACAGTTTATGTAATCGTCTTACACCCATCTAGCTATATTAGTGTTTACCCAGTTCCCATAGCAACAGGTAAGCTGCAACCATGTTATGGAAGGTGGCTTTATCCGTTATATTTTCACAAGACGTTGTAAGTTAATTACGTGTTTTATCACATGTAGAAGTGACTTAGAATTGCATTGTTGTGTTATTACCATCTTAAGAAATCAATTAAATGAAAAACATAGATCACTATGCATACTTGAAAATCATATTAAAAGAACATGAGCTACAAAGTGAGGCATAACCCATGCATTATAAGCTGAGGGGGTGGGGCTTCTGCATAGGGGTAGCCAGTTTCTGATGTAATCCCTTCAAAAAGCTAATGGAAAGAAGCAAAGCAGTCTTAAAGTGACATCTGATGTTAGATGTCTTTTTCAGGAGGACCTCTTTATGCGCTTAAGATGGCTACATTGTCACTTGATAGAATTTTAGCAGCATTTCCACACTGAGATGAATGGAGACTTGAAATTTTTCATTACTGCTCTTTTTGGAATAGGAAAAAAAAATCCCATGAAACAAAAACATCACCGTACACAATTTAGGATAAAAAAGCATTCTCAAATTGTGATAATTACCCACCCTGGATAATATATTGAATACCACTTAAACATTTACACAAAAGTGGCTTAAGTAGGAAATTTTATGTCAGCTTCACACAACAACAAAAAAAAACACACAAAACTTCAATATGAACTACAAGCGATATTTTAATAATGTGTAATACTAAAAATTAGAACTTGAATGGTTTTACTCGGTGTGTGTGTATGGTGTGCGTGTTTGGAAATATATCTGTCATAAGTCTGTATAGAAGGAGAGTATAACCTGCAGAGTTGGTTCTCTCCTCACATCAAGGTCCTAGGAATCTATCTTAGGTGAAGTGAGTGCCTCCTCCCTCTGAGCCATCTCTCCAACCCAGAACATGGTCCTTTTAAAAGGTAGGAATCTCAGATCTAGTCCTTAGGTCTAAAGGACAGGCCAAGTAAGGCATGGTTGGGAGAGTTAGGCAAGAGGTGGGTTCAAACAGAAGAGGAACAATCAGGAAAAGCTCGTGGCATGGACTACATGTGCATGAACTAGTTATCATTTGCAATGTCAACATTATTTCATATTTACAATGGGACATGTTTCTTTATAAACTAATCATGAGCTTCATGTGATTCTTTTTTTTTCAGATTTCTGAAGACTTTAAAAGTGAAGATAAAACATTCTTAAAAGAGCAAGTAGAATATTCATAACAGTTTCAAAGGCATCTTAAAGCTGATCTACATAACTTATCATTAAGCCAAAAGGTGAGCAAGCAACTGAGAACTAAAATTAATAACTGTCAAAATCCTGAAGACAAGGTGAATATAACTTCAATATTTGTGTCATCTTTATATCATATCTGCCATGTTTTCTTCTACTCGTGTTCATAGTAAATTTCTTATTTTCATTTTTTGCAACCAGCTGCCTACACTCAAGAGACACTAGTGTAGGAAAGATCAAATGTCCAGAAAAATACATTATAGAAATGTACATTTGCAACCTAAGTGCTGTTTTATTATTGTTGTTATTATTAGAGCAGGCTTTCAAATGCAAAAAAAGTGGATAGGGTTGTATAATTACTGTTCAGTATAAGCAAACATACTTAACTTTATTAGGTATGTACTACATGCATGAAAGGCTTCTCACACTTTGTCCTATGTGTTGAATGGCTTAGGATCATTCTCATTTTCCTTGGTTCTGTTTTCTTTCCCTTTGTAGTTTGGTCATCAGCATGTTTAGGGCTCTTAAGGTTTTGAAAACCTGAAATTGCAAGCTCTGCCTCCTGATTTCAAAATGGATTCACAAAAATTAAATCAGGGAGTCCTGGTTTACATGAGTTTACGCTAGCCACCTATGTCCCATGCAAGAGCAAATGAAGCTAAAACTTACAGCTTTTATCCATGGGTCAAACTAATCTAACTTCAAGCGTTTAACAGTCTTCAGAAGTTAGGGATGTATAAAGAATGTCCTTATGGCTCTAAAGCTCTGCTAGAGACAATGATACTGACTCGGTGACTAATTACATAAAAGTTCCCCAATGCCATCTTACAGTGTCACCTCAAAACACAATGCCAACACTTGTTTGGTGGTTTTAATCTGGGAATCAAGTCACAGTCCCAACCACAGCTAATTTTCTTACTAAGTTCTCTTCTCTTGATAGTGACATGTCCATCCAATGCTATGTGCATTGTAGATATCCACTAAATAGATCTTCATAATCCATGAGTAATGGTAGATTTTTAGGGAGGTAATAAATAGCATTGTTAAGGAAAGGAAGCAAAACTATCCATCAAGAAAAGTAATAATAAACACACTTAATTTCCTCTACATATTCTTTACACAATATGCCATTACTTGTTTTGGATTGCCTAAGTTTCTCCAGAATGTTTTGTAGAGAGTCATCTGTAATCATTCCTTCCACTGAGCGTGAATATGGGCTGTACTTTCTATGAAAACTTAACTCACAGTATCACCTACCCTTGTCATGCAAGGTCTGGCTTAACACCCCATAGTTGATCCTGAGAAACAAACTTTAGAAATGTAGTCCTTTATTCTTTTTTTTTTCTTTTAGAATAATTGTTTAAAATTTTAAATAATAATCCCACATATATGTTGCTTAAAAATACTAAACATTTTCATTTTAATGACCCTCTATTTCTACATACAAAAGCCACATGGTTGGCTATCTGTATCTGAGGGTTCCACATCCTTAGATTCAATTGACCATAACAGACAATATTTGTGGAGAAAAACAGCACTAAAAATAAAAAATACAAATTAAGAAACAATTTGCTATAACAATCACATACATAATTCATGTTGTATGAGCATTATAAGTAATCAGAAATGATTTAAATACTATAAGAAGAAGTGTGTCAGTTGTATGCAGATAAAATGTATTCCCCCCAATTGCCCAAGCTGTCGCCGATTTGGGTACTTGCTGGAGAGAGGTACCTGGAACCCATTCCTGTGGTAGTCCAGGGACAATTGCACCTGGTTTTGTTCTGTTGCTGCTTGAGAAGCATTCTTGCAATATTGCCTACCAGGGTCCTGGATCCCTGAGCTGAACTGAGCCTCCTTCCTGGATCTCCCAAGAAACTGGAATACAAATGCACATCACTTCACTCTGATGGACCAACTGCATTTATTTTAAAATAGTCACTGACCATCTTGTTCTTGGGCTTCAAAAGTTACTTATGTGACAAAAACAAAGGATCTTAACAGCAGTGATCATTATGAGGACACAAGGATTGGACCTAATGGAGACACTGTACTGGTTACACCACTTAGGTGATTTAGCTTAGGAGCTCATGTTTAATCTAATCATATATGCATTTGAAGTTGATGCATGCCATGCCTATAGAAACCTGTGGGTGTCTCCTTTCTCTTAAATAAATGAAAGATAAGAATCCAATCCAATCAAGTATATTAAGTACCAAAGTATTATAATAGGTGAAAAAAATATTTCTTACCTGTAAGAATCTTACATTATTGCTGGGCATTGGTGGTATACCTATAGTCCCAGCACTCTGAAGGATCAAGAAGTCAGGATTAACATCAGCTACCTAGCAAGACCCTGCTACACACACACACACACACACACACACACACACACACACACACACACACACAATCCTTACATGTATAAAAATGTTATAGTAAACCTATCAAGTATATGTACAACTTCATAAATTTTTATTTCTAAGACTTTCCCGACATCCAATGTAAATAAATTTATTATACATATAGTCTATATGAAATACCACTCAAACAGAAAGTAAAATAAAGAAAAAATCCAATTAACTCTATGTCATCCATTTTTACATACGTCACAGGAAATGAGGTTTCACTCTGCTGGACGGAGTGTTTAGGCACCCACAGAAAACTGTTTAGGTTGTATGCCTGTTCATTTAAAAAAAAAAAAACAGTAAACTCTTCTTCATAATATACTGAGAAAGTGAGGAGAGTGTACTGAAACCTGTAAGTTAGGAAGTCAACTTGGTTGAGAAAGGAAGTGCCCTGTAATTCACAGGAGGAGTTGGAGGGATGGATTAGCAGTTAAGAGCACTCTGCTCTGACAGAGGACCTGGGTTGGATTCCCAGCAGCCACATGGTGGCTGAAGACCATTTGTAACTCGATCCAAGTGACTCTTCCACCCTTTTGTGGCCTGGGTGGGTATTGCATGCACTTGATGCACAGAAAAACATACAGACAAAAACTAAAACACATGACAAAAGTAAACAAAGCTCATAACAAAACATTAATTCAAAGGAATACCCTATCTATTGATCTGAACTTCCACTTTGCTTTCAGACATTAATTTCCTCTTTGATTATGTATATTTCTAACTCGGACAAATGATGCACTCACCTTCTAAGGTAGCAAGCATGGCTATCTTTCCCAAAGAAAGATTAAATAAAGAAATCCAAATACAATGCTACTGCTGTGTTTGGAAAAGATTCAGAAAAAAAAATTCATTTAAACATGAATACAATTAATAGCAAAATCTTTTGAATCAACATGTTAACAGGAATTTCCTCCATTTTAACTAAGAAGACCTTCAGCCCAAGCAGTGAGTTACTACATAATAAAAGGTTCTTTCAATTGTCTACAGGGGTGTGCTTCTCCACATCCTTTAAACTCTGCAGTCTCCCTGCCCATGATACCCGTCAAATAGCAGTGGTCTGCACAGCTTGGTTCTATTACAGATAACGGGATTTGAAATTGCCCAACAGCCTTCCCTGACGGTTCCTGGAGCTTCTAGAGCTTGACAGTTATTGTTGTGCACACTTGGAGGATAACAGAAAGGTCTGAGGCAGAAGATGCTCAAAACGAAGAAAAATAGGCAAAGGTCAAAATAGCCACAGTCGACTCCATCATGTCATCCTACAAAGCTGTGTGTCAGTCAAATACAATGAACTCATCTTTTCCAATGAACTTCAATTATTTTAAAATAATTCCCATTTTTATTAATATCTAATTAGTCTTTACTAATCGTGCCTCCTGATGGTCCAACTTTAAATTATACATTTTGCCAAAGAGTCATTAACCTGTAATATCTTTGACGCATGCATGGATAGGAACAAAGGAGGCCTCGGTGGATCTTTTAGTCATCATGAAAACAACAATATCTCCTGCCTACTTAATAAGTCCCAGCTTCTGTATTTGATTACATAGCACACACTCAGCTTTTCAGACAGAGGATTTATAGCCAAAGAGCATAAGAGAAAAGCTGTGTCAATGGTAGTAGGGGCCAGCTGATGCTTCTCACTGTACCTTTGTCTCCCAAGGTTATCCATGTGCCTAGCTAAAACAGCTCCTGAAGTGTGATTGCAAGATGGAATGTCTCAGGTCATCTTCCTACCAACCAAACCCCATATCCTGGGAGAAAACTAGAGACAACCGTGTAGTGGGTGACTTAAGAACATGCTTCCCATTAAGAAAACTTAGAAATAGAGGAGGTATTTAATCAAAGCATCACTGGGTTTGTGATTGCTGTGCACCAAGTGGGGTAAAGAAAGTCACTGTTGCCAAGAGAGACATGAGAAAGAAGGAAGCAGTTTGAGGTCTACCTTGCAAGGGTACAAACAAAGCCCCCTAGGAACATAGTAAATGAAGAACCCAGACACACAACAAGGACACAGATAGTCCAGGACCTATAGAGAAGATGAGCACATGCCCACTATGAGCTGCTCAGCAAATCTTAACAGGACAGAAACCCCCGAGAAAATCAGAGCTGGCCTAGAGCCCAGCTCTGGCAAAATGGGAGGCGTGGCCATGCTGATAGAAGGAAGTGAGGCAATTCAGCCCGTCTGTCCTGCAGGATGACCTCAGAGATCAATTACTACTGATTCCTGTTGACACCAGCTCAGGACATTGGTCCCATTCAGCTTTACGATCAGTTTCCTGAAGTGATTCCTTAAGCTCCCATGAGGTCTCCACCTTCCTTCCTGGCCATGTCACTGGGCAGTCACATGAGATCAGACCCAGTCCTCAACTCTTGATCTCCTGACACCCCTACCCCATGCTCTCTAGTCTCTACTCTATAGCTATCCTCATTTGCAGAAAGAAGCCTTGGACCAGATGGTCCTCCAGCTCCTTCCAATTCTAGCATTCTGTGGTTCTTGGATGTTATAAATTCCCAGAATCATAAATTTTAAAGTTGAAAGGAACTTCAGAAATCATCTATTCAACCACCCACTCACCCTAGGCCAACCTAGCCAGAACTAATATGCTTTGAAGGTTCTACATGGTTGTTCTTGGCTGGCTGACTATGATTATTATCAAAGCTTAAAACTTTATAAGGCAAGAAAAACATATATGCAAAGTTTTCGGAACATTGAAGAAAAGTTTTGAAGGAGGTGAAGTTCAGAGGGCAGCATGATCTATTGTTCAGAAGTTTCTACTAAAGTAGAAATAGCAGCCTTCACTTTCACTCTACCAGGCACCTATTTAAAACAAACAAACAAATCAAAACAAAGCAAAAGCCTTAAAGGATGTTAAAAAAAAATTCTCCAAATAAAGATAACTAAATGAAATGCATTACTATGTTCATACATGCATGCATAAGATGTGGAAGCAGAGTTTCAGGACCAGGCCAAATAAAGCCTCCAAGAGAAAAGAGGTAAGAAGGAGCGTGACTTTTGACTGGAATAAATGAATGAGCCAGAGGACGCCATTTGTTCTGAAAGAGTAAATGTCTGTGGTAAGCTGCCTTTCAAATTTAATCTTGACAAATATTATTCACTCTCTCTTTAAAAAATATTTTTGTCACAGTTTATGACTACAACTATCATACTATGCGTTTTAAGGAAATCAGTGTCTGTGTTGAGTAAACAAAACAATTAAGAATACCTTTCTCTCGCTCTTATTAATCACGTCAAGTGAAAAGTCATAACACCTGCAGTGTGGAAGACTCAGCAGTGCTGATCAATTCCTCTATTTTTAAAATGATTTTTATAACATTTTAATTTTTAGAAATCTAGCCCCTTTCTTTTTGAAGGAAAACTGACAAACTGATGCTGAAATGTACAAGGAAATGTAAAAGGTCTGGTCTGGTTCAGTGTTACAAAGTATACATGTTCTGTACTGCTACAGTAATTGAGACGATGAAGTATGGGCACCAGGCTACATGTGGAAGCAAACAATAATGTAGACAAACCAACCCCACACAAATGCAGTCGCTTGACTTAAAAAGCAAAGGGAAACCATCTTTTCAACAAATGGTGCCGAGTCATTATGCACCCAGATGGCAAAAGTCTTCAGCTTATACATATGATATACAGAAACTAATTAGAAATGGATTGCAGACCTGAAAGTACTGTTTCTAGTAGAAAAAAGGAAACTATCCTCACGACCTCAAAGCAGCAGAACCTGCCTTGAGATACCAAAGGCAATGACCATAAAAGTCTGACAAATGGGCCATCATTAAAATGAGGAACTTCCATTTATTAAAAAGGTGTCAGACAGACAGAACGAGGAAAATTGAAAATTAGGAGATGGCTTCATATGTGTCTGATGAAAAATAGCTTCCAGAATATATTTTATAAGCCCATAAAGCAATTAAAAGGAAACCCAATAGTAAAGAAAGTAAAAAGTGGCTGTATGCTCTCTGTATGATAGCCTAAGAAAACTTATTTTTGAAAAATGAATGGAAAACTTAAAACAGACTTTACAAGAAGACACTAACTGACCAGGAAGTTTTATGAAAAGCTAAACACTGTGACTCAATCTTGAATCCCCTGGATTCAAAGCCATCCTAAAAAATGGGGCAGGGAGAAGGAACACAGGATGAATCCAGAGAGAAAGGGGGAAGAAGAGGAGAGGAGGAAGGAGGAAGAGGAGGAAGGGAGGAGGAAGGGAGGAGGAAGGGAAGAGGAAGGGAAGGGGAGACAGGGAATGAGGGCAGGAGAGAGGAAGCAAAGGACTATGGGACAGACGACAGAATCAAAAGGCAGCCGACCCCAAGCATTCCTGAGTGAGCGGAGCAGCTAGCTTTCCTGTGCTTAGCTGCCAGAAGTAGAAACTGTTAATATCTACTAAAGCTGAACACACACATTCCCCACAACCTGTAATTCCACTATTAAGAGGAATGCATTGAAGGCATGATATGAACAACAATAATTATAGCAATTTAATGCAAAATAGCCCCAAATTGAAATAATCCAAACACCCATGAATAATAGAATGGATAAATACAATACTGTCTATCTGTGATAGACTACTCCATGGGACTTTAAAAACACTTCCCGTATAATAATACCAATGAGTCAAACCAAAATAATGATGAACTGGAGAGGCCAAACTCAAGAGGAGACAGATGGTTACATTTCAGTTTAAGGAAATATAAGAAAAGGTAAACAGTCTTCAAAAGCAGAAGGTGGATGACTGGCTCTGGCCACCCATACTACAAATGAGGATGTTCTGGGAAGCTGGAAATGTCATTTTGTCTCCTAGGTATCTGCCGTGTGACTATATATATATATATATATATATATATATATATATATATATATATATATATATATATGTACTTGCTTAGAATATAATATTATATATATGCATACATATATAATTTTACCATACAATACACTCTATTTCAATGCAAATCTTTAACTATGTTATCTCACTGAGTTGCATAGTGGTACAAATTATGTCTTCATTACATATTCATACTTTTCAGAGTGTAACACAATTAATTAAATTGGCCAGGTAGTACCATGTATATGATCTCAACTGGAAGATCTTTTATATAATGAGACTGAGTTGTGGACAAGAGCTCTGGCTCCAGTATATCTGGTATATGTATTTAAGTATCTGCTTTATTTCCCCTATAAGGGAGGATAGGAGCCTTTCCATGTTGAAAAACAAACAAAAACAACCCCATTTGCTGGGATTAACAAGATTTGTATCTGTGAGGCAAAGAAACAGGAAACAAAGAAAGGTGCTGTAGTGGCCCTGGAAAGCTGATCTATGCTCCAAAGGGGGAGTCTAGGTAAAACCTTAAATAGAAATGCATACTGTCTCCAGAAGACCAAGTGTTCCCTGGGAGATCTGAGCCCTCCAAGGACTTGCATGAAAGCAAAAGATGCATCCAATCTACATAGTTTGGGGCTTGGTATGTTGGTTTCTTTGTTACCAGCCAAGCCAAACTTGCTTGGCTCAAGGCTGAAGGGCACAGAAGGATGAATTAGAAGCAGTATGAGCTAGGGATGAAAGGCACTATCAGTACCACAGTTTGGGATTGCCATTTTTTAATTGGGAAGAAGAGGTTAGCAAACCAGAGATTATCTCTTACTCTAGAACAGGAAAAGTGGAGAGTAGAGGGCCTATGAGTGAGGAGGGTCCCCTGGGTTTGACCACAGGAAGAGGCTCCAGCATCAAAAGTTGCTTTTGCAAAAGTCTTACTTATCTGATGTCATGAGCCACATCTCTCATCTTGTAGAAGCCCAATCCCCAGTCCTAAAAGCTCAAAGCCCTGTTTCAGAACTCTAAAACAAGTTTCCCCAGCTCCTGAAAAAGGCAAAGATAAGCCCCAAGAATTCCAACTCTTAACACTAATCCTGTTCTCCAAGAAGTATCATCTGGGTGGTTAGATTCTATGATGGATTTGGTGTAGACTTGTTAGTGAGTTATAATGTAGATTACTTCTGAAGGTTCACTTGGGTTGGCTGGGAACTTTGCCTTTAAGTATAACAATTTGTACACAAAGTGAGTTTCCAGTTCTGGGTCACCAATCGACAAGTAAATTGTGAATAAAATTTTTTTGATGCTTGGAGAGATAATTCAGTCAGTAAAGCATTTGGTGCACAAACCTGAGGACCCAAGTTTAATTTAAAGAACAAATATTCTGGGCACGGTGGCATGTGCTTGTAATTCCAGGGTTCAGGAGGAAGACGGGTGGGGGGGGATCCCTGGGGCTTCCTGGTCAGCCAGGTAACCCTAATCAGCAAGCCCGAGTTAATGACAGACCCAGTTTCAGAAAATAAAGTGGACCCAACCCATGGAGGAACAATATCTGAGGTCATCCTCTGACTTTGGTATACACACACATGCACTCAGAAATCCAACTCCCATTTAAAGCATGTCTAATCACCAAAAAAAAATTGCACAGAGAATAAGAACAACATCTATCAATTTTCTAGAAGCCAATTCTTTCTTTTCTTTAACTATAATTATGCAAATGATCGCATGCACTTTTCTTTTTAAGACTTGCATGTTTAAAACAAGGGAATTAATTAAAGCTGTGCTAGGTAGGAGGCCACGAGGCTTGGAGACTACTGTGGTTAATAACTTGAAAATAGTTTATTCTTGAAATTTTTCATTTTCAAAATATTCTTCATTTTTGTTTGATGATAAATCTGAAACACTGTTAAGAAGAGTACCCTTGTTGATGTTACAAATTTCTAACAAAATTAATTTTTCTGTCTAACCAAACACTTTATGCGACACCGTACAACATAAACTATGAAGATATTTCTTGTGATTCTATGAGTAAGCAAATGCCTATCAAACGATCACCTGTGCAAACTTTTATTGTCAACTAAAAATAATTACAATTGGGGAAAAATGCCCACACATAGCAGGGGACAAGGTATATTGTTACTTGAGACTAATATAGATGTAAGCTTGTGACATGAAATTTATTTTGGGTAATTTTTATTTTCTTCTCAGGAAACTCAAGTTAAATACACAGTATTCAGTGAAGGCATCCATCCATTGTGCCAATTCTGAATACTCAGCTTTTCAACCTATAGGAAATAAAACTGGTATTTTGTGAAGTGAGCCCACACTTGCAGAACTAGGAAACAAGTCCTTCGGGACCAGTGAAATGACTTGTGGCATCTATGGAATGATCTAATTTTGTTGCATAAAGCACTTCCCTGGATCCTTTTGTCTAGAACCCAGGAGCCCCAACTGTGTAACACATGTTCAGTGAACAGCCAGAGGAAGGATGCATTCTGGATCCCATATACAGAGGCAAGCAGAAGACCATAAGACTCCTACAGCATTTGGTTCTGTTTATAGAGGCAAATAACAGCTTGTTTTAAATAAAGCTAGATAGTGATCCATAATTGGATGTTCACAAATGATCAGGAATAATTTTGAAAAAGTCTTTCAACATGCCAGTTCACACTGGACACTCATCGGTGCCTACAATGTAGGCAAAGATCTAGTTAGAAACATCTATACTCCAAATTAGGTTTCTTCCTTTCTCCATAAGTATGACTAATGGGTTAGAAGAAATAACACTACTTTAAATAAGATATAACAATACAAATAACATTTCTGTATGCCCATTATGTCATCATTTAGAGATTGCATTACCAGTCTGACACAGCACTAATAGGTTGGCTTAACAGCGAATTTGTAAGCATAAAACTGGAAATAATGTAAAATAAAGTAATTGGAGTATGGAATTTTAAGGAAGAGTTAACTAAAGTACAACACAATGTAATTTTTTAAAAAATTCAAAATACCCTCAAGAGAATTATAAAGCAAAAGAGCAAAATAAAATAAAGATGATTATTAATTCAAGAAATTTTCTTCTATTTATTTAAAGCCCAATTTCTTTCCAAACTTCTTAGATTAGTTGTAGCCTTTTTGGAACTCTACTTCTGCTCACAAAAAAGAGTGAATTTTAAACTCCATGTTTCTCTATACCTTCTCTGTCGTTCAGACTTGGTGGGAATGTTGTCGTCCCAGTGTGCTGTTTTACAATTGTCCTTTTAAAAATATTTCTAATACTGTGTCTATTCTGTCTTTCCTGGTGTTTTTCAGCATGCTAGAATCAGGGGGCAGATATCCACTCCCCAGAGCATCCTAATGTCAAGTGCAGAGGATGAATATTGAGTTCACTCTGGAACACAAGAGATGGGCAAAGTGGTTTCCTCTGTCGTGAGCCTCACAATTTACCAACTGGCAACCAGCTGAAAACTTAACCTAATTTCAGCATGCATATATTACGGCCACTGTAGGGCATCATGTACCAGATGATGGTCTCTGCCTGCTTACAATGCCAGTTAGCTGCATATTAGCATGCAATCTCTCTAAGAAACCATATTTTTAGTCATTATCCAAAAAACTCTCCTTCATCATCATCTTCTAAACTGACAGATGCCTCCATTTGAGAATTTTCTGAAAGATAACACAGTGAAATAATGTTCCCTTTCTAGATGTACTATGCCCAAAGGTAAAACACCAGTTTCTCCTTCGTATCCCTTTTTGTTTCTCATAATTTCAACATACTCACTTCCTGTGATTGATTGAAAAATTAAAACACTCATATAGTTATGACAAGGAGACTAGCTATATTAAGCAAATATAAGGTATTTGATTTTGTTTGTGTTTGGTTGGGTTGTCCACATGGCAATTAGATTTGGGGTATATTCATTTAGTTGTTGGCATGGCTACCATTTCCCCGATCCACTGTCCCTCTCAGATCTACTAGAATAAGGCATATTTAGTTTCCAGTATCAAATCTGTGTGTGTGTGTGTGTGTGTGTCTGTCTGTCTGTCTGTCTGTCTGTCTGTCTGTCTGTTTCTGTGTGTGTCTGTCACATGTGTTTCCAAGAGGCTGTTTTCTGTGTGTCCCAGTTATATTATCTAAAGAATGATTTCATGAAGCCCAGCCTTCCACTATTTATTCATTAAAATGAGATTGCAAAGAAATGAGTACTTCAAATCAGCCCACACAGCATCCCTAAGTCCAATGTTCAATTTTTGAATATTTACCTTGACGTTACACCAAATATTATGGTGCCACAGTTAAATAGCTGACATCATTCTATTTTGTGTTTAAATAAGCTATTTTTAATTGAATAAAGCTCTCTCACTTGAAAACAACTTGATATATTCTCTGGTTATTTTTTATTTAACTATCACATTGAATGAGGTTAAAACTATATTCTCTGGAAATGAGAATTGGATAGAAAATGCCAAGTGTAGGATTGCTCAGTGAGAAACAAATATGACTCTCAGTGTTTTGAGCCTTACTCTGTGCGTTAGTTATTGTTATTAGGTGAGTAAATGCCTTCACCAAGGCTAAAATATACTCCAAAAAGATTTTTTCTGGAAGATTAAGCATTCAAGCAGGGCTGATAAGGGATGGTCTGATGACAGAGGCACAGGTAGGCTGTATTGCCAGTTCTCTGTGTAAGAGCTCCTTAGTATACCACAGTGGTATTTTTGATAGCACACATATTCTTTATTGTAGATCACTCATGCACACACCCAGATTTTTGATTGCAAAAACTTTTGATTGCAAAAATTTTGACCTATCAAGATATAATTATTTTTAGGGTACTTACTAATTCACAAATCATTTGAAAATTTTCACTACAGAAATAAAATAAAGGAAAATACAAAGCCCACTGTACTTTCATTTGATTAAAAATTAGGCTATATCGCTATATTTGTAGATGTGTGTCTACAAAATTTTTCTGGCCTAAAATAAGTTTCCATCCCCCTTTCCCCCATGAATAATACTACTCTGCTAGCAAGCACTTATTTAGTACCTACTGTTTTGGAAATCAGGCATGGAACTAGGGGAGTACTGGAGAATTTGAAGACAGGTTTTTAGAGGGGCTGTGACGCTGTGCTTAGAGAAAACAAACCAGCTAAGCTGTGCATGCCAACTGAATGAGAAAACCCCCCTCTTTTTGAGAATGAATGTACTCTGAGTTGTTCATGTCATTCTCACAGAGCACTAACCTCTCCATTCTAGATAGACCTTTCTCATGTATCTTTATTGGATAATGTGATGCAGGAAAAAAAAAAAAAAAACAACCCATGATTTGCTTCCCTGGAAATTCTTTCTTAGATAAAAGAAAAGGATAAAAAGAGAGACTTTTTAGTTAGCTAAAAGATCTATAACTTTAGATTCTATTGCCATCAGATTCGTTGAAATAATTTCAGAGTTTCAGTATGTCATTAAGCAAGCCACAGTCGCAGTAACGTACTAGTAAAAGTTTTTCCCAGTGAAAATGTATTACATGGACACGTATTAGTAAAAGTTTTTCCCAGTGAAAATGTATTACATGGACATTCTGTATATTTTAATTTAGACCCCAAATCAACAGTGCCAAAATCTGGAAAATATATATATTAGTGATGCAAAAAGATACACTTCCTCACATTCTCAACAGAGAGGTAATATGTGTTTCTATGTATTTTGCATTGTGCAAAACTCTAAAGAGAGGGTGTTATAATATATCACTTCATCTTTAACATTTCCATAATCTTGAGTCTTTCCTGCCATGTCTAGACACTCAAAATATTCTAAGAAAATCAAGTTAATACATTGAAGCAACTTTTTTGTTTGTTTGTTTTGAGACAGGGTTTCTCTGTGTAACAGCTCTAGCTGTCTAGCCACCCTGGAACTCTAGACCAGGCTGGTCCTGAATTTACAGAGATCTGTCTGATTCTGCCTCCCCAGTGCTGGGATTAAAGGTGTGAGTCATCACTCCCAATTAAGGTTGGTTCATTTTAATAGGCAAAATATCCATTGCCTGTGTGTGTGTGGGGGGATATGTTTCAAATTTAATAAAAACCATTCTGAGATATCAGAGGGATCTACCCACAGTCAGTCTAGGAAGATCAAACAGTGGTAACTCACACCATTAATCACAGCACAGGGAATATCTGGGAGTGGTGCAAATCTGAATTTGAGGCCATTTTAGTCTACAGAAGGAGTTTCAGGCTCCCAGGCAGGCAGTGGTGGCGCCATACCTTTAATCTTAACCTGGAGGTGAAACAACTGAAGAAAGTATTTAAGGCAGGCATAGAGAGACAGGAAAGCAGAAGAAGCCAGGAGGAGCTAGGCTGAGGAAGCTGAAGACAGCTGGGTGAGATCTGACTGTGGTGTTTACTCTCTGATATCTCAGACTGGTTTTTATTGCATTTGAAACATAGCCCAACACCTGTGCTGTTGTTGTTCATTCCATCTGCTTTGTTATACTTGTTACTTACATATGTAGAATTATGACCTTAACTTCTAGAAGAACAACTTGTTTGGCATTTGTTAACTAGAAATAAATAACTATTTAAAAAATCCAATGAAATAGTTGTGTGTGAAACAGGTTGAATTCAGATCTGTTTTGCCCCTATAGCCTTTATTAGTGGAATTCCAAATTATTATAGCTCAGATTTTGATGCTGAGTTCAGATGTATTCGTTGGTATCCATGAATACAAAATTCATTCTAACATAAAATTATGTTCCACTTCAGAAACAAACATTTCTTTAGTATAAAATATTTCTTTAGTGCAGGAAAGAATGTTATATGCACAAAATGGAAGCTTTGGGTATATTTTAGAGAACTATATACCAAAGGTAGATGAATTAAAGGTATATGTTACGAGTTGGTACAAAATAGCCAGAGAGCAACATAAATAAAGAAAAGCCTGTACTTCTCCTTCTTCAAAAGAGATAAGTATTGTATCTCTATAAACATTCAAAGTATACACCAGCACAAATGTGTGCTTATATTGTGCTATAGCCACTGGCTGACAACTTGTACATACAAATCCTCGAGTTAAAATGTTAATTAACTTTTCTCTTTTCATAATATCATTTAAGTCATTTAACATCAGGAATGGTCTTTAGAACAACCTGTGCTTGTGTTTACAAAGCCCCATCAGTGCCTATTTCAGGACGAATGTGCCATGTGATTAAGCAGACCTGCTGAAACAGGACTGTACTGAGAAGTAAATAGACGGACCAATCAAAACCACCCCACAAGGGGCAAAATCTGAGCCCTTGAGTTCCATGTTACTATAGAAACAGACTGGAAGGAAACTCCATCTCACCCATCCATAACCTGCTCTTCTTAGTGGCCTCACATGTACCTGAGGCTCCACATAGATGTTGTTACATTTTCTTTCTGCCAAAGCATGATGAACACCAATGTGGTTGTTGGCTCAAAGCATGATCTTCTTGGTTGCAAAATAAAGAATTGGAGCATTTTATGGGATTATCTTTGAAATTTGCCAAAACAGGCTATGATTAGATAAACACAACAAGCATGTGACACATGCAACTTTTGAAAGTGTGGTTCTTATTTTAAAGTCCTTTTTAAATTACCTATTCTTCTGATGAAATACATCAGATTCGTCTACCTTCATGATTCAGTGAAACCACATCTACCTCATAATCATGGGTTAAAATCAATTTTTAAACGACCAAACCACTCCATAGTTTTTGATCCAGCTTTCAAAGAGAAGTTCACCACTGCTTGAACTAGCCAAACACATCAGTGTACTTTGCAGAGAGTGACATACTCTATCTCAGGAAGGTCAGAACACACACAGGCAAGCATCAGCCCTGTTGTAGACAGCAGAGTCTCTCTGACTGTATTAACTCTTTAGATAATGTTCGTTATTAAACTAGAAATCAAATACAGTCTTCATATTTCTCAATGGCTTTCATTACCACCATCTTACCAATGGCTACGGGAAGGAAAAAGAGAGAGGAATGTGTCCCCACCTCTGACTCTGCTATGTCAAATCTGCACCTGGTCCTTTTGCATTTTTGGAGATCTTCTTTCTGAACTAATTATGACACCTTTACAATAGGGAGTTTAGATTTAATTACCAAACTTTTAAAACATAGCATTATATAGGTCAAGTGAGGACGCACCTTTCTCCCGAAACAAAGGGATTCAGGGTAGTAGGATTTCAGATTTCATAGGAGAAATAGCAAAATATGTTTTGAAACGGACCTTTACTGTAACACAAATCAATATTAAATGCTTTATGCAGGAAGCACACTTTCAGAAAATGGCCCTAAAGCTTCCCGGGATCTAGCCCTAATTACTCCAGCAGGCTCTTGCTGCTTGTCTCTCTCTTCAATTATTTACAGAGAAAAAAAAAAAAAAAAAAGCCAAATGGCATTGCATTAGCTATATTAAATACTACGTACTTGGTTTTTAACTTACTAATGGTACATAAAAATTACTAAGGTAAATGTTGTATAGAAACATGGCTTTTTTTTTTCCTTCTTCACCTGAATGTGTGTATTTATTATTCATGGAGTTAAGTGTTGAATAGGCTGTCCTTCAGGCACCCAAATGCTGCATAATTTAAATAAGTGCATTAAATATATAACACATCTAAAAGGTAGCGCATTGATTATGTTACAAAATTTCTTCAAACAGCTTCACTGTAACACACACACACCAAGCAAGCATCTTCCACAAGTTTTTAAAACAATGACATGACAACCACACGGAAACCAACAGCGGTGCCTTTAGTTGCTAGTACCTTACCATCCCTGGTGATCTAAGGTACAAATTATGAGAGAGCAGCACAGAGGCCTTTGAGTCCTAGGAAATTTCTGGCCTCTGCTGACAAGTCCTTTTCACACAAACACTGAGGTACGTTGTGGGTACAGGTCAACATGAACTGCACACAGTGAAAGGAAGAACGCTGTCAAGATTGAATCATAGATCCTTAGTACCAGGTCAGAAATGCCCATCTGCCTGCAAGCAATCACCTAAAAAAAAGTTCCACCACCGCAACCATACCTGATTCTTTTGTGATCTAAAAGGGCACACTAGGTGTTAACTGCCAAAGGAGGCTGGTGTACCCACCAACACCTTCTGCCTTCTCTAATTGTGGCTGATGTTTCCATGGTGGTAAGATTCACTTTTCGTAAGCCCAAATAATTTTAAAAATTAATTTAGTAGGCATTGAAGTGTTGTTGTAAAATTAGCATAGGCCTATCAACAAAGTACCCGGGGTCCCTGGAAAACCGGCTATAATTTGTAAGGCTACATATCATCAGCTGCTATTACCTAAGAGTGTGCCGAGGCCACTTTTGAGGAGAACTGGAAATACTCTGTGGTAAACATACAAGGCAGTTTAAAAACAAAACAAAACAAAAACGAAAAAGTAAATACTAAGTCCCTTCTTTCTACGCATCGAAATCTGCCCATTGTCCCTCCAACGTAAAAAAAGCTACAGAAAAAAAGATTAAAAGGGACATCTATGAATGTGGAATGAACTTTGTCCACTTTTCTACCCAAAACACCAGCGTAAAAGTGGAAATCAGTAACCAGGTGAAGTGCCACACCGCACAAAGATCAGAGGCAAGAGGCGGGCGCCGAGGGCCCGAGGCAGGGAGGAGACCGTCCCGGCCCCCTCCGGCCACATTCGTCGCGCGCGCGGGAGCCGGAGGGGAGTCCCGCGGGGCGGGGCGGGGCGGGGCTGGGCGGGGGGCTGTGCGCCACTCCCGGGGACCCCAGAGTTACTGCCCGCCGGGCGAGGCCCTGGAGAGGTCGGAAAGCCGCGCCACTAGCAGGTCCTGCCGCGGGCCTCGAGCGTCGGCCGGCCGCCAGCCCTAGTTGGATGAGGAGCGCCGCGAGGCCGAGAGACCCTCCCCTCCTCGCGGGCCAGGAAGGGGCCGGCGGTCCTTTCCTGTCTAGTCGCTCCCCCCGCGACTCTCTGTAACCCGATCGCCGCGATCCGCTCCCCTGGAAGCCGCCGCCCCGCGCGCAGCCCGGCTCTGCCCAGGCCAGCGCTATAGTTAGCAACCCCAGCAATTGCGCCCGGGGGCGGCGGGGTCGCCGTGCGCCCATCCCCAGCCCGGCCAGCGGTGGCCTCCTCCGGCGACCCTTCCCTCCTTACCTTGGCTTGCAGATACTGGGGGTAATAGTAGGTGGCGTACTGAGGGTACATCTGCTGTTTCCACACTTTGCCCATGAAGCTGGAAGGAAGCCTGCTGTGCAGGGTCGCAGACACTTTGGGGTTTCCAAGTCGCGATCTCTCCTGCCTCTCCCTTTCCGGAGGCGGCGGCGGTGGCTGCCTCGGCGGCTGCTGCTGCCGCTGCTCCACCTCCCAACCGGGACCAGACGACGTCCTCCTCCTCCTCCTCCACCTCCTCCTTCTCCTTCTGCTCTTCCTCCTCCTCTTTCTCCTCCTCCTCCTTCCAGGCAGACAGAAAGACACTGCAGAGCGCAAAGGACACCCCGGACAGGGCGCTCCCAAGGAGTTTCCTCTGGGAACCCGACTGTACCCGAGCTGCCAAGGGCTGGCGCGCTGGCTGCGCTGCGCTCCGGGAGCAGGCTGAGCCGAGCTAGGAGTGATCAATACAAGTGGAAAGTACGGCGGCGGCGGCGGCTGAGCTCGGTGCCAGGCGGCATCTGGGGTGGGTGCGCCCGACAGCGAGAGGGGAGAGGGGCTGGCTGCCGGGGCCGCGGGGGAAGGGCGGTCGGGGGCGGGGCTTGGGCGCTGCCGAGCCCAGGACCCGCTAGAGGTGAGGGTTGACTTTCCACCACTCCTCACCTCCCAGGCTCTCAAGAAGACGCACAGAAACCTTGTGAGCGGCGATCGCTTTGTGTCCCGGGTGGGAGTCGGTTTGGTGGACCCTGCTTAAGAACTGCCTAGAAGGCACCTCTAGCTTTCCCGAGTTTTTAATTTTCGTAAGGAGGAAGGGAGGTAAGGAACGGGGAGGGGGGGGGGGATCAGATTAATCTTTCACTTCCCCCAAATCTCCCAACCGGTTATCTCCCCCCCCCCCCACACACACACACAAAGGAAAATGTTTTAATGCCCAACCACAAAGCTGGAGCCAGGACCCCTGGGTTCTGTTCCACCCACACACCAGGTCACAACATTAATTTTCTAAGTGACCTTGGGAAGGTTAGTGTCCTGCGGTTTGGTTTTCCCAGATGTGAAATCATGCTCTTTGCGTAGAGAAGACCACACACACACACTCACACTCACACTCACACACACACACCCCAAACACAATCTCAGAACTGAAGATGCCAAAAAGAGGCAGAATGTTATTAGAGGACACAATATAGACATCAGCTTTTCCCTGCCTTTTCTAATGCTGCCAGACAGTCTGTCAACTCCCACTCAGGAGCGAGGAAACTCCCTGAGTTTGGAATATTTTAAGGCCATTTTGAAAGTCACACTGGCATATTGTTGCAGTGTGCTTCGGTGACATATAAAATCAATCTTTCTTTCTGCTTCTCTCCATCTCCTAATTGTCTCTGCTCTAAACAGCCCCAGACGAGCAGCGGTTCAGTTCACTACATAACTGGATATAATTTAATGGAGTTAATTGGTCCCTGAAGTTGCCTGCAGAAGACTTCTCTATATTCTAGCTCAAAAAGAGACAATACAAAATGTACAACAGGATGGGGGAGAAAATGGCCTAAGTTGGTATCCTCGCAACGCTGATAAAAAGCAAAGGGGAAAAAAAAATTATTGAACAGACCTAGATTGCTTTGTTTTGTCCTCTTTTTTTTTTTTTTTTTTTTTTTTTTTGAGTCATTTCTCAGCACAAGGTAAATCCAGCAGAACAGGGCTGCATGATTTTCTTCTATAGTCACGTCTTTATAAGATTACTTTTAAGACAGGCTCCAAGATTGATAGAATAGTGAACCAGAACCCTTATCTTTATATGACTTAGACAAGTTTCCAGGCCATACGTTTTTTGACAAAAATAAAATAGAAGCCGTTCACGTGAACACAGTTCTGACATGTCAGGTTCATGTACGGCCTCATTCATCCATATGAAGTCTCACAAGGAAATTAGATTTGCTTAGTTTCTGTCACGCGCTGGGTGCTGTGGAGATTAATGCCAACCTGGAGAATAGAATGGTAAGCTGTCTAACTAGGTGAGCTAAAACCGTCCCTCATACTGTTTTGATATGAAAGCTCTTTAGTTTTTAAGTTAAAAACTTACCTGATGTGTTAGGGGCCCAGAGATACTAGGAACAATGGCTTTGGAGAGGTGACAGACTAAAGAGAAATAAGTTGGGAAAGAACTCAGTAGGTCTTTGAAAGGTTTGAAAGACACAAGAAATTGCCAGTTAGACTGATCTACCTACTGTTTTTTTTTTTTTCCCCCTGCTGGATGATGAAAATCCAGACCATTTTCAAGAGCCCCAAAGCATACTCAGACTTATATATATGTTTGATTTATGACTGAGCCAGTATCACAGGGCAGTGGGCAAAGAATGAACTTTTCAATAAATGATTCTGAGTCCATTGGCTCTCTGCATTGAAAACAGGAAGTCCAGGTCTGCCTCACACTTATCAAAGGCAGGGAGACTCCAGCTGCATTGGAGATTACCTGTGAAAACCAAACACCCAGAGCTATTAGGAAATAATACAGGAGGAGAGCTACTGGGTCCTGATGTGGAGAAAGATCCCTAAAGGGAAGGAGAGTGCGAGATTATTGAGATCCTTGGTTTGTAGAAGGAGCCAGAAAATGAGCCACAAAATAACTTTTACAAAACTAGAAAAGGTTAAAATACATAATGCATAGAGAGCTACTCAAGACCAATATGACGAAGAGAAACAACTTATTAGAATAAAAGTTTTTAAAGAGTATGTATTCACAAAAGAAAACAAATGCTCAACCAACATATGATGCTAACATACAATTACTAATATGGTAATTACAGTTAGGTGTCATTTTAATTTTTTGCCACGCTGGAAAAAAACTATGAAAAATAATAAGAGCTGGGAAGGAGGGAGAAGGAAAATTCTCAAGAGCATTGGTTATTGGAAGAAGCATAAGTTGCATCAATGCAAAACATAATTTACCAATTTCAACCTTATTTGCATGTGTCCTACAATGCAGTTGCAGGTGCATTGAAGATTCTTCTGTAGGCACACCAGAAGATGTGCACAGCAATATCCATATAACACTAAAAGTAACTCAAATGTCCACCAACCATACAATGGCTAAAAAGTCCTAGTATATAGGCACAAGGGGACACTACCACAGAGAAAGTAAATAAGCACATGTAAAAGTACACAACATTTCAAGTTTAATGATGATCAAAGATGTAAGTAAAGTGGCTGGAGAGTTGGATTAGTGACTAAGAGTGCACCCTGCTCCTTCACAAGAGCCAAATTTGGTTCCCAGAATCTAAGTTCTGGATTTCAACCACCTGCAACTCTAACTCCAAGATATGCATTGCCCTCTTCTGGCCTCCACAGACTCATAAGTGTGCACATGCATACACATTTATTATATATACTAAAAGCAGCAAACAAACAACGTATAAGACATGATTACATTTTTATGAGCTTCAAAAACAAAACAAAAATACTGTGTATGAATAAGCATATGAATAAAATTTAAAGCATAAATAAGAACACAGGTACTATTAACATAGAATTCAAAATAATCACTCTTTCCACAAGAACAGAAGGTTGGGAGTATCCAGGAAGGGACCAAAAATGACCCTGGACTGTAGATGTATAGAAATATATTTCAGTATATTTTCTTTGAGTGCTCTTTAGACCTTTGGTGTGTGTATACATATAAATGCACATATGTATGTATATATACCTGTGTGTGTATATATATGTTGTGTACATATGTATGCATATATATGCTACCTCTCACCCTAAGACATTTCTAAAACAAACAAAAAAAAAGTTAAATTTGATTTCTTCCAAATAAATGCAAAAGCACAGACAGTAAAACAGTGACCTTTCTTTTCCTAACACCTACTTTTAACTTATATTATTTTGTCAGTTTGAATGCATACAAGTTTACACACACACACATACACACACACACACACACACACACACACACACACACACATTTATTTTCCTAGAGTAATTAAAGGGATATCTCTAACACCAGCAGTTCATAGGTAATTTTAAGAATCACCCATTAACAAATAAGGATATTATCCAATTTTGTCACATCTAATAAATTTAACAGTAATTTGCTAACATCAGTTAATTCCCAGAGATGGCTAATTTTTCTTCCATTGTCAAAAATCCCCCTTTTTAGTTCACTTATTTAAGTCTCAGTGAAACAATGCTGCATATTAAATTTTGTTTATATGCTCCTGAGCATGGTAACATCTAAAACCTCACCCCAGACTCATTTTACTTAATCGACGGTTATTTGTTGAAGGATTTGGAACATTTGAATTATAGAATTTCCCAGCTGTCTGGCTGCAACATCACAGCAATATTTCAAGTGATGGTTAGACTCTAAAAGTTTGACTAGATGCTGATTCACATTGGGGGAACTAATCAGATGTAGGGTGTGTGCCCTGGATGACAACCAAAGACGTGATTTTGTTCTTAGTGGTGGTATTAATGTTTATTACACTCATTCCCTATAGAGATCCACCCCACCAACTATCTGTAGGCTAGTTTTAAAATTCAGACATTAACAACACATAACTTAGTAGTTTGTTGTTTTCTGATTTTAGAATGCTGCCTGTACTTATCTGGAAAGTTTCTGTGGAGAAATTCTTTCTCCAACTCTTTGATTAATTTAAATTCCTTTTCCTTCATTTGAGAAGTTTAGAATAGTTTTTGGTTTTGTTTCTATAGGAAACTCTAAAGGTCTCATTTTTGAACGTCATGATTTCATGGACTTTAAACAAAGTGAGTTGCTCAGGTCTTTGACCATCTTCATTTTTGTAGATGCTCAAACTTTCTCATCTTTGACTGATGTGGGAATGTCTTTTTGTATGTTGTGAATATCAATCTTTAAATAAAAGAGCTGTTTTGGCCCATGACAGGCACCATAGAAAAAGTAGGTAGGGAATTAGAATAGGTAGGAAAGGAAGGGCAGAGTCAGAGACCAGATGGAGCCAGCCACTCCCCCCCACCCCCAAAACCCAACAATACAGGTGAGCCATGTGCCATATGGCAGACAGATTAATAAAAATAAGTTAAAATTTAAAAAACTAGTTAACAATGTGCCTAAGCCATAGGCCAAACAACATAAAGTTAATATGAGTTATTTTGAGGGCCTGAGCAGCAGGGGGGGGAGTGGGGGGAGTGGGTGTGGCTAAGGGGTCTAAGACTGCAGGTCTGTGGGTCTGGACTTCTGGCTGCCTGAGACCAAAAAACCTTATTATAATATGCAGCTTCTGGTCACTTTTATTAGACACAAATTTTCTTTTATACTTGTCTTTTTTTCCCTTTTCTTTTTAGTATTATTAAGGTTGTTCCAGGTTTTATGCCTTTTTTTCCTTTCAGATTTTAAGCAGTCATATGTTACAATAAAGTTTCTGACCTGGTCTGGCCAGAGGTCCAGACCCCAGACCTGCTGCCCCAGACCCTTTAGCCGCCTGTAGTTGCTTAGACCCCCCCCCAAAATGACTCAGACACTTATATCAAGTTCATGCTGTTTGGTCTATGGTTCAGGCACATTGCTAGCTAGCTCTTTCATCTTAACTCAACCCATTTCCATTAATCTGTCTGCCACGTGGCCCGGGTTCCTTACATGTTGCTCCTTTGGGTGGCTGGCTCCATCTGTCTCTGACTCCACCCTTCCTTTCCTGCCTATTCTGATTCTCCACTTGCTTTTTCTATGGTGCCTGTCATGGGCCAAAACAGCTCCTTATTTAAGGATTGATAGTCACAGCATACAGAAAGACATTCCCACATCACTTATATGCGAAGAAAGTTGCGTCTTGCTTTAAAATTTTTTAATTGTGTTGCTTTTTAAAAATTAAATTACATTAATAGTGAAACCTTTAAAATATATTCTATGTGCTTACTACATTTGGAGCAAAGAGCTCACGAACACTTCCTGGTGAAATGTGGTGTCTAGATGAAGGAGCAAAACTGAACTGCCAACTGCTTTCCCCTGTGGCTCTGTGTTTACATGTTAATCGATGTTGAAGAGGCATTTTCTGTGAGCATTGGGGAGACAGTGGAATTGGTGTGCAATTCATGAGACTTAGGGTCAGTGATGAGATAATGGCAAAGCTCAATTCAGATCTACAAAGTAAGCATGAGAATGTGGAGGAGACTGGGCCGGGGCTAGAACTGTAAGTCATGGGGTGGGGGGTCCCACGGGAGTATATAGCAAGAAGGGTCACAGCAAGGTTTACTTATAAACAAGGGTAAACATTTTTATTATAGTAAATCATAGCCAGACTAAACAAATTATTTTTGGTTTAATGCCTTTCTTTCTGATGCCATTTGTCTGGGAGTATTGAAGTAAGTGAAGGATAAAACTAGCTGTTTTGCTACAAGAAGGCCCTGTGCTCAGGCATCAGTGAGCTGTCTGGGATTTAGGCTCATGAGAAAAAAAACTTTATGTAAAAAGTAGAAATTAATGATTGGTTGGTTGTCTTCCTGCCATACTCCATGCTGAGTATGTCTGCAATATACATGCAAAGCAGTTAGTAAGAAGTGCCATGAAGTTCCTATACGACAAAAGTATGCCTGCCACATAGAGCTGCCAGAGTTCTTTGATGGCTGAACAAATGACAACGCAGTTAAAGGAAGCAATGTCCCGAATGGATGAGGAGGTTTCATCCTGAATAGAGAGTTGGGTGTTTTGTTTGTTTGTTTCTGTTTTTACAGTCTTCAAGAAAGGCTGTCTGTAAATCTTCTGGTCTGAGGTCTGCGTTTGCTTATGCTCAGACTTCATCTTGTAGAGCCTTGATTTGGATATGGCAAATCTTGAGTGTCACCAGGGCTGATTTTCTGTGCCCAGAATCTTAGCACCTTAGGCTTGAGGGCAGGAGGATGACTGTCTTCTGGCCACTCGAACTATATAACAAGACTTTGTCTCAAAATGAAACTGCCTGCCAAAACTAAACATCCAAAGATTCTCCCGAACACTGTCTGTTGTTGCTAAAGGAGAGTAATTTGTTTATAAATACTATGTATATTTCAGAAGGTCAGGAAGAGGAGTGTAAGCATTCTTACAGTGTTCGTGCCTCACCAGACTCCAAGATGCACCGATGAGTCCTACCTCTTAGCGCAACTCATGACTCAACCTCTCCACTAGTCCTTCCATTTCTAAGATTCCAGAGTTCTTTTTTTTTTTGTCTTCTAGCTCTCTTTTCTCATCCATTCCGGCTTCTTCCAACCTCTGTATTGTACAACTTCAACCAGCTCTGGGCCTTTGTGAACCTTCCAAACTTCTTCACCTGGCTCCCTTTTATGCTGTCCTTAACCTTGACTTCCTTCAGCCTTCCATCAAGGCTGGGTGTTGGTCCCGCCCACGCCTTCCAGCCTTCCAGCGTGAGCTGTTCTCTGAACTTGAATCATATGATCTACCTAGAAGATAGGAATATGATTGACTGAAAGAGAGTAGGTGTAGAGTTCAAGTTGGAGAATTTGGGGGCAAAAAGATTGGGCTGTGTGCATGCTATGGACTCTAAATGTATAATTGAAAATTACAAATTGATCACTATGACTTAGAATGGCAAGCATATGTTACTATGGTTGGAACGTTTTTCAGATTAATGTATTGAAACTTAATCCCATGTGTGGTGGTAGGAAGAGGTTGACTCTTTAGAATGTAACAAAATCATAAGGGCTATATCCTAATTATATTAATCACCAATTTCTATTTGATAATTGTTTCTTGAGTTCAGCCCCTCAACAGGCATTCCTTCATATGGTTTTTGAAGGCCAAGAATTTAGAGGTGGTTTAGCTGGATGAAGGTCTCTTTTGAGATCAAGTGATCCCTTGAAGAACTTACCTGAAAGTTTGCCTGCAGACCGAGTATCCAGTTCCAGGCTGTTCACTGATAACTCGTTCGATGTGTGCATATTTGTGGAAAGAAGACACTCATAACTTAATAGCTAGCTGCTTCCAAAGTGAACAGTAAATAGGGAAGGGGCCTCAGTACATGGCTAACCAACACCGCTTAGTGTCTCTTACAGCCTCATCTCAGACACGAAATACATCCAATTCTGCCTTGTTCTGTGAAAAATACTGTGGCAATAGACTGATTACAAACAGGAAGTTAGAATATTAGATACTGTGTTAGAGGTTGGCTACCACAACAATGTGTACAAAATGCATTCTATTACGTAACTGTTTTACTCACTCTACCCATTCATACAGTAAACACCATATGCCACGTGGACACTAATTCAAAAGGTTATACTCATTAAGCAGTTCCTCACATCCTCTTCTCCTAGCCTCTGGAGAGCGGCAGTCTGCTTTCCCTTTTTGATTCACTAATTGTAGGCATTTCATTTAAACACAGCCATATATCATATGGCCTTGGTGTCAGCCTCCTCACACTTTGCATTTAGTTTTGCTGGTTCATCCACAACACAGTAGTAGTGCTTTATTTCTTTTAATGGCTGGGTAGAACTCTGTTACAAATGCACACTTATATCACATTCTATCTGAGCATTCACCTGTTGGTGAATATTTAGGTTGGTTGCATCTCTGGTCGCTATGAATAATGCATATCCATTGGTTCTTAGTTACTTGATTTATAGGAGTATTGATTTTGAGATGCCAGTTGACATCTTAGTATTAGTGTAGAGTAGGCATTGGTATCTGGGAGCCTGCATTAACAGGAAAGGACAGAGACGGATCAAGGCCTGGAGTCAGTCATGGTTAAAACTAATAATGAGGATGGGATCACCTCAGGAGAGAAGGTACACACAAAACCAATGGATCCCAGGAAGGAATAAGGTTGCAGTACTTATAGTATACAAGAAGCGGATTAAACATCAAACATCACACATAAGGCAGAGATCCTCAATTGCATTGACCTCTAGACCTTGTAGAATCATGTTTTCCTTAAATAACACAGACACACACACACACACACACACACACACACACACACACACACACACATACACACATGCAAACTTTAAAACCATTTTATTACCAAGAAGTCTCTCCTTTCTAGATGCTCAGAATGTAACTTACGGTATAAAGAACATGCCTTCAGCCCTGTAGAACATGGATAATATTTAGTCTGCGGTTTACAAGACAAGTAACTCCTTAGACATATTTTCTACTGACTAAATCACCCAGGACTTTCACCTTTTAAATAATTTCTAATAGTGAAATGGGTTCTTGAGCTTGCCTGTAATTGACCATATTGTGACTCCGTTGGAGAATATCAGGCGTTGAATGTGCTGTGTTGTCTCAGATGCTCTGCCTGAGTTCCTGTAGAGTAACTTCCTTTGAAGGACTACCATGCTGTATTACTATTTAAAAGGGGAGTAAGACAAATCCCATTGATGCATCGGTGACTGTAACTTGTTTCACCATGAGATCAAGCCCTTTTATTTATTTTTATATCTGTCTTATCATATCTTCTATTGTGTTGGTAGGGACTATTTTAACTTCTGAACCTAAGTTAATGGTGTCTTCTCCCTTTTCTATTAAAATGCTTTGTTTCACACATATCTCTAAAACACTTTACATTTCCTCTCTGTATTTTTAAGTGTTAATAATCGTGTCATATTTTCTATCTTCCCAGAACTGAGAATTTTCCCAATTTCATTTTGTCACTAAAAGGAAATATTGAACAACACAGGGGATCAGAAATTCACCCTAGTGTGGTAGCTTTCAATTAGATTGCTACTAAGCTGTTCCCCTGCACTTTGGGGGATATTATCTCCATCAAATTATGTTCCTGGGATTGCATGAACCTTTCTATGCCTACTGCTCTCTTCCTCTAATGGATATTGGAGCATAAGCAAGACTGTAAATCTGTCTAGAGGGCTAAATTCCATCTCATATGAAACCCAATTGTTTCTATTTCCTGTGTGCATAATGCAGAATGCAGTGGCTGTAAACCATCCACCTCTTATCAGGACTTTCTGTGCTTGGTACTTCTGTCATTGACAGCAGTGATAATGAAATGCAAGTAAATCCCGTGCTGTCAAGATGCTTGTGATGAAACTTTTTGAACATGGAGGATGCTTGACCTAAGGGAGAAAATCTAACCTCTTATTCAGAAGAACAATACCTGCATCCTGATTCTTAGAATGAGGAAGTTAGATGCTTGGGTTTTAAAATCACTGGGTTATAGTGTATGGTTTTCACTGTGCAGTGATTAAGTATCCATTGCTCTTTGAAAGGCTGGTCTTTTCTGTTCTGAGAGGGAAGAACTAACACCTCTGTGCTGTGCAGGAACACTAGAGTGGTTGTAAGTTTCTGGGATACTAGCTTATTTGGCCACTTACTAAGCCCTTAGGTAACCAGTGCTAGCAGAGAATGAGCAAAGTATGCCTTTCCAGTTCCTACTCAGTCATTCGCTACTTGGTTCACAGTTGACTTCCATGTCTTACACATGGTGTCTCTCACACAATGTCAGCCACTTACAAAATGTTATCTAACTTAATCCCCACAATCTCTCTGCTATGTAGGCTACTATGTCTGAATTTGCAGATGACAAGACAAATCTGTGAAAGGTAACATCTTGCCAAAGCTTCAGGGTAGAGAAATCAGTACTGGAATTGAATTCATACTCAATGCATAATGCCTTATTTCGCTATAAACAAAGAGCCACAAGAAGACATGACTATCAGATACAATTTCATAATTACATTGGAAGTTAGTAAGCACACTTAAATAAACTTTCTGTAACATGATTGTTTTTAGCCATCTTTATCTTTACAAAGCTTCTCCTGATAGCTTTATATCATTGTAGTGATAAAAAAAAATACACAATTTGGCTTCACATTCCATCTTTCTCATGTAATATTCCTTTTATTGTCTTTTCTTTCTTTTTTATTTATCTATTTACTTATTTTGGTGCTACTGGGATCAAAGTCAAGTACAAACGTTAATGCTAAGCCATGCTCCCAGCCCATTTCTTCTTTTAGACTCGCTCATTCCACATGGAGGAGGTTTTACAGTCATAATTTTAGTAATGGAAAACCAGATATGCTTACTAAATGTTCAATCATTGAAAAAGTTCTTAAATGTGTCAGTGAGATTTAAATAGCAAACATATACCTTTCTTTTGAAAATTAGCACATAATCAATTAAAGAAAGCAAAGGAAAGGCTAATGATTTTTCAAAGAAAAAGAATTTCCTTAAGAAGCAATATTCCCCTTAATCTTCAAAAGGTTCACTTTCTCAAAATTAAGAGTTACCCTCACTTGTATGTGAAGATCTTCAACCCTTTATAATATGATCTTGGCTACTACAATGAATGTATGAAACAATGCTAGTCATGTGTTCCAGGTATTGTTCAGTTACAGAAACCCACAGGAGTGAAGAGTGTGATACAGAATAGATACCAGGGGCTAGTTTAATTTCAGAAGGGGTTTTCTCTCATCCATTGGCGTGTGTTCTAGTCCAAACACTGCTAGAATCATGGAATCCTCAGAAGTCAGGAGAGTGTGTGCTCATCCCTTCTAGTTTGTCCCCCTGCTTCTAGCTGAGGCCACACCCAAGCTAGGCCAAACAGATGAGCTCTGTATTTAATAAGATGCAGAGCCTAGCAGTGTCCTTTTTTGGCTCAGCAACTTCATTTCAGAACTTAGCCACACATCTAATTTAAATTTTACACTGTGAATGGAGAAACTCCACAATCTTCTTAAAACCTTGTGTTTAAAATTGTAGACATCCTTCATGGATTTAAATTTAAAGAAATAATAAATAGAAATTAAAGAAACAAATATATTTTCTATTTTCTATGAAACTATATGTCCTAGCAAAATATCATGTCATAACATTACAGCATGCACTATCAATACTTTCTATGAATAGAAATAATTTAAAATTTCAAAGTGTAAATACAGATGTTATGTATCTGGAGACATTTGACCAGAAAGAAGTGATGTCTAAGAGAAATGATAATGATATGCCTTCACTTTTCCAAAGGATTTCTTTCTTTCTTGAGTGGGATTAGGTTATATTTAAGGTACAAAGCAGTGACACCCTCCTAACCCTTCCACACAGAGTTCAGTGTTATTGTTGTCCGATGAGGTCAGATGACTTTGGAGAGAAAACAAACCATTACCTATCGTTCTTCTCGTTTTCTGCTAACTTGCTTCCCATTGGCTTTTATTTTGCTTCCTTGAAGTATAAGGAAGTTGGCTGAAGAGATAGCACAGTCAATAAAGCACCCACCTTGCAAGCCTGATGGTCAGGGTTTGATATCCAGAACCCTTGTTGTGTTTTCTGTTGTCTCTTGTTTGTCTTAAAACCAATTGTGGCTGTTGGGCTCATAATCCTGGCACTGAAAAGCATAAGACATGGCAGCCCAAGTGTATCACGGTCTCTACATGTGTGTGCATAGATCCTAGATAGATAGGTGCTAAATGGATAGATGATGTAGACAAATAGATAATAAATAGGTGACATATGGATGGTAAGTAATAGATACAGACAGACAGATGATATATAATCAGAAAGCTGAAAATTAGAGAGGCCTTAGAAGGAGGAAATCTGTCAAGGACAGATGCAGTGATTCAATCCAGATGAGAAGCCCTCTCTGTCATCAGCTGGTGTTCTCCTACCCAGGCCACAGTTCAGGAGCTTCTCTGACGAGGCCCTCATCAGACATGCCTTCCCCCAGTACCTAGCATCAGTTCCTTTCATTTAGACTAGTTCATTTAATTAATCAACCTATAAATCAGGTTCTTTTCTTCTAGTATCCACATTCTGATAGGTCTGGTTTCCTCATTTCTCTTCCTCATCAAATTTCTGTCCTAAAGACTGAACAGAAATGTAGACATCCCCTTCAATCCTGCCTTCCTGTCTGTGTTTCATACTGAAACTGATATGCAGCCACAGGTACTAGACAAGAAACGTCGATGTGATCGAACCACTCTGCACATGATTAATTTTGTTGTGAGCAAAACAGAATCTGTTTTCTGGGCCTCCGCAATAGGAAGCTCTCCCTGCTCCGAAATCATCTGTTTCTGTGTAATAAAGTATGTCTTCCTTGGAACAATTGGTTTCTCCACTTATGCTTCAGTACCTTCTGAGCTTTCCAGAATGATTTCCTTGTTCTTAAGGAAAAGGTTGGTACCACTTCACCTTGCCTTGTCCCAGCCCCCTGACATATAAACTCTTTGTAACAGTCAGACCTTAGGGTGCATATTCTAACAAATTTTTGAGAGATTACATTAGTTAGACAGGGCAAAGGAAGGTAAGAGTCTGAGTCAGAAGGTGCAATAAAAAACAAAGACAGCTGTGGTGATATATTTTATACTTCATAAAATAAGCCTGGAATATCAGAGGACAGCGACATCTAAAATATATCACCACAGACAACACAAAAATAGTAAATCTTCCTCATTAGGCTTTGATAAAACATCTACAAACTCCCCAAGGGCAATGAAATGTTGTATTTTACAGGGTCCAGGAGCGAGATGATCAAAGTGGTTAATAGGTCTGAAGACTCAGGAAACTTAACAAATGATAGATTTGCTGACCACGTGAAATTATAGCACAGCCTCTTGACATTGTATATATTACATACCTGATTTGGAAGGGTCTGGGTCTCTAGTCAGACTTCTGGCTCTGTGCTTAACTAGTTAATTTTTCTGGCTTTATAGAGATACAATAGACAAATGACAATGACATGCATCTTAGGTGTGACATGTGACTTTTGATCTATCTGCCTTGTGCGGTGATTACCACAATTGTGCTAATTAGAGCATTGTCATCACGAGCATTACCTTCATGTTGTTATTACTGAGTCTGTGCTGAGCTACTGGGTGGTCATAGGGCAAAGCTACTTAACCTCTGTTGTGCCTCAGTTTCCTCAGTACAAGATAAAACAGATGGTAGTCATTCTGACTCACAAGTTGTTAAATCCATTTATGTGTAAAAATCACTTAGAAGAGTAATATTATGCCCTATGTTAGTTATGATAATTTTAAGAGGCCAGATCTCCACACTGTGACTACCACCACAGTCTTGGACATTAGTAAAAACTGTGGTGTTTGAAAATAATTGTCAAAAGAATAAGAAGCCTTCAAATCACATCTGTATTCCAGGTAATATAGTCTGGGGTGACATCTGGACATGAGCAGTTTATCCCTTACTGACCCAAGTTCTCATGTTAGGTTCACTTACCTGTCATAAAGAGTCTCAGAAGTCATTATTTTTCTTCTTGAAGTGGAAAGAGCTAGCCTGGTCTAACCAGCCCTGTATAGGTTAGTATGGGCAACAGTGTGCCATCTTCTAAACCAATGGTTCTCAATTTGTGGGTCATGATCCCTTTGGGATCGAACAACCCGTTCACAGGGTCACTTAAGAACACTGGAAAATACAGCTATTCCCATTACGATTCATACCAGTAGCAAAATTATAGTTATAAAGTAGCAAAAAAAGTTATGGTTGGGGGGAATCACCACAACATGAGGAATTGTATTCAAGGCTTGCAGCGTAGGAAGGTTGAGAACCCTGCTCTATACTTTCTTGAGCAAATGCAAACTTGCATTCTGCCTGTCTTTCATGTGTCAATATCACCCACCTCTAAAGTATCGTCTGTGACCAAAGCATTTGTTGACAAGTGCTGAGTTGAAAACTCCTCTGCATAGCATGAAGTGATCCATAAAAATCACTAGGACCCTGGCTAGAGAGATGGCTAAGCAGATGTGAACATTTTTTGGTCTTGCAGAGGATCCATGATGAGTTCCTAGTACCATACTGGCTCATAACTATCTATAACTCCATTTTGAAGGGAATCTGATGGCCTTTTATGGTCTCAAGGGCAACACACACACACACACACACACACACACACACACACACACACACACACGAGTTTATAAACATACCTTCAGGCTATCATATTCATAAAATAAAAATCATAAAATCTCTTAAAAAACCCACTATAACTCTGAAAACATCTTCCCATTCTTCTTGTTACACCTAGGAATTGTTCATTTTAAAGGACCATAGCAGATTTGAACACTTGCTTTCATATTTATTAATCTATTACATAACCATTCACCAAATGTTGTTTGTATAAGAATTTGATAAACTTTGATAATTTAGTGCCGACTCCTCCACCTTCATCATCAGCTAATCTACTCACAGCTTCTCTGTTGTTCCAAAATCGACATTTGTGGCACTTCTGAGTCATCTGCAAGCTCCTGAGGAGTGCTGAAAAACTCAAGTCCCCTGTCACCGAGATTTTCAGTCAACAAATCACAGCCCCTCCTGCTCATTTCAGACCTCCAGTGCTGCCCTCTTTTGCAGTCTATTTTTGCTTTTTAAAACTCGTCTTTCTTCCATTTTTCTCTTGTTTTTCGGGCTTGTGCTTATGATTAGTGACATTAATGTTCAAAATGACCCCAAATGAAGAGCTAAAAGGCTATCTAGAGTTCCTAGTGGAGAGAAAACTGTGTCTGTGTCGTGCTATGGAGAAAATCCACATGTGACAAGCTTCATCCAAGCGTGCGTTGTACACTGTCGGCAGTAAGTGCAGTGCTAATGAGTCAGTGATACAGTTTTGGGAAAATGAAGAGGAAATCTGCCAATCTGCATGGAGGACCATGCTAAGAGGGGTTCAAGAAACATCTCTAATGAGTGGTGAAGCCATGGAAAGTGGATGAATTTGTGTTTATAATAGGAAGCTGTGAAGCTAACAATCAAAGAAATTCACAGTCACTATGACTAGGTCAGGAGAATGCTGATCTCTCCTAAGACTAATATGGAACTTATTATTTCAAAGAAACACATGTTAGATATAGCATCTTTAAACAATACAGAAAACAAGAATATGAACTTGTCCATTAAGGAAAGTGTTAGGATGAAGGATGTATGGACACTGTATTTCCCTTAGGAGCCATGGCTCAGTTTTCACTGATTTACATGCAGTGACTTTCTAGAACTATGTACCATGACAACAAAGAAGTGACTATTCATTTATTCAGTACTGTCCAGTATCTTTCTCTTTTGGAGTAATTTGTACACCGTTGGATATTTGGCATTTTCATTATTAAAGCTGGGTGTGAAGGAGTCTGCTGGTATATAGTGCAAAGGTCAAAGATACAATTAAGTGTCTTAAAACATACACGACAGTTTCTAACTATAAAGACATATTCTATACTCTTAAAAAATGTTGAAAGGAGTGAGCTAAGTAGTAGCGACTCTCTATGAAGAGTTGGGGAACTAATTCTAGAAAGGCCCAGAGACTTACTGTTTTCATTGTTGTGGATCATGTGGTGTTCTGCACGGACTCAGCCCCATCACTGTAGCTTGAGAGTAGCCATTGACTGCATTCTGGTTGGCAAATGGGTACAGCTGTTTCCCAGGAAGTTTTTTTTTTTTTGTGAAAAATGGTGAATGTGTTGCATTTGGGTTACCCCACCACACGGACTCTCGGTTGTGGATATGCACTAGAAAAACTTAGGAACATTTTAATATCGGCATTGCCTGGACTCCATTTCTTCAAACCCCGACCTGCTCAATCTGGGATGGTCCTTCCTGTTCTGGGAATGTTTGAAAACTCCCAGGAGTTCAACTGCAGAGCCAGCAGCAAAGCCACTGCTCTGAAAAAGGCCATGTTTGTGTGTTAGGAAGTTGACCCAGCACCCTAGACCCTTATCAGTAGTCAGCAGACCCTCCTGAGCTGGCTTGTGTCCCAGGCACTCTCCTGAAAGTCCCAGGCCTGTGCTCTTGTATTAGTACTGACTGCACTGAACTCTGTAGCTCTAAAACTATGTTTTCAGGATGACATAATCCCTCACCTGGCTCTCCTTCACATGCCCACTGCCTTCTACTGTTTCTATCATGTTTTGCTCCCATGACTGATCTTCAAGTTCTTCTCTCTTCTCTCAACTGTGACCTGGCTCTTTCTGAGATAAACAATAGTCACGCCACTGTCTTGTTAGGACCCCTCTAGTGATGATTGTTTAAGACGGTCACCTAGTGACTGTATTCTTTATGAGAACCATTGTCGTGGAAATTAGCAATAAAAATTATTATTCGTGAAACTGACAGTTTTATTTTAAAATTGCAACCCCCACTGGGCAATAACTTTCATGGAACATTTTTAAAATGGTAATTCTTTACTATAGAGCTATCCCCATGATCTCCCATGATCAGGTTGCAGCTTATCTTACTTATTTAGACCTAATGCATGCTGAGAAGAGAGTTATTAACGTGTATAAAGATAAAGGCTATTTAATAAGAACAAGTGCTATAAACACCAACTTTCATTTTATGTTACCAGGACACGCTTAAGGTTTAGAGTTATAGTGATGAGGTGCTGTCTTATTGCCAGACACATCCAGCTGATCTTGTCAGAATGGTGAAGCCCACAAACTGAAATTGGCAAGAGCTTTAAGAAAGTCTATGTATAAAGAAGTTATAGGCAGGTGTATATGTTTTTCAAGACTGCTGTTGCAAATCACCACAAAATTGATAGCTTACAATGGAGAAGTACATCCTTTCCTTGTTTGAGGGCCAGACATTGGGCTGAAAGCTTCAGTAGGACTACACTGTTTCTGGAGGCTCAAGGGGAAACCCTTTCCTGATCTCTTCCTAGTAGCTGTTGGCATCCATGGGCATCTTTGGCTCATGACTACATCTCTGCAGGCTCTTGTCTCCCATTACCTGCTGCCCTGCCCGCTTCTTCTCTTCCATCACATTACATTTTTAACTTCCTTCTTACAGGAACACTTGTCATTGGCTCTCCCAGACAGCTAAGAATTTTGCTTTATTTCAAGGTCCTAACTGAATCATCCCTGCAAAGTTCTTTATTTTCTCTCTCTCTTCCAAATTAAATGTTGTCACAGGTTCTGACTGTGGTTAGGATGTGGACATATCACTTTGGGGCCACCATTTGATGCACCAAAGCATGTCTGTAGAAAACAACCCCCCCTAAGACACTTTGGAGTTATCATTGCCACACCTAGTCCTGTAGACGAAAGGGAAGGAAGTACACTGTGGAAGCTGGTGCCAATCACTACAGTGCAGAACTGGGGCAGGAGGACCTCATAGCAGTGCGACTTCTGAAAAAGAAATTCATTAATGTGTAGACAGGCATAAGGAGAGTCACAGGGATAAATCCCTAACTTCATTCTCTTCTCATCCTTCACAGCCTCATTAGGACCTTTGGGGTCATCTTAGAACAGATGCTAGAGAAATAGATGCTCACTGAGTCAGTCCAAGGGCAAGGAGTATAGAAGATCTGGAATGGCTACCAGAAGATATCCTGTGCTTCAGGCTGTTGCCATCCTGAAGAAGAGTAGGGAAACCCTCAGATTAAAGGGCCAAACAAGGCTGCAAAAAATAACCTTTATTTTCTATGTAAGAAAACCAAAGAGAAGATCTCTCTCTCTCTCTCTCTCTCTCTCTCTCTCTCTCTCTCTCTCTCTCTCTCTCTCTCTCTCTCTCTCTCTCTCTCTCTCCCTCCCTCCCTCTCTTCCTATAATTTCAGAGCATCACACACTGGTGCTGGGAAATACTAATTATCTCTGTGCTTTGGGAAAAGAACTATAATTGGAGTTCAGACTACCCCAACCCTTCCCCTTCCCACATATAGGACTTGCACCATTATTATAAGCATCATTATCATTATTATAATCTTACTTTATTTGTATTCAGTTTATCTCCCAAATGCATTTAGGTGGTTCACGAAGAAGAGATATATGATAAGGTCAGTGAAGTAGAAATAGAAAATCCAAACCATGGACGTGTCAAGCAACCTGGAGGGCTAAGTGACCGAGCCCCAGTCTCTGTTTTGGCTAGTGCTTCCTGGCTGCTGATGTTATGACAACATAGCTATGCTCTGGCTCTTCCTAACACAGCCTTGCTTATCTGGTCATGAGACGTTCTGTGACACATACAGTCCATAGAGTCCATCCTGCTCATTTAAGTCTGTTTCTATGATTAAAAGACAGAAATTATTTGCAACACTGACCCCATATAAGGATAAAAATGAAAGATTAAGGTCTTGTATAGCATTACAACAAATCCCTTAAGAGACATAATACACATACTTACTCACTCCAGATTAGGATCCCTTGACAGACCAAAGTATAGACACTACTGAAGTTCGACTTGGTAAATGGATGAGTTTTATTGGGGTCATTCACAGGAATATAATGGCTTACATAGAGGAGAAGAAATGAGTCAAAGAAGCATCACCAAAGCCCACCCCAGCATGAGTTACAGTTTATAAAAGCCGGGGACCTGGAGCACATTGCACAGTCTGCTGGCAGCTCAGTGGGTTGGAGAGTGTTCTTTCCAGGTGACTCGGCTGTCTAAACCTTTTCCAGGCCACTTGGGTGGTTTCTGCTGAGTCTCAGCGACTGATCTGGTCTCAGGGTTTCTTTGCAGCTTGGTTTGACTGAGAAGAAACACCAATCAGTTTCACATTTGACCTTATCGTTTCTCATCCATACTGGCATAATTTTACTTATTTATCAACACTTAATACTGTTAAGTTTTGGCTTATATCATTCTAATGTATTGGAAGTGGGTGTCTCTGTGGTGTTTTCTTTCTTTTTTTTTTTTTTTTTTCTAAATGCTTTATTTGCCACTTCTTGGTAAAGCATCAATCAGCTCAGAGCTTCGGCTTACTTAAAAATTTTGGGGTTATCTTTTATTTCTGGTTCCTAATACGTCTCTTTGACTTAAGATAAATTCTTGTATCAGTGAAACCTTCAGCACATTTAGTTTGCAAATATTTTATCTTAGCTTTAGAAAAGGAATATCACTCATTTCTTAGAGCTGTAAGATGGATATTAGACCGTGTCAGATGACAATGTTCCAAGAGCTATCAGTTACATAGTGTGAATTAACTTCTCTAATTTCTGTCCTACCAATGAACTCAAATCTCCTAAAATTGTTGAGGATGATGCACACAAGAGAAAGTGTTTAAAAGATGGCATCTTGGAGGAATTCATGTCGGATAGTAGATGTGTTATACGGAAAATTGAACAGGACTTAAAAGTGAACGATACGAATTTAATCAAGGACAGGGCATTCTTTCAGGAAACTGGGAGATGAAGGAAGAAGAGGAAAGCAGTTACCTAGGGTGAGGTAATGTGCACACTGGGTAAACATGAAGCTTACAGAAGGCTGCTTGGTTTTGAAGGCTAGCTCTGTCACTTAGAAGCTATGTGATTATGGGAAAGTTATTGGGCTTCCCTACAGCAGAGCAGAGCAGAGCAGAGCAGAGCAAGTCAAGGCCTCAGGGGAAGTAATAAGACATGAGCTGGGGAAAAAAATCTTCAGATTTGCAACAAATAAAATATAACAAGAGCAAAGACCACAGGAATCTTGCCAGATGTGTCAACTCAGATGATGCTTACGGTTTTAGTGAGGTGTGATGTTAAATAAAAAGGAAAAGAAAAGATAAGGCTATGGGTTGTGTTGATTTCTCATAGCTGCAGCAACATATCCAGTACAAACAATGGCATTGAAGGGCTTACTTCCATTTTAGAGGCTTCGGTCCAGAGGTGGCTGGATCTGTTCAGATGGGCACAGTGTGGCAGACATTAGGACAGTAGTAGTGGGCCCCAGAGTACAGGTTCACAGAGCAGTGGGGTCACATAGTAACCAGGAATGGGGAGTTGATAAGGAAAAAAAACCAAAAGGCAGAAAAGGGTCAGTGTGAGCCATCCTTCAAAAACATGCCCCCAAACCCCAGGGGAAAGCTTCTTCCAATACAGTTCTATTTGGGTTTAAATGTATAAAAAGCTAATCCATCAATGAAGGCAGGGGCTTCATAGCTAATCCTTTTCCCAAAGTCCCTCAGTTGGAAACCAAGCCCAAGTCCATAAGTCTGTGGGGAATAGTTTACAGTCAAGTTATATTGGGAGTTAAGGAAATAAGGATGCCAGGAACAATTATCCACTTGGCAAGAATGGCATAGCAGGGGAGTTTGGGTGGCATAGATTAGGAACCGCATCCACGAATAGGTTTGGGGGCTTGTTCTAAAGGCAGTTAGGAGGCTGGAAAAAGAAGTGGGTTGCCAGAAACAGCAAATATGACACATTGTTGAAATGGTCAACTGTTTAATAGATAACCATACTATGGGGACTCTGAAATTATATGGAGATGTGTGTTGATGAGCACATTTTGTTTTTATAAGTAGAAGGAAAGGGGACTTATCTTTAAGTGAAATTTTAAAAGAAACTATCAAGGTGTATCATACAGTGTAAAAAAAAAAAAAGAAAAGTTTAAAATGTGTATTGGATACATGAAGTATGTTGGTCGTCAAAAGAAAACTGAGTTGAATGGAGTGATGTCAAATGGACATCTTCCCAATTATTTCGAGGACTTTTAGATTTAAGATTTCCATGGTAGAGAATTTGAAGTTTGAGTACATGAGTTCATGAATGAGCGGAAGAAGACAGAACACATGTGCTGATTAAGGAAGACAAGGTTAATTTATGAAGGGTAATACTGAGGATGGGCGTGAAGATGCATCCACATACAGAGGAAGACTGAAGTTCTCAAGAAATACAGGCATGTTTCAGAAATTTCTCAGTTGTATTATTTGACTAAATAACCCTGAAAAAAGTTAACAGGTCTTTATTTAGCCTAATAACTTCTTGGTCGTGTCTTATATTTAATTCTAATTGCATTTTAAATTTATCTTCATTAGCTGACGTTATCTCGATATTCATAGTGTCTATACACCGCGCTCTAGAAAACAAGAAGAAAACTTGACTGAAGCACCTACCTGTTCCATCTCAGACATTAAGGAGCCCACTGCGACACTGCTGGTGAGCTTGCTGCCTTTGCCTGGGACAGAACTGCCAGAATAGGAGAACTGGACGATAAAATTCTTCCCATTTATTCCTGTGAGATCACTTTAAGGGGCCGAAAGGGTGGAAGAGAGAGCTTACACTACTGTAGGGCTTAAAAGACACACCTTGGCTTTGATTCAAGATGCTAATTTATACACTTCTGTTAATTTGCACTCTGACCCCAAAAGTTCTATATTACATGCACAGACTTGTTATACAGATCCTCTGCAACAAGTCACTGAGAAATTTCAAGGATCCCTTCTGCTCCCCTATTTCTAAAATATTAGGTCCAAGTATGTTTGGAAAATAATCTTTAAAATTCAGCCAAAGTTTATGCTACACCATTTGCCACACTGAAAAAATTAATCTCAACTGTATCCACCTCAGATGTTTTTTAACATTTATTTAGAAAGGGCTTATTTCTTCTCTTTCTACATATTAAAAACAGGTAAATATTGCCATTTAATATCCTCATTCAAAGAAATGTGGAACACACACACAAATAATCAAAAGGTTGAGGTATTTGTATTGATAATTCCAGTTTTGAAAAGAGATTTTGGGAAAACGTCTTACCACTTATGTGGTCCAGACTGACTGTCTCCATTCAATACATGCATTGGATCATTGCTTAACTTTCCACTTTGCTTTTCTGGTGAAGTCACATATCATATGTCCAAAATGGCTAGAAGGAATCATGGGGTTTATGCATATAAATACAGCATTGCCTTTCAAAAAGGACAGAATATGTTCAAGAACTATTTATATTCTGGGCAAGCTTTGGATCTGTATATATTACGTGTACAGAAAATAATCCATTATGAGCATATCTTGTGTTGGATGCCAAGCTACATGACCTTTTGATACTGATGTCATGCCTATTCATATTAGTAGGAGTTAAAGATACCAAGAGGACCAAAAACCGATGCCAAGAATGCATGGAATGATTTCCATGGAGCATAATGACATGATTGTCTTATAGAACAAAACTGAAAAGAGCCGGAGATCGGGAAAGGGTGTGGTGTCTATAAAAATGAAAAACTTTATTCATGGATTCAAATTTATGCCTAAAATGAATTGGATGCAATATTTCATTCTCAGTTTTCAGGCAAAAGTTAGAAACTAGTTAAATAGTGATAGGATTTTCAGAGAAATCTGGCAAGCTCTCTGGGAATTTTCTCCTCCACCTCAAATATTCTTAGCACCAGTTCTTAATTTTTCCTCTGGGAAATGAAAGAATAACCCAGTTGTTTTCAAAGCAACACTTTTGAAAAGTTTCTTTTCCACCATCCTCTGTGGATGACACTAGGACAGTCTTCAGATTCCCTTGGAAATCTATCACTTCCCCACACACATCTGGAATTTCTTGTTGGTTGAGTCTATGTACCATGAAGTACCTAAAATGGATACCAAACAACACAGAATAAATCCCTGTCCAAATGGTCGTCTAAAACGTGTTTGTCTTCTCATCAGACTGATCCCTTGTTCCTTATGTTACATAACCATAATTAAATCTCTCAGTGTGGATTTGTGAGCATTGCTTGCCAGCAAGTGGCTTTAACCTCCCTGCGGGGGTGAGGATGCTGGCTATCTAGTGGCTATCCAATGGCCTGAATGTCGTTTCAAGAACTACTTCCTGTGGTAAGTTCCAATGAAGGTGTCCTTCTAGGCTAACCTTCAAATCGTTCCGTAGTTTAATTTTGTAATTTCTAGCTCAGATAGCTTTATTATGGAGCCTTTCCCATATATTTAAATAGCTCTTTCTTCCTCCTTATTATGTAGAATCTGTTTTTATTATTTCTTAAGGGTAATGACTTCCTGCCTGATTTTGTCTAGTTTCTTCTACTGCAGAGTAATAGTTTTCATGCTTAAACCTCTCCCAACCTTTACCCCAGATCTCTGCGGGATCATTTAGTCTGGCCAGGATTATAATTTAGAGTCTTATTCTTTAGACTCGCTGTCATCTCAAAGCTCCGTTTCCTGTACTCCTGGACTGGATGGATGTGTGGCTCCTTGGAAACCTGAGCTTTCCTTTGATCGCCTCACCACTTTGTTTTGCTGTAGTTCACTTTCAAGCAGCTGCACCTGAAAAGATGTACAGCGTGAAGGGTTCCGAGACTCGACAAGTTTGAAATGTCTTTTATTCTTTTCTCACTTCTGATTGAGAGCTTGGCTGAGTGTAGATGTCCAGGCTGGAAAAAAAAAAAAAATCTCTTCGAACTTCCTCACATGATAAAAGGACTGTATCTCCACACTGCTAACATCATACTCGGTGTTTAAAGGCTGCCTTTGGTGCTTCTGTTCAGATGGGAACTGGTGTTTAAGCCAGAGAAAGTAAGCAAGAAGATGAAAAAAGCCACACGAAAGACAAAGAACTAAACCTCCCTGTTTACACAGGACTTGATCTCAAACACAGTGAACGCTAAAAATTTCCCCGGAAATGATTAAACTTGGAAAGGTAATTCAGCAAAATTCTGAGACATGAAATCAACATACCAAGTTTAGTCATATTTCTATTCATTATCAATAAACAATCCAGAAAAGAAGAGGGAGGGAGGCAATCCATTTCCAGCAGTATCCAAAGAATATATCACGTTTTTTTATTACTTATTTATTTTTACTTTTCGTTTTGAGTTTATAAAATAACAACATCATTTCCCCCTTCCATTTCCTCCAAATGCAGCCAGCCATACGCCCCCTTTTTGGTCACTTTCAAGCTTATGGCCTCTTTTATTTTTACTAATTGTTGTGACACAATATTTAATTTACATATATAAATGTATTTTACCAAATATAACACACTCAGTCTGTAAAATGTCACATGCATGTATAATTTCTGGGCTGACCATTTGGTATTAGATAACCAAGGCAGAGACTATTTCCCCCTCTCAGGACTCCTTAGTTGTCTGTGGTTTGTGTAAAGTTGGGGTTTCACCCTCCCTGACTTCCATCCACCTTGGCAGACCCATTGGTTTCCCTGTTCAGCTCATGTTTAGACAGTTATGTTGGTGAGACTTTATGCACCTGATGTTACCAGAAGGCGCAGTCTAAAAGTAAATTACATGATCTTTTTGGCTCTTACACTCACTTGCTCCCTCACCTGCAGTATTTCCTGAGCCTTAGGTGCGACAGTGTTTTGTGGGTCTATCCATGGGACTGGGCTCTACAGCTCTTCATTTTGATTAGTTGTGTTTTGGGGGGAAGAGTTTCTGTGTGTTGCAAAGGAAAGGTTCCTTTATGAGGGGTGGGGACCACACTTACCTATGGATATAAGGACAAATTTAAAGTGTAGCTATGATTGTGTTATTTTCATAAAGTGGTGGTTGTGGAATAAATATAGTTGAGGAAAATGAAGGAACTATGAAATGAAAAATGCAAAAACATCACTGACAGAAATGAAAAGACAGCAAAGAAATGGAAACATACATGTGAATGAATTAGAAGGCTGGGTATTGATAAGGCATCGGTACCTGAAGCAATTGGCAGAGGCGGCGCATTGTGCATCAAATCCTGTGCGCATCAAATGCAACATGCATCAAAGCTCGGTCTCTTCCTGACAAGAGACTGTCTCTCAGACTCATTCAGAAGGACAAGCCTCAAAAAAAAATTCTAAACAAATATTGAAGGAAAAAAAAAAGCTCAGCAAAGTTGCTTGTCTTACATAAAACCTATATAGGATGAGAATCATCAAGTCAGCATAGTGATAGGTAAATTATCAGTGGATTGAATTTAGAGCATAAGTAAAGAACTTATCTCTCTCTGGTCCAATTGATTTCAATAAGAGTACTGAGACCTCTTACTAAGAAAAAAGGCCTTCAGTAACTCTAATGAGACAACTGGGTATCTGTTTGCAGGAGAATGGACTTGAGATCCTAATTGACTTCATGTGTAAAATTTAATTCAAAATACACTAAAAGACTCAGAGAAAAGTTAAAATTATACAAGTATCAGGAGAAGCCATAAGACTAGAACTCGGCCCTCTTAGACAACACACTGCAAGTACAAGTAACAGAAGAACAAATAACCCATAAAATGGGATGCTTTACAATCATATGTCTGTAAAAGTTTGCCACTCTGAATATATAAAAATCTGTCATGGATTAACAATAAAAAGACAGCTCAATTTAAAAATGGATAAATACAAAGAATGGCTTTGAATAGACATTTACTCAAAAAGCACATATTGACTTCCAAGAAGTGCATTAAAAGACGTTCAGTGTTTTATAGTAATTAGTGTGATTATAACAAACAAGCCCATGGTGAGACACAACCTCTCACCTACTAAGATTCCCATGGAGAAGGGAAAGAGAAAAAGGATGAACTTCCAGACGCCGCCATGGTGAAGCTTGTCCTCTTTATTTTGACAAATATGGTTTAGATAAAAACATATTTTCATTTATTTTACTTGTATGGATGTTTTTGCCTGATATATGCATGTATGTGTGTGTCTGGTTCCCTCAATAGTTAAGTAGAGAGCTTAGGATCCCTTGAACACTTGTTATAGATGAAGTTACCATGTGGTTGGTAGAAACCAAACCTGGGTCCTCTGTGTTTACTGCTTTAGAGGCAGTAGGACCTGAGTGAATAGAGCTGATAAATAAGTCAGACTAAAGTCTCATCCAATAGCCAACTTTATTCAGAACATCAGACAATTTATACCTCAGGGATTGAAAGGAGTCACATGAGCAAAGTTAACAAACACATGGGCAAGCTACATGAGATAAACAAATAAAATGTGCTTTTTCATAGAGACATATAAACAAATAACAATAGCCAGTTATAATGAATATGCTGAAGCAAATGTGCTCCTATCTGCTGTACCTGGGAAAGGCATGAAAACACATTCCAAGAACAATTTCACGATTTTGAAGAAACTGCAATCACAAAGACTCTTGTCTTGTTCTCTTGACAGTCAGAATTCTCCTTACAGGACTCCGTTCTTGGACCCTGTTCTGCAGACACTCCGTTAAAACAAGTGCTCTTAACCACTGAGCCACCTCTCCAGCCCCTCTCCTGTGTTTATCTTAGAATAACAGCAATAAAATTCAATGGAAGAGGAAGGCTAGTTAATTCAGGTGGCTAGTTGGATTTGACAACTTGAGGCTTTGCCACAGCATAAAAGACAACATAGGGCTTGCCTTGAAAGCAGTGTGGAGACATTCTCTACATTCATAATTAGCTTTATTTGAAGCATGGCTTTAAGAAAAAGAGATTCTTCAATAATATGGGTGGTTTTTATAAAGTCAGCAAAAAGGCTTTGAGAGGGAAAAAAAAAAAAAAGGGAGCCTACCTCGTCTAGACTGCAGCATCTTCAAGTCCTGCTTAGTTTCCAGTCTACTGGTCCTGTCCTCAAATATTAGACTTGTGGCTTCACACAGTGTATGCCAATATTAAACTGTCGGCCCATATATCTGTATCTGTGTCTGTCTACCCATAATCTATCCTCTACGTATCATGTAACTATTATCTATTTTTAAATTACTTCTTGACCTTTCAGCTAAGATCCAGTGTACCTCTTTATTTACTGTGTATGAATGTGTGGGAGTGAGCATGCAACACATCACATGTATCCAGGTCAGAAAACAACTTAAAAGAATCCACCATGTAGGTTTTGGGATCAAATTCTACTTATCAATCTTAGTAGAAAACATCTTTATCCACTGAGCCACCACCCTGACCTCTACCTATTGTGTATCTATATCCATCATATGTGTATGAATACATGTATATATGTATGTGTATTTGTGTGTATGACTCTATCATCTGTGTATGTGTGTATGTATGCATGTGTGTATATGTGTATGTATGTATGACACTACCATCTATGTATGTATCAAAATCATCTATATATGTATTGTACATATCTACTCACCTATCTCTATTATCTACATACCTGTACATCTATGTGTGTTTCTACATATCTGTATATTTCTCTGTCTCTCATCTATATATCCCTGCACCTTCCATGGATTCTACTTTTTCTGAAAAATTTTGATTGATACACTTTTAAAAAATATTTTTTTTAACTGATTGAGGCATTTTCCTAATTTTATCTTAAGAGTCACTGATGAGAATCATGGCACCTGCCTGGTGTTCATGCTTCTCTAATCTCTTTCTTTCTCTTTGGAGGTCTTTGGGATTATACTTGGTTCATAAGTTAGACCACATTTGTCTAGGCTTTGGTTCTCATCAGGACAGCAGTTTTACTGTATGATGACACAGTTCTTGTTTTGGTTCTGAACAATTCATTTTGCTGTTCACCTTTCTGTGCTTCCCTGATTTTCTAGGTTTCCTGTGCCCTTAGATGGCTATTTGATTTTTTTTTTTTGATGCTTTTCTATGTACCTGCTTTCTGTCTTCTTTCATTTTTAGAAAGAAGTTGCATGGTTTATCATTCTGCATTTTTGAAATTATATTTGAAAATTTCAAGAACTCATGTATCTTGCAGTCCTTCCTTTACCTTAATTTAAAAGTGTAATCTGTTCTGGAATTTCAAATAAAATATTGCCTGTTTATCTTTTCCTTCAAGGCCCAGTTTTCTGTCTCTCTATAAGACAGACAATATGAAGCAGTGGTTTGTCTGTGCTAACAGGTGAGAGTTCAAATCTCACTGATAATGCAGATGGACAGTGTGACTTTGGACAGGCCGCTTGTGCCTAACTCCATCTCCTGAAGCATACACTCATGCTCACCTGGTGCAGCTGGTAAATATTTAGAGAACTTTATAAGCACAATTAACCAATACTTAGTGAGGCCCCAATAAATGTAAAATGTAATTAGTAACTTTTCCTTAATACTGCAAGCTTTACATGACTAATGAGGTCCCACTTATTAATTGTTGTTCTTAGTGTCTGTGCTACTGGTGTTATATTTAGGAAGTGGTCACCTGAGCCAATGCATTCATTTTCTTTTTCCCATTTTCTTTTCTAATAAGTTTTGTGTAACTAGGTTTATGTTGAGGTATTTGATCCACTTGGACTTGAGTTTTGTGCAGGGTGATAGATACGAATCTATTTGCATTCTTCTACATACTACCATTCAGCTATGACAGCACCATTTATTGAAGATACTATCTTTTTTACATTATATGTTTTTGGCCTCTTTGTCAAAAATCAGGTGTTCATAGGTACATGAATTAAGGTTGGAGTCTTCGATTTGATTCCATTGATTCGCAAGTCTGTTTTTATGACAGTACCAAGCTGTTCTTATGACTGTATCTCTATAGTATAGCTTGCAGGATGCTAATGCCTTAGGATCGTAATGCCTCCTGAAGTTCTGTTATTGAACAAGATTGTGATTGTTTTGGCAATCCTGGCTTTTTTGTTATTCCATATAAAGTTAAATTGTTCTTTCAAGTTCTGTAAAAAAAAAAAAATGTGTTTGGGATTGAATTGAATCTGTAGATTGTTTTTGGTAAGATTGTCATTTTTACTATGTTGATCCTACCTATCCAAGAACATGGGAGATCTTTCCATTTTCTGATATCTTCGTCAATTTCTTTCTTCACTGATTTAAAGTTCTTATCAAACAGGTGTGTCACTTTTATGGTTAGAGTTATCCCAAGGTATTTAATGTTGTTTGCAGCTATTGTGAAGGGTGATAGTTCCCTGATTTCTTTTTCAGCCCTTTTATCATTTGTGTATAGGAGGGCATTTGTTTTTGTTTTTTGAGTTAATCTTTGTGTTCTTCAGCTATAGGAGTTCCTTGGTTGAATTTGTAAGGTCACTTATGTATACGATCACGTCTGCAAATATAGTTTGACTTCTTCCAATTTGTACCCACTTAATCTCCTTTTGTTTATTGTTTTAGCTAAAACTTTGAGAACTATACTGAATAGATATGGGGAGAGCGGACAGTCTTGCCTTATTCCTGATTTTACTGTGATTTCTTTGAGTTTCTCTCCATTTAGTTTGATGTTGGCTGTCAGCTTGCTGTATGTCACCTTTATTATGTTTAGCTAATTTCCCTGTATTCCTGATCCCTCCAGGACTTTTATCATAAATGAGTGTTGGATTTTGTCAAAGGCTTTTATAGCATCTAATGAAGTGATCATGTGGTTTTTTCTTTCAGGTTGTTTATATGATGGATGGCATTCACAGTTTTTCCTATGTTGAACCATCCCTACATCTCTGAGATAAAGCCTACTTGATCATGATGGATTATTTTTAAATATGGTCTTGAACTTGGCTTGCCAGTATTTTATTGTGTATTTTTGCATCAATGCTCATGAGGGAGATTGGTCTGTAATTCTCTTTCTGTGTTGCATCTTTGAGTGGCTTGGGAATCAGGGTGACTGTAGCCTCAGAAGAAGAGTTTGTCAATGTTCCTTCAGTTTCTATTGTATGAAACAATTTGAGGAGTACTGGTATTAGTTCTTCTTTGAATGTCTGGTAGAAATCTGCATTGAAGCCATCTGACCCTAGGCTTTTTTGCTTGGGAGACTTAATAACAGCTTCAATTTCCTTGTGTGCTATAGGTCTATTTAGATCATTTATCTGGTCTTTATTTTATTTTGATAAATGGTACCTGTCTAGGAAGCTATTCATTTCGTTTAGGTTTTCCAGTTTAGTGGAGTATAGGTTTTTGAAGTATGACCCAATGATTCTCTGGATTTTCTGGGTGTCTGTTGTTATGCCCCCCTTATCATTTCTGATTCTGTTAATTTGAATACTCTATCTTTTAGTTAGTTTGGATAAGGGTTTGTCTATCTTGTTAACTTCCTCCAAGAACCAATTCTTTGATTTATTGATTGTTCTCTTTGTATCTATTGTATTGATTTCAACCCTGAGTCTGATTATTTCCTACCATCTAAGTGAGTTTGCTGCTAATTGTTCTAGAGCTTTCAGCTGTGCTGTTAAGTTTCTTGTGTGATATTTCTCTAGGTTTTTCATGTAGGCATCTAGTGCTATGAATTTTCCTCTTAGCACTGCTTTCATTGTGTCCCATAAGTTTGGGTATGTTGTAGATTAATTTTCCTAGAATTCTTGGAAGTCTTTGATTTCTTTCTTTGCTTTTTTTTTTTTTTTTTTTGACCCAGAGGTGGTTCAATTGAGAGATGTTGAGTTTCTATGAGTTTGTAGGCTTTCTGTGATTTTTGTTATTGTTGAACTTTAACTTTAGACTGTGTTGTCTCATAGGATACAAGGAGTTATTCTCATATTTTTGTATATATTGATATTTGCTTTTGACCAAGTATATAGTCAGTTTTAGAGAAAGTTCCATGGGATGCTGAGCTAAAGGTATATTCCTTTGTGTTTGGGTGGATAGTTCTGTATATATTTATTAATTCCATTGGATTAATAATATCTGTTAGATACCTATTTCTCTGTTAAGTTTCTGTATGATAGACCTATCTATTAGTGAGAGTAGGGTATTGAAGTCTCCCACTATTAATGTGTGCAGTTCCATGTGAGATTCAATCTTTAGTAATGTTTATTTTACATATATAGGTGCCCTTGTATTGGGGGCATAAATGATCAGGACTGAAACTTTATCCTGGTGGATTTTTCCTGAGATGAATAAATAATGCCCATCCTGATCTTTTTTGATTGATTTTAGTTTGAAGTCTATTTTGTTAGATATTAAGATGGCTACACCAGTTTGTTTTTTAATTCCAGTTGATCGGAAAGTCTCTTCCCAACCCTTTACTCTGAGCCAGTGTATGTCTTTGAAGTTGAGTTGTGTCTCTTGTATGCAGCAGAAGGATGAATTCTTTTTTTTTTTTTATCCATCATGTTAGGGTGTGTCTTTTTATAGGTGAATTGAGTTCATTGATATTAAAAGAATATAAATGACCAGTGACTGTTATTTCTTGTTATTTCTGGTAGTAATCTGTGTGCACTTCCCTTCTTTTGGTTTTTCTTCCGTGGGGTTATGTATTTCTTGTGGTTTCATGGGTGTATCTAGCTTCCTTAGGCTGGATTTGTCGATAGGTATTGTTTAAATCTGGTTTGTCATGAAATGTCTTATTTACTCCATCTGTGATGACTGATAGTTTTGCTGGGTATAGTAGTCTGGGCTGGCATTTGTGGTCTTTTAGTGTCTATATAACATCTGATCAGGACCTTCTTGCCTTCATTGTTTCCACTGAGTAATCTGGTGTTATTCTGATGGGTCTGCCTTTATAGATAACTTTGCCTTTTTCCTTTGCAGCTCTTGGTATTCTTTCTTTATTATGTAGGTTTGGTGGCTTGATCATTATGTGGCAAGCAGACTTTGGGGGGAGGGTGTTAGTCCATTTGATATTCTGTAAGCTTCTTGTATCTTTATAGACATTTCCTTTAGATTGGAAAAGTTTTCTTCTATGATTTTGTTGACTATATTTTCTGTGCATTTGAGCTGGTATTCTTCTTCAATTCTAACTATTCTTACATTTGGTTTCTTCATGGTGTCCCATATTTTCTGGACATTTTGTGTTATGACTTTTTGGTTTTAATGTTTTCTTTGACTGACGTATCTATTTCCACTATTGAATCTTCTACACCAGAGATTCTCTTTTCTGTCTCTTGCATTCTGTTGGTTATGCTTGCATCTGTAGTTCCAGTTCATTTCTCAGATTTTCTACTTTCAGCATTGCCTGAGTTTGTGTCTTCTTTATTGCTTCTACTTCAATATTTGAATCTTGAAACGTTTTATTCACCCATTTGATTGCTTTTTCTTGATTTTCTTGGATTTCTTTATTTTCTTTCTGGGATTTGCTGATCTCTTCCAATTTTTGTTTGTCTTTTCTTCTAATTCTTTAAGGAATTTTTAAATATCCTTTTTTAAAGCTTCTATTATTTCATAAAGTTGTTTTTAAGGCCATTTCCTTCTGCTTCTTCTACATTGTCACCAGATTCTAGTGGTGCCATGCTGTTCTTTATGTTGTTATATATATTTATATATTCTTGCACTGGCATCCACACTTTGCTTCCTCAGATCACTGCAGTATTTGTCTGTATCTCAGGGAGCTGATTTTTGTGCAATCTGTTCTGGGTGTTCCCGTGTCTCAGGAAGCCTTTCTTGGTCCAATCTGGGTTCTTGGTCCACTTGTAGGTAGTGTATTCTGTACAACAGTGAGTTCTTGGTTCAACAGATGCCAAGGACCTGTGGGTCTCAGGTTGCCACTGAGGTCACCAAGTGATCATTTATTTCTATGATGGTTCAAGATGGTATAGAGAAAAATCTATGTGCTCAGGTACCATCTTGAACCCAAATGCCCAAAATATTTAGAAGATTCTTTTATAGCCTGAATTCTAGCCTAATTTCTAAATTGAAAATACTTTGTTGATATGACATGTATGTTCCTAATCTTTCTAGAAAAGTCTATTGCTAGTCTTTACTTGTCCTCAATATCATTAGGTAAGCACCATTTATTTTCTCGTGCACGTGTGTGTGTGTGTGTGTGTGTGTGTGTGTGTGTGTGTGTGTGTGTGTGTGTGTATACAAAGTCAGAGGACCACAGGGGTGTCAGTCAAGGTCTTGCACATTCTTTGGGACAGTGTCTTCTTTCTCTTGGTTGTTTTTGGTTAAGCTCATGCCAGTGGTGCACAGGCTTCAAAGGATTCTTTTGTCTCTGCCTCCCATCTCACCATAGGAGCACTCTGACTTCAGGTGACACACTATGTCACCCTGGTTTGTGTGGGTGCTGGGGAATTCCAATTCAGCTCCTTACACTGGCATGACAAGTGCCTCCCCTATTTTTCCCTTTTAGAAAACCAAATTAATTTTTACCATGTATTTTACAATCACACTTAGGATAGAGAAAAACTGCATTGTAAAGAAAGCTTTATATAAAATAAGCTGTCACCCCTCACACCAGGATAATTAGTGCTGGCCTCCAGCTTCTTAGAATCATCATGTTCTTCTTCAGTCATGAGTCTACCCATTTCTTACAGATTCTGCAACTCTAAAACCCCACATTCCAGCTGACACATGCTCTCCTGACTGCAGGCAGGGAAGGAGAAGACAGTCCTCTGCTCATATTTCAGATTACTACAAACCCGGCAATGGGGACTATGCCTGCAGCCTGTTCTTCCCAAATATTCTTCACCAACCTCCTTACAACACATTCTTCAGGAACTGAGCCCAAGGAAAAGAACAATTTAAAAACATTTTTATCCATATGACCAAGCTACGAAGGGCCACTTGTATCAGCTTAAGCATGACTAGCAATATTTTATTCTTAGTTTCAATGCTAACAATTACTATTTTAAAAATCTTTAAAATATATAATAAGTATAATCACACTTTATATTTTAATAAGGAACAAAATTAATTTTAAAGTAATTTAAGTAGATATCTCTTTGTGTTTTTTTTTCCTTCTGCAAATTTTTTAGTTTTGTAGTATCTACTCTAAAAGTTGAAATTGGTTTTGATTGAGAACATCATACATACTAGACACCATTCTTAGCATTGGTTATACATGAGTAGATGGAACAGTCACCTCCCTGTGTAATTTATACATTAGTGAGGGAAAAGATATATAATAAAATAAAGTGTGTGCTAGGTCTGATGGTGAAATGCTCTGGAGGAACGTACAGCAGATGATAGTGGATGTGCACGGCATGAGCTGTTGCCGTATCTGAGTTAAGAGCTTCCAGGCAGAGGAACAGCAAGGACAAAGAAAGACCTTGAGATAGAATAGAAGCCTGCTTTCTCTCATTAAGGAATTAAAAGGATAGAGGAGGAGTGTATGAGATGGAACAGTCCGTCTTTCGCTACCAAGTAGACCATGTTAAGTGCTTAGAGACAAGCCATTACAATAGCTTTGACTTTTACTCTGGAAGAAAATGGAATGCAATTGGAAGAAGATAAACAGAAATGGCATGCTATAACTTACACTTTAAAAAGAATTCTCTGGTGGCTGTGTAGACAAGAATCTGCAGGAGACAAGGGCAAAAGTACAGAGTAGCAGGTAGGAGGTCATTTAGTAAGTGATGAGATAGACTATGGTGGCTGGCCAGACTGATCATAGGAAAGATGGTTAGAAGTAGCCAGGTTCTGGATTTGTTTTCTATCTATATTTATTACTCTCACTATATTTTTAAGATAAATTGCCCCATGTATCAATGCTGATCTCATATCAGTATGAGGCCAAGAATTACATCTATATTTAAGAGAAAGTTGTCTATCCATCTCTATCTGTCCATTGCTCTGTCATCTATCTATCATTCATCCAATTCATCAATGAATATTCAATCTATTAAAAATTATAGTTTTTATCATTTTTGTTATGTTATCTATTTGGGATTTTTATTTTTATTTTCATTTTATGTGTGTGGGTGCACCACGTACATAAAGCTGCCAGAGAGACCAGAAGTGGGCTTTTGATCCACTGGAATGCAAGTTACAGGTGGTTATAAGCTTCTGATATGGGTGCTGGGAACTGAACCCAGGTCCTTTGCAAGATCAGCAAGTGTTCTTAACCATCGAGCCATCTCTCTATCCCCTTAGATTGTTTTGCTATTATGCTTTGTATGTGTGTCTGTGCCCTCATAGCACTGAGCATATGTAGATATCAGAGGACAACTTAACAGGAGTTAGTTCTCACTTGCCACCTCATAGGCCCTCCGTGTTAAGGTCTGGTCATCAGGCTTAGTGGCAAGTACTCTAACCCACTGAGACATCTTGCTGGCTACTCTTCTAAATTTTAGATCTTAGAGTGTGGATTTTGGAAATGTTTGTATATTTTCTGTGCATAGAATAGTTGAGATAATATATAGACTGAATGTTTCTTGGGCTTTGTGAGAGCTTGTTCACATGCCTCTGGGACCTGATGCTTTTCTTATAGGTAAGGCTTTGATAACTTTTTATTTATCTTCCATCATCTGTTCTTCCTGTTATTGACTATTCGCATTTTTCTAGAAAGTAGTCCACTTTTTTTGAGACTTAGCAATTAATTGCTTAGGGTGGTATATAGAATCATAATTTATTATCTTTATGTATTTATATTTTTTTCCTCTTTTTATTTACTTGGCTATGTAGTAAGATCACCATGGGTTTTTGTCACATCGAAACCACCTTTTTTATTGAAAATAAATTCTTTTCTCATGTAATGTAGCCTGGTTATGGTTTTCCTCTCTCTGCTCCTTCTAGTTCCTCCCGACCTTCCCTCCAGATCCCTTATTTTTCTGTCTCTCATTGGAAAATAACAGGCTTCTAAGAGCTAAGAACCAAGCATGACAAAATCAAATATAATAAGATAAAGCAAAAACTTTCATATAAACATTGGCCATGACAACCCAACAGAAGGTTAAAGAGTCCCAAGAGCAGGCAAAAGAGTCAGAGACTCACTGGTTCTCATAGTCAGGAGTCCCATAAAAAATAGTTACAACATATGTGCAGAGCACCTGGTGTAGACCTATGTATACCCTGTGCCTGTTTCCTCGGTCTCTGTGAGCTCATATACACCTTGTTTAGTTAATTCAGAGGGCCTTGTCTTTCTGGTGTTCTCCTCTGAATATTACAATCTTCTTGCTTCTTCTTCCACAGGCTCTCCTGAGCTCTGAAGAAAGGTTTGGTGGAGCCCTTCCATTTAGATTTTCTCTCCACATAATGTCTGGCTGTAGGTCTGTGCATCTGTTCCCATCTGCTTCCAGAGGCAGCTTCTTTGATGATAACTAGACAAGGTACTGATAAATGAGTATAGGAAAATATCATTAGGAATAATTTTGTTGATATCTTTAGACCACTTGTGTTTGGTTTTACCTCAGGTCTTTGAGCTGTCTAGTCTCTCTCTGGTTCTTGGTTACTCAAGCAGTGTTGGGTATGTGTTCCTTCTCATGGAATGGGCTTCCAGTCAAATCCGACATTGACTAGCTACTCCCAAAGGTTCTTTCCCAACACTACTCTACCATGTTTTGTGAGCAGGAGAGATTGAGGGTCAAAGGTTTTGTGGCTAGGTTGATGTCCATGCTTCTCTTGGTAGCCTGAAGAGCACCTTCCTGCTTCAAAAAGACTAAAATGTAGAGAAGAAGACTCCATGTTGCTGCTAGCTCAACTTCTCCACGTTTAGTGAGCTGTGTGGATACTATCCTAGGCAATGAGACCTTGCTGTCAGTTTGCAGAGGACAATCCTTTGTCTTAACATCAGCCTGAGTTGTTTGGAGATTGCCATGGCACCCCTTGAATCAACAGATCAATTGAATGTAACTTAGACCTTTCACTGGAAGCCTTGCCTGGCTACAATAGATAGCCAGTTGAGACTCTGTGCCCCCCCCACCACCACCATTACTAGAAGTCCTCATTAGGATCATCCTAACAGATTCCAGGAAACTTCCATGCACTAGGTTTTCACACTACTTACTGAGTGTTTTTCCCATGCCAATTCAAGTCTTCTATCTCCTTCAATCCCAATATCTTCACCTGATCATTACCAGTCCAGTCCCCACCTGCCCACTTCCCTGAGAAATCCGTGCATCCCCACCCCACCCCACAAATCTCTCTGCCTTCTCTCTCTGCTGGTAAGGATTGTAACTTGGTTATTAATAACTTAAAAGCTAGAACTATTTATAAATGAATACACACCATATTTGTCTTTCTGAGTCTGGGTTACTTAACTCAGGATAAGTTTTGCTAGTTCTATACAAGTTTGCCAGCAAATTTCAGGACATTTTCTTCAATAGTTGAGTAATACTCCATTGTGTAGATGTACCACATTTTTTACAATTCTTTGATTGAGAAATATCTGGTCTGCTTCTTGTTTCTGGCTCTTATGAATAAAGCCACATGAAGATGATTGAGTAAGTATTCCTGTGGTAGGATAGAGTGTGCTTTGGGTATATACTCATGGTATATAAATGCTTCTTTAAAATATTAGATTGTTGAATTTACTTAGATCAGGAAATCAGCTGTTAATCTCAAAATGTTTTACATTAGTATCGATTTTGGTTTATTGATACAAATTTAAGGTCAATTCTTTTATGCTGTATGTATTTTTCTACTCTTGTTTAAGATAGGATGTTTATGTAACTGATTTAGAATTGTAATGTATAATTAAGAAATGCATGTTAGTTAGATTTTTAGATATACAAAGATATATTTCAATTAGGTAGGTAATCTTCAAATACTTCTAAGACCTACAGAATATGGCATTAAAAGTGTTTTAAGAACTTAGACTTTTCTAGACAGTGAGACAGGTTTGCTTCTGGCAGCACCAATCTACTTCAAGAAAAAATGGGCATTGAAGAAACTCCATAAAAAGTCTATTTGTGGCAATGATTAGCCAATAGACATGAACCTGTTCTTATATTGACTGCTTGACAGTATGCTGTTTAAACTGGACATGCAGGTTCCATGGAAGATGACCTCTGAACTTTGGCAGAACAAGCCGAGATAGTCATTCAGGTTCCTGCTTTACAGAAAAAAACTGTCAGACATTCTTCAGGACTCGAGTAGAAGCAACTGATGAACTGTGCCAGAATGGGCAGAGCAGATTTCCTGCTTCACTGAAATGAAAAGAGACTCTGGGCCTGTAGGCTGAAGATGGATGCCCCAACTCTATAAAAGAACTTTGGGTGACTGTCCAGGCAGATAGGTGTCATCTCTGTCCTTTCTAGATTTTAGAAGTTGCTTACACTTCTGGTTTACTTGGGTAAATATATCCTTCTGTGGTATTTGATGTAGTTGAAGATTAGATAGTTATAGGTACAGTTTTCTTAGTAATTTGAAAGGTATATTGGATATGAAACTTTAGATTCATAAAGATGAGGTAGATGATAAGAGTATTTTTTTTAATTTTGCTAAATATGAATAAACTAGATATTATAACTGTAATTCTTGTTTGATGGCTATTTTGTTATATGTAATTTTGCTATGTTAAAATTGAAACCTTCCTTTTTGATTAGACAGAAAGGGGGAAGTGATGTGGGAATGACTTTCTGTATACTGTGAATCCCAATCTTTAAATAAAGGAGCTGTTTTGGGCCATGACAGGCACCATAGAAGAAGTAGAAGGAGAAATCAGAGCATAGGTAGGAGAAGCAGGGCAGAGTTAGGCATATCAAACAAGCCGCCTAAGGAGAAACATGTAAGGAACACAGGCGAGCCACGAGCCACGTGGCAGAGAGATTAGTAGAAAAGGGTTGATTTAAGATGTAAGAGCTAGCTAGCAATGTGCCTGAGCCATAGGCCAAACAGCATGAAGTTAATATAAACGTCTGAGTCATTTCTAGGGGCCTGAGCGGTGGGCGGCCGGCTGCTAAGAGGTCTCGGGCGGCAGGTCTGTGGGTCTGGGCCTCTGGCCACCCGGGACCAAGAAACCCCACTGCAACATACCCATGAGTGGTACAGTTGGGTCTTGAAGTAGATTGACACCCAATTTTCCAAGGAACCATCAGACTGATTTCCATTGTGGCTGTACAAGTTTGCACTTCCACTAACAATGGAGAAATATTCCCCTGGTTCCACATTTTTGACAAATATCACTTGTATTGCTGATCTTAGCCATTCTGACAGGTATAAGATAGAATCTCAAAGTAGTTTTGGTTTGCATTTCCCTGATGCTAAGGATTTTGAGCATTTCTTTAAGTGTTTCTCAGGCATTTGGAATTCGTCTGTTGTGAATTCTCTATTTAGATCTGTACCCTATTTTTAATTAGATTATTTGTTTTCTATATCTATTTTCTTGAGTTCTTTATGTATGTATATATTATACATATATTAATTATATATATGTACATATACACACATATATTAGTTATATATATATATATATATATATATATATATTAGTCTTCTATTGAATGTAGAGTTGTTTTAAAAATAACTCCCATTCTGTAGACTGCCATTTTGTCTGATTGCAATTTCATGAGGTCCAATTTATTGATTGTTGATAACAGTGCCTGCCTGCATTATTTGTATTCTGTTGAGAAAGTCATCTCCTATGTTAATGCATCTAAGGATTTTCCTCACTTTCTTTTTTATCATACTGTGGTAGTTTGAAAGTAAATGACCCCCATATGGAGTGACACTATTAGGGAGTATGGCTTGGTTGGAGTAAGGATGGCCTTGTTGGAAGAAGTGTGTCACTGTGGGGGTGGACTTTTTGGTTTCTTATGCTCAAACTATGCCCAGTGTGACACAGCTGCCTGTAGATCAAGATATAGAACTCTCAGCTCCTTTTCCAACACCATGTCTGCCTGCATGTTACCACCTGCCATATGATAATGGACTAAACTTCTGAACTGTAAGATAGGCCCAGTTAAATGTTTTTCTTTATAAGAGTTTATCACGGTCATGGTGTCTCTTCACAGCAATAGAAACTCTAAGATAGAAGTTGGTACCAGGAGTGGGGTATTGCTGTGATAATCCTGATCATGGTTTTGTTTGGGAGAATTTGGACTTTTGGAGTTTGGGTTATGAAAGCAGTAGAATGCTTTAAGCACTGCTTTACGGGCCATACTAGTAGAAGTGTGGAAGACTGTGATTGTGATACTGAGAATGATTTGTAGTGTGGGGGTCTTGCTCAAGAGCTTTCAGGGCAGAAGCATGTTAGTATGTCACCTAGAGGTCATTCTATGATATTTTGGTGAAATAAAATAAAACTGATTTTTGCCCTTGTCTGAAAAGTTAGCTTGAGACTAATGTGAAGAGGCTGGATTAATTCCATTGACAGAGGAAATCTCAAAACAGCCTAGTATGGACTCTGTCATGTGGTTATTATATTAACTCTAAAGAAGATTTGTAACAGAAATGAACAAAATGATCAAGGAAAATATAAAATTAACAAATTGAGAAGAAAATTATACCAGGAAATAGAATGGAACTAAGTCCTGTGTTCAAGGATGTAAACAAATTAAGAAATGGAATAAAGGGAGTGATCACCTCAGGGTAAGATCCAACCCTGCTAAATTTCCAACTAGTAGAAGGAAATTAAAGAAAAGATTTGGTTCATGTCCTTAATCCCAGCACTAGAAGGTAGAAACAGGCAGATCTCTGAGTTTGAGCTCAGCCTGGTCTATAGATTGAGTTTCATGACAGCCAGGCTTAGGCAGTGATGAAAACCGTTGAAATTGGAAAGCTAGTGAAGATATAATTGAACAAAGAAGTCATATTCCAGTCTGACAAACTTGGCAACTTTAACCACAGGGTTCTGGTTTTAGAGTTAAGAATAGAAGAAAGTGATATGCAATCTTCCTCTGTGACTAAGGAAAGACACTGAGGTCAGGCATGTATCAGGAGTGCCCCTGCGTGAAGGCTTAGGGAGGCCATAATGTGAAGCTGGGAAAATAAGGCCTTCTTTGTCTTGGAGACACTAAGATGTTGGAGCTTCCAGAGCTGTGAGATACCAGCTGAGGAGAGTGGCTAATGGAATGGAACCAGCCCAAGAGAAGGAAGTGTGTTGTAGTAAACAAAGCTGAAAGGAGTTGGAGATCTTAAGAGCATTTTGACGTCAGACATAGAGATGCAGAGTTTGGAGTTTGTTCAGCTGGTTTTCAGTCTTATTTTAGTCCAGTATTTCCTCACATGCTCCCTTCCCTATGTTTTGGAATGCTAACAAGAATGTGATTTGCTTTTTGAGTTAGATTTTATAAGGATTACAGTTAGATTGCATGAATCTCAGAAAAGACTGAACGTTAGACTTTTAAATAAGTTTGAGAATGTTATAGACTATGGGGACTTTTGAAGTTGAACAGAATGCATTTTTGCACTATGATATGGCTACAAGCCTGTGGGTGGGTGTCAGGGAGCAGAATGTGGTGAAGAAAATGGCCCCCATAGGGAGTGACATCATTATGATATGTGGCTTGATTGGAGTAGGGATGGCCTTGTTGGAAGTGTGTCACTATGGAGGTGGGCTTTGTGGTTTCCTATGATCATACTATTCCTAGTGTGACACAGTTGTTTACATTGCCTGCGGATCGAGATGTAGAACTCTCAGCTCCTTCTCCAGCACCATGTACTGCCAGTGACACCTACCATGATGATAATAGATTAAATCTCTAACCTGGAAGCTAGCCCCAATTGAATGTTTTCCTTTACAAGAGTCTGTCATGGTGTCTCTCCACAGGAATAGAAACCTCGACTAAGACACATGTTCAGTGTGTCTGGTCTTATGTTGAGGTCTTTGATATATTTCAACTTGAGTTTTATGCAGGGTGATAAATAAATATGGATCTATTTGAATTCTACATGCAGACATCCAGTTTGACCAACACTGTTTGTTGAAGATGCTGTCTTTTTTTTTTTTTTTCCAGTATGTATTACTGGCTTCCTCCACTCCCACCCAATTCAGGTGTCCAAATGTGTTTGGATTTTTGTCTGAGTCTTCAGTTTGATTCCATTGATCAGTGGGTCTGTTTTTATGCCAATATCATGTGAATTATATTACTATTTCTCTGTAGTCCAACCTAAGATCAGGGATGTTGATATCTCTGGAATTTCTTTTATTTTACAGGATTGTTTTACTGTTCTTTTTTTCAATATGAAGTTGAGAATTGTCCTTTCCAGGTCTGTAAAGAGTTGTTTTGGATTTTGATGGAGATTTCATTGAGTCTGTAGATTACTTTTGGTAAGATGGCCACTTTTTCTATGTTAATCTTGCTGATCCATGAGCATGGGGATCTTTCCATTTTCTGGTGTCATTTTTAATTTCTTTCTTCAAAGACTTGAAGTTTTTAATCATACAAGTCTTTCTGTTCCTCTGTTTAAGTTACCTCAAGATATTTTATGTTTATATTTTATATTATTTGAGGCTATTTTGAAAGGTGTTATTTACCTGGTTTCTTTTTCAGTCTTGGCCATTTGCATATAGGAGGCTACCGATTTTTTTGTTTTAAAGTTAATATTGTATCCAGGTACTTCAAAGAAAGTGTTTATCAGCTGTAGGTGTTCCCTGGTAGAATTTTTAGGGTCACTTATATATACTATCATATCATCTGCAAATAGTGATACTTTGACTTCTTCCTTTTCAATTTGTATCCCCTTGGTCTTATCACAACTATCTTATCACCCCAGCTAAAACTGCAAGCACTATACTGAATAAATATGGAAAGAGTAGACAGTGTTTTCTTGCTCTGGATTTTAGTGAAATTGCTTTGAGTTTCTCTCCATTTAATTTCATGTTGGCTATGAGTTTACTGTAAATTGCCTTTATTGTGTGTAAGTATGTCCCTTGTGTGTTGCATGAATGAAGGAAGCTCAGGGCCAGATCTCTGGGAAAGGTGAAGATATCAGAGAGTAACACCACAGTCAGATCTCACCCAGCTGTCTTCCAGCTTCCTCAGCCTTGCTCCTCGTGGCTTCTTCTGCCTGCTCTGTCTTTCTATGTCGGCCTTAAATACCTTTTTTCACTCAGTTAAGGTGTGGCCCCACCACTGCTTGCCTGGGAGCCTGGAACTCCTTCTGTAAACTAAGATGACCTCGAACTCAGTTGCTGGGATTAAGGGCATAGGTCACCACTCCTGGGATATTCCCTGTGCTGGTATTAAAAATGTGAGTTACCACTGTCTGATCCTCCTAACTGACTGTGGATAGATCCCTCTGATATCTCCAACTGTTTTTATCATATTTGAAAGGTATCCCCACACTTGTGTTCCTAATCTCTCCAGGACTTTTATCATGAAGAGGTGTTAGATTTTGTTAAAGACCTATTCTGCATCTAATGAGATGATCTTTTTTTTTTTCTTTCCGTTTATTTGGATCATGGATTGCATTTATTTATTTTCAGATATTGAATAATTCCTGCATCTTTAGGATGGCACCTGTTCCATCATGGTGGATGATCATTTTGATGTATTCTTAGGATCACGATTTTAATGTATACCTCTAATATGTAGCTCTTAAATTTATTTATTTCCCATTTCTTGTATTTCTTGAGTCATTTATTTTGATTTCTTTTGAAATTACTTCTTAATTTATACCTTCATTGCATTTATTTTGTTGCTTTTTCCTGACTCTTTGAAAGAAATTCTTAGTCCATCTTGTCTTCTTGTGTTCTGAATGTGCCTCAGACGAGTGCATTGGCTGTGACCCATTGGTAATGACATCCGGCTCCCACTGTTGCTCTTTCCTAAATGCTCAGGATTTCAGATTTGTCCCCAGAGACAGCTATTAATGGCTTCTTCACAACAATCTGTTTTTTCTTTCCAGTTTATGTGGTGATCTCTTTTATATTTAATAAAACCAGTCTGCAATATCAGAGAACAGATCCACCCACAGTCAAGCCAGAAGGGTCAGAGAATGGTGACTCACACCTTTAATCCCAGCATGGGAAAGACCAGATTGATGATTTATGCCTTTAATCCCATAACTCCAGAGACAGAGATCTTTCTGGTTTCTATGAGTTCAAGGCCTAACTACCAAATAGTAGTAACTCACACCTTTAATCTTAATTTCAGAATTATGCTGTAGAGATGAACCCAGAAGTAAAACAACTGGGTAAAGAAGATATTTAAGGAGGCAGAGAGGGTGGTATTCTGTAGAAGTGCGAAGGAGCCAGGCTGAGGACTCTTGAAGATGGCCTTTACCCTGCGAGGTTGGCTGGGTGAGAACTGACTGTGTTCTGTTTCCTCTCTTTGATATTCCAGCTTTTCCCCAATATCTGGCTCTGAGTTTTCATTAAATACAAACTTGAATTTGTGTTTCAAGTTTACACTGTTGAAATTAATTTCTAGTTGCAACGGCCCGTGGTCAGAAACTCTGCTTTACTTGATTTATTCATTGTTGAATTCTATTGAGGTTTTCTAAGTCTTAATGAATGATCAATTTTACAATTTTTCATGAAGCTTTAAAATAGAAGTATTTTCTGTTTGCTGAATACTTAATTTCACTTTTAGTCACAAATCAGTTTTTTTTAAAAAATATGTTATTACCCCTTCAATATTGGAATTTTTGGTTAATTTGTCAAGAAGTAGAGACATTTGTGTTACTCATTATTGTGTTGTGTGTCATTTTTGCTTCATATTTTAAATCATAGTTTTATGTCTTAAGGTCTCCATTGATTTTACAACTCACTTAAATAAAATAGGCTTTTGTTGTTATATGATAATCTCTTTAATGTAGTTTTGTCTAAAATTTTATTTGGCTGATATTAATCTTGTAATTACTGTTGTCTTTCGGTATTTTAATTTTTCTGAAAGTTTTACCTATGTGTAAGATGACATTCATCATCTCAGTGTATCATTGAATATTAGCTTAATTATAAATCAGTGAGGATGAGATAATGTTGACCAATGTCCCTTTTTAGCACTAACATCGTTATACTACAACCATAGTACTTTGCATTTTCACAGTGCTATAAAATGTGTATGTCCATGTAATATGATCTCAAAATATTTCTTTGTGTTAGTCACATTTCTCACCATCGTAACAGAGTACTCAGCAGAACAACCTAAGAGAAGGAAGGAACATTTCAGTTCCGGTTTTTTTTTAAGTTTCCATCAGATATGATGGGGATGGCATTGTGCATCATAGATGATGGGGGGCATTATGCATCACAGATGATGGGGAGGGCATTATACATCATAGATGGTGGGGATGGCATTGTGCATCATAGATGGTAGGGATGGCATTATGCATCATAGATGATGGGGAGGGCATTGTGCATCATAGGTGGTGAGAGTGTGAGGTAGTGGCTGCTCCCACTGGGGCTAGTCAAGAAGCAGAAAGTGGAAAATTAGAATATAGGACAAGGAAAGTAAATATGAAAATCTGAGGTTACTTTACATTAAATTTTATAATATAAATCATATAATTTTACATAAACTTATACATAAATTATATAAATATATCTATTTATATATAATATAAAGTTTAGTGGTGGAGACCTATAAATGTTGCTTTAATTTCTTTTTGGAATGGCTTTCTCAGACTTTGTGTCAAATAAAATAGTGGTCCTTAGTGATTCCATAAGAATCTTGCTAACCATTGTCCTGTAGTTAATCACTAGGCTGTGGTAAACATTTTAAAGGGCTCAAACATCTCCAGTATTATTGTATTGACAATTATGTCCTTGAAATTCCTTCACTCGGACCCCCTTCATCCCCTTTCTGGCTTGCACCCTGTTCTGGGAGGCTGATCTCCACAGGCAGTGCTATGTTCTCTATGCTGTGTTTTGATGGCTCTTCATGAGCTAGCGAAGGTTCTCGCAAGGAAAAGAGCTAAGGGACTTCATATAAAATTATAAAGAACTTCTTTGATTGGCTCACACAATCAGAGGCTGGGCGGTCTTACAATGACTGTCTGTAAGCTAGAGGTGTGGAAAAACCAGTGTCCGTTCGGCTGAGAATCTAGGAACATCAAAAGCAAAGTACCAATGCTGTCCTTGTTCAGTACTGAAGGGCTGGAGCTCTCTGAAGAGTCTCAAGTAGGAGTCTATCTTCAAATACTGGAAAAAGATATCCAAGGGCCTTGTCATCATAAATATGTTATATATGTCCACTGAATGATAACAGAGTATGCTTTTGCCTTCTGTTTTTCTTTGTGTTGTTCTGTGCTGTGAGGTCCCAAGCATAACGGACAGTGTGATCCACACTCAGGGTACATCTTCTCCCATAGTGACCTGGCCAGTATTACCGCGGTCATTAGTTCGTATAAATTCAGTCAGTATACTTTACTGATCTTTTGGGCATCTCCCAGTCCAGTAAAACTGACATAAGATACCAAAGCACTTCTGATAGAGAGCTCAGTCCAGTTCCACACTCGTTTCTTCAGGGAACTTTTCAAAGTAGCAAAATGCTTTCTCCTTAGATCTTAAATGATCCACTGCACTGTTTCTGGGTTAGTTCTTGGAGCAGCCAGGTTTGGTGCTTTCCTTAGACAAGGTTGGGAACTGTTATTTGGCTTCTGAAATAAGTATTCATAGACAATGTGACAGATGCAAAGCAGAAATAAAGCCCAAATAATGGGAAATGACCAGTGCCAGCATTGGGAGGATAACTCAGCTGCTAATGTGCTTGCCTTGAAATACAAGACCTGAGTTTCATAGACAGAACTCAAATGAACAATAATGTTAGAAAGCAGCAGGTTCAGTGGTATACACTTGCTCTCCCAGCATTGGGGAAATGGAGACAAAAAACCTGTGGGGCTCACTGGTCAGCCTGCCCCATCTTCTTGCTAAGTTCCAGGCCAGAGGAGACCTTGTCTCAAAAAAGTATACAGAATCTGGAGAACATAGCCTTAGGTTGTCTTCTGCAAAACACATACACACACACACACACACACACACACACACACACACACACACACACACACACTGACCCGTGTCTTCTTACATACTATCTATATTGACATCTTAATGTTCAGCACATACTATGTTGTGAATACTTATTGAAACACATTATAGACTAAAAAGGTGAGAGTTAAATGACTTCTTAATTATGTAATTATTTGCCCATTCATTTATTGATCTCCCCTTTTCTGTATCAGCTATCAACTAAGACTCATTGGCTAAGCTGTGCTGAATATATTCTTTAGATTTCATCTTGTCAGCCTAGTATATTCCCTTAAAATAAAGTAAAGATACACACACACAGCAAAGAGTTCAAAATATCATGAATCAGATTCATGTAAATAGGATGCTATGTATCTTTTCCAAGAAGCAGCCTTGTCAGGGATAACAGATAACCTTCACGGATGAATTTTTTTCTGTTTCTCAGGATTCTAAACCCATTGTGAAGATCAATGCTAATTCAAGAGTTCTCAGCTCAGAATGCAGCTTGTTCTCAGCTTTTGCAGGAGAGGGAGAAAGGAATGATTTGTGACCCAAAGAATGTGCTTTGACAGCCCAAGCCCAAAACACATTCAAAAATTTCCACAGGGGCTTTCTAGGTGACCTTGTGTGGGAACAATCTTCACCAGGTAGGGAGAAGGGAAGAAACTGCCTGGGAAGACAGACATTCAGGTGAAATGTAAGAAGAAAAACAGTAGATTTTACCTTGTGGGTACTTTGGGTTCTTAGAAATACATCTTTGTGTGTTTTACATACACAGCATCTTTGCAGACATTTTGGAGAATTTGGAAGGTAGAGGCAGTGTTTGCCCACAGACCTAAGTAATGAAAGGATCCCACTAGTGTCTGAGGAGGGGCTGGTTCCTACTGCCCTGGAGCTAAATGATATCATTGAAGAATCTCTCCAAAGCCTCCTTGGAAGCTGGGTGTGGAGCTGGTGGTCCACAGGGTCTAATTATAAGATTCCTGAGGTCCTGTGCCACTGTTAGCTAGAAATAAAGGTCAACTAACGGTTCAACTAGAAGCCTCTGCCCCAGTTAACTATTGAAGGATCGAGAGGAGAGGAGACTTTAGCTTCCATTCACCAACTTATTCCTTAAAGGGGAAACTAGAAGCAATTGCCCATTCTCTTCTAGATTGTTCAATGAATATAGAAATAAAATGCAGATATTCTAAAGCACAAAAAAGAAAATGTCATGCTTATTTTTAAAACAAGGTATCAGTTCTAGGTGGTAAAGTCACAATAAACTATCATGCCTATTTCTCTAATATAAACTTTTAAAATAGTACTTATTGCTCATTACGGCCATCAGTAGCAAGACAGCATCATGGATCAAATGTGGCGAAGTGTTGCCAGAATTAGTTAGACATGAAGTGTAGATACATTTTAAACTTTTTGTGTCCTTTCCAGAATAAACTATGTGCTTTCTTGGTTTTTTTTGTTTGTTTGTTTGTTTTTTGTTTTGTTTTGTTTTAGTTTTTCCAAAACAAAGTGTTAGATTGAATGAAGAAAGAGGAAGGCTGACCTCTGGAATATTTCTGACTTTTAAAAAAAGATCAAACTCTAAGCGCCATGCTCTTTTAAAATTGAAGTCTCAGAGAGTATTTCTTGTTCAAAATTTCTCTTTAATATATTTTAGTTACATTAGGAGATGGGTATCAGGTGCATTCCCCAACCTCTAATTCGGAATGTATATCCCCTGACCTCAAAGGACTCCCAGAATTAACACTACAGATCGCAGACAGCCCAACAAGGAGACTCTGGGCCCAGAAGCTCAGGTCCTAGCTGCCCAGCTGTTAATTGAAACCTTGCTGAGTTGACTAAATGCTTCACATGCCCATTCTCACACCCTTGGGGTAATATGTGCCCTGCTTGCCTCACAGATAATGCATAGAAATATTCCCACCACGTCTAACATATTGTGTTATCCTCTACTGGATTCCAAGAAGCTGCAAACGGCTGTGCATTTCCTTTAAAATAACTTTGCTAGGCTGTTAATTTTTTTTTTTTTTTTTTAAGTTCCCAAATCTCTTTCCAGTTCCAAAGTGAAGCTCGAGTGTTTAGGGCTATTTGGAGCAATTGACAATCTAAAGCATTTTACAGAGCCGTTGAGATGTCAGGTGCACCACGTGGTTTCTCAGATATACGATGATACTTGAAATATATTTGAAACATGTAAACTGTTGCTGGACTTTCCAGCAGAAAATGGACCATTGAGCAGCTACGTTAAAGGGAGGAGGTAAGGGGTTTAAGTATGGGTCCACTCATTCAAATAAGGTATCTCAAGCCACGAGAAAACCATGTGCCCATGACTGTGGCAAATGATTTGAGCTATCCCTTGTGCCCTATCCCCCCCCCCCCCCCCCGTATTTCCCAGTTCCCTGACGGCTGCTTCTAATTTTCTGCTGCCACCATCGACTCTGTCCTCAAGCATTTCACAAGAAGACGCCCTAAGAATGGATTTGTTGAGTTCATTAGTTGTCAGGATTCAGAGCTCTTCCTTCTGGGTCTCACGATGGGTAACTACTGAGGTTAGAGAGGGGCTGATCTCCTTCCAATTAGGAGCCAGGGTTGTAGGCGTCTCAGATGATGGGAAGCACATCCCAGGAGAATTTCCACACAGGCAGCGAGCACATGGAGGAAATACAGGAGAACTTGGAGGTGAGGGGGAAGAGAGTCAGAAAATCGCCCAGACAGAGAAGGGGCCTTGTCAAGAGACAGTGGCTTTAGTTCAGTCCAAGAGGGAGAGCCTGAGAAATGTTGTAAAGCCCCTTTCCCTGTGTGATTCCCAGGACACTGAAATCTTAATATGCAAATGCCTCTTAATCACTGAGGGCTGCTGGGAGGGAGGCAGGAGAGGGCTGTTCACAGAGAGGGTTCAAAACAGGGCAGAGGGACCTGCCTTGAGTGCCACAGCATTTACTGCTTGGGACCTGCCCCCACAAAATCAGGCACTGTGCTTGTCAGCTTTTCCTTATGACAGCAAATGCTTAGGACAATCAGTTTCTAAGAAGAAAGAATTCTTTTGCTTCATAATCTGAGGTTCTATTTGATGGTCTGCTGGTTCCATTTCCTTTGGGCCTATGGTGAGGTAGTGTAGAGTGGCAAGGCTGAGAATGCCTGTTTGCCCAGTGGCACCCAGAGAATAAGGGCGGGGGGGGGGGCAAGGTCCCAACATCCCCCCTCCAGGATATATTCTCATTGACCTTACTTCCTTTCACCTGGCTCCTACCTCATAAAGGTTATGCTGCCCATCCCCAGATTCCCAGGCTGGTGACCAACCCTTTAACACACATGCCTTTGGGGGACACTTAGTCAAACTCCAGCAGCCACTTTCCCCTGCAATGGTTTGCATGTGTGGGTTTCAAGTCACAGCTTGTCAAATACCATTTTTATTAAGGCAGTAATTTAATTTAAATTTTAAATTAAATTTAATACAGCCAGTAATAGATCTTTGTGTTTGACTTTTGGACAACCTTCCAAATGCCTAAAACCCTTTTGTGTAACTGAATTTATTTTTTTGAGCATAGCTGATAGATGAGTACTCGACTTTCCTATGCTGATCTTAAAAGCCAGTGACACTTCTGTATTGTCAGGACTGATATCTTTGACAATTCGTTGAATCAAGTAATAAGTTCACTGTCTTACTTTCTTTTTATTCTTGCCCAAATTTTAATGAAAAGTAAACTGCTAATATTAATCATAGGGCCTTTAATATGCTTAATAAAATAAAGGCAAAGCTGAAAATGAGACAGCATGCCAAAAAGCACTGAAATCTTTAGTCGTATTTGAACTGAAGCTTTGTTTTGAGTTTCAAGAGCAAAATGAATACCAAGACCAAGGCACAAGCTTATAATTAAAACATTAAGATGAGGAGCTCGGTCTTGAGTATGAAAACCAAGCACCCTTTACATGTGTGAGGGTGTTTGCTATCTGTCCACTTTCAGTTTCTGAACTTTGGTGCATGATGCTCCAGAAATTCATGTCTAGAAATTGGAGACTGTGTAGCAAAGCTGCTCTTTGGGAAAATAGAGATAATTTAAAAGGTCATCACTCTACAGCTCCTTATGAGCCCTGATTAGGGAAGTGTTTGGCCAAATGTCCATTTATTATGAAACCTGCCTTGTCATCTGGGTTCTCTCCAAGCAGCAAGATCAAACTGGCCAGGAACCACCTGTAAGAGGTGGAGAGACATTTGGAGTTGGATAAACATAGCACCAGAAAGGAGAGGCCCACTATGTGAACAGAAAGTGCAGAGCCTGTCGTGGGAAACAAGTGATCAGCTATGTTCTGATCTTAAAAGTTGGTAGAAAGGATTTATGGTTAGATCTGCCCAACTTAGGGTCACAAACCAAGTAATTATAAATAAGCCGAGAAATATAAAAGCAAACACTCCTGTTAAGAGAGCTGGTTATGCATGATTGGTAACAGTAAATGTAGAACAACAGAAGATTCTGGCATAATCCCTGTTCTGAACTGGATCCCTAAACTTGTGGAGGACCCTATGCCAGAGGACCAAAACTCTGCTACCCCCAGATCATGATACTTGCTGAAATCCCATAAATAACAATGGCAAGTTTATACCTGGAATATGTAACTATTTTGAGAGCTTCATCTCTGGCCATTCCGGGATGGAAGGAGCCATGTCCTTACTAAGTGAGATTACTGATACCGGCCGTCCAAGCCATTTGCTCTTGGTTAGTTAGGGTCTCTGATGGGAGATATAGAGATCTTCCTACCATGTGTGCACCCCTGGGTGTCCATATATTTCTGTTTTGGACTTCAATATACACACTCATTTTGTTTGTTTGTTTGTTTTGAAGTCTTGACCATTTGACTCTTTTGAACTTTGACTTCTGACAAAAATCTTAGGGATTTTCTACTGCCTCTGAATAACATATATTTTAACTTTTGGGCACTCTACCACCCAAAGTGGATATAAGCAGGTTCCATGTACTTTGATGAGTATTAACATTCCTTTTGTGTAAATACCATGAAATGAAATTGCTGGAACTTTCACTAAATGAATCTTGGATACTGCCAAAACCATTCCAAGTGAAAGTAGCGTTTTTCTGTCTCACCAAAAAAGAATGAGAATTATAAGCCAATGTTTGTTCTTTTGGCCCTTTTAATTTAGTGATTTTGATTTGGATGTGTTATGATATTACATTGTGATTCTAATTTACATTTCCTTGGGAAATAATGTTGACTGTCCATTCGTGACTTAATGACCATTTAGATATGAAGTGGCCATTCAAATCTTTTTTTTTTTAAAAAAAATGGATTGCTATTTTTAAAATTTATTTAACTGTATGTTTTTCATATGTTTACATGAAGATTTTTAACAGATAGATTACAAATATTTTCTTATATCTTTTCATTCCTTGTAAAATAATCCTTTAAAATTTCCTTACTTTTTATTTTTGTTTTGTTTGTGTAGGTCAAAGGGCACCTTGTGAGAGACAATTTTCTCTTCCTAACATATGGAGGGTAGATGGGAATGGAGCTCAGGATATGAAGCTTGACAGCAGACTAGTTAATATGCTGAGCCTGCCAGCCAGCCCATTTTTACTTCTTAATACCTTTCACTTGTCTGTGGATGAAAGAGTGTCTGGGCATGGAGGCCCAAAGATATATTAGGTATCCCTTTATATTATTCTCCACTTTATTAACCAGGACAGGATCATTCACTTTAGTTTACCGGAGCTAGCCAATCCCACAGTGTAGATAGCCATCTCTCCACAGGAGTCACTTGCCTCTACCTCCTGAGAACTGGGTGATGGGTCAGTGACCAGCTCAGCTATTTATGTAGGTACTAAAGATCCAAAATCATCTTTACATTTATGTGGTAAACACTATTCCCATGGAGCCATGTTCCCAGTTCTGTTTCCAGTCCTTTGACTATCATGCTAGGAATGTAATCAGGGCAATACAGATCAAAACTGCAATGAGCAACTGTCATACCTACAAAATGGCTATGATCAGAATAAAGATGGTAACACATGCTGACTGGCATTTAGAGGAACTAGAACCCTGGAATGTCAGTGGGGAGCTGAAAAGGCTTTCGGTATTTGCAAGCAGGTTTAGAGTTCCTAAAATACTAACTGTAGATTTGTCATAGAACCTAGCAGTTCTACTATGGTCTCTCTGTGTGTGTACACATGCACGCATGCACACACACACACACACACACACACACACACACTCCCATATCACACATGAGAAAAAAATTACAAAGGTAGTTCAAAATAAATTTTACTGTTTGCAATCAATGCTATCACTGTAAATGTGAAGCAACTGATAAACAGTAACAAATAAGACAGTTTGTTAATGTGACTAAGAATCAAGGTTTTAAAACAGAAGCCAGTACACATAGACAAAGAGATTAAGAGACCAAAAACTTTATTATATTTAAGTTTAACTTGAAATATAAACACAAACACCTGGTTTTCATATAAACTTGACACATTTACATTGTCGAAGACCAATGGCACCCCAGTGGCAAACTTTGCATTAGTATTCTCATTTTGTTTTCTAATTATTTTGGAACTGATAGAAACAATGTCTGAATCCCAGATGTGTGTCAGAGCAAGTATGAAGAAGCACTTAATAGGTCTCACTGTTGCCAAAAGCAAAGAAGAGATCATAGGACCCGTGACAGAGTTGCCTAAGAACCAGCTTGAGAAGATGATCATCTTCTTACTGGTCGAATTTGGGGCAATTTTAACGTTTATAATAGGCATGGTAACCTTTAAATCCAGATACAGAGATAGGAGGAGAGAAAATTCACATGCCTCATTTCCCACCTTGAAGGTGACTTTTACATCGAATGTTCACTGTGTAAATCTGTAATTAGAGGAAAAACTCACAACTTATCCCACCATTTTAGGTGATGGGAACTCTTCTGATAGTTGGACACCAGCGAGTCCATGCACAGGAAGTGGAGCATTAGGAAACCATTGTTTTGTGATTGGCAGTGAAGTCATTGACTTATGATGGGATGATCCATGGGTGCTAAGGGCTAAAGTTATCATGAGAAAGTTAGCCGCAGAGAAGGGGTCTCCCGTGGAGCCTACATAACCTCACTGCTAACTGCTAACAGAAAAAATAGAAGTGCTTTCCCAATGAAGGAATCTGCTGTCGATCCTTTACCAGATTTGGTCTCCTGAAAATTCATGTGTCTCTCCTCTTCATTAATGAAAATCCTGTCTCTCACTATCTCTAGACAATTGACTTCTTTGTCCAGTCACCTGAGTGTAGCTAATTTCCTGAGCTTGCCAGGCTATTTCTGCCACTCATTCTGATATTGTCCTTGAGTGGGACACAGCAAACTGACACTGAAATGTCCCCCCTCTCATTTTGAAGCTGTTCTCATAATTAGCAGCTGCCACTGGGCCTGCCCTGATGTCTCAATGCCTTTCTCTCAATGGCTGTCTTTATTCCTTTTGTTACTTATGGTGATGAAACTAATTACAATGATTTTTTTTTTGAGCATGATGCTAAATTTTGGTTGGTTACGTGTGTATGCAATGTGTAAATATATGAATGCATTTGTACATGAAGCTATGTCTCTCTACATATAAACAAATGTGCCTTTCTAATATGGAGTGTGCAGTATGTTCAACTTATTGTTATTTGGAGATCTTGCTCTATAGGTTGACTTTGCTCAGTTTGTAAGCCTTTGATTATCCTGCCTCAGCCTCCCTGGTGCAGGAGTTATAGGTATATGTCACTATTAAACTTCACAAAAATGGGTTTTTACTATTTATTGAGATGATTAGTGGAGTTTCTCCATTAACTTGCTAATTATAGATAGGTAGATAACCTAATTTTGAAGTACCCCTTGTCTGTCTAGGAAGAACCCCATTCTATCAGTGTATATTAACTTTCTAACATCTTTAGTTTACATCACTCCTAGACTATAGTCTACATCATGGTCCTGTAGCTTCTCTTTGGCACTTTAGTAACAATGTCGGTCTCCCCCTCTTCCTCCCCCCCAAACACCCAGAGACCCCTTAGGCCCGGTGTGATATGGTCCGATTCCTGGGTGTTTTGAATAAAGTCATTAGCTAAACTGATGGCATCTGGTGTTTTGTGCGAGTTATCTTTGACAACTTTCTCAATATCTTCGCTGGTAATTGGTGTTTGTCTTCAGAACTCTTTAGGAGGGTGGTATTTCCCTAGAAATAGATGTGTTTTGTATAAATCTTCAAGCAAATTCTCAGAATATTCCCTGAGTATTCAGAATATTTTGGTTGCTTTGTTAGTCCATTCTAATCATATGTTTGCATTTTCTTTTGAAAATGAGATAAGCTACACTTTTACTTACTCTATATGATTTCTCTCAGATGAACCACCGTTATCTTCATTATCTTTTCATTATTTGTTCCCAAGTCATTAATACCTGCTTTTGTCTTTAATTACTATTTACTACTTTCCTTATGTTTATTTTCTTATTCTTTTTCTTATCCTGTGTTTTAAATATGAACTCGTGTTTTTTTTTTTTCCTTTTTTAATACACTAGAGTAAGGCTTTTCAATTTTCTTCAAAATACTGATTCTAAGGCCCACACACGCATTCTGAGGCATAGTCTTCTCAATGTTACTGTCTGAATTTTTAAGAATTGCAGTTTCTGATGTACTTAGTGAGAAATTTATTTATTTATTTATTTTTTGTTGTTTGTTGTTGAGTTTTATTTGGGGTTTTTTGAGATAAGATTTCTCTGTGTCCTGGGACTTGTTCTGTAGACCAAACTACCCTCAAACTCACAGAGATCTGCCTGACTTTGCCTCCTATGTGCTGGGATTAAAAAGGTCTGGTACCACCAGCAGCAGCCTTAATTTGAAATTTTTAATGGTCCTGATGTAAACAGTTGTGCTGGTGTTTTCTATTTGAACGAGTAGTTTCCATGCTGAGCCCTTAGTGTTCCATGATATGTCCGGTATCAATCAGCTCTTTTATTGTTATCATTTGAACTTATTTTTCTTATGCTTCTTGAGGGGATTCAACTTGGACATTAATAACACAACCACTTTATTAACATATTTTTTTGTAATTGAGTGATCTACATCTAGTATTTATTTTTCCTGTAAACCTATCTCTTGCATACAGCAAACGGTTGTTTGGTTTTCTGAACCTCCCTGAGATCTTCACATTTTTAGTAGGTAGATTTACCTTCTCTGTACAAGATGACATGTTTGACCTCACTTTTCTTTTGTGATTTTAACCTTTACAATGCTGTTCTCATTTTTTGTGTTTGCCGAACACATTAAAGATTAAATGTGGTGATTTAAACGAGAAATGTCCCCCACAGGCTAAGGTGTTTTAAAGTTCGGTTTTCAGTTGGTGGCTGTTTGGAGAGGTAGTGCAGCCTTGCTGGAGGGAGAACTACAATTGGGAAGGCTTTGAGAATCCATAGCCTTGCCCAGCCTCTGCCTCCCGTTATAGGCATGTATCAACATTCTCACTGATATTTTTTTCTGATATTTAGAGAATCACGTATCTCTATGCCCTTTGCTGGTTATTTTAGAACTTTTAGGAATATACTTAATGGGACTAGAGCAGTATTGGATCAGTAGTTAAAAGTGTATACTTGCTGAGGACCCAACTAAGGACTCGATCCCAACACCTATATGGAGCAGCTCCCAACAGCCTGTAACTCAGTTCTATGGGACCCAACACCTTCTTCTGGCCTCTAAGAGCACTGAACTCACTTGTACTCGAGAGTGCACACACACACACACACACACACACACACACACACACACACACACACACACGATGAAATACATCTTAGAAAACAAAAATATTATTGATCTTTCAAGTTTTGATTTGCCATCTTTTGATAACACCATTGACTACTGTGAATTAAAAAAAAACTAATTTATTTTCATTTCTACAAATCTCATATCTGTCTACTAATTTTAATTATTTTTTTCCCAGCTACAGTTTCCACAGTCATACAATTGTCTCTTTTTAAAATTTTCTCAGAATATCCCTTTCCTGTGGTTTTCTGTATACTGTGAACTGTTCTTGGGTGTTCTGGTTAGCTGTTGCTATTGCAGTGGGTTTGTGTGTGACGTTTCTTTCCTTTTTTCCTTACCCCTCCTTCCCGTAGGGGTATTGTGTTGTTTCATGGTAAATAATTGTCCCACCCACTGGTTTAATAAAAAGCGCTGATTGGCCAAAGGCAGGCAGGAAGTGTGGGCGGGGCTACCAGACTAAGAAAATCTCTGAGAGCAGAATGCCAGAGAGAAGCCGGAAGAAGCAGAGAACGACTATGCTGCTCTAAAGAAAGGTACCGAGCCCCATGGCTGAACAAGAGACATGGGTTAGATGAAGGGTAGAGAGCTAGCAAGTGATATGCCTGGGCCTGAGGCTGATCAGCCAAAAACTAGTGAAAGCGTCTGTGTGTCTCTGTAGGACTGTGGGACTGCGGGACTGCGGGTCTGCGGGACTGCGGGCCTAAACTTTGAGGTTAGGCCCGAAAGTCTGGGCCAGAAACCTCATACTACACCTTCCCTTCATGGTTCTCTTTTAAAAGGTGCTATAATCTAATTGGTTGTTGGGACCACGAACTCTGGACAAATTCTATCCAAGGTAGAAGTTCTGTGTTTGTATGCAGTAGCCTCGGGCAAGTCATTTAGGCTCCAAAAAACTTTTGGCATCTGACCTGTAACATAATGAGGTCACAATAAACCTACCTCAAGTGAATTTGCATTCAGTTAAATTTTTTAAAGGACTTTGAGTAGTTCCTGATAAAGCATCAACACAAAGTGAGCACACACCTACTGTATAATTCCGTGGCTTCTCTTCATTCTACCCCACCAGGAGACCAGTGGAAGTGTCCAGCCTTAGCGTTTCTCACTCAGCACCACACTGCCTACTTTCAGAGAGTTGGAACAGGCTGTTGGCCGTTCTTGAGCCAACCCTGAGGATTCACTGTCCCAGCTGAGGGACCCATTCTCTCGGTCTCCATGACAGCTTAATGCTTTTGGAGAACTTGCCTTGCTTTTGGTCTGTCTTTCCTCCCATACTTCCAATTTGTGCCAGAACCTTCTCTCTCCAGTACTTTATGGTTTAGGTTATATTTTCTAAATTCAATGGACTTGAAGTTTTTGTCACTTAAACAAATAAATAAATAAACAAACACTTTCTCTGGGTGTGTGAACGTGTTTGAAGTGTGTATGAGAGACTCTGTGTGTGTGTGTGTGTGTGTGTGTGTGTAGGCCAGAGGCCATGTCTAATGACTTTCCCAATTGCCCTCCACTGAGTCTCTCACTGAGTTTGAGCTCTGTGATGATTTTGTCTAACTACCATCAAGCTCCAGACTCCTCCTGTTTCTGCCCCTCCCCCCAACACTGGGGTTACAGATGTGAACTACAGCACCTAGCTTTTTTGACACGGACACTGGGGATTTCACCTTTGATACTGACTGAGCCATCTCCCCAGCTCCAGAAAGGGCCATTCTTATTGTTTAGGTTGTTTACAGGAAGAACTCTTTCCTGGGTTAGCTAGAAGGGAAGTTTTATTGAACGTGATTTAAATGAGTGTTACTGCATCGAATTTGAAATCGCTGTTCAGAAAGTACAAACTGCATTTATTTTCTCCAAGATAAGCTCTTGCTTTTCACAACTCGCAGAGACAGGCTGCATTCCCAGCACACATTTTAGAACAGCAGTTCCAGTGTTTGAAATTAATGCAGTCACCTAGTCACATATCAAATTATACAGAAATGCTGGTGCAAAGAGCTGTCTGCTGCTTTCTCATTTCCCATTTTCTCAGCCCTAATTCCCAAGAGAAATAATTATTACCTGGTTTACCTTCTAGTTATTCTGGTAGCTACTTGGATGTATTTAGATCACCAGTAACACATTTACACATATTTTTTTCTCTTGTTAACTTTGCAACTATTAAAGATCAAATAGCAAAGTGGTATATTAGAGCATGTCCCATGTGACATGGCCACTGTCTTCTTTGTAGAGTTGCGTTGTCTAGCTTCTACACACAAGTTCATTAGTTCTTCCATCTGGAAGAACTCCTTCTGGTGTGCTTCCAGGCCATCAGAGTAGAATTTCCTTGTCAGCATAGGACCAACCCATTGATTTTCAGGTAAATGGGGGTCATTTTCCCTCAAGACAAGCAGAGGGGTCTGCAAAGACTTTGTGTCCACTGCTATACTTCACAGTCAGACTCGACTTCCACACTCACAGTTACCTTTTCTGGGAATCACCTGAATTCTATCTCAGATTCTCTCTCTCTCTTCAGGATTCTCTAATCCCAGCACTCAGGGGGCTGAGGCTGGAGGATTGCTGGGAGTCCCAGGCCATCTGTACCACAGTGTGAGACAAAAACAACGAGCCACACAACTGAGCTCTTTGACCCACTGATCATTTATCCACAAATGGGTTCAAAATGCCCCATCAACAATTTAGACATTGTTAAAAAGTTAAAACATTGTAAAAGATTTAAAAAAAAAAAAAAAAAAGCTTGTTACATGATGAGATCTGAACTGAACTGACCTGTGGCAAAATTTACTCTTGGAAGTGTTTCACCGAGAGACTCCATACCACATCCATTGAACTTTCGTGTGACATCATGAAGCAACACTGCTGCCTTTCTATATCTAAAGAATTTAGTAACATTTGGGTCTTAAAATCTAAGCAAGGCATTGCTGTGCAGTACACAAGCACTGGGATGACAGTGCTGGAATCTGGTGACTGATCACGTAGGTAGCCCCACGTGTTGTCCTTGTGTTAGTGTCTGTTCTAGTTCACTGTTCTGTTGCTGTGGGTTGTCACAACCAAAGTAACACTTATAGAAGACAGCATTGATATGAAGGGCCTGTTAATAGTATCAGAGGTTCAGTCTGTTATAGCTGGAAGCATGTTGGGGAGCAGGAAAAATGGTGCTGGGGAAGTACCTGAGAGCCACATCCTGATCTGCTCGCTAAGAGAGACTCCAGGCTTGGCATGGGCTTTTGAAACCCTAAAACCCACCTCCCAGTTATGTACTTCCTCCAAAAGGGCCATACCTCCCAATATTTTAATATTTCCAAATAGTGCCACTCCCTGGTGACTAAGCATTCAAACAGAGGAACCTATGGGGGGCATTCTTATTCAAACCACCACCTGTCCAGTAAACACTATCCATCTTCATTATTTCAACATACAGGCTCTGGTGAAGGATACTAGAAAATGAAAAGCCAGAAAGGGACTGTGATTGTTACTGTTAACTGTCAATTTCACAGAATCTAGAATCATATGAGAGATGAGAGAGGCCTGTAAGGAATCATTTTGGTTGGTCTAATTGCTGTGGGAAGACTAGTCCTAATTGTGGGTGGGGCCATTCTATGGGTAGAGGATCCTGGACTGTGTATAAAATAGAGAAAGTGGGATGAGTAGTAGGGTGCACCCATCTCTCTGTTTCCTGATTGTGGAAGTCATGTGACTTGACTTCCCTGCCAAGATAACCTGTACCTTTGGCATGTGAGCCAGAACAAACCCATTGTGCCCTAAGTTGCTTTGAAAGAGTATTTTCATCATGGCAACAGGAAAAGAATCTGTTGGGGACAAAGTTATATATAGTTATATATATAGTTTTATAGTTACATAGTTATATATATATATATATTTATAACTATGTAACTATATATATATAATTAACACAGTTTGTATTAACAGCATGAGAAGCCACCACTTAGACTGGAAAAACAAAAATAAATAAGAATTTGACAACCTAGAAAATGCCGAGGGGCTGAGGGCCGGCCTCTGAGAAAGTGACAGTACCTGGTCCAGTTGGAGGCAATACTGTGTCCTTGGTTCTGGGAGTGTCAGAAAATGATCAGATGCACCCAGCTCCCCTTGACAGTGTGAAGGATAGTGGTGGTGATGTGGACTGGAGTGAAATAGTTTTTTTCTTCAAACTCTATCTCCGGACAGCCTCCCTTTCTAGACTCTTAATACAGCTGATCTCTGAGGAAGAAGACATTTTGCAAGGGTTTTTTTGGTATCAGAATTCCAAAGCAGAATATAGAAAAACAGGATTAGACCTGAAGGACAAACGTTTAAAAATAGTCTAAGTTTCGAGTCATCCGCCACCCATCTTCGGCCTTGTAGACACACCTGAATGTTACAGCAATAACAGGTACAGGCAGCGATTTCTCACAGAACTTGTTTGCATCCTAGGATCTCCCCTCCAGAGGGAGAAATGCAGTGACTGTAATCAAATGAAATACTGTCTTCACAAGTTTAACATGGCTGACGTTGTGTCTATCTATCTATATACTGCTCCCCATTGATTTCCCAGTCACATATGACTGTTCTGTGGCATAAGGGCTAAATTATAAAATTAACCACTATCAATAATCCTCTCAAAATAATTGAGAATACATTTACTAATATATTTTAATATGTAGTATATTGGCAATTATATATACCCTAGCAGATATTTAATAAAATAAACATGACAGTATCCTATCAAACAATGTAACATACTATATGTATAATAAGGAAGAAATAAAACACACATTACTTTTTTAGGTTGCATGATATTAATTGCTTCTGAAGCATCTCATGCTTTCTTCATGCTGGGCCAGCTGCTCAACTGGCCTAATTCTTTTACCTGGTGGGTGACCCAGATCTTTAATACTGAAGTGTCCAGATCTTTACTGACCATGCCCTCCTTTGGTTTTCGTTATTTTACAGCAAGCTTTGCTACTGAAAGAATATGGACTCCACACATTCCTTCCCACTTCTGCCTTGATGCCATGATTCCTTTTGGTAACATCAAGCCAAGAGAGTGACTTTGGTCGCTGATTCAATGGCCAGAGGAGCTAAAAATGGCTAGGTAGAAATCTTGGTTTTCAGTTCAGGGGAACCATCATTGTCCTCTTTGGTGGATGCACATCTCTAAGACTCTAGATCTGCAGAAGTCAAAATTGGGAGACAAGGATCAACTAATATGGAAAAGAACCACCCTACTTCTATTCCCAGGTGATACCAAAACTTGCATGTTATGGCTATGTGAGAAATAATACAACAGTGGTTACTGAATCAAAGTGTGTATGGTAACAGGATATTGTCTTATAACTGGTGTAGAGCCAAATTATTGGTAGGTCACTGTACTGTTTGGTCCTGCCACATTTGAGTGATGAAGTCGTTGTTACTAGGTCCTACTAGAAGTACAAAACAAAGTTAGTTTTACTAACTTGCTATATCAAAAGAGAATTACGTGTTGGAGAGTGATGGGCTATCTCAGATTAAATGAATCGATGAAGAGTGTGTAGATTGGGGAGCAAATGAGTCAGAGGCTTATCTTGCCACTACTGGATTTGTCAGTATCTTTAATCATTACTTGTAGTCACTAGGCTTACCTCTAGCCCAGGGTCCAGCAGAGTTTGATGTGGGAATGTCTTTCTGTATGCTGTGAATATCAGTCTTTCAATAAGGGAGCTGTTTTGGTCCATGACAGGCACCATAGAAGAAGTAGGTGGGAAATCAGAGCATAGGTAGGTAAGAGAAGGCGGAGTCAGAACAAATCTAGCCAGTTACCCAAAGGAGCAACACGTAAGGAACACAGGTGATCCACGGGCTACATGGCAGACAGATTAATGAAAATGGGTTGAGTTAAGATGTAAGAGCTAGCTAGCAATGTGCCTGAGCCATAGGCCAAACAGCATGAACTTAATATAAGTGTCTGAATCATTTTGGGGGGCCTAAGCAGCAGCCGGGTGGCTAAGTGGTTTGGGACTGCAGGTCTGTGGGTCTGGACCTCCGGCTAGCCAGGCCCAGAAACCTTATTGTAACAAGAGTTGCCATTGAATCTCTTTATTAATGTCTTATCTTGAAGCATAAGGGTCAAAATGCACCGTGTTGACCGAACATGTGCTTGACTTGCATGTCGCAGTTTATGCTTTGTGAGTACAGGAGATTATGGCCTTTACTGGAATTCCCAGTTTCCCCAGAACAGACTCCAGCAGGGTAGCCTTTATTTTTGTTTTGCTTCTGTAGACACCCTTCCTGAGTGTTGGTTGGATTTAGCATCTCTAGATCTGCACTGCTCTTTGAGAAACCACACTTGTGAAGCGAGTTCTTTATGGTATTGGCTTTATCTCTAATCAACGGTCAACAGTCTTCTCGTTCTGTTGAATGATCCCTTGTTAAGTCTGTGGTGTGACAGCAGCTGTGAGGTAACAATCAGGATTCTGGAGATTACACATTTGGCTTTCACAACAGGGATTATTATAAAAGTTCATAAAGTACTTCAGAACAAAGCATTAGACTTCAAATCTAGGTCATAAACAGGAGACTCATCCTCTGAATAGTTTAGATCAGCAAGTTGCTTTCTTCTTAATTCAGACATGGATTACTCAACTTTGCCAATGTTTACATAATCAGCTCCTTGTCTAGTGATTATCAGGAGTACAACTTAAAGAGCAGTGTGGTGAATTTATGATGTTACATTGGAAATAATTGTCCCGCCTATGAGTTTAATAAAGAGCACTGATTGGCCAAAGGCAGACAGGAAGTGTGGGCGGGGCTACCAAACTAAGAAAACTCTGGGAACAGAAAAAACAGAGGAGAAATGCCACAGAGAAGCCAGAGAGAAGCAGAGAACAACTTTGCTGCTCTGATAAAAGGAAATGAGCCGCATGGCTGAACAGGATAAGAGTCATGGGTTGGATTAAGGGTAAAGAGCAAATGTTATGCCTGGGCCTTAGGCCAATCAGCCTAAAATTATTGTAAGCATCTATGTGTCTCTGCAGGTCTTTGGGTCTTTGGGTCTAAACCTTGAGGCTAGGCCTGCAAGTCCGGGACAGAAACTTAATACTACAGAGTAGGGCTGCTTTAAATTTTCAAATCAACCAAGAATAAAGAAAATAACAGAAAGAGAAAGAGAGAGAATTCATATATAAAGAAGTGAGAGGCAGAGAGAGTCTTGGAACCATTGAGGCTCCTTCTCTGAGTGTCCCAGTTGGGATCGAGTACTCAAACACTAGATTATACTGAGCATAAAGGCCAAGTGTCAAAGCCACTGCCTTGAACACCTGGCACGCTGCGGGGCTCCTCTGAGGCTGACTTGAAGTTTGTAGCTTTCAAGTCACTTAGAAAATAGGTCAGAGAACTACATGCAAATATGGTATCTAGTTCTTCAATCCAGGAAGCCCAGAAGGTTTGGCATTGTGGGATTAAAGCCAAGACAATCGTTAGCCTTTTTCAGTCTTAACACTTTTAGAGAGATGGACTTTATGTAAGTGTGCCAGTATGCTTTAGTGTGTTGTCTTTTAGTTCTTAATGATGTATCGAAAACTCCTAGCACATGCTAATTGTAGAGCTTCCTTCAAGAGGGTCACCTCACTTACCCTGATCACATGAGAAGAAAACGTGGTGGGAGAGTTCATGTTTATCCTTAAGGATCCATCCTTGACTGCCTTTGTAGACACAAATTCACAACTTACAACCTTAATTCAGTGTCTTTGCTAATTTCCAGTGAGACTTTGAGACTTCCCTGAGTTGAGTCTGAAACTATACCGGAGTCACACCAGAATTTCCTAAATTTAGTCAGAATTTGGGCTTCTGGGTTTTGTGCCAAATTTTCCAAGTTGGCATTTCTCAATGTACTTTTGAATTTCTAAAGCTTCTCAGGAGAATATTATTAAGATTGAAGGAATACTGTTCTACCTAAATTCATTACTTTTGGAGTTCCACTGTGTACTGGCTGGTTTTGTGAGTCAACTTGACACAAGCTGGAGTCATCGGAGGGAGGAGCCTCAGCTCAGGAGATGCCTCCATGAGATCCAGCTGCAAAGTATTTTCTCACTTAGTGATCAGTGGGGGAAGGCCCAGCCCCTGGTGGGTGGTGCCATTCCAAGGCTGCTGGCTGTGGGCTCTATAAGAAGGTGGGCTGAGCAAGCCAGGGGGAGCAAGCCAGTAAGCAGCTCCCTTCAATGGTCTCTGTATCAGCTCCTGCCCCCAGCATCATGCCTGTTTGAGTTCCTGTCCTGACTTCCTTCAGTGATGGACAGCAATGCTGAAGTGTAAGCCAAATTTCCTCTCCATCTTGCTTTTTGACCATGGTGTTTGTTCACAGCAATAGAAACCTTAAATAAGACATGCTGGTTATAGTATTCTTTTAAAAAGAAATTTACTAAGTTATCTCATGAACTGCATAAGGATCTGTACTGTGTTAAGTTTTTTAACAACATCTTTTCCTTGTTCTTAGTAGTGGCAACGCAGACAGTTGCATAGCTCAATATTTAACATGCTATATGGTGTTCTTTTGATATGTGAGAACTAGGATCTGAAAAACACCATGGAAGAAGAATGTACAAGGAAGACAATTTGGAATTTATAGGATTAAAGAGAAGATGGGACTGAAGTCCTAAATGAAGTTATCCTAATAGACATTTCTTTATGTGGACACAGAAGACAATAGTAAAGATGTCTGATTAAATAAAATAACCATCATTGGACTTTTTCATGACTCAATATGCTTGTCTGGATTCTGTTATAAATGGCAGAAAGCCAAAATAAATGAATTTAGAAACAGATTTTGTTCTTGGCCTACAGAACTAATGAGTCAAGTTGGTAGGTTCAACAGATACCACTGAGACCCCTGAGTAACCACGTGCCTTCCCAGCTGTATTACCCCTTGTGTTCTCTTGATTTGAGACAGGCTTTGAACATTAGCACAATAAGATGCCCACCCACAGACAACTCTAGACCCAGCTCTTTCCTTATGAATCTGTCAAACATCCATGGCTCATTGAGATTCTGCCCATCCTCACTCTTGAGAAAGATGCTGAGCTTTTTGAGGGAGAGGCACAGGTCTGTAGTAGAGTCATCCTCAGAATTCAGACAAGCAGAGAAGGCTGAAAGAACGAATGTGGTCAGGGGTAAAACCACAACCAAAGGGCACTGCGCAACTGGGTTCCATTTGCCCTGCTTGAACTCAGCAGCTTGTCCTCCCCATCTTATACTTCATCTGTAGGACTTGTCTAAGTTTATCACTGATTCTTATTCCAAAAACATTCTTTGTCTTTTCCGCTTCCCTATTCATCATTCTCCTTTTAACTGACTTTTGACCTTTTTTCTCACTCTGGACCCAGAGACAGACAGTATCCAGAACTTGTAGAATACAAATCCTTTGTTTAGTTTTTATTTAACCTTTCGGTATTGCCAACCAAGACTATCTTAACTAAGCCTATATATTCAGCCACAGTGCAAAAGATGGCACAGATTTAGTCGGGATGGTTTCACATGCTGTTTAAGCAGTATTTGGAATCTGCTTGCCTGGACTTAAATCTTGTGTTTGCCACTTGCCAGCTGTGATATTTGGGCGCATTTCAAACTCTTCCATGACTCAGCATCTTCATCTCTCAAGTGAGGTTCATTGTGTCTCTCCCATAAGGCTGCTTCAAAGATGCCTTGGGTGGGCTGATCCCCAGGCATAGTAAAGTCTCAATGAGCATTGACAAGGACTAGTTTTCACACTGGTGAAAAGGCTGGTGAGGTCTGCTGGTCTCTTCTCACCAGAGATGAATCTCTCTCTTGCCTTCCTTAAAGATAAGCACACCTTCAAAGTGGGTTCCACTGGCCCTCAGCATTATTTTTTTCCAAACAACTCTATCACAAAGCTCTTCAGTTAGGGTCAACCATGTACGTTCCTTTCCTGGTCTACTTCAAGTTTTCACAATTCCCTTTGCTAATTCCTTCCAAGAGGACAGACTTAGCCTTCTCCAGCATGCAATTGAAGCGCTTGATGTTTCTGAAAAAGAAATATAGAAGTTGAATTCCTAAGCAGTTTTGGAGAGGTCAGTTCATGGTAAGGAGAACAGCTGTTCTCCCATACACTTTTTTTTTCTTTTTTTTTTTTTTTTTAATGAATTTACCAACCGATCTTGGCTGCCTTAGTTTGTGACAAACTAATGACCTGTATGGTGTGGTGGGAGATGTAGTGCTGAACAACACATGGGAATTAACTTTCCCACTTTTGTGTTTTCAAGTTTTAAACAAATTAAAAATCATTACTACAGAAGGATCTGATTAAAAAAAAAATCTTTAGAAGATAATTAATTACTTTCCTTGTACCAAATGAATTTGCCAAGGAAATGGGTAATCACAACTTTAGTAATAATTGTTTGTTGCAGGCTAGCCCCTGTTCTGAGTACTTTGTGAACCTTGCATCGTGTACCTTTGCAATCCTCATCAGTCTTACTTAGCAGAGGAAGAGATCCAAGTCTCAAAGGGTTCAAGTTTTTTGCCTAAGACTGTGCAGTTTTTAAATATGGATTTTTCACAGTTGCAGGTGAGTGTATGCTTGTTGGATATATGCTTAGAGGAAAATCAGAAAATATACTAAAAATGTAAATGATGTAGAATTACAGTATCACTCTGTTTTTTATTAATTGTTATAATCATGCTGTAAGAATTGTCATCTTGCAAATTTACCTGTTATTTCAGCTTCTCTCAGCATGGTACTTCCATTTTTCTCCCTATATTCTCTTACCTATTTCTTTGCCCACTGACTTATTCAATAAACATTTATCATGTGTCCAGTCTCTTGCAAATCACATGTATCAGGTAAATAAAAAGCACTTAGTCTGTTGTCTGTTAGTAAGTCAGTCTGTTGTCAAGACATGGGTGGTCTCCTATGAGAATTTAAATATAACATGTTCTTCATTAAATGTATTTTTAAAAATTCTATTTTTGAGTGGTCCAGACAAGAAATTCTAAGAACAGGCAACAATTTTCCTAGCATTCTACTTGAGTTTGGGGGAGTAGAAAACCATTCTTTCTTGTTCTCTATACTCTGCCCAGAACTTTGCCCATATTTGTCCATAATTTACCTAGGAAAAAAAGAGTTTAATAAGAAAAATTAAATTTAAGACCAGCGTAAAGCAAATTATGGTTATTATCATTTCAAGTGCTACTTATTTCTTGTCATTAAGTCAAGTTATTTATCTTTTAAAATTTGTAAGGAAGCTTAGATTGTTTAAATTTTAAGATCACAGAATCCCCACCTTCCAAAGAAGCTGTTTTAGTTAGGTCTCCATCTCTGTGATAAAAGATTGGCCAAAAGTTACCTGGGAATGAACAAGCTTATTTCATGTTACCACTCTCATATCACAGCCATCACAAAGGGAATTCAGGGTAGGGAAGGAACCTGGAGGCGGGAGCTGATGTAGAGACCATGTAGCAACACTGCATACTGGCTGCCTGCTCTCTCCATGTCTTGCTCAGCCTGTTTTCTTGTACAACACAAAACCACCTTTCTAGGTGACACAACCCACAATTGACAAGACTCTTATATTAATCGTCAATCAAAAAAATGAACCACAGGTTTTCCCACTAGCCAATCTGGAGCGGGGAGGTTCCTCAATTGCAATTTCTTCTCCCCAAATTTTTCCATGTTAGCATAAAACTAGCCAGCACAGACACCTGTGTATGCCTGCATACATGTGATAATCCCACATGCACCCATGGTTAAAACACACAACTAACACAAAGACTCCTAGACCATTCTTTCACTTTCGTTTCTGAATATCAGTAATTCAGAATATACTTGTTGATCATTAGTAAAATAGGTCATGAATTTGAGAGTGAGTCAGGAGGGAAGTTGTGGGAGAAGAAAGAAGGGTAGAAATGATGTAAACAGTACTTACATAGAAAATTCTTTAAAAAAAATAAATAAAGTTAAACTTAAAACAACCCACAAGCAATGTGGGTTGGACAAAAAATAAGTTTAAATTTAAAACAACCCACAAGCAAGGTGCAGATGGACATGACCAACTTTAAAAACTTGCAGTTTGGTGGAAAGCATTGGACTGCATTGTAGATGGTTGGAAATATTCTCTTTGCCATGAAGCTGAGCCATGGCAAGGAAGGCAGGCATTGCTCTGTGTGATATGAGAATTGCTCTTCAGGCCAAAGATGCCTATCTACTGAAAACCCAGTGCCTCTGAGAAAGAGCAATGGGCTGTCCTGTGGTGATATATTTTATATTTAATAAAATCAGCCTGAACTATCAGAGAACAGAATCACCCACAGTCAAGTCATGAGGGTCAGAGAGTGATGACTCATATCTTTAATCCCATCACTCAGGAGACAGAGATATTTCTATACTTCTGTGAGTTCAAGGCCAAACAACCAAGCAGTAGTAGCTCATACTTTTAATCCTAACTCTAGATTGTGATGCAGAGTTGAACCCTGAAGTGAAACAGATGGGTGGGGAAGATATTTAAAGCAGGCATAGGCAGTATCAACCAGCCAGGTGTAGGACCCACGAAGATAACATTTATCGCAATTGGCCTGAGAAGTTGGATGGGTGAGATTTGACTGTGGTCCATCTCCTCTCTCTGATATTCCAGCTTTCCCCCAATATCTGGCTCCGGATTTTCATTAAATACTAACTAGAATTCATGCAATTCTGTCCATGTAAAGGTGCCAGACTAGCAAGGCTTTTCTTTCTTTTTTCTCTTTGGCTCATATTAGTAGAGGCAGGTGTAGCCAGTGACTTGGGCATCTGCAAAATGTAAACTTCTGAATTTCCACAGGGGACCCAGAAGAGAAACAGTTTGATTCTTTATCCGAATGTTATTGGCTCTCAGCCCAGTGTATTAGTGTCTCAAATGTGCAGAACATTTTAAAGACTTTTCCCCCCCTCAAGGTTTTTAGGACAGGAAAGACAGAGTGCCTCTTAGTGTTAAAAGGTATCTTTAAGTTTCTCATTTCCTGTCTCTGGAGCATTCACCTTCAATATTTCTTTCCTATCAACACGTTTCTAAACAGCTCTCCAATTGCATTCCATTTGAAATGGAATTGATTTTGTCTTGAGGTAGCCAACATTAGGAGCTAAGTGCACATTTCCTGCTTAATCATTTCAATTTCATTTCCTTAAAAAAATAATGAACACAACGAGTATTTAACTTATTTGGTAAGGAAGAAAAAAAAAAAAAAAAGAAAGAAAGAAATGCAGGCTCTTTGGCTCAGAGCCTGAAAAAAACCCAATAAGAGCTTAAGAGGTAGCATCTGGGAAACAGTTAAGTATGTGTTTAGGAAGAAAAAAACTGCAGAATTCTCAGAATTTCAGGAGATAAAAATCTTAGGATTTCTGGGGGTTAATCTCAAAAGATACTCAATCACATTTGAGAGTTAATGGCCACCACACACTTGCCATGTGGTCATCTTGATATATACTTTATAGTTACAAGATCAGGGAGCTTAGCATATATCAGAGAAGCTTTCCCCTAGCCTACTCACAAAGATACAGGGATCAATTATTTATATTTGTTGTTATTGTGTTTTTTGAAGGCAGTCAGTTCTTTAGAACTTAGATTGTCAGCTCCCACAAGTGTCTTTACTACTTGAACCATCTCGGTGGCTCACAAATAGCACACACACTTTTAGTATATGGATTCAGCGTCTGTTGTGTAAAAGTTTACTCGTTTTACTATAGAAATCAGCAGGCATCATAAAAAACAAATCCAAAATTCTATTCTATGGGGTATTTGGTTTTTAGATGGTCGGTATTTGTCTAATTCCTGCATCTCTGCTCCAATTAAAATCAGCAGATTTTTATTTGTCTGTGGTATTTGGAGACTCTACCACAGAGTCTCTGCTGCTCAGCCCCTAGTTACAGCTTGAGCAGAGCAGAGTACATGACATTCATCAACCTCATCCCCAGGAATGTTTCATCAAAATAGCCTTCTCAACAACAAAAACAGCTGAATCCAGAAATGGCTAGAGAGTTCACTATGCTGTTCTCTAAAGAAGATAAACACTAGGCCCATATGCATTATGCAAATTTAATATGATTTAAAAATGCAATGAATCAAAGAGATGTCAGATCTCAGAAGAATCAGTGAAATAAGTGCTTTAGAGCATGTGGGGTGACATTTTTGCAACACTTTTTCTGGCTGTTGGTGACAATGTAAAGTGGTTCATTTGTGAAAAGCAAAAGAATTTCCTTAAGCTATTTCAAAAACAAACAAGCAAAAAACTTACCAAATGATCCACCATTTTTACTGTGGGTATACCCAAAACAGTTAAAATGGAAATTTTATTAGGGATGCTTTAATATCTATATTCATAGCCGCATTCATGTAGTTAAAGTGTGAAAGTGATCCAAGTGTCCACTGATGGAGAACTGGATAAGCAAAAACATATATTCATACCATGGGCTATTATTCAATCTTTAAAAAGAAGAGAATTCTGACATTTGCTAAAACATGCATGACTCTAGAGGAAACTATGTTAAGTAAAATAAGCCCAGATCCTAATCACACAAATTCTGTATGGGGTACTTGAAGTAATCAAAAACACAGAAATAGGAAGTAGAATGGGCTGGTGACAGGAGGAGTTATTGTTCAATAGGTGTGGAGAGTCAATTTTGTGAAATAGGAAGAATTCTGGAGATAATAACTATGATGTAGCAAAATAATATAACATTTACCTCCACTAAAAGCATAAGTTTTGTTGTATACATTAGGTATCAATTCAACTGGAAAGAATGTAGACTCCTTTGCAACTCTGACACACAAGAACAATCTCTTATATGTGCTTCAGTGTATCAGTTATTGTAACAAACTGTCTTCAGATCCCCAGCCCCCAAATAACATGGAGGCATCGTATTAATTATGAGAGCTTGGCTCTTAGCTTAGGCTTGTCCCCAAATAGCTCTTAGAACTTAAATTAAGCTGCTTCTATCTATGTTTTGCATGTGGCTTTTACCTTTCCTCAATATGGCAAGTCTGATTTCCTCCCAGTCTGCTGGTGCAAAAATTCCTCCTCCTCCTCCTCCTCCTCCTCCTCCTCCTCCTCCTCCTCCTCCTCCTCCTCCTCCTCCTCTCCCTGGAAATCCTCTCCTGCCTAGATCTAGCTGTTGGTTTATTCCATTCTTTATTAAACCAATCGGAAGACACCTTCACAAAGACACATCTTCACAGTGTACAAATATTCTGCAACAAGTTACCAGCAACTCATACTACTGTGGGGTAATATAGTCACACCCTAGTAGTAAACAACATTTTTTATGTTGCTCTGTGAAAATACGATTCAACTGCTCTTCATATATGGACTCAGTTATTATAATTTGCTTACCAATGAACTAGAAACAGGCACTTAATGAAAGATGAAATGTCCTGCAGACATTTATACAGCTCGTTAGTGGTAGAACCAGAGAGTGAATTCAAACTTTCTGGTTGTTAGGTAAACAGTATTCCATATTCATCCTACGTCTTGATGAAATGTTAACACTGGATATAGCCAAAATAAGACAAAATGCTCATAAGCTTCACCAGGAGTCACCCTCCCCTCTGACACATGTGCATTAATAATCAACTTAGGGAGAAGCGCTCTCTCATGGATATGGCTCTGTGATTATAAAGCTATTTTTCTAGCTGAAGGTTTCTCAATTCTAGTGTCACAATACATTGGTGTGTTGTAAGGACTATGACCTGTTTCCCAACGAAATTGTCTCCTTGAAAAAGTATAGAGAGATCAAAACCAATCTAGAGCCGTTTTCATTCTTCCCAAATCTGCTGTGCAGGGAGTGGGTGCAGATGTTTGTGCATCTGTGTTTATGAGTGTGGCCATCAGAGGCTGCCACAGAGCATCTTCAGTTGCTATCTACACCTCCCTTTCTGTGTGTCCTTCTCTATGGTATATAGGCACATGTTTGTATGTGTGACAGTGCACATGAGTGTATGTGCAGATGTATGTATTGACCAGAAGACAACTTCAGGTTTCTCTCCTTAGGAGCTATCTACCTTGGTTTTTTGAGGCAGGATCTCTCATTTAACTTGGAAGCAAAAATTAAGCTTGCCTGGCTGGCCAGTGAGTAACAGGGGTCTATGGGTCTCTGCTTCCCCACCCCTGGGATGACAACAAGAATGTACCATTACTTTTCATATGGGCGTTGGGGATTCAAACTCAAGTCCATGTTTGTACAATACATACTTTATTGACTAAACCATCTCTCTGTTTCTCTTTCTAACTTTCTTGAAGTTGATAAATAAGGTTGTGGTATTGATAACATAGATGCCCCTGGGAGAGTAGCAAATACCTGAATCAACCATGAAATATGTATAAAGGCAGGAATAAAATAATGTATGGTCCTTTGGTCCACATTTCTCCCCATCTCAGTTACAGGGATTTATTGAAAAACTCTTCAATTCAATCTGTGTGTATCTTCTTTTACTGATTCCATGCTCATAAAAATGTTGGCCTCCTCTAATTTTTGATAAAGGAGTAGAATATGCTTTTCACTATTTTGGGAAAATTTCAAACATACAGAAAAGCTAAAAGAAGGACTATTATAAAGAACATCCAGATACCCATCTGGAGTCAACATTTCATCAGTTTTACTTCATCTACATTTGTGTACTTCTACATATTTTGTTTTCTGAATCTTTGGAAAACACATTGTGGTCATCCAGTCAGTTTTCCCTTGGTGCTGGTCTATGTGATCTATCTATCTATCTATCTATCTATCTATCTATCTATCTATCTATCTGTCTGTCTGTCTGTCTGTCTGTCTGTCTGTCTGTCTGTCTATCTATCTATCTATCTATCTACCTACCTACCTACCTACCTATTTATTGTCCGTGTGATCTATCTGTGTAGATCTATATGATCTATCTATCCCTCCCTGTTCTTCTTCCACAGCTCTTATGGAGCTGCTGGGCTCAACTGTATTTTCCCAGACCTCTAGTTCTCTCTCTCTCTCTGTCTCTATCTGTCTCTCTTTCTTTCTCTGTCTCCCCCCTCGTCCACCGCATGCCTATGGTGGTGGTATATATTGCTTCTGTTTTCTTGATTCTGAATTACATAAATTTAAAATTATTTAGCATGTTTTGTTTTTTAAGTAAGGGTGCTCTTCTAGAAGTCCTAACACACTGACAACTTAATAAAACCAATAATACTGCTCTAATGTTCCCTATTGCTCCGTCCATTGCAGCCTCTCCATACTTGATCCCCAAATGGCTTCTTATAGTGATCCTTCTAAATAAACCCAACCAAAGTTCCCTCATTGCTTGTGATATTGTGTCTTTTGTCTCCCTTACATCTATCATATCTATGATATTGACTTGTTCAGATAACCAGACCAGTTTTTTGTTTTTCCTAGAATGTTCTTGATTTTTATTTATTTTTCTTAGTGATCCTAGATTTTATAGCCAAACTGTGTATGTTTAATAATGTGGATTTTGGATATAAAAATCTACTAATTCAATTTGAGCTAAACATTCTAGGAAAGAGTGTTTCATAAATTTTGTTCAATTCATAGAGCATGACACTCTCTTGGTGTCATGTTACCTTGACCCACCTCCAGCGGTAATGCCTTTGGTCACTTAGATAAGGCCACGGCCACCAGATCATCTTAATTACTAGGTTTTTGTTGTTATTCATCTTTGTGTCACTGACAGTCTTCCTTGTATAATTGCTAATTGAATGTTAGTATCGTGTTTTTATTACATTTTAAACTTACATGTAGCTTAATGATCTTTCTTATGTCTATAGATCACTACCGAGGGAACTGTGTATACTCGGCCAGTGCTCATGCGTTGACTGGCCTGCTGTAAATATTACAGCAGTGTGAGCCCTTGTTCACCTGTCCTAACTGCCCCGCCTTCTCCTAATCTCTCTCACTCTAGGAAGGAAACACTGAAATGGGAATGCTCTGCAATTAAAGTCAACTTACTCTCAACCCAGCAAGTCAGCTGGTCCAGATGTAGTTTCCTTGCTCTATTGCTTCACTCCTTGATCTGTGTCACTCCATAGCATCAATAACCAGCTAGCAACTCAAATTTCTATCCCTAACTGTGAATCACTCCTCTTATCCAGGCATACCTTTTCTGCATCCCATGGCTATACCTTCCTCAAGAACTCCAATCTTCTTCCTGTTATTCTAGGAGTCTTTCTCACCGATTCTCAGGTAGACTCCTTCAGTAATCAGCTTTCCTGTTTTCAGTTTCCCTTTGCTGAATCACTCTCTCATGCTACTTTTAAGAAGTGCATTCAGATATTCAGATTCACACATCTTAGCCTGTTTAAAGTCTTTCAGAAGCTCCCTGGGGTATGCAGGCTGCAACCTCTGCAGTCTCCATCTTGATGTTCTATTTTCTTGCACCGAGTCTGCCAACCCCATGCCAGGTCCACATCTGTCTGTCCTTGTCTCTGCACAGCTGTAGCCATGCGGCTTGTCTTTTCTGGAATCTCTAAACCATACCCTTCTGATGCCATCTGATCTCATGCCTTAAGATTCACCAAATGAAATGTCTTTATGTGACTCCCTTCCTGACTTCTTGACAGTACACAAGTGCATACTAGCACCAAGCACACTGTTTACAAAGAAGGTGACATGTCCCTCCACCTCTTTTAAGGGGGTGCTGAGCCACTTCACCTGCAATCCTCTAGAGGCTCTCCTTCATCTGTTCACATCTCTGAATTATCCTCCATCCTCTTAGTGTAGTCAGAAGTTTCTGTCCTACCAGCAACTCCCAAGTACCCAGCAGCCACTTCCCAAATAATTTACTCAGAGGCTTAATATTATAGTAAATGCTGGGCCAGTAGCTCAAACATATTACTTACTAGCTCTTACACTTAAATTAAGCCAGAATTCTTATCTATGTTTAGCCACATGGCTTGGTACCTTCTCTCAGTCCAACACTCTCATCTTGCTCCCTCTGTGTCTGGCTACTAACTATGTCTATGTCTATTCATCTTCCCAGAATTCTCCTAGTCTGGTGACCCTCACCTCTACTTCTTGCCTGGCTACTGGCCAATCGATGTTTTGTTAAAAAAAAATATGAGTGACAAACAAATCTTTACAGTATACAGGAGCATTATCCCACAGTACTCTTAGTCCCCAGAAGAAGACAAACACAATTGTGTGCATCTGAACAGAAGGACAATTTCTCAAAGAATTATTATACAAAGAATAATGATTATGACAAGGTGGTATAAGGAAAAATATAACACACAATTTTAAAAAGGAAACTATGATTTCTAGTTTCCTTATGTGCTCAGTATGTGGTGGACACTCTTCATCCTAAGCGCCAATGCTTTCTCAGTCAACCTCCAACCTTCAGCATGATCTATAAGGCCTCTGATCCTGCATCTCATCTCCTTACCAGGTACAAGCTCCCCTAGCTGTCCTGTCCTTTTTTGTGGGGGGGGGGGGGAGTCATGGACTTGGCAGTTATGTCCCCACCCTCCTAGAATACTCCCAGTACACTACTAGCTGATCTGTTGATATGTGTGCTTCCTTCCCATTTACAGTCCTATTACCCTCTAAATTTAGGGCATCCTTATCCCTTCTTCCCTCTAATCTTCCACCCTCATTAGCCTCTCTTCGGCAAAATTGTCCTTTGTTGTACTAGTCAGAATTTGCAGTGTTATATTCCTGGTGGTAGTTATTCTGTTTGGAAGCTTCATTAATGCAGGAGCCATGTCTGTCTGTCTTGTTTACAGTTCACATTAGGGATTCAATGGAGATGTTTTATTGACTAAAGGCTGCAAGGGAGGGTGAGATGCTCATCTTTTTAAGAGCCTGCTGTTTATACCCTACTGCCTCCCCAACAGCATCACATCATCATTGATAAGAGTCTCAACTTGTACCTGAGCACATGCCTACTCAGGGTAGGTTTGTTTTCCCAGACTCTTTGAATGATAATAACTAAGTAAGTTGTGGCTAAGGGACTGCAAACAGAAGTATTCTTTGCAGCTAATGAGCAAAAGTGTTTGAAGGAAGAAAATTGTGGCTTAATCGTTGACCTTCATTCTTTATATAGGCATAAGGATTAGAATTCAGGCAGCTAAGGTCACATAAAACAACTAACAAAGTACAAAATGGAGAACCGTGGATTCTGATGAGTTTGTGGAGCAATGCTGGTGTACTAGTTTGAACCTATGGGACTGCTTTTCACAGCTTATCTGAACCCTAAGAGACAGCAGAGATAGATGTCCTGTGTTGTGAGCACAGGCTGCTCCAGCAGAGAGAGAACATTGTGAAATGCTGGTCAAGGGGTTAAGGTTAATTAAGCTGGACCTTTAAGACATTGGCATTCCTGGGAAATAAGCCCCATTAACAAATGGATTCAGTGATGAAATACCATAGTGCACTTAGGTAAAGATCAAAACCTGAGAATCCTCAATACATAGAAGCCAGACAGAGTAAAAACATAGAAGAAACATGTAAAGCTTGAGATTGTGAGAGACCCCATCTTATTCTAACATCCGTTAATTCCTCTATTCTTAACTCTTCTAAGTTTTTAGACATAGTTTCTAAATGCATTAGTCTGGTTTCTCTCAAGGAAGAGAACCAATAAAATTTTACAAAAATGAATTTATTAAATCATCTTATGTAATGCAGTCATATTATGAATAGCAGCTGTGTTACAGCTGAGAGCCCAAAAACCTGATATTTGCTCTGTCCTTGAGACTGACAGAGTAGTCCAGCAATGACTGTCTCTTCTCTTACTGAAAAAGCCAAGTGTCCCCTAGTTGCTTGGTCCAGCAAGGAGGGTACCTCGGGAGTCACAGTTTAGTGCCAAAGACATGAGGTTTCCTGGAGAGTAACTGGTTCTCAGTCTACATCGGAAGCCTAGAAACATTGGTCTGAATATCAGTAAAGGCATCAGCAGCAACAGTAACAGAGCAAATTAACTCAGTGGTAAGAGGGAAGGCCAAGGGAGCAAAACTAATAATCTCCTGGTTCCTCTTCTGTGTCCTTTTATACCTATGCTGCTAACAGAAGGTGTCATCCATATCTGGTGTGGGTCTTCCCACATCAATTAAGGCAATAAAGACAATTTCTCTAGAGAAGCTCTCTACTTAGGTGATTCTAAGTTGTAGAAAGATGACATTTAAACTAACCATTATAATAAATGTTTCTGTGTCCTTCTCTTTTGGTAAATGATAAAATTTCACTTCCCTGCACCCTTGTGAGAGCCATATGTCATGTGATATACTTGGGTCAATAAGATACATATTTTTAGAAACTGTGAATTTTAGCATGGTCTCTCCATTCACCCTATATGCCATGATAACTAGAAATGTTTTTGATATGAGTTCTTCACTTCTGAGTGAATATAACAGACCTGAGAGCCATAACCAGTGAAAGATGATGACCAAGTAATTATAGAGGATCCTCTGAGATTTGGGAGGTTTTGTTATGGCAGCATAATCCAGGTTATTCTGAATGATTGGACCCAGTTTCATTTAGAACAGCAACACACTCAGAAGAGAGAACATTTTCCAGGTTCTGTGTAGCAAAGCATTGTCAGGCAAATTTAAGCAGTAAATTCTAGTGAACATATTATGTGTAGCAGGGGAAGGCTATGCATGAAATGTAATTGCTTTTCCTCCTTTTTGTCATCTGGCATTCAAATTATAATAGTATTGAAACAGATATCCTTGTCACAAGGTAGAACAATTCCTTTGAAATATGAACTACCACACAGCCAGTAACCATACTATTGAGCATTTATTCCAGAGAAATAGAGACTTAGATTTGCAAGAATAATATCAAGAAATGTTCACAGTAGCTTTAGTCATAATTAAAAACTACAAACATCCTAGAAGTCCTTAATTAAACAAACAGCATCACATTTCTACCATGTAACATGAATCTACAGTAAGAAAGAACTAGAATTTCATAGATGACACACACAACAATATGGATAAAGATTTCATAGAATTTCAGTGACTGACAAAATCCAACGTGTTGGATAGTATATAATTCAGTTTCTGTAAGTGAAGTGTTAATCTAATTAATCCTTATCAACAAAAAATCAGCAATCAAATATTAGGGTAAGAATCTGAAAGATCAGAGAACCAGGAGCAGCTGCCAGTTTCTTCTAACCTCTTTCTGTTCTTTGGTCCAAAAGGGCCGAGATCCTCTCTCAGCAACCCCCTTACCACATTTTGTCTTCTCTCCCTCCAAACCTCTATGGTCAGCTAGTGCATCACTCTGCCCTATGACTCCAAGCAAGTTTTATTTGTTAGAAAACAATCAAAATATCACACAATATTTCATCTAAATAAAAAGCAAAGATTTTACTAATATAGTAAAACTGTACACAATAAGGACAATAACTATATTCAAATATATACAACAATAATTACATTAACAATGTTTAGTCCATTTGCATTTGACAAATTCAGAGAAAATACTCCATTATCTATCTTATCTTGGTGAGTCCAAAGTGTTGTAGCTAATTCACTTTCTATCCTTATTTGTATTACCAACCCAAAACTATCCTATTATATCTCTCAATCCTTACACATTTTACACCTCTTTGGGAGTTTCTTTCCTGAATTTGGTAACAAGGGAAACTATAATTATATCTAGTCTTCAACTCCAGCAGAGACCTGAGAAGGATATAATATTACCTAGGTAAACAGAAATTTCAGAGCAAACAAATAAGCTAAGAAATGACAGAAATATCTGACTTTCTGGACAGTCACCCAAGGTTTCTCTATAATGTTGGGACATCCATCTTTAGCCTACAGGTCTAGGATATCTGACATACTTTTCTGTGAAGCAGGATTTTTGAAGGACTGTCCCGCTTTGCCTTGGCAAAGTTTGGCAGCCACTTTCCTTTGTGTCCTGTTTGTTCAATTTGGACTGTATACTGTCAAAAGCTGAGGCAAGGGCAGTTTCTTGCCCCATGGCTAACTTTTGCCACAAAGAAAGTAAAATTCACATGGACTTTCTTTGATGCCCATCATCTTCTCTGAGGTAGATTGCTGCTAACAGAAACAGATATGTCTCATTGTCATAAAAAAGAATCTTATACTATTAAAATATCTTAAATATAATATTCTAAAAAGCACATGTCTATCTAAAAAATCTCTATTTGATCTTGAAAACATATCTAACATGATTACAAGTTTGATAGTAATAGGTGATTAACTATTAACCTGAATTTCTTTATTCTCCTAAATAGTTTGTAATAACTTTCAAGGAGTAGAAATTTACATTACATAATTAAATGAGTTGTACAGGTACAATACCTTGAACAAGAGTAGAAATGTATGTACAGTATGTTCTAACCAAAATAACTTTAAATATGTATCAATATACAAAATTATCTTAAGAGCACAAACATATATACAGTATAACAAAAAAAGCACAAATTTGTATCAATATACAAAAATCTATACCAATGTAAAATATGTGAAACTAGTAGTTGCTTTTTTGGTTTAAAATATATTCAAGAATCTACCCTTTTATCCTATAATTTCTATATTCCTCCTTTTTTTCAGAACAAGATCCCTGAATCTAATCTCTTTTGTTCAGCTTTTTTCTGAACATTATCAATAACAACTTGTAGCTTATCCCCCTAAACAATGACAAATATCCATAACCAACTGAACAACCAAAACCACCCACCTCACCTTTTGGGAATGTGGGTATCATGCTCTGAAAATTACTTTCTGTTGTCTGGAGGCAAGAGAATCTTTAGGGGATACTGAAAAAAATTAGGATAATTGTCACCTCATCTTAAAGGCTACAGACTAAGATGATCTAGCCTCAGGACCCTCAAAAGATTGCCGTGGCTCCTTAATCAGCAGTAGTAATAGAAATCTATGCCCAAATTCCTAAAATATTGCTTATAAATGATTGTTTCCATTATAAATGGTTAATGGTCATAGTCAATCTCTTTATAAGAAAAAAGAAGGATATAGTATATGAGTGATTTTAAAAAGATAGATTATTGAATTTACTTTGATCCAAAAATGAGCTGTTAATTTCAAAATATTTTAAATTGGTAAGGATTTTGGTTTATTGATATAAATTTAAGGTCAATTTTGTTATGCTGTATATATTTTTCTACTCTTGTTTAAGGTATGTTTATATAACTCATCTAAAATTTTAATGTATGGTTAAGAAATGCAGATTAATAGTCATCTATGATAACTAAACTTATAGTCATGTTAGATTATTTATACAAATTAGTTAGATTATTACTATACAAAGATATTTCAATTAGGTAAGTAATCTTCAAACATTTCAAAGACCTACAGAATATAGCATTTAAAATATTTTAAGAACTTAGACTTTTCTGGACAGTGAGACAGGTCTACTCCTGGCAGCACCAATCTACTTCAAGAGAATAATGAACTTCATGTGGAGTTTACTTTGTTTGTGGCAACGGTTAGCCACTGGACAAGAAGCTGTTCTTGTATTGACTGCTTGACAGTGTGCTATATAAACCGGACATGCAGGTTCCATAGGAATGTGACCTTTGAACTGAGGTTCCTGCTTTGCAGAGAAAACTGTCAGACATTCTTCAGGACTCAAGGAGAAGCAACTGATGAACTATGTCAGAATGGGCAAAGCAGTCGTTTAAATTTCCTGCTTCATTTAAAGGTATGCCAGAGACTCTGGGCCTATAGGCTGAAGATGAATGCCCCAACATTACAAAAAAACTTTGAGTGACTGTCCAGGCAGACATGTGTCATCTCTGTTATTTCTAGATTTTGGAAGTTGCTTGTTCTTCCTTCTTATTTGAGAAATATTATATCCTTCTGTGGTCTTGATGTAGTTGGAGATTAGATAGTTATAGGTATAGTTTTTCTTAATTATTTTAAAAACTTTAGACTCACAAGGGTAAGGTAGATGATAAAATATTTTATTTGATTTTGTTAAATACAAATAGACTAGATATTATAACTATAATTCTTGTTTGATAGCTGTTTTATTAAATATAATTTTGCTATGTTGAAATTTAAACCTTCCTTTTTAATTAGACAGAAAAGGGGAAGTGATGTGGTATGTCTGTATGCTGTGAATAAAAGACTGTTTTGGCCCATGACAGGCACCATAGCAGTAGGCAGAAAATTGGAGCATAGATAGGAGGAGGGTGGAGTCTAATGAGATGTGAGCCAGCCTCCCAAGATTCAGCATGTTAGGTAACACAGGTGAGCCACGGGCCATGTGGCAGGACAGATTAATGAAAATGGGTTGAATTACGTTGAAAGAGCTAGCTAGCAATGTGCCTGAGACATAGTCCAAACAGCATGAGTCACTTTGGAGGGCCTAAGTGGCGGCATGCTGCTAGGCACCTGGAATTGCAGGTCTGTGGATCTGGACTTCTGGCTGGATGGGGCCAGAAACCTCCTGTTAGAGGAATGTGGGTATCATGTTCTGAAAATTACTTCCTGTTGTCTGAGGGCAAGAGCATCTTTAGGGGATACGGAAAAATTGGAATAATTGTCAAGTCCTAGGAGAGAGTTAGTTATATCATTTGTTGTCCAGTCTCTATGTAACTGGAAAATTCAGGGCTTATCTTGAGTCATGGGTAGAGCAGTATGTGAGGCTGGACCATTTCAGCTGGTAACCTTGAAACTATCCTGAGCAGTTTATAGTCCAAGCTGATCTTTAGGTAGTGTTTGTCAGCTTAGTAGCATTACTATAGTCTCAGAGGAATTGTCATTATGGGGCCCCATTCTCCTTTTCGAGACTTTAAAGGTCACTGTTAGGCATGGTCATAGTTCACTGCAGAAAATGTAAACATTTTAAATATCATATGCAGCAGATCTTGAAGAAGATAAAGGACCATAATTTGTTATGTACATCTGGAGTATAAAAACTTAATTTCTAGTTACCTGACAGAGACTCAAACTCTAAATCATGTACAAAAAACTAGATGAAGCCTTTTTCTAGAATTAGTTAGTATTCTATATGACCTTTAATATCAGGATAAAAGTTAAAATATATATGTATTAATATATAATATGTGTATTGATATATATGTAATATATATGTATTAATCTTATAAATTATGAGATAATATTTATACCTTAAGAAAAGTTTTGAAGAATCAAAATAAAACCAAAGAATTATGAGATTAGTGGCAATATAATTATTTCTTAGTTTTGGGTTTTCTTCTGTCTCATATCAGATAGCTCTTCTGACATGAGACAGATTTTGAATTTTCTTTACAACAAGCATGCTTGGGTTTAGAGAAGGAGAGAGCCATGCTCCAATTCCAAAGCCAGCTTTAATTTTTAATTGAACTAGAACCACAAAAAATCCATTTGTATTATATGTCTGTAGAGAATAGCAGAAACAAACATTTGGGAAGATATATGAAATTTTATCCTGTTGGAGATGTGAAATACCAGTTGGCCAATTTATTCTTTTTCTTGGGACATTTTCTCTGGATAACTTACCCCTTTTCTTCAGATGTCTTATTTACCCAGTGGTCTTCAGATTCCTTAGCTGGATGCCTTCATTCTCCTGGAAGACAAAGCACAAAACCCTGTCCCAGCCCTAACTTTGGGGAATTTCTCTTTTGGCAAGTTACAGATGATCAAATGTAAAGTGTTTGTTAGTCTTATAAGTTAGTTTGGATTGAATTGTCACACTGTAAGATGAACTATTACCTCTTCTAATCAAAAGGTCTCTCTTGAGTCTAATCTTTATAATATTTGCTTTATGGTTTCACCTGTAATTGCTTTATCTTCTAAAGCTATTCTGTTATCCAGAACAATATAGTTTCCTACAATAGCCATTAGGTTCTTTAGTTGCTCTGGGGAGGAATTTCCTCCCGGGAATAAATGAACCAAGTTTGACTTGGGAGCCTTTAAGAAGCCCCCAAAGCATTTCCTGATTGCAAAGAGTTACTTTGTCTGTCCCTAGTTGATCTGCGTTCATTGGTCCATTGTTGACCTTATCGTACCTTCTGCATACTCCAGAAGGTAGGGGCCTTCTGTTTGGATTATTCCTAGAAAAAAAATTGTTTCTAGGAATGTCCTGCCTATAATCCCTTTTTTGATTATGACCTTGTTTACAGCAATTAAGACATCTGCCATTTTTATTTTTCTTCAAGCTTTTGGAAATCACTTCGATCCAAGCATCATTATGGTTATGAGATTCAATATTGATTGTATCTTAGAGCTATTTCTCTATGGGTGCAGATCTTGCCTTTAAAGGCTCAATTACCCTTTTACATTGTTAATTAGCATTTTCACAGTCTAAAGAGTCAATTGTTATTTGTCTAGCTTCTGGATTTGGTATTGTTCTATTTATAGCTGAAGTCAATCTATGTAAAAAAAAAAATCAGTGAAGATTTCTTTTAGGCCAAATATAACTTTAGTAAATAACTCAGTTCTCTTTCTGACTGTTTCACCTCTGTCCCAAGCATTCAATGCTATTGCACGGCATAGAGCAATGTTTTGATCATATATAGACTATCTTTGTAAATCAGCATAATCATCCTCTCCAAAAAATTTGGTCTTGGGAAACTTCCATACCTCTAGAAATACTTCATTGTTCAATTGTCTTAGCCTCATATTTCCACCAGGTCCTCCACTGTAATTGAAGACCAGGTTCCAAAACTGCTTCTAACCAAGTTTTTCCAGTCTACGAGACAATTCCATTACTAGTTGATTATGAATTTAACATCTGCCTCACAAAAGGTAAATGCATACCATATGAGACTATTGCTTCCTTAAATCTTCTCAAATCTAACATTTCCACAGGAATCTAGTTAGTTCTTACATAACCTTGGGAGTACCTGTCACTTGGCAGTTGTTCCTATAGGGTGACTGGATAAATTAAGGTTGGTTTTTCGATAACCTTGAGTTGTCCCTCTCTAGCTTCATAATGTAATAGTGAGATTGGTTCTCATTGTCAAGTTCCTTTGACTTTGTCTCAGTAAGTTTTTCTAAGGTTACAAATTTCATTCTTTTCTTAGTAATCTTTTCTAAGGCCTGTATCTCAGCACTTAAATCAACCAACTTTTTAAGGGATAAAGCAAGAATAACCAAACTAATAACGTTTATAATTGATTTTATGGAAATCTCAGCTAAGTATATCTGTCTGCCTCTGCTTTCTTTCCCTCCTTCCATCCTTCCTTGTCTTTCCTCATCTTCCTCTTTCTCCCCCTATTCTGTGTCTTTCAGGTAAGTCTAATGTTCCAGTAGACTTGAACTGAAATGTGATCTACTATTGAATCATATACAGAGTCTTTTACAAGGCCACAGGAATGATCTCATCCACAATTTCAAGCAAAGTAGCTAGCTATGCAGAGTACTGTGAAGGGGTGTTATGATGAAAGGATTAGATTTCTTTAGGAAGACTCCGAAGGAGTATCTCCTCCAGTAGAGGCCTCATTTACTCCATCAAGATCTGAGTAGGACAAAGAAGATGGAATAGAGAGATGTAGCAAAGACAGAAAATGTAATGGATGGACATATATGGCACTTATGTGCTGTTTCCCAAATATGGAGGAATACCACACACACACACACACACACACACACACACACACACACACACATATATGTGTGTGTGTCTTGAAGGAGATTACAGGCTTTTGCTCCACTTAAGAAGGTAAATATAATCATAACGGTAGATTAAAGAGCTAGTGTAAAGAACTGAGAAGTGACAACCATGAATAGATTCTCCGAGGATGAGCTTGGAGAAGCATTTAGAGCATTTTGAAGAATTTTCATGAAGCCAGATAATCACAGGAGCCAGGTCAGCATTAACTAGAAAGGGGAGCGAGGTAAGCTAGCAGAGAATGTAATGCGCCCAGTGATCCCTTGTCAACTCTTCCCTTCTCCCAACAGAACATGGAGTTCAATGGTTCTCAGACCTTCCTGCACATGAGTGGCACTCATGTAAAATGAACTGCTACTCTCAACTCACACCCAGGAACTGGAGTGCAATTGATCACACCTGATATCCCCAGTTCCATTCACACCTGCCTCTCACTACCTCGTGAGGTAGACTGGCATACACAGCCTCTTGCCCTACATGTCCACCTGCCATGATCTCTTCAAACTTTTTCTTTAAGACCCTTCTTGGACAATGCCCCTTAACCTATCCTGTGCACATGACTGATCCTTGATGTGTTATTTGGCATTTGCATTGTCTTTATTTTCTATTCACACGTCTCAATTTATTTAGTTCTGTCCATAATCAGAGCCTGAAGCCCATCTGTGTAGTGGAATTATGTTGTTACATTGTAAATAATTGTCCTGCCTACTGGTTTAATAAAAGTGCTGATTGGCCAAAGACAGACAGGAAGTATGGGCGGGGCTGCCAGACTAAGAAAACTCTGGGAATGGGAAGAACAGAGCAGAAATGCCACAAAGAAGCCATGCAGACACCACAATGAGATGCCAGCAGATGCAGAGGAAAGAAGTTGAAATGCTGCTCTGAGAAAAGGTACCGAGCCTCATGGCTGAACAAGATAAGAATCATGGGTTAGTTTAAGAGCAAGAGCTAGCAAGTTATATGCCTGAGCCCCAGGTCAATCAGTGTACAATTAATACAAGTGTCTGTGTGTTTCAGTGGGACTGTGGAACTATGGACTGTGGGTGTGAAAGTCTGTGCCAGGAGGCTAGACCGGAAAGTCTGGGACAGAGACCTCATACAACACATCTGAACAGCCCTTATTCCTCAGTTACTCTATTGGAGCAGCCTGCTAACCAGATTCTCATATCTACAGCTCTGTCCCAGGCTCATTCTTTGAATTGCTCCCAGGAGGACCATGTTTTGGAATGCAAATATGATGTTATCACCTTCTTCTCAGCTCTGGCCCCAGCAGAAAATATTTGAATGATTTTCCACTGCATTCATGCTCAAGAGCTAAATCACAAACATGCCATGCAGCCTCATCTGGCCAGGTCTTGCATCTTCCCCAGTCACACTCCATACATGCTGCCTTTCCTTTGTTGATGCTCATGAGGCATAGGCCTCCTTCTCCGTATAGAAGGTCTTTGCATACATTCTTCTCTTCAAATGGAAATAGCCTCCTGTTGCATCTACCTTTTCTACCCCTACCCTAAACTTTGAAATTCCAAACCATTTCTTATTTCTTTCAGAATGATTTCACTTACATCCTCAATTAGGAGCAACCTACATATGGTTTTTATTTGACCTTATGATGGTGTGTCAAAGCCTGTAATACGAAGGGCCAAACATTACTATATTAATCCACTCTAGAGCTCAACTGTGGTAAGAATATTATCAGTCACATCCTGCATACGAATAAACTAAAGCAAATGGTAAGTAACTTGTCTTTGGGCTCAGGCTTAATTGGCACATGCCTGGAGGTGTGTCTGCAAACAGCCATGTTGTCACACAGTACTGCCTACCAAAGACACTAGTAGGAACTGGGAAGAAGGGGGCTTCACCCAGCCACATGCCAGTCACCCATCAAGGACAGGCCTGAAGTCAAGGCCTGCCTTCACATTCCCCATGTACCCACACCTATGGCTTCTTGATATTGGGTGCTAACATATACCAGTGTAGACAGGCGATTTGGAGAGGTGACAAAGTTAACTAGAGAGAGTGGCAGGAAAACAATACCATACAGCGGGAGCCTTGCAGAGCTCACTTTGCAGGGCTGAGAATAGAACGGGCAGTGACACCAGGGCTCCCCAGACTGAGCAGGAAGGAGAAAGTCAACATTGCTCAAGACAAATCTTGTGTGATACCTACTGTTTACAAAGGAGGTTGAGAGGAGAGGCCAGGAAAGAACAAATTTCCCAGGGGAGGAAAGGCAGTGAGGATAAATAAGCTGGATGGAACCGGAGCATGTTTGAATAAGAAGAGTAGCAGAGGACAGAGGAAGTGAACCGGTGGGGAATTGTCAGGCTTTTGGCCATCAAGAACTGCTGCCCTGTACGTTTCAGACTCTTACATGGTGAATGTAGTCAAATGCCAGGGCGAGAGGTGCCAGAAGTAGAGCGTTTGCTTCAGGTTTTGGTGTTTGAAGGTTCTGCCCAGGTTCAGAGTACATGTTTTTGAATCAAGAGCTTTAAGTGTTGCGAATAGGAGGCTAGGTAGGTAAATCACTGCGCTGTGAGATGGCCTTGTCTGGCCAGTGAAGTTCATCCTCTGGAGTATGTGCTTTTAAAAAGTGATGTCAATGGAGAGGAGAAAGGGCAGAGTGTGCCACTCACAACGGTAACCCCGGCAACCAGGCGGCAGACACAAGGAGCGAGTGTTGGAAGCTAGCCTGGGCTAAGTATGTAGTGATACCCTCTCTCAAAGGACAGCAATGTGAGGACACACAAAGCCAGAGAGAATGACTCCAAGTACATAAGGTGAAAACTACATTACCAGTTTGATCTTCAAAATGCTTTCTTTACTGTTCTCTGAAAACTGTTTGTGAGCATAATTTAATATTTAAAATCTATAGATAGGTGTGATTTGTTTTAGCCCCTCTCTCTTAACTAACATTTTTAGTGTATGGGGTTCCCTCACGTCTGCATCCTGTCACTGTTTCTTTTTCTCTCTGCCTCCTTCCTTTTCTCACCTGAGCTCTCCCTGTTATCTCTTTTAAGTCCCAAATGTGCACGGTGTGTGAATCTAGACTCTGCATATGAGATAAAGCACGCAGCGTCTCTCTCACCCCCTTCATGGGCACTCAGATCTGAACTCAGGTCCTCATGCTTAGGCAACAAGTACCATTCCCACTGAGCCACCTCCCAGCCCCCAATTTTTGTCTTCTGAGCCTGGATTCTTTTGATTAACATGACGAGTCTCCACTTGCAGCCATTTTCCCGCAAATGACATTGTCCATCTTTCCTGCTGCCCTACTAAGTGTTTGGAGAGTTTTCTCTCATGTTGCTCCCAGGTGTTTCCGACACACCTGCACTAGCTTCCCAGACACTCAGCTGTCCCTTGAGCAGTGAACATCACAGTTCATTGCCAGGTTTCCTTCCACATGGGCTGATTTTTACCAGGATTTTCATTTAGTTTCTCTGAATGGAGAACTCTATATCAACTTGAAGAAGTTTTCCATCCTCAGGTTCCTGCCTCCCTCCACCCCCAGTTGCTCAGGTTTATCTATAGCTGAGACTTCTGGAGGCTCACCTGCTAAGTCCAGACCCATCAAGGCATCCTCTTTTATATGAACTCAAGATCAACAGAATGTAAGAAGTTCATGGTCTAACTATGCAAAGTCCCTTCAACTTTGCAGCCCACTTATGAGAACAACTGTTCCTCATGGCCCTGGATCCTGCCCATACTCAATGGGAAGAGACTAAGAGTATGTACATGGGGACCGTCAGTCTTCAGTGGTGTCTGGGAAAGTTTCCTAACATAAGGTTATAGGATGTCAATTGGGCAAATTAATATTTATATAAAATACTTTCTAACCAGATTGAAATTCTCAAGTATTTTTACAGCATAGCCTCAAGTATATTTTGTAACAGTTTTGTGGAGATTTCCACAGTAATGTTTACCTCAAGTTTCCTACAAATACTAGGTAGGCTTTTTTAGAATTTATTTTTAATTATATACATGTATGTGGGTACATGTCGGTGTGTGCATTTGAGTGCTGATGCCATAGAGGCCAAAGGTTTTGGATCCACTGGAGTTGCAGTAAGAGGGGGTTGGTTGTGAGCCTGCTGAAGTGGGTTCTGGGAACTGAAACTCAAACTCAGGTCCTCTGAAAAAGCAGTAAATTCGATTAACTACTGAGCTATCTACCACTTTCCAGCCCACTGTTCTCTCTCTCCCTCCCTCCAAAACAACAAAAAATCAAAACAAACAAACAAAATACTAAGAAGATAAAAACTGCTAAAACAAAAGAAAAGTAAACAAAAAGTGTGCATATACACAAAATCACACAGACAAAAACCACGTAATTTGTTTAATCTGTTTTGTGTGGGCCAAGTACTCTTGGGCATGGGGTCTGCCTTAGGAAAATTAAAGTGTGTGTGTGTGTGTGTGTGTGTGTGTGTGTGTGTGTGTATGTGTGTGTGTGTATGAAAGGAGGGAAGGAGGGGGGAGGGAGAAAGAGAGAGAGAGAGGGAGAGGGAGAGGGAGAGGGAGAGGGAGAGGGAGAGGGAGAGGGAGAGGGAGAGGGAGAGAGAGAGAGAGAGAGAGAGAGAGAGAGAGAGAGAGAGAGAGAGAGAGAGAAGACAATGGCACTCTCTTGGAGAAAACTAATTTTCCCTTTGCCAGTGAGTATCAGTTGCAGACAGCCTTTGGATGCATGTGGAACTTGTACCCATTTTTTCCTCAGTGCTGGGTACTTCTGCATGTCTTGAGAATGCTGCTAATCTCTGAGTTCTTCTGTGCATCAGTCCAGCTGTGTCTGGAAGAGTTTCCTGGACTCTCTATTATGGGGCTCAATTTCATTCAAACCACCACAGAGCCATTTACTACCATGGCTCTTACAAAGAGAGTAAGAACATAAAGTTGGATGGGTGGGGAGGTGGAGAGGTTCTGGAAGGAGCTGACAGAGAGATAAAGCATGATCAAAATTTATTGTATGAAAAAATTGAATAATAATAATAGTAATAATAAACTACTGCAGCGGTTTCCTCTGGGAACCTCGATTTCCTAGTCATGCGGGTTCTTCCATTCTTTCTATCTCCCGTTCCCTTTCTTGCTCTTTCATCTTTCTTTGTAGATTGAACCCAAGGCTTTGCACATGCTATGCTACAACCCAGCCACTGTACCTTCTTGATGATATAAAAACCAATGAAAGTGTGAGTCGATCAGCAAAAGCAACCAATCAGACAAGCACAGCCTGCAAACAGCTTAAATGCTGAGGATGGTGAAATTACCGTCTTTGCTTTTAGTTTGGAAGGAATTCTATTTCAAATGGAACAAACAAAACCCACCGCCAAAAGGCTCAAAACAGGGGAAGAGGTAGGGGAGGATGGTGTGGACAGAGGCAGGAAGGGAGAGGCAAGGAAAGATGGGCTTGGCATTTCCCGCTCTGATTTGGTTTGACTGGTTCTCTTTAACTTATGGCGCCATACGAGGATTGTGGGAAAGAATCTGTCTTGCCCTTTCCAGCACCGGGAATTTCTGACTTGGTAGCTTGCATAGCGTACGCTGTATAGCAAGTGTTATTTGGTGCTCTTCATATGTCCTACCTCAGTCCTTACAGACACTCTGTGAACCATTCTTCTCCCCATTTTACTGAGGAACAGGAAGGTTAAAAGCGTGCTAAGGACTGTGCCTCAAGAGGTACGGCCTGGCTTTGCGTTGTGCTCTCTGGGAACTTGGCCTCCTGGACTCAGCTGCCCTGTCTTGCTGGGATGCTTTTAAGGCTTTCCCGAGGCTTTATTTTGTTTTGTTTTCCTTTGGAGAGGGTGTGGAGGCTTGCTGGAGGTGGGCACTGCTGGAGGTGGAGCTTTGCTGAAAGTGAGCCTTGCTGGAGGTGGCGCCTTGGGAGCCTTGCTAGAGGCGGGGCTTTGGGGATTTGTAGCCTCATCCCACTTCCAATTTGCTCTCTCTGCCTTGTGTTTGTGGTCAGAAATAAGATTCCTGTTCAAGCTGTCCGATATCAGTCCTCCTTCTGAAATTGTAAACCCTAAGGAACTTACTCTTTCATTAATTGTTTTTGGTCCTGGTATTTTATCACAACAACAGAAAGAAGTCTCTAATGCACACACACACACACACACACACACACACACACACACACACACACACACACACACATACACACACACACACACCCTTAGAGATTGTTTCTTTGGATAGGACTGGCATACTGGTCGTAGAACTCAGAATGAGGTCCAAAGGCTAGCCCAGGCAAATAAAGAGCAGAGTAAAGATCTGCTGCAAAGGGTATGAAGACCAGGGTAGATAAAAGTCTTGTGGCTGCCACAGTTCAGCGTAGTGGGGAGGGAGGGTTGTCTTCAAGTAGAGCTTCCAGTCAATGCCCCTAAGTCTCCCTCCAGGTTTCAGCTTCCCCTGTATGAGATAACTAACAGGTTCGGTTTTTCTGAATGTGTAGTGTGGCCCATAGTTCAGCAAGATCACAGTGCCACTGGAGGCATCCAGGGATATCATGGAGATGCAAACCCACAAAGTGAACATCAGTGGAAGTGGTGCTTTTCTGTTTCGGTGAAGAAAGTCTCAATCTCAGGAGAGAGGAAACTGGGAGAGTAAGAATGACTTTAAGGAGGCCCAAGTTCATACTTCAACATTACTGTGCAAAGTAGCCACTCTCTCTTGCCTTGAGAGCTCACAGAGCAGACGGGCGATGTCAGAAAGCCACAATAGTAGTCAAAGAAGGGGTTCAACATGTGGACAGGGTACTTTTTACTCTGTGCAATCATCTGCAAGAAGTATCTATAAATTCTTTATTTCAGTACTGGGTTTTGCTACAATTAGCAAGCAAGAATTTGGAAGTAATTTAAGCAGGCGAGATTGGTAAGGATTGAGAATGGGGGGAATGCATTTATAAAACACTTTGCTAATCTGCATTTGTACAAAGAGTTCTGGGATTTTCTCTGAGGACCACACCTCAAAAGCTTCCATCTGGGTACAATCAAAATGAAATGTTTGCTGACTGCTTATACCCTAAGGGTGAGATGCTTCTCCTAAGAGCCTCTAAAAGCTTTTCAGGCAAAACTCCTGTCAGGAGGAGGACAATGGGATGTTTACAGTTTTACCCCCACCCCTCCTTTTTTCCCCTTCTTTTGGCTGACAGTAATTCTGAGCTACACTTTACATTGTTTAGGACATTTTATGCAGACAGTGCCATGGTTGGTCATGTCACGAACTTACCAAAGAAACAATATATCTTCTTAAAAATTTTAGTAGCCCAAATTTGGGACCTAGAAAGTAGGAATGCATGATGAATGCACACCTAAATCTTTAACTCTGTGCCTGTGGGAGGGGGCAGGATGGGAGGGGTTGGAATTCAAATACCAGCCTGGAGGGATCATTTTGGTTCCATGCAAGACGTTATTGTAATGAGGTCAGCGCTGGTCCTTATGTTATTAACTGACCAGTGAGGACACAGAGAAGAAGTTAATTAGTGTTGTAGAGGCTTTATAATCTGAGATATTCAGAAACTTGGGAAAACTAGGTCTGTGTTCTTAAAAAAAAAAGATTCTAGAAGGGACCTTATTAAATCGCAGAAGGCACAGCTATTTAAGATGGTGACATACATAGAAGCAGGAATGTGGGGAGAGAAGCTGAGAGGCAGCCAGGCCCTGAAGGAATTTCAGTGGAATTTCTTCACTGAGAGGCGTGGTTAATAAATAGAGCGGATTTCTCAGGGCAGAAACTGGAGCAGTTCTTACAAAAGGATTTTTTTTTTTCCTAGCCTCTTTCTTCTCTAGAGAAGGGAGAGATAAGAAATTGAGGAGGAAGATGTTAAAACAAAGGAAAAGAAGCTTAGTGCTCTCCCAGCCACCTCTGCTGCAAGAGATGTCTCTTCCCGGACAGGACATTTGGGATGTTTTGTCTTTTTCCATAGTCAGAAGCCCTTCTGTTGACTTCCAGTGTTGGTGTGAAATAAATACTAGATGTCACTAAGAGTTTCTGGTGATGTCACACTTTCCCATATTCCACTTCTTTTGTCCAGCTGCCAACATTTCCTCTATTTTCTATTGCACGGAAGGGGGAGAGGGGCGAGAAACCCCTTTTTGCTATGCCATTGCCCCTTTTCCTGCCTTTGATGCTGGGCTCACCCTTATAGGCACAGGGCCTCTGGGACAGTTTTGTTGTTATTATTGAAGGCAAGGCTGCCCTTGGGGTTGCTATGTAGTCCAGGCTGCTCTTAACTCAGACCCTCCTGCCTATCCTTCTCCAGGGCCGAGGTTGAAGACATGCACCATCACACTTGGCTTTTGAATACAAATTTAGTGTAACAATGCTGGTTAACCCAGGCGTTGGGACTGCTTCTGCTTTTTCTGATCAGGTTGGGCTGGTTATTAACTCCTTGTGTGCATGTAGCTCTGTTCTAATAAAATGACCATTCAAAGGACTGAGGATTTCATGACTTTTGATGAGCACACCTGTGATTCATAGGTGCTCTCTCACTGCAGCACCACCCTGTATGGATTGAACTTGGCACAAGTGTATAACGTGAAAATCTGCCCATTGATTCAGGGCGTGGAGACTGTTATCTGCTGCTGTTCCTGACACCTGGAATCATGTCCCTCTGACTCGATCAAAAATGAAGGGAGCATTTAGCCAAAGCCTTAAGGTCTCAGACAAACAGATGGATATGGGCAGGGCAGCTGAAGACATGAAGTCCTTGGAAACAGACAAGCAGAGTGCCCAGATCAGCATGTCCAGATCCACTGGTCTCATGGTCACATGGGCGGTTTGTAGAGGTGTAGATTCTGACATATGTCTCTTGGAATGAGTATTTTGAAAGGACAAACACAACATGTACTAAGAAGACAGTGCTGTGGATTTTATTTTATTTTTTTCTTTCCAGCTGAAACATCTCAAGAAAGAACACTGGCAAAGGCCCTACTGAGTCCTAAGAACCAGGGAATTTGGGACACTGAAAAGTCTGTCCAGGATTGACGTGGGCTGAGTGTTAACTCCCTGGCAGAGTATACTTAACTACTATGCACAAAGCCTGAGTTTGATCACTAACACACACACACACACACACACACACACACACACACACACACACTCACACACAGAGCAAAACAAAACAATCCTCTAACATTCCAGGGTTTGATTTTGTTTGTTTGTTTCTTTGGTTTTTTGTTTTTGTTTTTTAATTTAAAAATGGTCTCTTGTAGCTCAGAGCAGCCTCAAACTCCGTGTGTATCTAGAACTGAACTTTAATTTTGGATCTTTCTTCTATCTCTCATGTACTGAAACTATAGCTATATGCCATCTCATTGGGATTACATGATTCTGGGAATTGAACCCTGGATTTTATACATGCTAAACAAAAGGCAGGCACTTACAGATTTAAGGAAGCACTAAAGAGTAAAGCAGACGGAGATAATAGATGGCAGATCAATTTCTGGGCAAGGAGGATACTTGGAAAGAGGGATTTCTGTGAAGGACTTGACAGTGTTCTTACAGAATGTGAATTATGGAGTGGATGTGGTACAGCCAAAACAAATCACCCCTTTAGCCAAAATGGGAACTAACCAATAGCAGGAAGTCAGTCTCACTATGCAAAAAGCCAGTAATCTGCAGACACCTTAGCAAAAAGCAGTAGTCAAAGATCCAGAGAATCATCTGTTTGAGGGGCGCAGTTATCAGGGGCAGGTACTGGGCAGCCAAGAGAAGCACCACCGCAGCCATGCCAGCTGACTTAGAAACAGCTAGAGGGCTGGTCACACTCCCTGACCCCAGGACTCTTCTTAGTTTTCTGTGGCCCTGGCTTTATAAGCCATTTTGGAGAAGAGGTCCCCTTGGCTATGTGTCCTGAACTCCCTCCCTCCTTCACCTCTGTTTGGGTGATCTCAGTTTGAGATACTGATAAACCTCTTTCTAGCTTCCTGTGCCATTGGCTTTTCCCCACCCATGTTTCCATGGGGACTGTTAAATTTTGAGAGACCCCCCATTCCCTTTGCTCTGCGCCTACAGGCCAGTTTTGTAGACTTGGAAAAGAAGGTGGTTTTGGACATCTGCAGCAACACCGTGGTAAGTTAAATGGGCCTTTGTGGAAGGGCCTGGGAATCATCACTACTTATAATGATAGTTTTCTATGGGGAAATTCTTTGAGTTCCAGACACTCCATTGACCGGTGACCTTTCAGAATACAACTGTCCTATCTAAGCAATGCAATGGGGTGAGATCACTAGTGGTTGTCAGAGGCAGGATGGGAAGGCAGGCCAAGGCCAGGCCAGGCTGGGGTCAGAAGCCAGGCACAGGGAGGCAGCTGTGAAGGAGCTGTAGATGGGACAGCAGGGGTTTAGAGAGTCTCACATTTGCTATTTCAAAAATCAAGTGGTGACAGTGAGACAGAGGACTGCGGTCCCCAACAATCCCTATCAGCTTCTTCAAAGCTACCTCTTAAAGAATAAGAATCACAACAGAAAAACATACAAGCTAATAAACAAGGTTTGTGTAAGAAGTGTGGCTAAGCATTTAAAAGGCTTGTCCCTTAAATGGATTGCATATACCTTCTACTTAAAACATTAGGGCTGATCAAATATATCGTCTCCTAAATTCCTCTATCACTATTGTGCCCCGTTTTTACAAGAAGGCTCTTCCCATGTTGAATATGTCATTTGTGATATGTGCTGTGGTTCTGCCAAAAAATGTCTTTTTATGCTTTCTGAATGTTATGGGGGGGTGCCATGTCTAAAATGCCTTTCAAGACAGGGTGCCTAAGTGGGCTGTGCGATATACATATATTTCAAGTCCTAGAGTTTGAAATGTATTATTTTGGTCTAATCTCTCTCTCTTTCTCTCTCTCCCTTCCTCCCCCTCTCTCCTTTTCCCTCCCTCTCTCTCTCTCTCTCTCTCTCTCTCTCTCTGTCTCCCCCCTCCCCCCGTATTGTGTATGTATGCACATGTGGGGACTATGCACATGTGTTTGTGTGTGTATGTGAGTAGAGTAGACTTTCCCCTATTTGTACATGTAGAAGCATCCAGTGTTTTACTCTATTGTCCCTACCTTGTTTGGGAGATAAGGTCTCTCACTGAACCCGGAACTTGCTGGTTAGTAAGCCCTGGAGATCTCCCTGACTCTGTCTTCACAGCACAGCCATCACAGATATGTATCACTGTAATAAATATGTATCACATTAGCCAGGTGGTGGTGGAATATACCTTTTATCCCAGCACTCAGAAGGCAGATGCAGGCAGGTCTCTGTGAGTCTGAGGCCAGTGTGGTTCTACAGAGAGAGTTCCAGGACATCCAGGGCTACACAAAGAAACCCTGTCTCAAAAAACCAAAATAAAGATTAAAAAGAGTGCTAAGACCATTATGACTGATCTCTACCAGTACAAAGAAATGAACACCTCAAAGCACCCTCCAAAAAGACCAAGATAAACTAACTGTCCCTTCCTCAGTATCCCAAATCAAAACACAAACAAAATTTATTAGAAGTTATCCACAACAGCCAAGATACGAAGTGAACTTTGGCGATTATCTAATGAGATTGAAAAGAGCAAAGAAGGAGCAATGCGGGTGCTGGGAATCTGAACTCGGGTCTTTACACTTGAGTAGCAGAAAGCACTTTACCCACTAGCTCATCTCCTTCTTCCTCCTCCTCTTCCTCCTCCCCTCCTCCCCTCCTTCTTCTGCTCTTCTTCCTCCTCCTGCTATACTCTGTGCTGGAACTGCCTTTATGAGCTTGGAACATCTTAGATCTGGCTTCCAAATGCAGCTGGATGCCTACAGAGTGTCCAGAGAGAGCTGCTAAGTTGGGATGCTTCCTGGCACCTGGGTCACATACCTCCAGAGGTTCAGCTACTGTCAGCTGTGGCTCCCATTAACTCTAAAACAGCCCTTTCCTTCTCCTTTCTCATTGTTATATGGAATCAATACCACAATTTCATGTGCATTTTCCTTTAAAGCCTTGCATTTCTTTACAGGAAGTGAAGAGATATTCACAATCACAAAGCTTTATGAGTGGTCAGCTCACATAGTCCATACATGTAAGAAGTCAGGCTGCTTTCTAAAGTTGACAGTAACGGTGCATGAAACTCACTTTGGTGAAAGCATAGAACTATTTGTGGTATGTTTTTCAAACACAGGTTTATTACAAATAACTAGTATTTTCTTCTTCTAACTAAAGACATTTTAAAGATACCCATCAGTTACCTAGGATGGGTGTTCTAAAATCTGGCATACAGTGTGTATAAGCCATATACCACAGCATATAGCCCACCATCACAAGGAAGCAGGCCCTGGCTATAACTGTTCCATTTTGTTTTAACTTCCATCTGTTCTTCTTCATTTTTTTCTTTGTTAACTAATTCAACATAGGTTATGTAAAGGCTGCAGTGTTGTGAGGGAATAGTTCCGGCGTCTGGTATTTCATTTACTTTCAGCCCCTTCTCTGAATATCCCCTTGGATTTATTGCTCTAATACATGATTTCTCAACTGGTACAAAATTGGTTCTTCTTATGCATAAAGCATAGGTCTAGAGTATTAAATTTTCATGGGGATAATCAGACAAATGCCTCAAAGACTCTGTAGCGTGGTAGCAGTGAAAAATAAGTTGTAAGACATTCACTCCTGTAACTGAAACCTGGCCATTCTCATTCATGTTAGGCAAGACTTCCACCACTGACTTTCAGTCCCAGCTCAAGATCTCTGTGTTCTAGCATGTGGTGTCTCTTTAAGGACTTGGGGTGTACAGACTATCCTCAGGTTAATCACTTAGTTGAGATTTTCTTTCTGAGATTCCTAAAATAATTGTTTCTAAAACTTTTCTCTCCTTTAAGATGGTTTTAAGACAGTATCCCCAATGGTTGTGATAACTACCGTAGCCAATCGTGCTATTAACACCCATGAATAAATTTCGTGTGGGAAAACATCTTCGTTGTCAAAGGGTTGTATGGATAAGCAATTGGATTATATAGTGGTAGATTTTCTGGCTATGTTTAACATTTGAAAATCTCAGATTGTTTTCCAAAGCAGCGACAGCATTCTACAAATTCCCACTGACAATTTAAGAAGGTTTCATTTTCTCCTTAACTTACTCAATGTTGTTTTTTCTCTTTTTATTACAGTCATCCCAGTGGGCAAGAAATGATATCTCATTATGGTTGATTTGTATTTCCCTTATGGCTAATAATAGTGAATACTTTTCATATGCTTATTCTATTAGAGAAATATCTCTGTATACCCTTTGCCCAGATTTTAATTGGGTTATTTGATCTTTTGTATTGAGTTGTAGGGATTACTTACATATTGTAGATACAAATCCCTTATCAGATGCACAGCCTGTAATTATTTGCTGGCATACCATGTGATGCCTTTTCATAAAAATACCACTTGAAGCACAGAAGTTTTAATTTAATAAAGTCTAACTCATCTATTTTTTTCTTTGTCACTCATGTTTTTGGTATCAAAGCAAAGGTGTCATTGTTTGACCCATGCAATATATCCCTGTGCTCTCTTTTGGGAGTTGTATGGGTTTTGATCAATTATGCATTAATTTTTTCATGTGGAGTGAGATAAGAGTCCACCTCCGCTGTCCTTCATTCAGATATCCAGTTGTCTCAACATGTTTATTGAAAAGACTATAGAAACATTTTTATCAAGTTAGTAAAAAAAATCTATTGATGATAGATGTATGAATGTGATATTTCTGGAGTCTCAATTTTATGTCATTAACTTATTTGTCCATTTTTATACAAGTAACAGACTATTTTGTAACTTTGTAAAGCAAAAATTCTTCAAATATATTTTCGTTTGTTTGTTTTAAGATTATCCTGACAATTCTGTGTCTTTTAAGTTTTCATGTCCTTTACTATCAATCCATAAATACCCTACAAGAACCCAGCTGAGATTTGACTAGCATTGCAGTCAGCCTGTGGATCAGTTCAAGGGTTTCCATCTGGCAGTAACATTAAGCCATGAATAAAGGATGTCTTTGCATTTACTGAAAGTTTCTTTGCTATTAAAAATGTGTACTTTTCAGAGTTTATGTTTTAACGTTCTTTTAGTGGACGTATTACAAAATATCTTATTGTTCTCTGTGCTTGTGGCAGTTTGAAAGGAAATGGCCCCTGAAAAACGTGGCCTATTAGAAAGTATATTGACGTGGCCTTGTTGGAGGAAGTGTCACTATTTCCTGTTCTTTATTTCCTGTCTTTTCTATTCGGATCTCCCTCCCCTCAGGCTCTTCTTCTCCCTCCTTCTTCCCTCCTCTTTCCCTTTGCTGTTTGGGTTTAGGTTTCTCCTCCTCTGTGGTGTCTTCCTGTACAAGAGTAAAGGGCGGCCTTTGATACCTCTTTTGCTCAAGCTTCACTCAGTGTGACACTTAGTTTACTTCCTGTTGCCTGCATATCAGGATGCAGCCAGCACCATGACTGCTTGCACGCTGCCTTGCTCCTCACCATGAGACAATGGACTGAACTTCTGAAGCTATAAACCTCATTTAAATGTTTTGTCTTATAAGAGGTACCGTGGTCGTGGTGTCTCTTCACAGCAGTAGAGCAATGATTCCTTGTTGCTTTGAAGGACAATGTTTCATGCATTTTATTTTTATTCCCTGCAGTACTTGTGGAGAGATGCCATCGATCGTTGCACACTGAATATGATGCTGCACCTTCGGAGGACTTGCTTATTAATTCTAATAGACTTTTTTGTGGATTTATGAGCTTTTTCTATATATGATCCTTAAGATTTGTATACAAGATCACGGTATCCTCAAATAAAGATAATTTTACTTCCCTCTTCCCGGTCAGAATACTGTCTACTTTTCTTGTTTAATTTCTCTGACTATAACCCCTACTATTATTAAAAGTGGAGAGGAAGAACAATTTTGTTGATTTTGCTCCTGGTTGTAGGGGGAAAGCTTTTAGTCTTTCAAAATTAACTTAAGTGTTACGTTGTACCCCATCCCTATTTTTAATCAGGTTGAGAAATTTTCCTTCATTTCTAGTTTATAGAGTACTTTTTAAATAAGGAAGTGGTACTGAATTTTGTCAATCGTCTTTTCTTCATCTTTAAAAATGATGATGTGTGCTTTGTCTTTTGTTTCATTGTGATGCTGTGTTTCCCAGTCCTGGCTATTGAACTCAGGGCCTATAGACTCTTAGTTCTGGAGATTATTCTTTGTACTAAACCCCACTGCATGTCCTGGAATTTCTGGTGTTAGCCACACTCTTAGTCCTATGAGAAGTCACAGTTATGGTGTATGATACTTCTTATGGCTGGCTGGTGTCAGACTGGTGACATGCTATTGAGATGCTTGTGTTCATATAAGACATTGGTCTGCACTCTTCTTGTGATAGATAACCTCATCTGAATTTAGAATCAAGGTGACACAGACTCGATAAAATGACATGAGTATTTATTATTCAATTTCTTGAAAAGGCTTGTGTGAATTTTTTAAGTGTCTGGTAAAGCATACTACTGAAGACACCTTGGCTCTTTTTAAGTTAACATTCTCTTATTACTAACTGAACTTCTTAGCTGTTGTAACTCCAGTCAGTTCCTATCTCTTCTCAAGTCCTTTCTATCTTTCTAGAAATTAATTTTTTTTCTAAATTACCTGTTTTGGTATAGTTGTTTATACTAATACATATAGATGCTTTTTATTTATGTCAATTTGCATAGTAATAAAATAGCCATGCTATTGCTCTCTTTTCTCTTTTGTTGGGTAGTCTAGATAAATGTCTATCAATCATGGTGCTCTTTCCAAAGATTTTATTATTTCTCTTCTTTTTCCTCTTCTTTATTTCCTTGGTGTCTTCTCTGATTTGGTCTCCCTCCCTCACCCCCGCCGCCCATTTTCCTTTTCCTTTGGGTTTAGTTTTCTCTCCCTCTATGGTGTCTTCAAGTAGAAAGTAAAGTTAGTGGTTTGAAATCTCCCTCCCTCTGAGCACTGCTTATCTATGTCACAAACATTTGGGTGTGGGTCCTTTAGTTCCCCTTGTCTCAAAGTATTTCTATGCATTTATCTATGAAGTTTCCTGGGTGGTTTCTTCTTGAACTATTGGTATTATGTAAGCGTGTCTTAAATTACTTTACACACATTGTGGATTTTTCATGCTTCTCTGTTTGGCTTCTGATTTCACAATAAAATAGTTGAAGAACATTTTTTTAATGTGTTTCTGATCCTATTTTAAGCATGTTGAGGCTTGTCCAATAGTTTAGTATGCAGTCTATTCCAGAGTTGTGCCAAGTCTAAAAATTTTAGTCCCAATGCCATACTACCAACTATTGGAACTCCTAAACACCAAAAGCTTGAGATTCTAAAATCTCCAGAGTTAAAACATTATAAAGACTAAAATCATTATCCCCCAAACTTGAAGTTCTGAATGTTGAAATCCTGATATGACAGCTCCTATTATGGGATAATAGGTCATGTGAGAATGACAGAAAGCCAGATCCTGAGAAGGGATTAATAGGCTTCTGGTTGTGTGCCACATAGCTACATCCTATCTGGTGAATGATACCTAGAAACTAGTAAAGTAGTATTTGGGGTGTGTCTTTAAGGGTGTTTTCAAAGGAGATTATAGTAAGAGTCTGTGTGGATGAGATACACATCTTCCATGTACAAGATGTAAATGGCATTTAAAAAAGGAGTAGCTGGCTATTCCTTCCTTTACTCGAACTGATGACCACTCTAATTGTCATCATAGAACCTTCATCCAGCAACTGATGGAAACAGATGCAGAGATCCACAGCTAAGCCCTGGGCCAATCTCCCAGTCCAGCAGAAGAGAGGGAGGGATTATATGAGCAGAAATCTAAGTATATTTATAATATGGTTTTAAAAATCATGATATAAAAAATATTTTCAGTTTTTAAAAAGTGAATGAAAAGCACAAGTCACCTTTTCCTATTCATTTATACAAAGAACCAGGATCTTGCGAAACTGTATATTGTGTGCATGCAGATGTACAGAAAGGACATCTTGTCATTTATTATGGGCCTTCCTATGACTTGTCATATATTTTCAATGCTTACAAATAAGTTCAATACTTTGGTAATATACTTTTGCTCAGTCAAACCTATAAATAATGCATGAAGTGAATTGCTATGGGACTAGCTTTTGTATATTTTAAATATTTGTCACTATAAATATTGGTTTAATAAAATGCTGATTGGTCAGCAGGCAGGCAGGAAGTATAGGCGGGGCTACCAGACAAAGAGAACTCTGGGAAGCAGGAGAGGATACGGAAATGTGAGCCACATGCAGAAAGAGGAAGACGAGAATGCTGTACTGAAAAAAGATACCAAGTCACTTGGCTAAACGTGGATAAGAATCATGGTTAGTTTAAGAGTTAGCAAATAATAAGCCTGAGCCATAGACCAAACAGCTTATAATTAATATAAGCCTTTGTGTGATTATTTGGGACAAAGTGGCTATGGAATCAGCCTAGCAGGACAGAGAAACTTCTGACTACAATCAATCACAATTTTAAAAAACTCTATAAAGTTTACACTTTAGTATTGACAATGACAAGAAGATGAAATATGTGGCATAGAAAATTATAAAATTAAATACATTATAAAATATAGCATTGAGAATTTAAGATAAAACTTTATAGAGTTTTTGTCATCTTCCTCTTTCTGCATGCATTATTTATAGGAAAAGGTGACTTGTGCTTTTCATTCACTTTTTAAAAACTGAAAATATTTTTTATATCATGATTTTTAAAACCATATTATAAATATACTTAGATTTCTGTCTTTAAATTTTGATGATAGCAGTTATATGGTCACATGAATTCAATTATCAACAACATGTATACATGTAAACATTTAGCTTTTATATGGAATATACAACCTGTTCAAAACTATTGTGACTGTTATTGATGTATCTGTTGTGTTTGCAAAAAATAATGTTATTGCCCATTTTATTGTACAAAGTAGTCTGAGAAGACTTAAGCATTTAAAATGTATTCTATTAAAAGCAATGTAGATAATGTAGTGTGTGTGTGTGTGTGTGTGTGTGTGTGTGTGTGTGTGTGGTGCGCATTGCTATGGATTAAACAAAGTACCTTGTTTATGCTAGGAAAGCACTTAACCACTGACCTATGTTTATTTCTATCACCATTTAGATGTCTTTCAAATAATTGCTTTGAATTGTTTTTGTTTTTACAAATTTTTTTTTTTAAGATTTTGACTCTGTTTTTAGACTTCAGGAATTTTGATCAGTTTATTTTTCAGCATTTTGAGTTATGGCCTGTAGAATGAGGTTTCTGTCCCAGACTTTCAGGCCTATCCTCTAGGTTTAGACCCGCAGACCTACAGACCCGCAGAGACACATAGATGCTTACAATAGTTTTAGGCTGATTGGCCTAAGGCCCAGGCATATAACTTGCTAACTCTTTACCCTTAATCTAACCCATGACTCTTATCCTGTTCAGTCATGCGGCTCAGTACCTTTTCTCAGAGCAGCATAGTTGTCCTCTGTTTCCTCTGGCTTCTCTCTGGCATTCTGCTCTGTTTCTTCCTGTTCTTAGAGTCTCCTTAGTCTGGTAGCCCCACCCACACTTCCTGTCTGCCTTTGGCCAATCAGCACTTTTTATTAAACCAGTGGGTAGGACAATTATTTACAATGGAACAACATAATCTTCCCAGAATGATATTTGGTTTGTTTCTGTAAGGTACTTGAGACTAAAGTCACGGTCTTGTACACGCTAGGCAGACACTCTGTTACTGAGTTACAGCCTCAGTGAATTGATGTCTTTGGGATTGTGTCTTTCCAGACTGTGGTCCAAACTCATCATGGAGAAAGTGTTGTGTACATTTTTGAAGAACACGTTGTTGCATGGGTTAGTACTGCTGTTACAGAGGGGCATAGGATATGATCTACTAGGTAAAGTTAATTTGTAGCATTGTTGACATCATATATTTCCTTGGAAATTTTCTGGAAGTGTCTTTTAATCCATTATTGAAAGTAGAATATTTAAATCTCTAGGAGTTATTTCTCTCCTCAATTCCTGCCACATTTTGGGTGTGAATAGGCTGTATATATTTCTAGTTAGTTTCTTAATTATTTGGCCATTTTTACAAAATAAAATTTCTTCTCAATATCTAGAAACATATTTTGTGTTAGCTTATTTCATTTGACATTAGTACATCGCTCTATACTTTTATTTGTATATTTAAAAATATATCTAAATATTTACTATCAGCACAGTAAATTTTTTATATCTTTTATGTTTGAATCTAATTTATATCCTGTAAGCAACTAAACTTTTTTTTTTTTTAAGAAATCTAGACTGAGAGTCTGTTTTTTAATTTGGCTGTTGATTGCATTTACATGTACTATTGCTTTTGCTGTCGTTGGATATATTTTTGTTCTCCTAGACTTCTATTCTATGTATGTCTCATATCTGCTTGTTATTCATCTATTCATTCTTTAGTAAGTGCTTTCTCATTAAAAGAATATTTTCTAGTGTAATGTTTTCATTACTTTAATGGTTCCTCCAAAATATATTTTGTGTTATTTCCTTAGGGTTGCTCTGGGGGTTATCATATACAGTTTAGCCTCCCCATTCTTCCCTCAATTGAGCTTCTGGGCCCATCCTGACATTACTCATCAGTGAAAACAGACTTTAAATCCAATAACAGCTCTCCAGTCTTCATGTTACTGAGCTACTGATGGGTCTTGTTAATTGCCCTGTTTTAGATCTTGACTCCAGTGCTTTCCAGAGCAGTGTTTCCTCATCTCTTCCTGTACACAATCACGTATACTATTGCTTCTGTCTTCCAGCAGGGCTTCTTCTCATTGTCCAGATATCAAGATAGAGTGAAGATTCCACCCTTGGCCTGTTTCTCTTTCTTCTGTCATTACTCATCAGTTATTCCAATTCACATGACATTGTAACCCTTACTCTCTCTGAACTTGAAACTCCACCAAGAGTCTGCTTTCTTAACATCCTCACTTTATGCTTAGGAGATATCTACATTCTGGCCATGTTCAGAGCTAAACTGTAAGACTGCCATGCCCTAGTTAACACAGTAAGTACTGGTCCACTGTCTTCAGGATGTTCAGTCTAAAAGTCCCCAGAGGGTCTCTGGACTCAGCCCTCCCTCTCTGACCCTCTGTACCGGTGTATTATACTCTTTGTCAGATGTCTACTTTCAGATTGATCTACAACTTAAACACGTTTTCAGTTTCCACTGCTCCTTCCAAAGCCAGTGTACTCCACAGCCTGGATCCCTGCTTCCAGCTACAGTGTTTTTAGAGAGCAGCCAGGCTGATGCTTTTGAGAAAGTCAAGTTATTTATCACCTCATGAAATACTTCAGTGGCACCACTGATTGATTACTATATCCTATATAGTCCAAAATATGGTTACCTATTGCTGTATGACAAGTTATCCTAAAACAGTGCTTTCAAACAAGCAATAAAAATTTATTTTTTCTAGACTTTCTTTGAGTTAGGAAATTGAAAAGAGAGAGAAAGAGAGTTCCAGCTTGAGGTCATAGACATCAGAGGGCTTGCCTGAGGTTGGACCACTTTCTTCTAAGGAGGTTGGTTGATCCTCACTCTTGCTGTGTGAGTGCTATTCTTGGAAGAAGCCTCACCTCTGTCCCTCCCTCCTTCCCTCCCTCCCCCTCTCCCCCCTCCACTCTCTTTGTAATGATTGCTTGGGTGTCCTCACAGTGTAGTATCTGGATTTCTCTAGCATGTGGATGATACTTCAAGAGATCAGGATGGTACAGCTGTCTTTTTTAGTAATCAACTGTTGGAAGTTACACAGCAACCCTTTGTCATGTTCACAAATGAAGTTTTTAAATCTGACCCACATTTTAGGAGGGAAAAACAACAGATTCCTACTTTTAAAAGGAGGGTTGTTGTAAAACTTAACAATGTAAAATCACCACATTATCTTTCTCAGATTTTTCTCTGGTCTCATTTTTCCCCCAATTTCCTCATTCCGTGCTTAACTACACCACGTTTACCTTTACTATTCCTAAAGCCTGACAGGCATGACCCCATCTCAGGTCCTGTGGGGCTCACTCTGCCTGGAAGGGCCTTTCCGCTGACAGTCACATAGTTCTGTCACTTCTCACATCCTTGCTCAAAGGTTACCTCATCTCAGAGAACTTTCCTGCATATTTAGTTACAACAGCACGCTCCCTTTCACCTCTCTGTCTGCTTTCTGTACCTTCCTCTGGTCATAGTTTGCATCACTATGTGGCAAGTGATACATCCTTTTATTGGATTATTACCTTCTTCCTTAAATGTCTCCGCTGAAAGGTACATAGAGCAGGGGTTTGGTGTGTAACCCCACTGGCTTGAGCATCTCCCTTTCACACTATTTGTTCTATGTATCATTAAAAAAAAATGAATGAAAACATTGATCTACTTTGTTCATAATTACCTTGGGGAAATGTGTATTTACACACATGTACATGTAGAGGAATCAGACATTCAGAAAAGCAGTTGAGAAGTAGTGGCCTTGTAGGTGAATTTGCTACCAACTTCTTCCTTGAATTTGGATGCTATCCCTCCTCTCATGTTTCCATAGCATTTTACTCAGAATTATAGTTGCGGGCCTTTGAATAACTTCTCAAAATGTAATTTGGCTTCTTCATTCATTTTATCATTAGCAATTTGTATATTATCCCAAGGCTTTTGGGTCTGATACTAAACTGTAAAATTTAAATAACTACAACAGCACCTACTAAACATACATAGAGACTTTGTGCTCGCAAATTCCCTCTTCCCACAATCTTTCCTTGGTGAGTATGCTATGAACAATGGCTTGATAGAGCAGGTAAAGTACTTAGCTCCTCCGGATTTAAAAAGTGCTGCAGATCTACGTTCAGTTAATAACATGTGATCCCATCAGTCTCTGGTATAACTTGTTTGATCTATTTTGCTTTTGCATCTGCGTTGTATGTTTATTTATGAATTGGGTGTTATTTTTAGGTTTATTTATTTGTATTCTATGTGCATGTCTTGTCTGCATATATGTCTCAGAGTGTTGAATCCATTGCAAATGGAGTCACAGCAGCTATGAGCTGCCACATGGGTGCTGAGGATTGAACCTGATTGTTAAAATAGGGTTTCTTGGTCCTGGGAGGACCCACAGACCTGCTGCCCCAAACCCCTTAGCCCCCCGCTGCTGCTTAGGCCCCAAAAATGACTCAGACACTTATATTAATTTCATGCTGTTTGGCCTATGGCTCAGGCACTCTTTCATCTTAACCCATTTTCATTCATCTGTCTGTCCGTGTCTCACCTGTGTTCCTTACATGTTTCTTCTTGGGCATCTGACTTGATCTTATCTGACTCCGCCCTTCTCCTACCTATGCTCTGATTTCTCCTCCTACTTTTTCTACGGTGCCTGTCATGGGCCACAACAGCTACTTTATTTGAAGATTGATATTCACAGCATACTGAAAGACATTCCCACATCACCTAGTTCCTCTGGAAGAGCAGCCAGTGCTCTTAACTTCTGAGCCATCTTGCCAGCCCTCTGAATTTGTTGTTTTTAATATCTGCCTTCCTTAAAGTATTACCATTCTGCTTCTTTTGAGAAACTTCAAAGCCTTGTGCTTGGCCTCAGTAATGACTCACTGTTCTCAACCTGCTTTTGAGGAAAGAATTGTCTAGAGACATCATTCTACAATATGAAGGATTTGGGAGCTCTGTTACTTAATTCTTCAACGATATTAAATACTTAGAGTATCTTTCTATAATGTGGCTCTTTTTCTATGTTATATAAAATTGTCTTTTTGATAAAAAAAAGTGTCAACTTAAATGCTTTCGAGATTAACACTGGCTTATATCATTTTTTGTTATCTGACTCTCTACTAGTCACACTGAAAATATGATAGCCCTTTATAAATGGTTGTAAAAAGGACAAAGTGTTGTAAAGGACATCGCAGTATTAACTATGTGTTGTTATCACGTTAGAGACTGAGATATACGTGTGTCTGCATTTTTATTTCCACTAGTCTTAAGAACTTTTACTGCTCTATTTAATTTAAAGCATCAGAAACATGAAGTAAAATGGTGCGTTATTATAAGTATTTGGGCACCTGTCACATGCTCCAGGGTTAGGAAGAGACTAGAAACGAAATATAGAAATAAATCAAAAGTTAGAAACTTTCATTTTTAAAGATTGATATATTTATGTATGTATGTATTTATATGCAGACAGCACTATCTGCATATATTTTTGCATGCCAGATGAGGATATCAGATTACATTATAGATGGTTGTGAGCCACTATGTTCTGGGAACTGAACTCAGGACCTCTGGAAGAACTGCCAGTGCTCCTAACCACTGAGCCATCTCTCCAGCCTCGAAACTTTCTGTTTCAAGTGGTTGATTATTACAGGACTTTGCTTCCTTTTTTATTCTGAATAACTGTCATGGGTGCTGCTCAGTGTGGCAGAAGGCAGGCATAGTGGTGCACATTTTTAATACTAGCAATTTTGAGTCATGGAGAGAGGCAGAGGCAGGTGGTTGGCTGTGATTCAAGGCCAGTCTGGCCTATGTAGTTAGTTCTAGGACATCAATGCAACACAGAGAGACCCTGTCTCAAAACAAAACAAAACAACAAAAAACCGAACAACAACAATAAGAGTGAGCAAAGTGCCAGGAGGCTACTAGCCCAGAGTTCCTGAGAACTAGCAGGTCCTCTGTCCAATGGTTAATAAACCCTGTCAACAGTAACCAACCATCTCTGTGCTGGGGCCATATTAAAGCATCCTCTATCTTATGACATCCATGAATCATTTGATTTGTGAGCTAAGGGCCATTTGTTGTCTTAAAAGGGAACCAAGTAAGGGCTGACCTTGCTCCTAATTACCAATGGAATCCAAACACAGACCAAAGCATGCAAAGCTTTTGATGAACTTAGTCATTTAATTCAAAGGTTTCAGTTTCACAAAAGAAACATACACAAGGACACCATCATTTATCACTTGCATGGTTGAGCTACATTATCTAGCTTAAAACCCAACCTTTTGGAAAGTGATTTTTATCATCTGTTACAGAATTATGTTATACATAAAACCCATGCTGAAATTCTTCAAAAGGCCTATTTGGTTGAGGAAAAAATCAAACATGTTGATAACTAAAGAATAAAAAGCCAACATTCTACTTTATAATATTTGATGAATCAATTGTCCTAGGTACAAACATACCAGATGAAGGGGTTTTTTTTTTTTGTTTTTTTTTGTTTTTGTCTGTTATATAGGCATCCAGATCTGGTATCCCAGTTCACCTTGGGGCAAATAATCTTAGCTATCCACATGCCACTGAAAACACTGAAGCAAACCTATGGTGGAATGTCATTAATATGCTTCTACATAGTCCATTTAATGCCATTGTTAGTGACATCATCAAACATTACTCAGTTCAGTAAATACTTGTTAAAACTCTGGTGTGTGCCGGGTACTCCCGGGTGCTAAGAGAGACAGATGACAAGACTTCATCTGAAGGGAAGATGGGAGACAGTCATATGCATGATTGCCATTAATTGGAGGAGATCTAAAGGTACCTAAACTGAAGTAAACATTAAAAAGGCTGGCAGAATAGCTGCCAGGATGATATAAAATTCTCAACGCAGAACAGAGGAAAGATCTCTAGCTGGGTTCCTGTCTGTTAGGAGGGAGCTCCCTCAGTTAATACAGGGAAAGGAGAAATTGTGGAAACATAGAGTCATAGAAAATTCAAACACAGCCCAGGCCTCAAGGGAAATAGAGCCTGTGACATAACCAGTCTCCACTTTCTAATTGTCCCAGTTTGTTTCTCCTTGCTTCCAGGACCACTTCCAAGTTCTAGTCCTCTTTCCAGTCCTGGTCCTGATAGCATCTTTGGGTCTCATCTTCAGCACCAGCTGACTAAGTCTGTGTAGCGGGGAAACTTGGTTATAGGTATTTGAGTGAGGGAAGCCATTTTTTGCTTGTTTTTAAGAAGAGATACTGGATTTGGGCTGGAGTTAAAGGGTAAAGATGTTTGGTGTAGGTAGAACAAGAATAAGAGGAATGTCCAAGTATGTGGAGAATGATTGGACAGCTAGAGTGTTTACAGTGCCATATTTATGGGACTGGTGAAGTTTACAGTGGAGAATACATTTATGAGGCCAGAGGAAGAGTATTTAGAGATTATTATGACAAGGGGTGACCTTATACATGCCTGCCCCCAAAGTCACAATGCTCATACAGAAGATGGTGTGGCTGTTTAGGATGGTCATGTAATGAATGATAACCACCCACTCAGCATCTTAGTGGCCACAAACACCTCTTGAGTAGGAACTGGCTATTCCAATGGGAGAGAACCGTCTGTGTATTGAGAAGGAAAGTATTTAACGTTTGGTACCAAACAGATCTGTGCCCAAATCCCAACTCTTCCGTTTCTACCATGATACCTAGGGCATGCAATTTAATCCCTCAAGGCCTAGTTTTCTCATATAGGAAATGTTGTTAATAGTCATCCAGTTATATACTGGTATATCTCAAGAGCTGGAAGCATTAGAGATGACTCCCATATCCACTGAGTTAGTCACTACCAGTATTGTAATTATTGGAAAGTATCTTGAAGGTCAGTCACCTTTTATTAGATTTGTAGTAAGGATTAAATTGCAAAATGTTTGAGAAATGCTTAGCAAAGTACCTGGCCTGTGGTTAAATAGTTATTACACATTTCTTTATCTCTCTACCAGTGTAATAAAACACTGGTCAAAAGCAACTTGGGAAGGAAAGGATTTATTCAACCTTATATTTCCTGGATCAGTCCATCACTGAGGAAATTCAGGGCAGAAACAAGAACTGAATGAAGCAGGGGCCATGGAGGAGTGCTGCTCACTGACTTCTTCCAGCCCCAGGGCATGTTCAATTTGTTTTCTTACTGAGCCTGGGATTGCCCACTCAAGTAATGGTTACACCCACAGAGGGCTAGACCTTCCCACATCAATCACCTCAGAGACATAGGTTCATCTAATGAAAGAGATTCACCCACTGGTGTTTCCTTTTCCCAGGTGACTAGTTTGCATTAAGTTGAAAAACAGTAAGTAGCACATATACCTAATATAAAACAAAAAATAGCTTGACGTGTCACTGTCCTCTAGAACTCAGAGGGATTGCTCTATCTGGGCGATCTCTTTGTTTTTGGTTGACTGAGGACAGAATTATGAATAGGCCAGCCACATTCCCATCATTATGATAATCAGCTGCAGAAAAGGTGACCAAACCCACCCAGTGTTGTTTTCAAAAAAGCCTTTGTTACAATAAGGTTTCTTGGCCCCCATGCACCAGAGGTCCAGACCAGCAGACCTGCTGCCCTAGACCCTTTAGCCACCTGCCACTGCTTAGACACCCCCCAAAAAATGACTCAGACACTTATATTAAGTTCATGCTGTTTGCCTTATGGCTTAGGCACATTGCTCGCTAACTCTTACATCTTAACTCAACCCATTTCCGTTAATCTTTCCTGCCATGTGGCCTGTGGTTCACCTGTGTTCCTTATATGTCTTTTCTTTGGGTGTCTGGCTCAATCTGTCTCTGACTCTGCCCTCCTTCTCCTAACTATTCTGATTTCCCACCTACTTCTTCTACAGTGCCTGCCATGGCCAAAACAGTCCTTTATTTAAAGATTGATATGCACAGCATGTGGAAAGACATTCCTACATCATCTCCCCATTTCTGTCTAATCAGAAAAAAGGTTTCAATTTTAATAGAACAAAATTACATATAACAAAATAGCTATCAAGCAAGAATTACAGTTACAATATAAAGTCATTTGAATTTAGCAAAATTTAAAAAATACTCTATCATCTACCTTATCCCTGTGAATCTAAAGTTTCATATCCAATATACCTTTTAAAATAGCTAAGAAAAACTATACCTATAACTATCGAATATTCAACTATATTAAAGATCACAGAAGAATATATTACCTGAGTAAACAGGAAATGCAAACAACTTCCAAAATCTAGAAATGACAGAGATGACACCTATCTGCCTGGATAGTCACCCAAAATTCCTTTACAAAGTTGGGGCATCCATCTTCAGCCTACAGGCTCAGAATCTCTTTTTATTTCAGCAAAGCAGGAAATCTGCTCTGTCTATTCTGGTACAGTTCATCAGTCACTTCTCCTTGAGTCCTGAAGAATGTCTGACAGTTTTCTTTGAAAAACAGGAAACTGAATGACCATCGTGGCTTGTTCTGCCAAAGTTCAGAGGTTACCTTCCTATGGAACCTACATGTCCAGTTTAAACAGCATACTGTCAAGCAGTCAGTGTAAGAACAGGTTCTTGTCCAGTGGCTAACCACTGCCACAAAGAAAGTAGAATCCATATGGAGTTTCTAAGATGCCCATTTTTCTTTTGAAGTAAATTAGTGCTGCAAGGAGCAGATCTGTCTCACTGTCCAGAAAAGTCTGTTATTAAAATAATTTTAAACGCCATATTCTATATGTCTTAGAAGTGTTTGAAGATTATCTATATAATTCAAATATATCTTTGTATACCTAAAAATTCCTACTTAACATAACTATAAGTTTAGTTATCATAGGTTGTAGGGGTATTGTATTGTTTCATGGTAAATAATTGTCCCACCCACTGGGGTTTAATAAAAAGAGCTGATTGGCCAAAGGCAGGCAGGAAGTGTAGGCGGGGCTACCAGAATAAGAAAATCTCTGAGAGCAGAATTCCAGACAGAATTCCAGAGAGAGGCCTGGAAGAAGCAGTGGACAACTATGCTGCCCTAAGAAAAGGTACCGAGCTACATGGCTGAACAGAACAAGAGACATGGGTTAGGTGAAGGGTACAGAGCTAGCAAGTGATATGCCTGGGCTTGAGGCTGATCAGCCAAAAACTAATGAAGGCATCTGTGTGTCTCTGTAGGACTGTGGAACTGCAGGTCTGCGGGTCCAGACCTTGAGGTTAGGCCAGAAAGTCCGGGCCAGAAACTTCGTACTACAATAGGTGACTATTAATCTGAATTTCTTAATTATACATTACAATTTTAAATCAGTTACATGGACATCATACCTTAAACAAAAGGAGAAAAATACATACAGCATAACAAAATTGACCTTAAATTCAATAAACCAAAATCCATACCAATGTAAAACATTTTGAGATTAATAGCTGATTTTTGGATTAAAGTAAATTCAATAATCTAATTTTTTTAAATCACTCATATATCATATCTCCTTTTTCTTCTTAGAAAGAGATTAACTATGACCATTAACCATTTATAATGGAAACAAACATTTATAAACAATATTTTGGGAATTTGGGTGTAGTTTTCCATTACTACTTCCTGCTGATTGAGAGGTATTGGCAATCTCATGGTTCTTGAGACTGGATCATCTTAGTCTGCAGCCCTGAAGCTGATGTGACCATCTCTTTCCATCAGAGACTTTTTTCAGGGGGTCTTGGTTGATGAAACCATAAGATCCTGGAGGTAATCCACAGGTTCTCATCTTCTGTGGAAACAAAAGCAGAACTCTTCCAAAGAAATACATCCGTAGATACAAGTTTCAAAGTCAAGATACCTTTAAAATATATATTCTTGTTGAACTTATCAGGCTTTTCAATCCATTGTCTTTCTGCAGTTAGCTCATTAACAGTTAAAAAATTAAAAGAAAACACAATAATAACAATAATCCAGACTCTGTATTTATTTTCCATCTTTACATAGCTTATCATATTTTTATTACTCTATTTATTATTTTTAGGGACTTTCTCTACCCCCTTTCTTTTCTCTTTGAAGCCTATGTACCTTTTATACACATTGAAACCCACAGGTTTTTTTTTTTTAAATCTGAATCTGTTTTATTGTGAATACTTAATAATTTCCAACCAGAAGAGCTTTTAAAATACACTCTCTTAAAGAGCCACATAGTTTTTGCAGATAAAGCTGAATCAGTAAGTTCTCTTAAAGGGGCCGCATCTCTGTTCACCGCCAGCAAACAGATCAGACCCAAGAAATGCTGCTACTAAAAAATTGTATTCGATTATGTTTTCTTTTTGTTCAAAGTAAACAGAAACCTTAAATCAATCAAATGCTACTGAGTCTTCGGTGAGACTTCGGGAACTGGCCTGGTTGCAGCTTATGCTCCTTGCCGCCAGTCCACCGCCACCATTTTGAATGTGGCCCAGACACCATGTTATCTCTGTGCAATGACCCGCTTCAGATACACAATTTGGAAGCTGCTTTGGCTCCATTTCTGTGCTCTAGAGCCTTTTCTAATCTTTCTCAGGCTTTATGTGGTATTCGGGCCACATTGGACACCATGTGTTACAATAAGGTTTCCTGGCCCTGGGAGCCAGATATCCAGAACCACAGACCTGCTGCCCCAGACCCTTTAGCCACCCGCCACTGCTTAGGCCCTCTAAATGACTCAGACACTTATATTAACTTCATACTGTTTGGCCTACAGCTCAGGCATATTGATAGCTAGCTCCTGCATCTTAGCCCATTTCCATTAATCTGTCTGCTACTTGGCCCGTGGCTTACCTGTGTTCCTTACATGTTTCTTCTTTGGGTGGTTGGCTCAATCTATCTGACCCTGTCTTCCTTCCTGACTATTCTGATTCCCCACCTACCTCTTCTACGGTCCCTGCCATGGCCAGTCCTTTATTTAAAGATTGATATGCACAGCATACAGAAAGACATTCCTACATCAAGCCTTCATAGACGAATGCTTTCTTGACCTCTAGTCAAGAAAGAGAAAACTGAATCTGAGATGGGCTCAGACTTTGGGAAACGGAAGCTTCCCCCACAGTCCAATTTTATGAATTAAAAGAAAGCTGTCACTTTGGATTGTCAAGGATAAACATAATGTTCAGAATATTTACAAATAATTTTTAAGTTAATGTTATTATTCCCTTGACCAATTGGGGTGAGAAATAACTCACAGTGAATGTCTGAATCCAGACTAGAAGCAATATTTGATGAAAGCAAAATAAAACATTGAATAGACTCTGCTCCTCGTGTATGTGTGTGTGTGTGTGTGAGTGTGTATGTCTGTGTATATGTGTTTTTATGTGTCTGTGCATATGTGTATGTCTGTGTATATATGTGTGTGTGTCTGTGTATATGTTGTGTGTGTATTTATGTGTGTGTAAAAACTGATCACTTGTGAATCTTTGGATCACTCTTAGAACAGAGATGAACAGGATGAGGGAATGGAGTTTACTGGGAGTACAGTTCAGTCCTGCAGACTCCGAGAAGGACTCAGCTCCTTTCCTATCTCTTTTTGTTTCATTTCTGTTTTTTATGACTCATTTTCAGTAAAAAGGCCTTTTGGGCTCTTTGCACATGGCTTTGAATTCTCAGATTAAAAAAATATTGCAGCATAACTTTGCTAGTTTTAAGAACTGACTAGAAGGTCCCAGTACATATAAGGACATGTAGGCTAAAGGCCATGCAAAGCCCTAAAAAGGGTACAAGATGGGCCAGACTCTGACTGTATCTGGAAACTGGTTTAGAATCACTATTTTCTTTCCTTATTTCCTTTCTCCCATCTCCTGCTCCCCCTCCTCACTCCTGGTTTATTGTTTGCAAATATGTAAGGTAAATGAATGGCGTTCTATCTAGGGTTGCTTGGTCATTCTCAGGAGGCCCTCTCCCTTCATTCCTTGTCAAGTTGAGGAAGCATCCAGAGGTCTTTTTTGCTCCCTCACTTCTTGCGCACCTACTTAAGGCACTGGGAATTAAAGCAAACAAATGGAAATGTATCAAACCCTAACGTGTGATTACTGCGAATCAGAGAAGCAACCTCAACGTTTCTCTCTGATCTTTGCCCTTACTGTCCTGGGTCTTAATCATTTTCTCTCTCAAAGCACAGGAGACTATAGAGTTTAGGATATTTTATTTATTTATTTATTTATTTATTTATTTATTTATTTATTTATTTATTTATTTATTTATTCATTCATTCATTCATTCATTCATTCATTCATTTACTTATTTATTTATTTATTTATTGAGGAAAGCAACTGTTAGGAAATCTCAGTATCCAGGAAGTATTAAATGTGGGAGAAGATTGTGAATAAATATCTCCTCACCCAGACATCTCTACTATTCCAGATAGACTTTGTAGTAAGAGGTTTCTGTCCAGGACTTTTGGGCCTAACCTCAAGGTTTAGACCAGCAGACCCACAGGCCAGCAGAGACACACAGATGCTTGCAATAGTTTTAGGCTGATCAGCCTAAGGCCCAGGCATATAACTTGCTAACTCTTTACCCTTAATCTAACCCATGACTCTTATCCTGTTCAGTCATGCGGCTCAGTACCTTTTCTCAGAGCAGCACAGTTGTCCTCTGTTTCTTCTGGCTTCTCTTTGGCATTCTGCCCTGTTCTGCCTGTTCCTAGAGTCTTCTTAGTCTGGTAGCCCTGCCCACACTTCCTGTCTGCCTTTGGCCAATCAGTGCTTTTTATTAAACCAGTGGGTGAGACAATTATTTATAATGAAGCAACATAATCGCCCTACAAGACTTCTCAAGTATTCTGTCACAGGGCCAGAAATTACTTGAGAGACTTTAACCACAATAGAAGACTACCTTGTTCTGTGTACTTAACCTCACCCCTCCCCCACCTTATCTTCAGCACCTTCTAGCACACCTCAAGACTCTCCCGGTTCAGGCCTCTCTCTATCTTTCTAAAGCTGGGAAAATTATTTAAGCCTCAACCTTCTGGTCACTTGGGTACAAGAGTCCTTGTATATGACTCTTAGCCTATAATATTTATTTCCCCGTGCATATTTATATCGTTAGATCGTATATTATATATGTTAATACATATCATTTTTCCTGTTTAATCTTCCTATTACCAGTTGATTCCAGAAAACTGTGTGAGGCTAAAGAAGAAGGTTCCCTTTATTTTTGCAGATGACCTATGTTTATATCAGGATAAGCAAAATAACACAAGACATCCTGACAAGCTGTTGCATTTTCATATTAGTTGGGATATGTGTTAGTTTGAATGCAATTACCCCTCATAAGCTCATAGGGAGGGGCACTATTAGAAGGTGTGGCTTTCTTGGAGTAGGTGTAGCTTTGTTCGAGGAAGTGTGTCACTGTGGGAGTGGGCTTTGAGGTCTCATATATGCTCAAGCTACATGCCCAGTGTCTCAGATCGATTCTTGTTTCCTACAGGATCAAGATGTAGCTCCTTCTCCAGTCTCAGCTCCTTCTCCAGCACCATGTCTGCCTGAACCTGAATGCCAACATGTAACCCCATGATAATAATGAGCTAAATCTCTGTAGGTACAAAAAGAAAATTACAATCTTACGTGCAATCTGTTGCTGAAAAAGCCTTTCTGTGTATTTATGGAATTCACAACATGTCTTGAACCCTTGTCCCCACAGGTCCCAGATCATATTGTCTCAGCTCTCACTGAAATGTCAGTGCTGACATGTGAATTAAAGCTGATCAAACACTGTCAATGGTTGATTGTATAAAATGCCATATTTAAAAAATCTTACAAACAGGCATGAAAATGATGGTAAGCCAGCATGAGGAATTCAAGATGCTCAATATGATTTATTATTCATAAAATATCCCCTCTTGATGACAGTTATTCTGGAAAAGTATCATTGCTCTTTTTTTCTAGTTATAACACATCAATAATTATTTGTATGGAGACAGAAGTTTTAGCTCCGGAGATATATGTTGACTTTATAGCATGATTAAAGAAAGTACATACCTGAATTAGCTATAATATTAATATTTGGGTTTTTCATTAAAAAGTGAGCACAAAATCTTGATATTTGGTTGAATATTGATTGTTGCATAATTTTTCCAGCAGAAGGACCTGTTGATTATGCTCTCATATGTGAGGATATGTTTCAAATTTAATAAAAAACAGTCTGAGATATCAGAGCGATCTACCCACAGTCAGTCTAGGAGGATCAGAGAGTGGTAATTCACACCTTTAATACCAGCACAGGGAATATGGGAGGGGTGACCTACACCCTGAATCCCAGCAAATCTGAGTTTGAGGTCATCTTAGTTTACAGAGGGAGTTCCAGGCTCCCAGGCAGGCAGTGGTGGTGCCATGCCTTTCATCTTAACCTGGATGTGAAACAACTGAGCAAAGAAGGTGTTTAAGGCAGACAAAGAAAGACAGAGAAGGCAGTTGGAGCCACGGAGTGAAATTTAGGAAGCTGGAAGCCAGCTGGGTGACATTTGACTGTGGTGTTTCCTCTCTGATATCTAAGCCTTTCCCTGAGGTCTGGCTCTGAGTTTCCTTCATTCATGCAACACTCATATTTTGAAACAAGTACAATTTCAAGTTATGTAATCTTACTCCCGTGTTACTGACAGTCATGATATGCAGCACATGGATCACAAACATATGTCATATAATAAAGGTGGTATTTTGTGTGAGCATATCCTCAAATGGGTATCGTAGAGTTAATTCTTTGGGGGATGTCAGCGGCTGTTTTGGTTAGCTAGGAAGAGAAGATCTGCTTGTTTGTTTTGTTTGGGTGTTTGAGACAGGGTCATCTCTCTTTATAGCCTAAGTGCCAGGGAACGTGGGCTGTAGACCAGGCTGGACTTGAACTCACAGAGATCCATGTGCCTCTGCCTCCTTAGGGCTGAATGGGGTTAAAGGTTTGTGCCACTGTGCCTGGCCAGCTTTGGCTCATAGAAAGTGCAGAACAAGGGCCAATGATAGTATTCAATGGAAGATGCACAGCTTGGTAATGACCTTAGAATTAAGGGAGCACATTTCTTGTGAGGACATTGTATAAGGCTCCAAAAGAGCCTACAAAGACTTAACCCCATCTTGTTGCAGGTGGTTTGGTGTTAGAACTAATTTAATTTAAGACTCAGAAAATTGACTGAACTTGGTGGTTCATAGTCATAATTCTAGTACAAGGAAGGTTGAGGCAGGAGGATTGCTGAGCTTGGACCATATAGTTTTGGCTACCCAGAACCTCAACAGTAAAAGCCTATCTAAAAATGAATAAATAAATAAAATAAAAAACAACTGGAATACCACTTAATTCGGTGCATTATTGAGCCAAACCTAAGTTTTCTGTATAAGGGAAATACCCTACTTTAGAGAAGTTTCAGAGTCTAGACTCACTGTCACTGAGGTTTCCAATCTCGTCATCTCTGCTGTATGATTGGTGTTGAGGGGTTCTTTTAAAAAGATGCACTTTCTCATTGTCTATTTTTAATTCATAAGTACACTTCCATTAATTCTTACTGTAAAATTAACTTTTTTGGCTCTTTCTTTATACTTCTTTTAAAGTTGGCTTTCACCAGCCAAATTTTTGTGTTAATCTTTGTCTATTGTTCAGCAACTGGGGTCATTAATTCACTAATAGCATTGGAGAGGCACTGAAGTTTTTCAGAACCGCAGATTGACCTAATTAATGTCTTTTCTGAATTGTGCTAATTCTCCCATTAACCACTCTGGGGCCTCTTAAAGCTCTCCAGTCCCTGCTGACTCTATCCAGAAGTGCTGTGTGCTCAGAACAGGTTGTGATTGCTTTGGTTATATGGAAAGTAGCTGTGTTTTAAAACTGTTTGCTGAAGTGTTTTTCTGCTGTTCATGTACTGTTTGGATTAGTCATTGATAATTTTTGCATGTTATTTTACCAGTTGCTATTTGTGCCCTGTCTGGTTTTCCTGGGCTCATCAAGGTTCACACTACCACCACCCAACAGCTACAATTTGTTAGTGGAGGGGACTGACCACACATGAAGATCAAAAATGTTCTCCTTACCATTCTGTGAAAGATAATTGTCAGGAAAAATCAGTTTTTGCCAGAACCACCAATTAACCTTAGGGCCATGTTCATTCTTTGGGACCATTTATAGAAAACTATGTAATGATACACTGTACTGTCTCCACACAATCACAGATATATGTGGGTCCTGCCAAGAATGTGCTGCCCTGACTACGAGATTATTAGGCACATAGAATGTAAGTATCCGAAAATCAACTGTCCTGGCTGAATGATGACTTAAAGCTTATTTTTGACTGAGCAGCTTCTGCGCTATACAAATTCAGCAGCAGCCCTTATCCATGGAGGCAATAATTCAAGAGTTGGTTCATAGAAACAGCATCAAAGCTTATATTTTATATTGTTTTGTTTTATGTGTATGAGTGTTTTACCTATTTGTCATCTATATACCATGTGCATGCCTGCTGCTTGAGGAGGCCAAAATGGTGTCTAATATCCTGGAACTGGGGTTACACATAGTTTGAGCTTCTTTGTGGATGCTGGAATTGAACCCCAGAACCTCTGGAAGAGCAACTAGTTTTTAACTGCTGAATCATCTCTCTAGCTCCCAAATTTAAAAACTACATACACACCTATGAGATTTTAATGTGGAAGTGTGTATAGTAAAGGGTTATAGTGACTAATTATAAAATAGACCAGTTACAATAATACTGTTATAAAGATTATATGAATTTGGTGTCATTTTGTCTCTCTAAATATAGTACTTATACATCATCACTGTATGATATGAAGGATCCCACATATATATGATAAGGTAAAGTGAGCAGGTCATAGGAATGGTGGTATAGCATTGGAGTTATCTGAACTTAAGCATTGTGATGTTTCAATGACTGACATACTTTAGGTGGCTACTGAATGGGCTTGTGCATATACACATGGATGTAATGGACAAAGGGATGATATATAACCAGGTGGGATGAACTGACATCACATGAGATTTTAGCACACACCTGAAAATTGTGTAATATAAATGTGATTCATTTATTTGAAGAAATTTTCATTTAATAATTTTAGATCATGCTTCACCAGGTGTAACAGAAGGTACAGAAAGTGAAAAGCGTGAATAAGGAGCACTTAAGGTACACAGGCACAAATGCATACCACACTTCTTTACTGCTGTGGCACTGTACTTAGTCACAAAATGTAGCTTTGTTTTTATCTGTAGGATGTGGATGTTTACTCCTGTGTAGAAGAGTCAATTTTGCCTTGATGGCTAAGGGTTAAAATTTGAAAACTAAAGCAATATAAAAACCTAGCTTAAAAAATTTCAGATATCTTCCTGGTGCTTTATTTGATAAATATTCTAGCTTTAATGATGGTCCGCAGTTCCTATTTCTTTATTATGTGTTGGGGGTTTTCAGAGTCTCTGATACTTTATTTATAGTTTATCTGGGACCCTGCAAACCCACAAACACTGGCCATTTGGGGGCCTTTTGAAATTCACAAAAGGGATTCACACAGTTACATTCTTTGTGTCTGGTTCTTTTGCCCAACATAATGTTTGTGATATTACCAGTTTCATTGTATGTAAGTGTATTTTGTCATAAAATTTTCCCTTGTGTGAGTACATTGCAATATGTTTATCCATTCCATTTTTAAAAGATTAAAAAATATTTTATGTGTATGTGTTTTTTATGTGTATGCCACATGCATGGAGGTGCCTGACAAAGCCAAAACAGAGCATCAGATCCCTGAAAACTAGATTTATAGGTGGTTCTGAGTCACCTGACATGGGTGCTGGGAACCAAACTCAGGTCTTCAGCAAGAACAGCATCTAAGTTCTTTCTGATTGGAACCGGTATGATCAGTGACAATGTATACATTTTTTTTTTTTATGCACAACTTGTATGTGCTGTACATGTACCAAATGATGAAGCTGCTGCATCCAAAGGTGTCCTCATTTAGGCCACATGAGCAGAGAATGAAGTCCAGGCCACTTCATATTTTTCCTATGATATATATTACCAGTCTTTCTCTTTCGTGATTTCTAGTGGGTAGTAGTGTTTAAGTGGTTAAAATGAATTTGCATTTTCTGGGTAGTTTGTGAGTGGAGGGACTTCTTATTTTCATTGACCATTGCTTAGCCTTTTTCTTGAAGTATGTCAAGTCTCTTCTTGATTTTGCCATTGCATAAGTTTTCTATAAAGTCTGGGTGGATTGGGCTGTTCACAGCACATCTTTATGTATTGCAATATCATGACTGTGACAGTGTCCCTTGGCTGGTGATATCAGTGCTGGAATTAATTGCAGTGTTCCAATGCCAGGCAGGTGCCAGCTGATTCAATGCTACTGCTTCTTTTGCAAATTTTTACGAGGCATAGATTTATCCCCTTGAGATTTATTGGTTTTTTGTGGGGGAGTGGTCAAGATCCTCACAAGGACTGAGAAATACTCCTTTGGATTCACATTTTGGTAAAAGGAGTGAAGGGGAACTGTGGATTCAGTGACCTTGGAATAGCAAGTCCTTAGAGCTCCTATGTCCGCACTCTACACCATCATCAACTTTGTTTTCATTCTCATTGTACTTCTAATCTTAGGGTCAAGAATTAGCATGAAAGTTTTAGATATAGTACTCGATAATTTTAAAAGTTGAAAGGGGAGTCTCTGTTTGCGTATTGACAAATGTTTTGTTTTCATGTTTCAAAACATTGGTAGAAAGGAGTCTTGTATAAGTTTGTATCTGTTACTGATGACATCAACACTGGACTTTTGCATAGACTGTGGCGTACACACTCTATGGAGATGGAACACTGTACAACATACTTCCGATTACAACATGTAGTGTCTATGTGACATTGTTGCCTACTGATATCGCTACATAGGTCTTTCCTTAGACATAATTTGTCTGCACTTATATCCTTTGTCATTTTAGCTTACTTATACAGATGTGTCTTATTTTTGCCTTCTTTTTATGGCTTTACACATTGGTACTTCATTTAGCACAACATGTGTTACTTAGAGCAAACTTTCTCCCTGACCATGCCATGTAGAGGTAGTTTGCATGAAGAAAGGGGTAGGCAGCCATCTTATCCTGCCAAGAATAGACCTGAGAATGTAGCACAGTCTAATGTCTATAAATAACTATCTTCATGCAGAAGATGGTTAAGAAACCAAAACCATGGACACTTTGAAAGCTTGAGTGATCTTGTTCAAGGTTCAACATGTCTAATTTTTTTAATTATATTTATTAATTTGGCAGGAATGAGGGGTGATGTGTGTATGACAACTGATGGGGTCCATTCTCTCCTTCTACCACGTGGTTCAAAAAGATGAAACTCGGGTTTCCATGCTTGGTGTCAGGTGCCATAAGCCACTGACCCATTTTTCCTACACTTGGGATTCTTGAGAATTCTCCTACTGATTTAGTCCATATTTTAATGTCACATGTTCTGTTTGTGTATGCATGTGTATGTTCTGGAGAAAGGAGAGACCATGGTTTTCACAAGATTCTCATGGTGGTGTCTGCAGATTCCTAACATCCCATCCCCCTTACCTTTACCAGGTAAAGACCTGGGTAGATGAGGAAACTGAGTTAAGTTCCACATCAAACGACTGACAGAATCACACAGAGCATTGATGGTTTTGACTACCTGACAAGCATTTCAGACAGAATTAGAAATTACAGAGTTATGGCTGGAAATTGGATAGACAGCTAGCAAACTAACTGTATCTGTTAATGGGATTAGACTTTTTGTTTCCTTTCAAAACTCACTTTCAGTTATAATAAGAGAAATCCATGAAAATACAGAAGATACAAAACATTGCTTTATTGCTACAGCATTCATTTATTTTGTAACTTGAAGGAAGTCTATAATTAGAGTTCTGATTAATAAATTTGATCTGCTCTCTTACCGAGCTAGAATTCCTTCTGAATTCTAGGATGTTGTTCATTAATATGGAAGGGCTGTTCAGCTTACCTCTTGTCACTTGAATCAGTTGCCTGCTGGCCTTGTACTCAGATTTGTGTGGCAGAACCTTCCTGAGTCTGCATGATAATGGACCTTTTAAATCCTAAACAATAAACATCCACTGTACCACTCCACCCAGAGCAGAAATGCTCTTTAACCTCAACTCAGCCACAAGTGAGACCTGGAAATCAATTTGTTGTGCACAGGCTTTCCTGCCTGGTGTCTGTTTTATAGCAAATAACTTTAGTAAAATATCTGCCAAGCCTGTTTGTTATAAATATGGTCAAGTTGAGATACTGTATAGAATTTGGTCTTTAACCTATTTCTGGTATTTTCTTTTATTCATTGATTATTAGGACTAAAAACCTGTGTGTGTGTGTGTGTGAGAGAGAGAGAGAGAGAGAGAGAGAGAGAGAGAGAGAGAGAGAGCATACACAGTACTGGTTAGTTTTATGTCAACCTGACACAAGGTAGAGTCATTTGAGAAGCAGAAAAATCCCCCACCAGATAGGCTACTGTACAACCAACCCTGTGGTGCATTTATTGATGTGGAAAGACAGTGCCACCCTTAGGCTGGTGGTCCGCCATGCTATAAGAATGTAGGCTTAGCAAGTCTTCAGGAGCAAACCAGTATACATTGTTCCCCTATGGTCGGTCGGTCCCTGCTTCAGTTTCTGCCTCCAGGTTCCTATCTTGAGTCCCTGCCCTGGCTTTCCTTGGTGACAGCGTGTGACCCGAGAGCTGTAAGAAGAAACAAACCCTTTTCTTCCTACGTTGCTTTTGGTCAAGGTGTTTTATCATATCATAGAAACCCTATTCAAGACAGATCATATTGAAAGACCCCCGGGGGTTAGGGACCCCCGAAATGGACCTTTCCTCGGAAGGAGACCCCATGACCCAAGGAGGACCGAGCCACAGATCAGCTGCAAACAGCACGAGGTTTATTGAATAACGCAGGACCTGCGGGCTACCAAGCCACTTGGGATGGCTGGCGCGCCCAGCCCTCTGTTTAGGGCCTTTTTATAGGGTTAGGGAAGCAAAATCGTGCGTACAGAGGCAAAGGCGAAGTTACAAAGTTTCCATTGGCTGGTTTGAATGAAATCGCCCGTTGAGGGGTGAGGGGTGAGGGCTCCCAGGTTGCCATCCGGCCTGACCAAACAACCTGGTTATTACCCGCCCCCAGGCCTGCTGTTTGTTCTTTTGTTCTTTATCTCTTTCTGGAATTCCTCCCCTGATCCGGCTGGGCCTGATCACATAGCTAAGTAACTGCTTCCCCTCCCTTCCCCCTCTGCCCAGCTGAATCCTTGGTTGGGGGCTGTTTCCTGACCATGGCTATTAACCACATTCTTTTGTCTTTATCCTAGGCACCTGGTCTTAGTCTTAACTGCAGTTTTTCTTTTATCAGTGAAGCTAATCTTTACTGTCTTGTTAATATGTCTTAGGCGAGTTGCTTACTGTCCTTACAACGTGCTGTTGCTAACTCTACTTCTTGGGGAGGGGGCCTTACATTCCCCCATTTTCTTTTCTGAATATCTCTAATCTTAGAGATGACTCTTTATCTAGTGTCTACTTTTTTGACAGCAAATTAACTCTATGGGAAGCCCTTACTACGCTTGTGAGGGCTTCTGCTCTCGGATCCCCTGGTGGGCACACGGGGGCAGATGGGCAGGGTCAATGGTGGGTGTGTCCCAAGGTTCTAATCTTGCCGCCATCAGGCACAGGTCTAGATACAGGCTAGGCCACCAGGTCCACTGGAGATGGTGGGAAAAGTGTCTTCAGTCCCAGATATCACCTGCCATGTCTGCTCAATGGATTGGTGAAGGCTCTTCTCTAGGGGACTGTCGCCGCACACGGAGCTTGAGGGGATTACCAGTTCTTTCTACAGTCCATCAGTCATCAGGATCTAAGCAGCAACGCCATGAGGTCAGAAGGACTTGGTAGGGTCCCTTCTAGCGAGGTTTAAAAGTCCGATGCTGGTGTCACTGGACGTAGACGAGGTCTCCCACTTGGTAGCGATGTGGGGTCCCATCTCTCTGGGGCTGGTAAAGGTCTGAGAGCTGCTTTCATAAAGAATGTTATACATTAGCCAGGGCCTGCAACCTAGCAGACAAGGGGGTTACACCAGAGATGGTTCTCAGATCTAAAAAGTATTAGCAGAAGGAGTATTGAGCTCAGAAAAGGGTATAGGGCAGGAGCATCACCCAAACTCTGTGGCCAGTCTCCAGGGTTAATTTGCTTAAGGTTTCTACCTGTCCTGAACTTTGGGGTACAATAAAGTTTTTAATCAATTTCTAACATCTTGGCTAGTCCCCTAACTTCTTGGCTACTCCCCTAACTTACCTGGGCCGCGGACCTTATCTTTCACCAAAAGTCTAAACCAAGGAAAAATTTGCAAGGTTTACCAAGCGTCTTTCACCAGGAGTGAAACACCATCAGGAAGGACTGGAGCTGAGGCCGAGAGCAAGGTCCTCTTGATCTGGTCAAAAGTCTCTTGCTGTTCTTTCCCCCATCTATAGGCGGGGCATAGAGGGACCGCCAAGGCTGCGAAACCCGGAATCCAGAGCCTACAGAATCTAGCAGTTCCCAGGAACTCTCTCCGGCTCTTTTGGCTCTCAGGGGGAGGCATCCGAGTGACAGTTCTCTTTTTGGACTCTGTTAGCCATCTCTTACCGTCTTGAAGGGTCAGGAATGTCACCTCAGGTCGGCATATCTGGGCCTTCTTAGCAGAGGCCTGATGTCCCAGTTTGGCCAGTTCAACAAGCAGTTTCTCAGTTTCTCAGTCCCTTCTCAGCACTGTTCCACTGTGGAGGCTGCAAGCAATGAGTACTGCAACAGAGTTAGTTACCTTGATGCAGAGCCTCATCGAAGATGGTAGGAGAGTTCTTGAAGCCCTGAGGCAGCCTAGTCCAGGTACGCTGTCCTGAGAATCCGTTCTTTGGGTCTGTCCACTCAAAGGCAAACAGGGGCTGGCTGGACTCATGGAGACGCAGACAGAAGAAGGCACCTTTTTAATCTAAGACAGTGTGAATGTCTTTACCACCCGGCTGTTGACTTCCCTCAGGTCTCAGGCTTCTTAATGGGCAGCAATTCTGACTGACATGGTTTCAGGATTTTCTGCTCCAGCAGCCTCTGTGTGTGGGATTTGATCCCTTTTTTTTTTTTTTTTTTTTTGGCTTCCTTGCTCAAATCTGACCCGCAGGGGTGTGGCTGAAGGTTTCACCACAGGGGGCCGCTGGATAGCCAGCCCTGGTCTAGCCGTTTCTGCTCATGCCTCCCCTCCGGGAAGGCCTGAATTGGTTACAGCAGGCTGGCTGACTAGAGGGTTAGTGAATCGGGACCCTGGGGGTTAAAGGTGATCTTTGCCCCCAGTCGTCCACGCCCTATGACTGCACCGCTGACATCCTGGACTAATGATTTCTTGTTGGAGAGGGAACCTAACCGCTCCCGTGTCCGTTTCAAAGTCACTTGGGGTCCCCTCCACATTAAAGGTTCGGGAGGGGATTTAGAAGGCTGGCTGCACTAGCCGCAGGCTTCTTTTTCTTGGGGCCATCTTTATTAGCTCGGTATTCTTCTGAGCTTCTGGCGCGGGCCCAAGTTCTACTGTCTCCCTTGCCTGTCAACTAAGGTAGCCAAGATTCTTTCTTATTCTTTCGTTTATCTATCGGTTTTTTTTTCTCTCTCTTTCTCTCCATCCCTTTTAATCTCTGCTCTCTCTCTCTCTATACACATCTTGTTTCCGCTGCTCTCTCTACACTCCTCTCGCTTCCGCTGCTTTTTTTTCTCTCTCTCTTAAAACACTTTCCAGCCTCTCTAACTAAGTCTCAAGGCCATATCTTGTAAGCCACCCATTTTCTGTAACTTTCTTTGAATACCTATTGCTGACTGTTTTATAAAGGCCTTTCCTAATGTCCCCTATTCTTCTGATTCTAGAGCAAACAGTGTACATCTCTGATAGACCTTTACTAGCCTCACTAAAAACTCAGAGGGGAATTTATCAGACTTTTACATCTCTTTTTCTTACCTTGGCCAGATTAATTGGTGCATCAGAGCCTGGCGACAGAGTTAATAGGTGTCTCCTACCTTCCCAAGGGACGTCTAGGTTAGGCAACTGCGTCGGGGTGGCGTCCGAGCTGGGGGCCAGTTTCCTCGGATCCCTTTCCTCAGAGGTAAAGAGAGTTCTCTCAAGCGGGCTGATAAGAGAACATAGTTTAACTGGAGTGCCGGCAACGCCCTTAGGTGGCCCGGCTCTCTCCGGCTCCGGGCCTCACTCTCAGTGGCCCCAGGGGGATGCCTATAACGGGTGGAGGAGGAGCCTCTGTGGGTCCTGTCGGATCTGAGACTCCCAGTAGGCAGAGGACTTCAAGGGAAAGTCAAGCTGCTCTACCAGGTACCCCAGGAGCCTTGGAAGCATCTACCAGGTTCAAGCTGCTCCGACCCAGGCTAGTCTCAGCGACCTCAGATAGGGGCCCAGGGGGAGGGAGCTGGTCACGGCGGAAGTGCCCATCGGCCCCATTCCCGGTCCCGCCCGCGTGCGCGCGCCCCGCGGCCGGAGATGCGCGGGTCTGGTGGAGGGGGCTGAATTTTCTGCAGCTGACACTACCGCCCGACTCCGCGCGCTCGGCTCTGCCCTCGGAGGAGCAGCGTAACCGCGGCACACCGCCCCGCCCCCGCCCGCGCCATCCTCTCTAACCCGGCCTTCCCAGCCGTTCCAGAGCCGGCGGAAGTGCGCCCATGCGCCCTGCGCCTGGCACCTGCGAGCTTGGTCACGCCGCAGGAGGGGCGGCCCGGCCCAATCTCCTCCCGCCCGGGCCGCGCGAGCTCCATGGGGCAGCAGAGGAGAGGCGGGAGGAGGGAGGGGGTGGTGAGGAGAGCGCGGCGAACTACCGGCCTCCTGCTTCTTCGGCCCCGGGATTCGGCGAACGCTGCTGCCAAGGGGGGAGCTGTAACATTCGGGGGCGGGGTGGTTATCATCTGTCCTATGATTTTAAGACTGAGTAAGGTTAGTAGAACAGACAAAGATACACTCAAACACAGAACACTCAAACACAGAACAAAGGCGCTGCGCGGCTTCGGCCTAAAACCGAAAGCAAAAATTCAAACGGAGACCTGGGGGGGTCCGGATTCTCCCCCTCTCCTACCAAAACCACGTATCTTTCTGATACGGGCTGAGCTCCAAAGGGCTGCCACTCCAAAGCGAGCTCTATGTCCCGAAGGACCCAAATGTCCCGCCCGGCGGGACTACAAATGCCTCTAGAACGTCTTCTAGGGCTGCGAGGGAGAAGTTCTGAGCTCGTCAGCTCTTTCTGGCCCCCGCCAAATACAAATGGATCCGATCGAACCCTAAACCAAACGCGTGCGCAGATTCACAGAAAACAAGTTCAGACAACACCGCCACAGACAAGTACACAGCCATAGACAAGTTTAGACACAGCCATAGACAACGAACAAAACGTTGGCCAGCTTACCTCCTGACAGTGAGTCGGTGGTCCCTGAGTGGGGGTCTCAAATCCCGGACGAGCCCCCAAATGAAAGACCCCCGGGGGTTAGGGACCCCCGAAATGGACCTTTCCTCGGAAGGAGACCCCATGACCCAAGGAGGACCGAGCCACAGATCAGCTGCAAACAGCACGAGGTTTATTGAATAACGCAGGACCTGCGGGCTACCAAGCCACTTGGGATGGCTGGCGCGCCCAGCCCTCTGTTTAGGGCCTTTTTATAGGGTTAGGGAAGCAAAATCGTGCGTACAGAGGCAAAGGCGAAGTTACAAAGTTTCCATTGGCTGGTTTGAATGAAATCGCCCGTTGAGGGGTGAGGGGTGAGGGCTCCCAGGTTGCCATCCGGCCTGACCAAACAACCTGGTTATTACCCGCCCCCAGGCCTGCTGTTTGTTCTTTTGTTCTTTATCTCTTTCTGGAATTCCTCCCCTGATCCGGCTGGGCCTGATCACATAGCTAAGTAACTGCTTCCCCTCCCTTCCCCCTCTGCCCAGCTGAATCCTTGGTTGGGGGCTGTTTCCTGACCATGGCTATTAACCACATTCTTTTGTCTTTATCCTAGGCACCTGGTCTTAGTCTTAACTGCAGTTTTTCTTTTATCAGTGAAGCTAATCTTTACTGTCTTGTTAATATGTCTTAGGCGAGTTGCTTACTGTCCTTACAACGTGCTGTTGCTAACTCTACTTCTTGGGGAGGGGGCCTTACAATATGTCCTCTGGTTGCTTTAAAAATTGTTTCATGGGGAGCACACTTATTAAGACCTTTTCAGAATCTTTAGAATAGTCTCATGCATGAAGTATCAGTTGTTAGCAAGTACAGTTTGGTGTATTTGGCCCTAATGAGGAATATCTTGTCAGGTTGAGATAGAAGATCAAACAGATATATTTCAAATTTTCCTCTGCTAAGTTTGAAGTTGGAGCTAGGCTTCTTTATAACTTCTGGGCCAGAGCTCTATTATTTTGCTCTGTTCTGGTGCTCCTCGAGAGCTTCCAATTTCTTAAAATTCATGAGAACTCGAGGCCAGGAGGGCCAAGTCTCAACTGTTTTCAGTTACAGAACCACTCAGGGGCAAAAAGCCCATTCTCAACTATTTCTGTTGGGATCACCCCCCCCCCCAACACACACACACCACTCCAAATGTACTGCAATTAGTGACAAACTGATGCTGCTTTGGGGAATTTCAAGGAGCTGGTGTGTGTTTTTCATTAACGTAAGAAAATTAGTAACTTATGCCAGAATCTGAAGCATTAGCTCTGTAAAATGGTAATCCGAGCCATAATGTACAGGAGGGCAACTCAAGACAACACGAGGGTCTTCTTGGACCATCCTAAGACACATGTTTCAAAGCAAGGATGTGTGGGACAGTAACAGATTAAGTAACTCTGATGATTCACCCATCCTCTCCCTCTGTCTCTCCTTTCTGCACATATCCCTTGTCTTTGAGGCCCGTCTTTTCTCTAGTTTTAATCATAGATTCTAATTGCAAATGAGGATCTCATAGCTTATTGCTTTTATTTTATATTCCAAGTGCTCATCACAAAAGAAAGGATAAGGAAAGCATGTTCCAAGCCTATTGTAAGGCGTGGATTGTACTTGAAAATCACCACCTTGTGTTAGAGATAAAGATATGATACAATGAGTTCCTTTATTGCCGTTATGATTAAACATGCTGAGTAGGATCTGACTACAAGCTTATCACGATTCTACATTGTAAAATTGCCCAAGAGTAAAATGCAAATACAAACAAAGAGTTTTAATGAGTCGGTGTAATAAAATACCTGGGCAGCAGGAAGCTGGTAGCTACACGTTGGCTCCTTCCCAATGGGTGGCTTGACTTGGACCCCTCTAAATATAAAATTTAAATTATTAAAGATTAGTTCTAAAAAAAAAAAAAAAAAAAACACTAGCATTTCTTTAGAAAGAAATTTGTATTGTTTTCATTGAAAGCTGACCCTGAATTAACTATCAGGCCCAAAGAACAAAGACAATGTCCTTATAGTGCTTTGTCCTCTGTGGCTTCTACAAATATTTTGACCATTTTAACTGAGTACAATTGATAATGTAGAGAATTTTGTTTCTCTTTTTGTTGGTTTATTTTTTTTGGGGGGGGTGGGCCATTAGCACTAGAAGTTTGTCTTCTGTCAACAATTGTGTTCCAATTGAGGTTTCTACTGCCATCCCAAAGTGAAGTTTTAATTGTAACAGTATAAACATTATTCTGGACAGGAACATGCTTCAGTCTTCTCTTTGTGAAATAGCAAAATCCCTGTAGGTCTCCTCTGAAACAGATCTATTTCTGCTCACATAGAAATATTCTAAGTGTTGACTGGACATGGTGCTCCATGCCTTTCGGCCCAGCACTGGAGAGGCAGAAGCAGGTAGATTTCTTTCAATTCAGGAGCAACCTGGTCAATATCAGGTGTTCTAGGCCAGCCAGGGTACATGGTAAGACCTGTATCAAAAATCAAATAAAAAATAAGTGTTAAGGGCCAAAGGCTCTCCTACAAGCAAAGGCTAACATGATGGGTTGCCCTCTGAATTTTGGAGAATTAGTTATAATTTTAGACCTTAACAGAATGGAGAGTGGATCTCATCGCTAAGGTACTTGGTTACTGGAAAGGATTCTGAAATGGATCCTCTCTCACTGATGGGAAAATCCAGGGCATTCTTGGTATTACCTATTCTGATATTTTGAATGCTGCTTTGAACATACTCCATGGTGCGAGACTCTTCTAGGACTTTTTCTATGGGATTTCAAAGTGTGCCTTCACACTAGGTACTTATGTTCCACTAAGGAAGGGGATAAGGGTGGGAAAACCAGCATCTAAACAGTCTTGTTTATGTGACAGTTCAGCTTTTGAAAGAGAAAATGGTTTGTTTTTTAGAATTGTGCCTGCGTTACTGGGTACCTGTCCTGAACCTGTGAGATCTTACTGCATGACTGCCTCCTCGACTTTCTGGGGACAGAAACAATGGATTTGGTGAAGACTCACTAATCTTCATGTTTACAGAACCTCTGTGTCTTTCTCCAAATGGCTCCCAAAGTGTGAGGACGGACGGTAAGTAGCTACCAACTTAGGTTCGACTTGTTTCTCTGCCATACTTGGGTAACAAATACATGATTGAAGAGGATCTTTCTTCTTGTATCAAAGCCAAAACTATCATAACAACTTGGTAATTTAAGGGTGTCAGTCCTGTAATGGTGTCTAGTTTGCTAGGTTGCTTTGAGAGGTATGGACACTATGCTACTTGCAATTCACAAGAAGGTCACAGACTGTTGTTAAAACCTGAGCACATTTAAGCTCCCTGCAATAATTTGATAACATTGTGTTGTGCCGTGGAGGTTCCAAATTTTGAGATTTTTCTGGAATTTCTAATCCCTGGAGACATCATGCTGAGGATATTCTATAAACTTGGGGCATTTGAATGAGTTGATGAGAGGCTTTTGTTTAGAGAGATGCCCTTTAAAGTCCTAGAGGACTCAAACCAACTGGCTTTCAGTACAAGCTGATCTGACCTCACTGCTCAAACAATTGTGATGAGAATCTAATTCTCAATTCATTTAAAAAAAATCCTTTTGTGCTATGCCCTTTCAGCCTTATGAATATGATGGACATTTCAAAAATGTTAGAGAAATGGTTTACCTGCTTAAAGGGGCACGTTAAGGAATTTCTAGTACAAATGAAAGGAACAGAAAGCAAATTTTTGTAGAAGTGAAACAGGCAGGAACCTGAAAAAGAACCCCTACTTGGATGAGATGGGAATATTTTCAGAAGGCCTAGATAGAGACACAGAGTTTGTCATAGAGGAAATTAGCCACAGCCACGGGAGCAGGGCTGCTACCCTGCAGCTTCCTTCACCTCCTGTTTTGAGTCAGGATTCTCTGATGGTCCTCAGGTTTCCAAGAGGCCCTCACAATGCACCCCCGAAAGTTGAGGCTCACACATCTAGAGCATATGTTAAGAGCCACACCTTTTCAAAAACGTTGACAGGTGTCTGAGGTCCTCATCTTTGGAGATGGCTTCTTGCTGAAGTTAAAGTACAATACTGAGATTGATAAAGATTGAAAGATATGGGAGAAAGAGACTGAGCTAGTTCATGTAACAGCTGCAACCATTCCCAAATGTTTTTCTGCATAATCATGCAAGAAATTCATCATGCATTTCCTATTAAATATTCATGCAACTTGCTCCATAGGAGGGCTGTGGTATTTATTAATTCCCTGGTGTCGGTAGGTTTTGGTACATCTCCTGCCAGCAATAAATGTGTCATGCCTAGCAAATTCAATTCTTGGCAGAAAGTATTAGAATATAATACTTGCTTATAGGATATTGTGAGCTTTAATTGTGCCTAAATGATTTTCAAGACTATCCTAAAATAAGCAACCGATTCCTTTTGCTTTGGGATGAAAGGATAGGTCAGAGGGGTGGGAGCTGATGGGTAGAGGAACGCTTCACTAAATTGCTCCATCTTTATGAGGGCTGAGCCATTTCTATGGCATGCTAATAATTACTACACAAAGACATTAGCTTTCAGGATTATCATCCAGTGGAGTCATCTGCTCTTCAATGCAATGGAAAGTTCCTTATCCCAAGATGTGAGTGTAAAGGATGAAAGAAAAAAGTAATTACTAAAAATTGTCCCCCACCGCATTAGTACATTATAATTATGTACCTAAGCTGTCAAAATGAATCTAGATTTAGTCCATTTGGGCTGCTATAATAAAACACTATAAACCACAGAACTTATAAACAAGGGATTTCTCACAGCTCTGAAAGCTAGGCAGTCTGGTGAGGGCCTGCTTTCTGGTTGTGGGTGAAACCTTTCCATATTGTCCTGTGTGGGAGGTCTCATACATAACACATGCCCTAAACATGAGCATTCTGTTATCTTGACCCAAGTATCTCCCAAAGGCCCCACTCCATAGCAGTATCACTGTAGGGGACAGATTCTTGGGTAAGTGCAAGCCTACAGACAGTAGCAAGGCTGACACCCCCCGTTTGAATGCTTTAATATGGGTGGATGTAGGATAAGGTGACAAGTTTTCCAGCCATACTTTTATAGAAATATTTTTTTATGACTTTCACAAAATGTGGGACCGAAGGGAATGAAGTGAAATTAGAAGACACAGGCACCATCTTTATAAATTCCAAAAGTTTAGTTGGTGGAGAAAGACATCCATTTGTTGAACCATCTAGAAACAAACACAAACTAGATAATGTAGAACTGTTTGTATTCATAATGTGAATCACATTCATCTTTAGAAAGCACTTTTGTTTCTCATTACACACTGTCAAATAAGGAAGATAATGGTCACTTTCATTTTTTAAGAGGAGAACATTGGATGGTGGAGTGTCCTTCACAGTATGATAATAAACGGCTTGGTTAGATGTGATTCTTGGCTAACTGAGCCACAAAGTAACTCAAAAACATTCCTGCAGAGAATGCATCTTTTATAGCAAAGGTCCCCTAACTCATTTTAAGAATCAGTATGGATTTTCACTTCTGGTTCTGTTGAAGTAGTTTACAGCAGACCATTTTCTAGCCTGAAACAGAAAAGCTAGATAAACCAAAACAAAGCAAACAGTGTAAAACAAGGAAGAGGTGTAGAAACAATAGGAACGGAGAAGGGAAAGAATATTGGGGGGAGGGGAGATGGTCAAAGATGGGGAGTTCAACAATAACCTTTGTTTGTTTTGCCTCCCCCCACCCACTCTCTCTTTCTTGGGGCATTGTTAGTTCTGGGCACAAGAAAAGAAACAAGGAAATTGGAATTTGGCCCCTGAGAGGAGAGCTACTTCTAGGGAAGAGAAAATCCAAGCTAAGAGCTTTGTAGTGGGAGGGGAGATAGTGTGGTTGCTAGGTAAAGGTGGGAGTGGTAGGTATACAGTCAATCACAGAGTCAAACACACCTGAAAATCTCAAACTAAGCAGAAAATCTGCAATATCCAGAGAGGATGCTGAGTGGTCTCATCATGCTGAAACATTCCATTAACCTTGAGTCACTTCAACCTAATCTAATTAGGTCGACCAGTTACCCCCATCTCTGTCTCGGGTACATGTGTATGTGGGGTGAACGTTTTGTGGACAGAATTAGTATAATGTGGAGCTTCTATAGTATGTAAGCATGCACATGCAAATTTACATAGACAAATTTACATAGTCTAGTGTTCTGTTACAAAACTCCTGGCTATGTTAAAATCTAGAATAATATGATGTTGAGATGAAAAATTAGGTGAAAAAAAACCATTTCCAGATGACATAGGTGCTGATTAGCATTCAAGGATATTTGGCAGGTACCCATAATGCCAGCTACTTGGGAAGCTGACTCTGAACTGACTCTGAACAGGAGGAGTCTCAGACTAGTTTGGATGATACAAGGAGACCTTGCCTCAAAATGGGGGGACATGAGGCAAGTTGAAAGATTTCACCCAAGACGTAGTAATAGAAGAATTAGATGAAAATTTGGTACTGAAAACCAATTAACTATTCAACAGATTGTTTTCATAGCAAAATAGGTTACAGGACGGAAAGAGAATAAAGGAACAAAAATACAAGCAACGCATGGAAAACAGCCAAAGGTAATTTAATTTGATAAAAATTAAGAGAAAAGCACAAGCAACAATTGAAGACATACTGCATTAGTAAAATTTCCTCTATGCTGGGAAGCCTACAGATTTAAGTTGTTTATCACACCTAAACAGATGTATCTTTTAAAAGAAGCGTGTTAGTCAGCTTTCTGCCACCGTTATGGAATTCCTGAGAGGGGAAGAAAGGGTTATTTGACCCATAGCTTCAGGTTTCCAGTATGTGGTCACCTGTGCTCATTGCTTCTGGGTCTGTGAGGAAAAAAGCATAGAAAGGAGTGTTGTTCACCTTGTAGAACCTGGAAGAGACAGAACAGAAGGAAGTGAACAGGGCCCCCAGGGACCTTCCAAGGGCATGACTCTAGTGGCCTATATCCTTTAATTAGGCTCTGATTCCCAAAGTTTTTGTTATTTCCAAATAGTCCATCAAACTGTAAACCCATCAATAACCCCTTTACTTCCCAAAGTCATACCTTTGGACATTGCTCCTTAGGGCACTATGTGAGACTTTGGGGGAAGATTTTTTAATCTAAGCCATGACTCCTTTGTATATTAACAACTATTGTAGCTGAGCGTGACAGCACATAACTGTAATCCTAGTACCAGGGAGGTTAAGACAAGAGATTGCAAGTTCAAGACCAGCCTGGGCTATAGGGAGTGGTCCTATGTAGAAAAACAAATTGTCAGCCAAATAATCAAACAACAATAACCCAAGAAAAGTTGTTGAAAACCAAAGAAAATGAGGCTACAATTTAAAATAATCCAAATGGGTTCCTTTTCTAGAAAGAAACTTCAGGGTAAAGTGTGGTGATATGTTATAGATTTAATAAAACCAGTCTGGAATATCAGATAAGAGATCTACACACAGTCAATCCAGGAGGGTCAGAGAGTGGTAACTCACACCTTTAATCCTAGCAGATCTGAGTTTGAGACATCTTGGTTTACAGAGGAAGTTCCAGGCTCTCAGGCAGGCAGTGGTGGTGCCAGGCCTTTAATCCCATAACTCCAGAGTCAGAGCAGATCTTTCTGTGTTTCTGAGAGTTCAAGGCTAACTACCAAATAGTAGTAGCCCACACCTTTAATATTAACCTGGATGTGAAATAACTGGGTGAAGAGGGTATTTAACGCAGCCTAGGAAGACAGATGAAGCAGTAGAAGCGACCAGAGTGAGGCTGAGGAAGCTGGAAGACAGCTGGGTGAGATTTGACTGTGGTGTTTCCTCTCTGATATTTCAGCCTTTCCCCATATCTGGCTCTGAGTTTCCTTTATTATAACCAGAATTCGTGCAACACACTAATGTTATAGTGTGTTTTCTTGGTCCCGGGCTTCCTGAGGCCCAGACCCATAGACCTGCAGCCCAGACCCCTTCGCCAGACCCCTTAGTGGCCCGCTGCTGCTTAGGCCCCAGAAATGATTCAAACACTTACATTAACTTCATGCTGTTTGGTCTATGGCTTTAGGCACATTGCTAGCTTGCTCTTACATCTTAAATCAACCCATTTCTATTATACTGTCTGCCACGTGGCCCGTGGCTCACCTGTGTTCCTTACATGTTGCTCCGTTGGGCTTCTGGCTTGGTCTGTCTCTGACTCCGCCCCTATTCCTCCTATCCTGATTCCTCCTCCTACTTTTTCTATGGTGCCTGTCATGGGCCAAAACAGCTCCTTTATTTAAAGATTGCTATTCACAACATACAGAAAGACATTCCCACATCACACTAACCTGGAATTTTATGCTTAGCAAAATTAGTCTCTAAGAATAATCTGAAGTAGATGCTGGAGAGATGGCTCAGCAGTTTCTTTTCCAAAGCACCAGAGTTGAATTTCCAGCACCTACATGTCAGCTCACAACATCTGTAACTCTAGTTTCAGGGAATCTCATGTCCTCTTATGGCCTCCATGGGCAATGTATACATGCAGTACCCAGACATACATATAGGTAAAACACACACAGAGACAAAATACTTTTTAAAATAAAAAGAATAATCTGTAAAGAAGATTTTTCAAGAACAATTTTAATAGTATACTTTCACTAAATAAACAATTCAAAACCAAAAGAAAAACAAACAAAAATACTAAATATAGTACTCAAGGAGAAAAATTAGTCTAAATAGACAGCCAGAAACACGAGCAAATGCATAATATCAGAAGAGGCAACTGTGTGAATAAAGATATACCAAATCTTGTAGCATTGCTATCTATTGACTGTATAGTAATATAGAAATTCAATACATAATGAGTGTAGTGCAGAAAGGAAGCAAGGGCTATGTGGTCAAGAAGTGTTCTAAAGTCCCCTGCAATTAGGAAACTCATAAAGAAGCTGTAAAAGTGCAAGCTGGGATCTCTGGAACTGAATTGCAGGTGCACAGAGAAAATGAAGAAGGAAATTTGATGAGTTGAAAATAAGACAAGAACAGAGAACATGCACAAAACAGGGTAAATAAGAAACAAGCAGAAAGTAGAAATAATAAACTCCAATTAAAAATAATACCATTAAAGCTGGACAGAAGAGGTGGGATGGGGATGGGACACACCTTTAATTTCAGCACTGGGGTGGCAGAGGCAGGAGGATCTCTGTGAGTTCGAGGCTAGCATGGTCTACAGTGAGTTCCAGGTCAGCCAGAGCTGTTGCATGAATCCTGTTTCATAAAACAAACAAATAAAACAAAACAAAACACCAAAAAAAGGAGAAGCCTTTCAATGAAAAACATGCATATTAACATTAAAATGAAGATGTTCAGACTATATTAGACATAAAACTCTAATGAAGAAGTTGGCTTGAATTGAAGGATTCAGGGAAATCAAGTTGAGAAGGTAGACAAAGATAATCAATGTGAAAATTACACTAAGAAACACTGCAGAAGGGTAAGTGCACCAGGAAGATACCATGATTTTAGGTTTATAGCCACCCAATAATATAGTTTTAAGATATAGTTGCAAAGTGTACTGGAAATAAAAGATGGAAGAGAAAAATCCATAATCATAGTAGGGCATTTTAGCTCATCATTGGCAGATGGTAAAGAGGACACAGCCATCAGTAAGGCTATTGAAGGTCTGAATGATAGAAATGCCCAACTTGAGCCGATTTATATTTATAGTACAATGCTTAGCGATGTCAAAATTCTAAGTTTTTTTTCAAGTACAAAGGGAACATTTGCTCAGATTGTCCATATGCTGGGTCATAAGTGAGCTGCTACCAGTTTCAAGGATGCAATCATTCAGAATCTGTTCTTTGAATGTGTGGTGGAGTTGAGCTTTAAATGAATTAGCATTAAAATTTGTGTCTATTTCAATTAATATACTTCTAAGGGAAGTTATGAACAAAAGTTAGAAAGTTTGTACTGAATGGTGAAGAGGGTACAACTCACTAGAACTGTATTATACACCTGCAATCCTTAAAGACACACCATGTGCCTGAGTAAGCAAGAATCCATAACGGAAATAATCGTGACTTCCGTTTCACAAACCCAGGGAAATAGCAGCAAACAGAAAGAAGGAAGGATTGCCAGAATGGCAGTTCAGTGATGAAAGAAAAAAAACCTTCAAAAGTAAAAAAAGGAACAACATTAAGTTTTGTTCTTTGACAAGTTAATACAATCAAGAAACCCCTAGCAGGGTTATTTATGAAAAAGAGAAAATATATATCTGTGTGTGTGTGTGTGTGTGTGTGTGTGTGTGTGTGTGTGTGTGTGTGTGTAAATGTTATATATGAACAGCAGACACTGCTGTAGACCAAGTTTATATTTAAGATACAAATCTCCACCATTATAAACCACTTTCCTCAATGAATTTACAGTTTAGAAGAAACATTGTGCTGGTTTGTTTTTTAAAAATATTTATTTGTTTATTATCAGCTTGACACAAGCTATTGTCACCCTAGAAGGAGGAACCTCAATTGAGAACATGCCCCATCAGATTAAGCTGTAAATACATTTGTGAGGCATTTTCTTGACTGATGATGGACGTAAGAGTCCAGCTCACTTGGATGGTACCACAGCTTGCTGCATAATGCTGAGTTCTGTAAGAAAGCAGGCTGAGCAAGCCATAGAGGAGCAAGTCAGTCACTAGTGTTCCTCCATGACCTCTGCTTCACTTCTTGCCTCCAGGTTTCTGCCTCGAGTCCCTTCCCTGAATTTACTGCATCATGAACTGTAAGCTATAAGGTAAAATGAACACTTTCTTCCTAAGTAGCTTTTTAGTCATTGTTTTAGCCACTGTTCTATCGCTGTGAAGAGACACCATAAACAAAGCAATGCTTACACAAGAAAGCTTTTAGTTGGGGACCGACTTACAGTTTCAGAGGCTCAGTTCATTATCATCACAGCAGAGAACACCATACTAGAGAGTAGCTGAGAGATGCATCTTGGTTCACAGGCAGAGAGAGAGAGACTGAAGGGAGAGAGGGAGAGGGAGAGGACGGGGAGGGGGAGGGGGAGGGGGAGGGAGAGGGACAGGACTGGGAGGGGGAGAGGGAGGGGGAGAGGGAGGGGGAGAGGGAGGGGGAGGGAGAGGGAGAGGGACAGGACTGGGAGGGGAGGGGGAGGGGGAGGGAGAGGGAGAGAGATGGGACTGGCTTGGGCTTTTGAAACCTCCCTGGTGACTAAGCATTCAAGTATATGAGCCTATGGAGGCCATGCTTATTCAAACCACCGGAATCATGTTATCACAACTAAGGAACTCAACTAAGACCCATTATTCCTGGAGTGGAAGGGGCAAAGTTAACAATTAATTTTAATAATAAGAACCTTTTTATTTAACAATAAATTGAGCCTATGTTTAAAACCTTTCCACATAGACATTTTGAGACTCCATTAAGTCATTTCAGGCATTTGAAGAGGAAATAATGCCAACTTCAAACTGTATAAACTCTTCCAGTATGAGAAGGAGGGCGCTGCCCAGTCTGTTGCATAGATCCCGTATAATCCTACCGTTAAAGCCTTCAAGAGTTATAGGAACCGAAAAACTAAAGCTAATTCCCTTCAAGAATTTAGAAACAAACCCTCCCAACCCAACAATAATACACATTGAGTAACACACACAAAGAGCAATTTACTAGAAGCAAGTGGAGTTTCTAGCAGGAATATCGATTTTAAAAAGAAGACAATATTCAGGAAGCCCAATAGAAAATAGATACGTTTATGGAGGTGCTTCATGAAGGAAGACTTGCTACAGATCTATGGGATGGCTCTCAATTTCATCAAACTACAGGGAATGCAAATTAGAACCATAATGATAGCTATTATGCACCCTGATGAGGCTGTGGAAAAACTGGGTATGAGAGAGAACGTGGGTTATAACTATCTTCAAGGATCATTTGAAAGTTTCTTTTACGGCTGATTGGGAAATTTCACTTCTAATATCAGTAACAGAAGTTCATTTATATGTTTATCAATGATCTGTAATATTTATATAGACAAAATTGTGCTTTATAGCACACAATTCATGATGGCATCAGACTAGAACTAAACTAGATGTCCATCAAAAGTATGCTGAGTATAATATCTGCCAGAAGCTGTAGCAAGCAATGTGTCCCGTGCACAGTTCTTAGAGCTTGTTGACCATCAGATAGAGATGCCCCTAAAAGTGGGGGCATTGGAGACATTTCTCCAAAGTAGCCTGAGGTAGTTAAACCCACTAACCAGATCTTGACATTAATTACTTGCTCACCTCTATCCACCTATAAGGTGGTTATAACCTGACAGGCTGAGTTTTCCCAAGGAGATGATGGTGAAACCCATTTGTTTGCTCCATTAGTTTGACTTTTCCGACTTCATTTTTGCTGGTTTGTTTTAGGTTTGTTCTAATCTATAGAAGGACATGCTGAGAGAGAGAGAGAGAGAGAGAGAGAGAGAGAGAGAGAGAGAGAGAGAGAAGACTCAAAAATCCAAATTCTACTGAGAAGTAAAATTTCCTAACATTTAAGAATCTGATGCATGTTTGCCATCAATGTCTATTTTATTGATTAAAATTCCAATTATCTTTTAGGTATATGTGATTGAGGGATGTGTGTAGAGATATGTCTTCACATATACTCAGCCAGCAAGATATTTCCTCTCTATTCCCTCCTTTTGATCAGAGTTCTCAGTTGATGTATCTAAGGTAAAAATTGGAGCTCGCTTCATTTCTTGGTCAATTTGCAAATCTACTTAGTTAATACCATAAAAGTCATTATTAACTTCCTTTGGAAACAGAGAACGGCATGCGTGTACTCCTTCTCTTATAGCAAATAAATATAAGCTAATCTGAGTTGAACACTAATGGTTATGTGTTGTTAATACATACTTATGTGACCTGAATGCTACATTAGAAGAATCAATTTAGAAATACAACCGTCAATCAAAGGCAGTCCCATTCAAGACAGTTTATGGTTTTAACTCTCAGATAGTCAGATATGCTCTGTTACATTAGTGTTCTCAGAAAACTTTCATTATTTTGTCAAAGAAAACTGTGCAGTTTAGGAACAGATATACCAGCATATCACACAGACATCTTATATAAGTAAGACAATACATCGTAGCTCAAGGTACAAAATCTAAAAACTTTCCAAGTGGCTGCCTGTGAGAATGGAGCAGTATTTCTGGAGCACGAAGCACAGCATGGTTGCCTCCTTAAGCATTCTCATATTCTCTTTGAGAAAACATCTCCACCCACACTCTGTGCTAAGACAATGAGCAGGTGGGTGGACCAAAGCCTCTGCTTTCCTTGCGTGGGACCCTGAGTGGTGCATGCTGAAGGAAGGCTTGAGGGACCATTGACTAGGGCTCTCAGTGTCTTCTACATTCCCGCATCCTCCCTGAGGTGCTTGGACTTCTTTGAGGACAGTTAGGATTTGTTTTGGAAGTTCCCCAAATGTTATGCCTGGGAATCTGCATTGTTGGCTTCTCACCATGTTTCTGCCAGTTGCCTCTCAAAAACCTAAGATTTGTTTCCTCAGAGGCCATCCAGTCAGTCCCATCTTCAGATGAGAAAGTTGAAGCTCAGTGAAGAAATCATTTTTGGAATGTCATCCAACTGCTGAATTCCATTGAATGGTTGAGACTCCAATCTTATCACTTCCGGGCCAACCTCATTTCTACTCCACATGCTACTTCTGAATGAATTTGTTTTTGTTCAGTGAGTATACTCAACTAAAAAGCAATGGCATATACTAAGGCATGCGGTTTCACATACCCATGAAGTTCTCTGAACTCATACTTTGACTTTAAAAACATCTTAAGAAGGAAAATCCACCAGATACAGAAGAATTAAAACCAGTTCTTTCTGCTCTTCATGAAGTAGTAAGGCAAAAATTTCCCAGATGTACCCCTCCTGGGAATTTATCCAAAGGGATACTTGCCTATCAGTGTTCATGGCTATTCTAACCACAACAGCAATGAAGTGTGACCATCTTACATGCCCATCAGTAGTAGATGAACAGATAATTAAAACACGGCATGTACATATAATGGAATTTCATTCTGCTCAAGAGAAATGATATTTTTAGAACTAAATATAGAAATTATTACATTAAGCGGAATAACTCAGACTCAGAAATACAAATTCTGAGTTCTGTCTCAGAATGTGTGGATCCTAGCTTGTGTTTTATAAAACGCATATACGTGTGATAGACACGCATGTGTGTGTTTCTTCACATGTGTGCCTGTGTACGTGGAAGCTAGAGGTTTATGTCAATTGCTATTTGTTGTGGGATATTTGTACACTGTGTGAAGATGTATTGCTGTGATTGGTGTAATAGAAAACTGAGTGGCCAATAGTTAGGCAGGAGGTGTAGGCGGGACTTCCTGGGAAAGATAGAAAAACAGGGAGGGGGAATCCAGGCAGGATTTCACCACAGACTCAGAGTAAGCACTATGTGCCATACTTATAAGAGGTAACCAAGCCATGTGGAAGAATGTAGATTTAAAAATTATGGGTTGATTAAGTTATAAGAGTTAGTTGGGAAAAAGCCTAAGCTAAGGCCAGCTTTCATAATTAATATGTCTCTGGGTCATTATTTTTGGACTAGTGGTCCAAAGACAGTTGGGCAAGAAAGATCACTGTACTCCTTATCTCATATTTTGAGTAAGAGTTCCTCACTTGAATACGAGGCTGAACAATTAAGCTAGTCTAGCCATCCAGCTTCCTCCAGGGATCTCTTCCAAGCACTCTCGGACTACAGTTGGGCCATGTCTGCACACCATTTAGACTGATAACAGGGAATATGAACTTCAGTCTTTATGCTTACGTGGGAGGTGCTTTACCCACGGAGCCATCTTCCAAGAACCTATCTTCTAGCCTTGTGTGTGTGCACACACACATGTGCATGTTAAGCTTTATGAAACCAGAAAGGGGATCACAGAGAGAAATAGAAGGAATTGAGGAAGGGTAGGGAGGGCAATAGAACATATATGACCTGAAATTGAAAAGGAGGGTAGCTGAGGTGGAAGAATGAAGGAGGGTGGACAGGACAATTAAGGAACAGTGTAAGGAGAAAGATCATTACAAGAAAGTTACATTTGAAAATACTCTCATGAAACCCAACAACATTCACTCTAACTTTAATAATATTGAGAAAGAATGTAGGAAGGCTGGGGAATCAAGCAATTATCCCTTTTAATCCTTTCACCATACTTACAAGGGTGGTTGAGATGCAAATATTTTCTATTCAATAAAAAGAGATAAAAAGCAGTTTATTAGCTCACAGCCCAGGAACCAGCTTTGTGTATAAGCCTTCTGCTCTAGGTTTCTTTCTGTTGATATGATAAAATACATTGCCCTGCTGCAAAAGTGGGTTTATTTGGCTTAGACCTCTGGTTCCAAATCTATCATTGAGGGAAATTGGGGGAGGACCCTGAAGTAAATACCATGTAAGGACTCTGCTTGCTGGCTTTCTTTGTGACTTCTCACTCATAGACTCATACTTAGCTAGCTTTCTAATACATCCCCAGGGCCACTCATCCAGGCATGTGCAACCCACAGTGGGTTGGGCCTTCTGCATCAATAATCAAGACTCTCACTCACAGACAAGTCTGATTCAGTCATTTGGCTTGCTTCTTAGATTGCTGCAGGTTGTGTCAAGTTGATAACTAAAACCAACCAGGACATTTTTCTTTATACAATTTTCTATTTGCACATTCTGGACTTTTTTTTTTTTTAATAAAAAACTTAAAGCCCCACTGGTCCAAGAGTTTAAATGTTGAATCAATTAAAATGATGGTTGACCTCCATAAATCCAAGAGCCACGAGCTGACCAGGTAAACAGTGGGTGTAGGCACAGTAGATGCTCCATAGACGTCCAAGACCACTGAGCAATATATGTTTCTCTCTATGGACTCATCCAAGTCAGTGTGTAGAACAAACAAAACCAAAGATGAAGTTTCTCGGTGTTTGAAAATCTCCTTCATGGAAGCATTAACAGCAATAATATAAACTCTACTCATGTTGAGTGCATAAAGTCAAATTCTATGCAAAGGCAAACATCACTCAGCCCCTCAGAGCCTCTTGTGTTCTGTGTCCTCCTCTGCTTCCTGCACCAGGGCCTCCCTCCCTCTCTGTTAGGAGGAAATGTCAGCAGGTCCGATCTTCTGAGGGTCTCCTCAGCTGTTCTGATTTCAACACAGCAACTGTTGTGACCAGAGGACAGCGCTGTTCTGTAACAGATGCCTAGGCTTCACTGCCCCTAACCGCCCACTCATGTTTAGCATAGACTGCATCCAGCTGTCTGGGCTCAGAACTCCCGAACTCTTGCCAGAGTTTATACTTGGGGGTACCTCCTTTAACGTAGGGTTATGGTTCTCGGATTTTAACCTGTGATGCAGAAATCCCTTGACTTCTCCAGCGTCCTCCTGCCGCTTGCAGGAATGTGAGCCACCATACCCAGTTTATGGAGAACTGGGGTTCACACCCATGGCTTCATATACACTTAGCAAGCACCCTACCATCTGAGCCAAGTTCCCAGCCCCGGGGTTCTCTTCTCACGAGTCATCAGGCAGTGTAGAGTCTCTTGGAGCCAACAAAGCTCATCTTTCCCTTCCAACTTCCTTCCTACCCTCTTTTCTAGTCTCTAGTCTTGCTTGCTTTCTGTTACTGTAATAACTGAAAGCCTCAGGTTTTCCCAGGTAAGAAGTTTGCGTTTTAATCATGGTTTCATCTTCTTCCCTCTAAGTTGACTCCTCTGTTCCTTCCATAAGTAGTTGGAGAAAGGACAATATTCATGAGAGAGGAGGGATAAATATTGAATTTGGGACAGGAAGAAAGATTTTTGGTACTGAAAAATGATCATTTTGCAATGACAATTTATGTTAGCGCTTCTCAACTTGTGAATTGCAACCTCCCCGGTGGGGGGGGGGGGGCTTATCAGATTTCCTGCACATCTTATATTTACATTATGATTTATAACAGTAGCAAATTACAGTTATGAAGTAGCAACAAAATAATGTTATGGTTGGGGGTCACAACAACATGAAGAATTAGGAAGGTTGAGAACCACTGATTTATGATATAGGTCCACGTATTGAACACATATAATAATTTACCACAACTTCAAATTCCTAAAACTGGCTAATGAATTTTTTCCTTTTATGAGCCTATCTTTCATCCTAAAAGTAGGTTATGAATGCCAGCACAGTATTTCCTGTAGAAAATGTTGATTAGCTTTGTTTGTAATTGAGCTGTTAATAGGCAGTCCCGTAGCTTTGGGAAATAAAACAAATATTGACAAAGCCCAGTGAAATGGCCTGGTGATTATCATATCCTTTCTCTCACAGACCAACTGGGGCCCTCCCATGGCAACCCTCAAGTACTTTGCCCTTGGGGAGAGATCCAATAATCCGAATTACCAGCTCTTGCTTTCCAAGTTTAGAAAAAGTTCTCAGGAAACAAAAAATCCATTTTGTTAATCAAAATTATAAATAGTCTTCCCCATAATATTATTTATGTGCTACTATGTTTTTACATATGAAGATGTTGAGTCATAAGTTTTAAGCACATAGATAACATTCTAAGTATTTGTTATCTAAGGGAGACAGGATTTCTCACAGAAATTCCCAGTTATATTGATCATCATTTAGAAGAATATTTTGAAGATGTCTGCAACATATGCTCCAGTCACCATCAGACCATCTCCCCTCCCCTCCAATAAGGTAGATATCCTTGGCTTTATGGCCTACGTAGGCCAATGTAGCAGTGCGTACATTGTGTAATAATGTGTGTTAGTGCAAATGAGTTCATTGTTAAATATTAGGTTTCAGAAGAGGTGACATTAGAGGCAGTTTGTTTTTGTCAGTGACAATGATGCTATCAAATTACACTCCTCAGCTGCTACTGCTCTGAGCTGTAGCCATCACACCATTTGGTCAGACTTTCAAAAAACAAGTCCAAAGGACAAGGAAGCAAGAGCAGGAACTCAGGCAGTAACGGCAGGAGAGTCTAATTACTAGCTCAATCACCAGCTCATAGTCAGCTTGCTCTTTCTTCTATACAGCCCATTCCCACAGGGTGGGGCCCGCCCACAGTGGGCCAAAACCTGACTTCCCTCAATGATGGATTGTGACTTGAAATTGTAAACCAAATATGTCCTCTCTTCTTTGGGCTGGTTTTGATCACGGTATTTATCTCGGCAACAGAAATCAAATTAGAACAGTCCTCAGCAGCATGCTGGAGCTTGGGCTTCAGTGGCGGGCATGCCCTTGTTCTCCAGATGGCTTTCTTTGTCTTGGTTTTCCACTAGTAGTCATTATTTATCCTGCAGCCCAAAGTGGTCTAGGTGTCAAGAAGTACCTGGACTTCTCTGTTACAGAGTGAGCTATGCCTTTGCCCTTCTCTTAGGTTGTAGGAGCTGTGATCAGCTGTAGGATCCAACTACTGGAAACCCTATGAATTTGCTCGGCCAGCTCTGGCCAGGCAGACCGATCTGCTTCCTTCCTGTGCCAAATTCCTGGTGTCATTTGTAACAAAGTCTCAGGTTTGGAGCCAAGGGTGGTTTTCAGAGCTTTTAGTTTTATGGATAGACAGATGTTTGAGGAAGTTTGAATATGGCCTATAAATTATAATCTCTTCAGTCATATAAAGGGAATAGAATTTAAAAGCAGACTATTAACAGAGAAAGTCGTTTATGTCTTTGAAAATGACACTATATATTAAAGTCTTTTCTTTATAAGGTAAACTATTAGATATTTAGATACATTAACTGAAATTGAGCTCAGATTGGAGTATGATGGGAGGGAATTGTATATATATATATACATATATAATTATACACACATATATGAATAAAATGCTAACTATGAAGTGATGCAATGCTGCTTCAGACAACTTACAAATGCCACTTGCAAAAAAATTTTAAAATGTACTTTCATCTTACCTGTTCTATTTTCTCTTGGTTAACACCAAAAATTACTTTTTAAAAAATAGATTATGGAGTCTGGAGAGGTGATGCAGCTGTGAAGAGCATTTGCTGCTCTTCCAGAAGACCTGGAATTGATATTCAGCAACCCATGGTGGCTCACAACTATCTGTAACTCTAGGCCCAGGGGATCCAATGTCACCTTCTGATCTTCATGGGCACCTGGCACACACACGATACACATCAAATACCCATAGACATAAAATTAAATTAAAAACAAACAAGTAAATAATATTTAAAAGACCTATACTCATCACAGAGATAACTTTGGACTTTTTGTATTACTGAAGGGCTCTCTAACAGGCCCAAACATTGCTACACAGTGCTGGCAGTTCTTGCCCTTCCCTATTCTGTAAGGATTCCTGGCAGCTATTTGTAAACATGCTAATCAGTTAACCCCACAAGGCATCAGGTGAGATAAGAATTCCTGGAATGTAGCAGCCAAAAAGGTAAACCTAACTTGTGTTCTCCTAGGAGGGCATGCCCCGAGGCGTGGCTATGTAAATTTGTGCCCACCCATTCTTTTAAAAGGAGATGCCATGTAAAAAAAAAAAAAGGTTGCTTTCTTTTCTCTTCTGCTTCTCTTCCCTGTACCCCCGGTAACTTTCCTGAATAAACTCTAGTGTGGCAGTGAAAGTGTGTGTTGTTCTCACATGCGAAATCAACACCTTCTATCTTTCTTGCTCAAACATTACATGGCATTCCGAAAGCTAGCCCCAAGGTCTATTTTCTTATTTGGCCAGTTCTACTAAAATGCCAAGGTCCAGCAATCAAAATTTATATTTTACCTACACTGGCTACCAGGTCCAATCAGGACTTATCAACTCATCCTAAGATAGACTTCCCCTTTTTTCCCTTAAAATCCCTGCTCCTTTGTGTTGAGGTTTTGGTGTCTGGGTGTGTTCTGTACCAACTCTGAGGCCCCCTTACACATATAATTGCAGTTTTGTTTGAATATATGACAGCCAACATCTCAGAAAAAAGCAGTAGACCATGGAATTAGAAATTCCTTAAGATTTTTAATGTTATAGAAATATTATTTTACCATCTGTTACTTTTGTTTATGTTGCATTTGCTTAACTCTGTGAAGCTGTGTTACTTTGCCTGTGATCTAAGAAAGAGATGAATAGCCAAGAGTGAGGCAGGAGAAAGAATTGGCTGAGCTGTCAGACAGAGAGACTAAATAAAAGGAGAAATCTGGGAGGAAAGTAAAAGTAGATGGAAAAGGTGGAGCACTCCAGGAGGAGCACTCCAGGGGTCAGCCACCCAGCTACACAGCAAGCCACAGAGTAAGAAACAAACAAACAAACAAAAAGGTACACAGGAATAGAAGAGGATAAGCCCAGAGACAAAGGTAGAGGGGGATAATTAAGAAAAGCTGACAAGAAACAAGCCAAGCTAAGGCTGGGCATTTATAATTAAGAATATGCCTTTGTGCACGATTTATTTGGAGCTGGAGTGGTGGAAGCCCCAAAAGAGCCACAAGAGGAAAGAGTAAAAGCAAACAATACAAACCACACCATTTTTAACCCTGAAACCATGTTTGTTCCAGACTTTAAAACCTGAGAGAGTAAAACAATGGCTGCCCCAACTGACTTTCTTCCTCTTCGTCATCTTGTTTTTCACTGTGTATTTTTATGTGTTTATGAAATTTATAAGCAAAATGCATTTCATTTCCACCTGTATAGCAACAAATAAATACATATGTAAGTGTATGAATAATGTATGCACCCTGGAAAAATCATGCTAGTAACTAGCCATTAAATTTAGAAAGAGCAAGATTCAAGTCCCCAAGCGTAAGGCAGTGTCATAGGAGACACCATGTGACAGAAGCTGCCTAGATCCATAGTGTCTCTGACACTTCTAAAGATTGAGAGTTTAGAAAGACTCTAAGGTTCAGAAAGGCAGAAGAGTGAGGTAGATGTATTCACCCTGTGTTTTATTCCACTCAAGTGCATATCCCTCTACCTGTCCTTTGTCACTCCTTAGGTCATTGCTACCTCTGTGTGAATTTCTCATTGTTTTTATACAACAGTACTTGAAATGTAAAAGTTGCTGGAGGTGTTTGATTTGGACCTGTCCAAACCAGTAAAAGATGCTTCTCAGAAGGACAGCCATTCAAAATTGTGCTTTCAGGAGACAAAAATTTCAGCAGATCGGAAGAAAGTGGAGGCATGTAATTTGAGAAACTGGTTAGAAAGATATTGCACTAATTTAGATAAACTTCGAGATTTGGGCAGTGCGAATTACAGCTGTGCCCTGGATAATTGAGAGGAAACAGGTGCTTAGCAATAAACCTTATGTATCTTACATATATCTGAAATTCCTCTCCATATCACCTGAATTTGATCTTCAAGCCCAGCCCTGCTTGAATGTGTAGGGCCACTTCCAGCCAGAAACTGGGAACCCTCACCCATCATCTCAGCTCTCGTGCTGACAATGCAGCATTCAGGACCACCTTGAGGCTCTTTGGACAGCCCACACTCAGACTTAGGACCTTTGTCACACTTCTGAAATGCCTCTTCCACATTGCTGGGCTGACTCACAGTTCTAGAATCTGGTCGTGCACTATCTCTTCAGTACATCCTCATGTCACATGCCCATGCTCGTTCCTCTAGGCACTTCTGAATCTCATTTAAACTTGTGTCTAGCACTCACTGAGGACCAAACTTGCATTAAACCTTTCCCCAAGCCCCACTGTGATCACTCATAGCAGTTAGCTGGCAAATGTATTGAGCACTAAAATTCTAAGAAGCAAAATTTTAGCTTTAGTCCTAGGCCTTATTTCCCTGCAGTTCACATTACTATTTGTCTTCATCCCTAGTCCTGAGAGTTTCTCTTCTGCTGACTGCTCAGTAACACAATCTTTTTGAGATCTATATTGCCTTATAGCTCCTCTCCCTAACCACTGATGGGACATTTGCCAATCTCTATGCCAGCGCCAACCTTGTCACCTGTCAACCAAACAACCATAAAACATGTGACCAATCATGTGACTGGTTCCAAGTTTTACTTGCTTGGAAATCAAGAGACACCTGAAGACCCAACTCCCAGGCATCTCTGGCCCATCACTAAAGATTGCTAGGTTGATGCCTAGATAGCCCTGTGCCCCTGACCTCATACTTGTCACCGGGCTAAAATTTAGCCACCACCAATTATACCTCCGTTAGATCTAACTTCTCTCTCTCTAACCATGCACTAGCAGATAGAGTGATGCTATCTCTGATCATCTGCCTGTCTAGTATAGAACTGGTAGTATCTTGTAGAATTTCGATATACACCAGGCAAATTGTACTGATTTGGGAGCTGCTTGAAAATGGGAGAAAGGCAAATCAGTATGAGGCAGGATTTGGATTATAACAGGGTGAGTGGAAGATTTTGGAACACAAAGGAGTCATAGAAGAATGGAAGTACAGAAGAAAGTTTTTAGGACAGAAAAAAGTTCAGTAATTATGAATTAATAATGAGGGTCCAAAGGTATGAGTCCGTAGCTAAGAGCATGGGCTGAGCTTCCAAAGGGTCCAGTTTGATTCCTACCATGCATACTGCAGCTCATTATAACTCCAGTTCCAGGGGAAATGATGGCCTCTTCCAGCCTCCAAGGGCACCAGGCATACACAATGGGCATAGCCATACATGCACCTATACAAGTACATACATACCCATAGACATATAATAATAAAATAATAATTTAAAAATCATTTAAAATGCACCTATGGATGGTATTAAAATATTAAGTGAAATAGTGGTGGGAAAGGGGGTAGCCCTGTCATGTTTACCACCTTAGGTAGAGTGTCTCCAGTACCACAATATCTTAGCCCTCACTCTTACAGAGTAGAGTGATGCATGGCGTGACATCAGTCAAGGACCAGAGACCAGCTGCCGGCAGTGTGGGCATTTACCTGTCATTCAGGATTTATCAAGTGGAGTCCAAGAAGTTGGTTGAAAAGTTAACAGAAGTTCAAAGAGGTCTGTGGCCTGAGCTAGAATCAATAAACTATGATAAGCCCCTCTTTTGGGGTATTTGTACACTGTGTGAGGTTGTAATGCTGTGATTGGTGTAATAAAAAGCCGAATGTCAAATAGATAGGCAGGAGGTATAGGCAGAACTTTTGAGGAGACAAAGGAAGAGGAATCTAAGTTCACATGAGACATGGAGAGGAATCAGGAGGTGAAAGATGTAAGAGGGGTAATGCCACATGATAGAACATTAACATAAGTGGGTTAATTAGAGTTAGAAGAGCTAGTTAGAAACAGCCTAAGCTATAGGCCAAGCCTTCATAATTAGTAAGTCTCTGTGTCATTATTTAGGAGCTGAAGGACGGGACAGGAAAAGGCCCGTTACAAACCACAATAAGTTATCAATTAAATTTTAGCCTCCTTTCTCCTTGCTTCCCTCCTCTAAGATTTAGAAGCATCCATTATAAGGTAGGGCGACCCCCTGAGAGTTGGTCCAAGTCACAGTCAGATACTAACTTTTCACCACAGAGATTTATTACCCTGGAGGGGCAAGCAGGGGCCGCACAGGCGGGCAGCAGCAAGCAATGGACCAAGAAAGCTAGTAAGCAAGCAGGTGTTTTTGCCAGGAGTTTTTGAGGAGAAAAATGGTGAGCTCGTGCTAGGGTGGGTTGCTAAATCCTGATTGGACATGTTAGCCAAATAATGAATATTGATTGTTGGACCTCAGTGTTTTGTCTCAGGAATGAGTCAGTGGCCAAATAAAGGAATAGACCTTGGTGGCTAGCTTTAGGAATGGAATTGGATGGTTTTCAGCAACATAGAGAAAAGGGGATAAAGGGTAAAACCTGCTGACGCCCTCCATGTTTGCCATGCTCAGGCCTGCTACAGGCCTTCACTCATTCACAGTGGGCAGCTTGACCCTATGAACCCTCGGCTTCCTTTACGGTTTCTTCTAGACCCCAGTAAAACCACTGCATTTTCTTCATTGTTGTTCACATCTCTGACTTTGTAAGAGCAAAGACAGATCTCACTCCTTTAGCATGGACCCCCCCCCCACATACCTCTTTTATCTTTACAAATAAAAAAAGGACGGATGGCTATGGATTTATGTAAATTCAGTTTTTAACCTGCCAGCCAACGAATAGGGCATGGAGATTAATTCTTAAGGTGTTTCTAAGCTTTTGAGTTTTGAGTTCCAGGGAGAATGTTTTTTATTTTTATTTTTTGGCAGATTTGATACAGACATAAAGGTGGAAAATTAATTGTTAGCCTTAGGCATTGAGGGGAGGGGAGGGGTTTTACTCACCATGGTTAGCAGGGGCAAACTTGTTGTGGAAGAATTTAACTCTATATTAGGAGTTTCTGATTCAAATTGAAAACACAATAAATGCCAAATAGCCAAACTGGCTGCATTGCAAGGAGGGTCGGGGTCACTCCTTGGACGGGCGGGCAGACCATTAGCATAGCTAATAAGAAAATCTCTAGCAGGGAGACAGGAATGCTAGATTGTAGTCTCACTTCTGCAAATATCATGCTGGGGACTCAGAATAAGAGTCTTTGATTTTCCCAGACTACCTCAGTTCTAGCTTTGATCAAGGAGAAACGCAAATTAGCTTTGCCTTTTACCTGACAGGTGTGTAGGAGGTTCTCAGAGAGCAATAACTTGAGTATCTAGCAACACTTCAGGCTGATCTGGGTTTTTGTTCTTTTGTTCCAGCTGGTTTAATGGGGATAAGAGGCATTGATGGCAGGGCTGTTTATCATTCAAGACAGTCCCTTGACTGTTTGGTGAAGACAGACTGCCACCTCAGAATCACAGGGCCTTGACTCTGCCTGAGATTTGCCAACTGATGACATTAACACCCACTCAAATGTCTGGGAAATGTCTGGCTATTCACCATCCCTGTTTTTTCTTCTCTACACCAGCTCTCTGGCACTGACCTTGCTCCAATCCCAGTAGGACGTCTCCTGGCATTGAGGCCCTTCTGACAGAACCGGCCACTCATTCTGTGTGTTCTAGACACCCTGCTGACCGCAATCTCTCTCATAGGTGATGGAGGACTCATCAATTCTTAGTGATCTTTTTAAGAATGAAGAGGGCATCTTATCTGCCTGCAACCTGAACAAAAAAAAGGAATAGTATCTGGATAACTAGTTTATTTACAGAGCTAAGGGTAATAGTTTTCTCAATGTTTTGATGTATATGCTTCACAGTTAAGGTTAATGTCATGGAAACAGCTGTTTACTCTGCCTTTAACTATGTCTGTCCCCCCCCCACCACCACCCAAGAATATAAATATTTGCTTCACCCTATCACCTTCTCAAACTGTGACATCAACACAGGCACCTTTTCCTGACAAAATTCCTTATCAGGTAAAATACTCTGGAATTTTTCTGTTTTTTTTTTTCCCCACCCTTGTCTCATTTTCTCAGTTATTGGCCCATTATTTCTAGGGCCTTTGATGCTGCTGAGTATCCCCCTTGCTTAAAGAAAGGCTCTGTGCACATAGCACAGAATTCTCCTTAACTCATCAGCGCTCTGTCCTTTTATGAGTCTCTTTTTATTCCGTTGACTATTAACCTACGGCTTTCTTCTGGGTCCTGCCCCCTTTCATTCTCCAATTAACGGTTGGATCATAATTTTGATGATTCTGTGTGAGTGTTTCACATGAATTATCAGGGTTCTCTAAAGAAACAAAACTCACAGAGTGTATGTATGGGTATATATATGATGTGATATCATTATACATATGGAATTATTATAGTGGTTTGTAGTCTGCGGTCCTGATAGTCCAACAATTTGCCTGTGAACAGAAAGGGCAAGAATCCCCAGACTGGATGTTTCAACAGTTCCAATCTGGTGCTGGAATCCCAAAGGATTCCTGTAGAGCTGCTAGTCTTCAAACTATGTTGGGATTCCAAAGAAGTAGGTTCTAATGCCTTAGCATCAGAATAACTGAACTTGCCAGCAAGAGTAAGGCCAAGCAGGCAAAAGGCAAAAGGCTACTTCTTCCATGCCCTTTTGTGTGGACTGCCACCAGAAGGTGTGGCCCAGACTTAGGATGGGTCTCTCTACCTCAAACGGTCCAATCAAGGAAATCCCTAGTAGGCATGCCAAGCTAGTTGAGTTTTAGTTGATTTCAAATGTAGTCAAATGGACAACCAAGATTAGTCATCACATCACATCCCATAAAACCCCTTTTGGACATATACCACTGTTTCTCTTGGACAGCCAATCTCTCCATAGTTTTACTGTCCATGGAACAGATTAATTGGGTTTCAATCTTGGATCTAATCAATTTATTTGTTTTGGTGTTTGGGGCAAGTCACTTTTATAATACCTCGGTTTCCTCAACTGGAAAGTGTTGATAATAAAGTGGATTCAATGAGTAGTGCTGGTGTGGAAATAACATATCCTGAACCATAACACATAGTGCAAAGACACTGCTCTGGCACCATTGTGCACATTGCTAAGGCACTTCCCTAGCACCATTGCGCACACAGTCCAAAGACACTGCTCTGGCACCATAGCACACAGTGAAAAGGCTCTGCTATTAGTAGTGATTTGCCTTCATTTACGTTTTATATGTGGTAATTCACCAAGTGAGTTCCATTCCTCTCTTCTTATCTTTCTATCTCTAACTATGTTTCATTTCTAGTATCATTGAATAAATGCCTGAAGGTTTTGAAAGCTAGAATCTCAGAGTCTTCTTGCGGTGAGACTCAGCGGACACCAAGGAAGAGAGGGAGAAAAGATTGAAAGAGCCAGAGGACCAGGGTGGGATGATTGCTTCAAGACAGCCTCTACTATTTACAGCAAGGGAGTTGCACCCAGGAAATCTCAGCAATAGCCCCAGTGGGTGGGGACTTTGATACAGACTCACATATGGATCATCCTTGACATGTCTAGCAAACAGATCATACATTGTTTGGTTTTGAAAGCAAAGAATTCCTTTGAAAGTCTTGGTTCTTCTTAAGCAAAGTTCTAGAAGATACAAAATAAGTGAATAGCTGAACTATATGGGATTTATCCTTCTGTGATAGGATGCTTAACCAACATGCTCACACTCCTGGGTAGTGCCACCTTTCCACAAAGATTAAAAAGTAGAAAAGCCTAGATTGTATTATCAGCTCACTAGATATGCTAAGGAAGTGGACTTGCTAAGAAGGATATTGTTTAAGTGGTGGATGAAACATCTGCAATGTGACAGATGTGACATAGTAATGCTATTGGCCTCTGCTTTCTTCTGGCTGCTGCCCATGCTTTTCTGAATCAAACACATCATGCCTGTGTCCTCTTTAGAAAGAGGAAAAGGTTCCAGATGATGTCTGCTTCAGGATGGTGTCTTCTTTAAATGACAGGTAGGCTTCACCCAGGAAGTCTGCATAATGACACAGCCAGCTGACAGGCCAACATGGATGGAGAATTCTCTCAAGGTTTGACCCCTTCGGAGATCTGCAGATGACAGTTGCTGAGGGGAGGGGACTCAGTTTTCTCCAAGGATGAGATCCTGGTATACTAGCTGGTTCCAAGAGATCAGCCCTAAATAAAAGAGTAACACTAAATTATCTCAGCAGTTTGTGTTCATGAACATTATATATAGAGAGACACACTTATACATAAACATTTTTATATATACACACATAAACATTACATATATATGGATATTTATTTATATATCAGTTATAATTAAAGAACAAAAGAATTTTGAGAAAGAATTTGAAAAAGAATGGGAGGGACCTGAGAGGATATGAAGGAAGGAAGGAAAGAGATGGAAATTGTGTAAATACTTATATATGAAATTCTCAAAACTAAATATTATATCCTGTTTTTGAATAAACACTCAGAGTTTATATTACTACATTCATATTAATACCGACCACCATTTATAATATTAGAATTACAACTCCATTGTTATACAACTGTTAGTTAAGTACTTAATAATGGTCTCATTAAAAAAATATTGGTGTTTCAGCTTTTAATTCAAAAACAAACAAAAACAAACTACAAAATGCTTGCTAGCATGGATGCACGCATTAAATAAACTCTAGTTTGACCCTGACCACACCTCCATTCCCAGAAGTTCTCTTGGCCTCTGTTCTTATCTTCCCATCTGGGCTGGCAGCTGGGTTTCCTGAGCCGTTGTCATCATGGGAAATCCTTTTTCTTTCCCTTAAGTGGGGTCCTCTTTCTTGATTTACTCATTTAGTTTTGTTTTTTGTTATTTGAAGGACATCCTTTGCTAGCTTCCTGGGAAGGGGCTCATGAGAATACACTTTTGAGACATCTTTTTTTAGCTTTAAACTCCAGTGGAATCTTGGCTGGCTGTAGAGTTCTATTTTAGAGCAGTTGTTCATCGATAATTCGAACCCTGTTTCCCTGTCTTCTGACTTGCTGCTGTCCTGCCAGTTGCTGGTGTCTGTGTTTACATTTTGTCTTCTCTGACTTTGTTTCTCTGTTCTGAGATTTCTGAAAATTTAACTTTCATTTTAAGGATGGTGGAAGATAATTGTATGAATTCAAACCCAGTTTTACTCAGGAAATTCCAATTTCAGATTATCTCTGAAACACAGCTCTTCATCATTGTGAATAATTCCGGTTTAAATAAACCACTGAAGCCTTCTGGGCTCACCAGCAACTAACTAGTGTTTTAACCTCACATCCTTTGCCTTCCCAGTGCATCCTATTTCTTTTGCTCTTTTTTTTTTTATTACAGAGTAAGCATGCCTTTAAATTTTTTAATTATTTCATTTTACCATTTTGAGAATGGTAAATTATTTTTTTTTTTTTTTTAGCATTTGGGATTGAATTTACATGCTTAACTTTATCTGTTTAATTGCCCAATTCAATATTTTAAAAGATAGTCATCTCAGTTTGCAATCATCATCATACTCTATTTTAAAATAATGCTCTCCAAATAAAGCCATGCCATTAGCAGAAATTCGCCATTCTCCTTTGCCGCTGTCACGTGCATTGGGTTGTCTGCTTCCCAGTTTGCTAATTTGCTTCTCGGGACATTTCATGTGCCTGGAGTTATACAATATTCGGCCTAATATTGATCATTTCTTTCACTTTTCCTGTTTTCAGGGTTCGTGCATGTTGTAGTCACCTGTACTACATCCCTTTGGATTAGCAAATTGTGCTTATTTCAAGTGCTCCGAATACAGGTTTCTGCTTTCATCGATTTGTGTTCAACATCTAGAATACTACCTAGAAGCTGATAGTATGTTACATATTTATTAAGCAGATGGCCAATCCTAAATCAGTTTTAAAATCTATTCTCAGAAATTTGTTTAAATATTATTATTTATCATAATATTTATCATATCATACAATTGTATGTAACATGTATTGTTTTTGGTGTACATGGAGGTTAAGAACAACTTAATCAGTTCTGTTCTCCCCCCTTTTAATGTATACTCCGAGCATCGAACTCAGGCCATCCAGCTACCATGGACTGCTGTGGCTTTTACCCACTGAGCTATTTTACCAGCCCCCATCATCTTACGTTCAAAACTTTTATCTGGTCATGGCCAGGATTCCTGTTCTGGAAAAGTGTGGTGATGGTTTGAACAGCAATAATAATATATTGTAAGTACAGATTGTTCTTATTCCTCACCATGGTAGGAATAGTGTACTAGGTACCTTCTTTCTAACTTAGATCTTCATAGGGTTTTATGGTCTGTGACTCAGGTACTATGCAAATTTATAGGCACTGCTAATAGTGATATTTGGACCAAAGAAGTATTTCTAGCTTGGTTCTGAAGTCTCTGTGATGAAGAAGATGATGGTCATAGTGAGAAACACTAACGCAATAACTCATCTCCTGGAGAATGTTCTAACTTTGCACAAAATCGTCTTTCCCTTGAGATCACCAAGTATTTCCCCTTTCAACCCCTTCCATGTTTGTAAACCAAATGGAATTAGACCAAGATTGAGCCACTGGCTTTTCTTCCAGTGCTTGTTAGAAGGTCAAATGCTTGTGGATTCCTTTGATTCCAGCTCCTTGCCCAGTCAACACATGGAAGGCAGGAAATTATACTAAGAGACCCAAACTGCACTTTGTGAGACACCCCTGTACCCAACTTTTAACACTCAAAGGAAACACACGCATATGGCCTAGGGAGCCCTCTGATGATGATGTAAGAATTTAAACAAAAGGTAAACTTTAAAAAGTAGCTTAATAGCTCTGAATTATTTTTCAATAGCTGGAGATCTACAGGAACATCAAAGTGAGGGGATTGCTTGAGGGAAGAGAGCAGGGCTTTGTGTACCTCAGACTGATGTAATCTCCCTCTCTCTCTCCCCCTCTCTCTCTTTCTCTCTCTCTTTCTCTCTTTCTCAAAATAAATCTCTTTGTGACTTCAGGGTATGAAAAAAGCTTTAAATGGCCTCTGTGGGGGAACTCAAACCCAACAATGCAAACATCTGACTTTATCTTTATGTTTTTTCTTCAAAAATATGAGAAAGACAGAGGGAAAAGTTTGTCTATTTTTAGCCACGAAACAAGGTCACTAAATATATTATGTCACTTAATCCAAGCTCCATTTAGAAAATGGCTCTATATAACACATAAAGTCTTCTTTTTGCTACAATTCTAGAGTGACGTGGGCTCTATAACTATTATTTTCCTGGTTGGTTATGAGTGTCTGAGTTTTTGGTTGACATTTCTGAAATAAATATAGCTTCAGGAGCACTGGTGTTCTGATTTAGAAATCTGACTACATTAGAAGAAAATTAACCTTTTCAAAAAGCTACTGTTCTAAGGAATGATTTTAATCAAATGAGTTTTAAATGTTGTACCTGCATATAGAATTTCTGGAGAAACTGCAACTCCCCAGTGACCTGTGTTCCGAGGGGGGAAAATATCATCAAATAAATCATGTGTGAAGTAACTCTCCAATTTGTAGAAAGGAGGAGAGATGGAGCTGTTTCTTCATGCAGAATCAGGTTTAGAACTCAAATCAACCATTTTTCTAAGTATTTTGGAAATATGCAAAGAAAAGATTGTAGGAAGAGATCGGGGCTTTATGTTCCTTAAACTGATGTGAACACACACACACACACACACACACACACAGAGAGAGAGAGAGAGAGAGAGAGAGAGAGAGAGAGAGAGTATCCTTTAAAAATAAATCTCTTTTGTGAATTCTGGGTCTATTTAAAGCTTCCAGTAAGTTATATGCTTGTTATTGGAATCCTCCACGATACTCTTATTTATTCATGTATTTTCAATTTGACAGCTGCTTCTACTGTGCTAACACAAACAGAACGAAGCCAGGGAGTTGTGCAGAGGCGTGCTAGACAATCACCCACTGCAGACTTCAAATGCTGAGCACCTTGCATACATAGTAAACATCTGAAGGAAAAGACAGTGCTCTCGGTTTTCAGACTACCAACTCAAGTGTGCTCCTTACTGTTCAGTTAGCTTAAGGACATTCCAGTTCCAATCTGACCAGTTTTCAGGAAAAGTTTATCTCAGGAATTCTCCGTCACTTCAGAATTAGGTCAAGACACTGAAGTCTGTTATGGATTGAATTCTTGGTCCCTAAAAGAGGTGTTGAGGCTCTCACATGCAGTTGTATAAAATGTAACCTTATTTAAAAAATAGATCATTGAATACACACACACTTAGTTATAGTGAAATTATAATGGAAGCGCCATTAAAGACAGGGACATCAATGACATGTCTGCAGATTAAGGACCATCAGACTGTCAATGTTACCTGCATATAAAAGTGGAGGGGAAGGACCCTGCAGCAAGGTCCTGTGGACAGCCTGACCTTAGCCTTTCTTTCTCCAAAGCCGAGAAACAGAAGAACCAGCTGTCATCAGCCAGCCTGTTTGCAGTTTCTTAAAACAGCAGCACAGCAGTCCTGGGAACTAACCCAGGGCCTTAGCCCCACCCCCACCCCAGGGATCCAGGTGGGGTGGCAGGTGTCCGTTTTCTGTATTTCTAGACCCAAAGATAATGGTGAATAGTCACTATGTTGTTCATAGTACCTCTGGGCCTGGCAGTTCCTGTTGTTTGAATATTGTTCTTGGGACTTAAGTAGACGTTTGGAGCAGAAACAGCCCACATCTGAACTCTGCCTACAATCTCTGGTGGTCACCAGTAAAGATCTGACACTCCCGAGTTCTGCATAAGAGGCCAATTCCTTAATTATTTTCTTCCACTACGGGAAGGATTTTTACTATGATATTCTTTTTCTTCCGTCTAATTTTCAGATTGCTGTTTCTTCTGTCAGCGTTAATGTTTCCTCTTACTTTCTAAGGATGCAGGCCTTTGGAAAATAGCTAGAAAGGCGGTTTCCTGTGTTTTCACTGGTTGAGTCAATAATTCACGAATCATAGAGAAAGACTTGAACACCTGAACTGAGGAAGGAGGTAGAAAATTACAACTAGAAAAAGCCTATGAAGTAATCGATGAAACTATTAGCCTGACACAAGATGATTAACAGAGTTGCATTAAAATTTCCAATGCATTTTTACATAATTTATTCACCCTCCTTATGTCCTGGGAATAAATTGAGCAGATTGAGTCTGAGAGAATAGAAAGGGGCATATTTAATGCAGCATTTCAGTGATAGGCAGCCATTAATGGGTGGCTCCAAGATTCTATTTTGGAAATTTTTTCATACATAGTTGACTATATAAATCACACACATATGACATACTCATACTTTACAGACCACCAGATGATGGATGCATTCATTTTTAAGACAGTCGAAGTGACCTGACAGAATAAATGAAAAGGGAATTCCAACAACTCCAAACATGGATGGGGGAGACCACACTGGAATCCGCCCCTAGATGAAGAGCTATAAGCAATTAACAACTGCCAAGAAAAAACCATTTTATCCTTCCTGGGGGATGAGCCCCTGATTGGTTATCCAATACCAAGTTGTCAGCCTTAATATGTGTGTGTGTGTGTGTGTGTGCGCGTGCGTGCAACATTGAACTCACTCAGCAGATTGTATTTATATATTTTTCATTTGTATGTGTGAAATGTATATGTAATAATAGCAGTCAAAGAACAGGAACCCCATAAATTTGGGAGGGAGTGTGAGGGTTGCTTATGGTAGGGGCAGGAGAGGAAATGATGTGATTATATTTTAATTGAAAATTAAAAAGCAATTATCTTGGCTTTTTAAGTTAGTGACTCTAAAGCCAACTTTGAACAAAAAAATATATACACTCAGACAGATGTCCAAATGTATGCCCAGCTATTTGGAGCAAGACCAGGTGATTATTATTATTATTATTATTATTATTATTATTTAGGTACCAGGCATTGTGGCTTCTATGTATAATCTAAGCACATTGGGAGTGGAGGTAGATAAATGGAGTCCAGGGTCATCATCAGCTACATAATGTGTTTGAAGCCAGCTTGGGCTGCATATCTTCTCCCACCTGGCTCCCTCAAACAAACAAACAAACAAAAAAACAGAGTTCTCAGATGATATTGGTCAATTGAAGAATTACTAACCTAATTGACTTACGCAATGATTACTGATATATTTAGCCCAAGAAACCATACACACTCAGCATCTTTGATCATTCAGATAGTCTCTGCCCTAGTAGAATTAGTTCAGTGAGTTATACTTGTCTACACTGTATTTTTAAATCCACAACTAGAATCTAAAATTAAACTTGTGAATGTCTTGGATATAATCCTTGCTACTTTCCTATTAGTTTGGCAGGAAGTATTTTTGCCATTTGGTAAAAGAAGAAACTGAGTCTGTTTCTAAATAACAAAAAAATAAATTACCAGGACAAGTCTAAATATTATTTAGTTACATGTGTGTGAACATGTGTATGTATGTCCTCTGAAAGATCAGCAAGTGTTACTAATGGCAGAGGTCTCCAGCAACCCAATCATAATTTTTGCTGAATAAGTTTAGACACATCTCAGGTTTTTAAGTGCCTATGTAATCCTCAAGTGACACTATATAGTTCTCTTAATTTGATTAATTAGCATTTCTGAAACTAATATTCTAAAGTAACTGTGCCATTTACAAATGAAGAGGGCTCTTTTTCAGTGGAGAACTGTTTAAAAATACCCATCCCTATTGCAGCAATCCCATCTACCTCAGCAAGTATCATAGGCAGACACATTGGGTGTGTGAGGGAGTTATTCTCATGATACTGCTTCTTCCCATTCTTGGCTGAGATGGCAGGGCCATCAGACACAATGGAGTACCGATACCAGGAGAAAAGCAGGATGAATTACATAACTGCTTATGCCTACTAACGCTGAAACAGTTGGTCCAGGAGATCTAGGAAGACAAGGGAAAGTCTCTCTGATTGGAATTAATGGATAGTTTATGTTTGGGTAATAATAGACATACTAAGTAAAGCCTAACAGAGAGATGCCATCTAGTTAATTATGCAGCAAGCATAGACAGGACCGAATGCAGAGCACAAGCCAGGAAGCCCAAGTGCTGGGGGAAGGCTATAAAGAAGGAAAAGAAAGCAGTGGCAACCAAGCTAACCAGACTGAAGCTTATCTCTTGCCCAGAAGTTGTGGTATTAGTAGTGTTTGCATAAGAAGTAATAAGTAATAAAACGTGGAAGGCTGGGACTTGCCCAGCTGCCAACACATGCTGTTCTTGGTCCTTGTGGGCTGGCTCCGTATTTCTCCGTGTGGAGGTCGGAATAGCTCGGTGGCCCTTGTGCCAGCCAGAAGGACAGTATCAATGATAGCAGGAAACAAAAGCAAAACAAAGTTTGGAAAGACCACCAGCTTTGACCTCGATGCCACCTTCTTTTCTTAGTTCCTGGTCCACTGTGAGTAATTTTTGCAGCAGACACATCAGCTGGGGGGCTCATGCTGCTCTGACTTCTTATATGCGTTCTTCCCCAATAAGTTTCTTAGCTACATGGGCTTCTGATTTGCTATGCTCTCCAATGCTGACCTAAATGTGTGTTCATTGGTTCTCAGTGATTCTCAGACACATAGACAATGACTCTGTGGTAAGTTTCTGGCCTAGACTAGCCTCGAGATCCAGGCCAGCAGTCCCAAATAGACTGCCCACAGCTGCTTGGTCCCAAATAATCACACTAAGTCTTATATTAATTACAGGCTGTTTGGCCTATGGCTCAGGCATATTTCTAGCTAGCTTTCCCATCTTAACCCATTCCTGCTCATCTCTGTCTCATCATGCGGCTTGTGGTTCACATGAGTTCCTTTAATTCTTGCTCTCTCAGTGGCGTCTCACAGCGTCTCTCCCTGACTCCACTGTCCTTTCCCCTTATCTATGCTTGGATTTCCTGCCTAACTAACGATAAGCTGGCTTGCCAGAGGCCAAAACAATTCTTTCATTACGCAGTGCTAATTTACAGAGTACAGAAAGACATCCCACATCATGACTCTGTTATAACTGAAGTGAAGCAAGGCAAGGACCCCTCTAGTAGTGGTTCTCCCAGAGACGCCTCTGAGAAGGCTGCCCAACACAGACTGCTCCCACCTCACTGCCCTCCCTCTTCAGGGCAGATCAGATTCTAACTTTGCGTAGACTGTATTTATTCATTTTTAAAAAAATTAATTGAATTAGGTTTTTGTTCATTTATTTTGTAGGCTCATGTGATTGTGTGGGGATCACACACAATTGTGTGGGGATCTCCTGCCACAAAGTGCAAGTGGGGTCTGAGGCTGACTTACGAGAGTAGATTCTGTGGGTCCTAGGGATCAATCCCTTTTTCAGCCTTGGCAGTAGGCACCTTTACCCACAGTGCCGTCTCAGCATACACAGCAACAGATGCTCTTATGGGAATTCTATATGTATGTACTTTAGGTGATTTCCTTCCAGTCAGTTTCTCGGCCCCAGTCCCTGCCTTCCTTCCCCTCTGGTGCTCTTCCATGACAACATTTTTCCTTCCACATTTCCTGTCATATATGTTTTATTATTGTCCCCATACCTTTCCTGGAAGCCTCCATTTCCCTCTTCATGCAACCCTTTCTATTTATTTTTCAAGCCTCCATAGGCATTCACTCCCACACATACAAAGATTACAACCTAGATTCTCAGGTGAAAGAATGCATGTTTTTCTGAGCTGGAGTTACTTCATTCTATAGCATATTTTCTATCTTCATCCATTTCCCTGAAAATTCCATAATTTCAGTTTCCCTAACAGTAGTATACAATTCCATTGTGTATGTATACACCATAATTTTATTACATATTCACATTGATGGGCATCATGGCAACTTCCATTTCTTTACTCTTTTGAAGAAGCAACAATAAACGTGTATGTGCGTTGTATCTCTATAGTAAGAATTAGAGTTTTGAGTACACACCCAGGAGTGGTATAACTGGATAATATAGCAGTTCTTATTTTTAATTTTTTTGTGAAATTTTCACACTGATTTTAAAAATGGTTGAACCAATTTGTACTCCTACCTACCGACAGAGAATAGGTATTATCCTGTCCCCACATCTTAGCCAGAATTCTTTTGCCATTTTTTTTTGTATATGTGTGCTGTGGGCTCAACTGTGTGTATGTTTGTGTGTATATGTGTGTATGTGTATATGTTAGTGTTTCTAATGCTGCAGTGAAACACCAAGACCAAGTTGAGGAGGAGAGGGTTCATTCAGCTTACACATCCACACTGCTATTCGTCACAAAAGGAAGTCAGAACAGGAACTCAAGCAGAAGGAACCTACAGGCAGGAGCTGATGACAAAGCCACAAATGAGTGCTGCTTACTGACTCCCTCCTCATGGCTTCCTCGGCCAGGTTTTTTTTTTTTTTTTGGTAGACCAGGTTGTCCTCAAACTCACAGAGATCTTCCTGCTTCTCCCTTTTGAGTGCTGGAATGAAAGTCATGGGCTACAACCACCTGGCTTAGCCTACTTTCTTAAAGTCCGGGACCACCAGTCCGGGAATGTTACAACTCCCAATGGGCTGGACCTTCCCGCATTGATCTTATGGAGTCATTTTCTCAACTGAGGTCCTTCCTCTCTAATTCTAGCTTGAGTCAAGTTGACTTAAAACTATCCAGTATAGTGTGTGTGTGTGTGTGTGTGTGTGTGTGTGTGTGTGTGTGTGTGTGTGTGTGTGTGTGTTAGAAAATAGAAGATCTCAGAGAATAGTTTCTATGCCTCTAGATTGGCTGAATTAGTGCTAAAAAAAATGGTTATTTTGCCCGAAGCAACCTGCAGATGCAAAGTAACACCCATAAAAATTCCAGGGACATTATTTTCAAAACTAGATTAAAAACAATTCTAAAATTTATATGAAAACACAAAAGGCCACCAATCTTTTTTTTTAGGTATTATCTTCTAATTTCCTGTTTCCCCTGGAAGAAGAAAATCAGTCAGTCCTGTTAGACACCTCCACACCAGTCCCACCCATGGTTCACCCTGGGTCAGAAGTTACTGTTTCTGTTGCTGTGAATGAGATCTCTGGCCACAGCTGAGTCATATAGTGCATCTGATATTACCCTCTGTTTAACGTCTTGTTACCCTTGCTAGTAATGGTCTGGTTCCTGTTGACTGATTATCTGATACATCTCAGTGATTCAGCCCCCATAGTCTGTGGAAAGTAGGGATTTCTGCTGCTGACTCATGTCAGGTTCTTGCACAGCCTGCATAGCCCGGAGACCCTCAGAGCCTGTTACCTAGGTTGAAAATCATCATTCCTTCCGTTTTTCTTTGACACTTTGAAACAATGACTTCAATGTTTCCTAGCTTCTAGTTTTGATATCAGGTGACAGTCTGATTTGGGATCTTTTTCTGTTTTTTTGCTTGTTTGTTTTTGTTTTTCTTTTGTTTGTTTGTTTTTTATCCGAACCAGTTTACTTTGGGGCGGCTTTCTTCCTATGCCTGTAGTTTTGTTCTTTGTGAGAGTATCTATTAGCTCTTGCTTCTTTGTTTTCTGGCTTCTTTGTCAGACTTCTTTCAACCACTGGTGATTCAGAGTTTCCACTCACATCTAGACAAGACCTTGGGAAGAGTGGACATGATAGACTTTATTTAAGAGAATGAATTGGTGACCGAAAGCCCAGGGGCCACCTCTGTTTGGAATATGTCTTGAGGATGAATTTTCATATTGATAAACATGCACAAAAACATAAACAGAGCATTCTCTGACACATGAAACTTGTCTCTGTTTTTATTCCAGTTGGTAGAGAACGAGGTCTCTGCTTTGCAGTAAAGGGTGTGGATAATAAAGGGTGTTCTCTTTGGAGGCAGATCTGTAGAACTAGACTAGTTAGGTAATCCCGTGGGAGGCACCAAGGGCCAGTATTATAACAGAGTTTTCCTCAGATATTGGTGCCCAAGCTTCTTACAATCTATAAGGAGCCTTCTCTTAAATGACCCATTTCTTCATAGGGAGGTTTGGATCCCAGGCTAATGTAGGGTGCTTAGTAATGCTTGGTGATTGGTAGTAGGAATCAACACAGAATTGACAAGATGTGGCTGATGCTCAGACAAACGATTAGATGCTGTCTACCTGTCATCAAAGGTGAACACATACTTGAGGATTATTGGTCACTTTGGCTCTGTCATGGGACTGAAAGGGAACTATTGAGGCAGGATGAAAGGCAGAAGATCACAGAGACTCACAGAACACGGGCCTGCTCAACGGGGCATATCACTTGTATCTTCAAGATGAAGGGAATCCTAAAATACTCACTTCCCATTACTTGGTCACAAAGAACAGCCTGTGATTCCTCATTGTTTTACCTCAGACTCAAGTTTCTGAGCATGCGTTATCAGGCCCTCACCTCTTCCCTCTCCCATCTCTCTGCTGTACTGTTTTCCGCTGTACCCCTTCCCTCAGCTCAACTCACCCAGCTTCCACTGCTCCTTGAACAGGCCTAGCCAGTTCCCTTCTCAGTGTTAGCCTCGTGGTTTCCTCTGCCCTGCTTCCTCAGCCTGTCAGGTGGCTTAGTTCTCTCCATTCAGGTTGACTGACATCTCCTTCCAGATCTTTCCTAACCATCCTCTCTGAAATGGTCTCCACCCATCACTGGTTAGTTCAAGTCTCTGATTGAGTTGGGTTTTGTCTGTTTCAGACCTAGATTCCCATGTTCCTCCGCTTCTCTCTGTATAGCAGAGACAGAACCCTTCAAATTACACCTCAAAGTTTTCTCTGCCAACTGGCTTCCAGTTAAGTTTGGCCGATGATAGAGCTATAACCCTCAGGCAGGGAGTTTGAAAGCGGTGTTGGGGAGGGAAATGGAGGGAGCCCAGAAGATCTTTTGCCTTTTGGGTGGTGTCAGAAATGACCTCAACTACTCCACATTCTTGAGCATCTCAGAGTGCCATTAGGTTCAGTCCTTTACTAATTATTTCTTTTCTTTATTCTGAAGCCTCAATGGCTGTAGCTCCGGGCAGCCTCCTCACGACCTGGTTTCTCTTCACACACTTCTGACAATCGCTGTAGCTACATAGCATCTGATTGACTGCTTATTGGACCACTGCTTTCCTGGCTGGACCCTGATTGGTCTAGCCACCCAGTTTCGTGTCTTTCATAGGACTTATGACACACTACTATTAATGCTTTCTTTGCTTATATTCAGTTTCCTCTATTTCGGCCAAGTGTATTAATGATAATATTTGGGGAAGTGTAAGAGACATTTGAACCTGACATAGATAACTAACCTTTCCCACTACTCATTTATCCCAAGTCAGTCAGTAATAAGGGACTTGGGGAGGCCATTGTGGGTAGCTGCAGGTTTGTCCAGAGAGGTGGAATCCAGAGCATCCACTGCATAGAGACTTCTGACTGGTTTCAGAAGTTCTCCAGCATCAAGAAGGGATGCCCAAGACCCAGCTCTCAGGGCCTCTGAGAGTAGGGGGCCTGGGTCTGTAGAGAGAAAGTCACCCATCACAGGAAGGAACCCACAGCACATGTGACAGGGAAATATTTTCTATTAAGGCTGGCAAATGGGAAATCACAAATAAAAGCAATGGTTAGGGTTGGGTGTGTGACAAGCTGTGTGGTGCTATATCAAGAATGTCTCATATAACTAACTGTGGTGTAAGTGTATATGAATACCTTCCTGCACAAAACAATATTAAGTGATATATATGAAAAATAAAATGACCTTGCGCTGTACCCTGATTTCTTTAAATTGAGCACCTTAATTTGTTGTTACATTATTGGCTTACTTTCTACAGAATGAATCAGTGATGCAAATCAACAGTCCGATGTCAGTCCCAGGCACAAATACAAATAATGGACAGGAGTGAAGGGTGACATCATGTCTTCTCACAGAGGGCTTGGTCCTTGTAGCACATGGATCTCTTCACACATCCATCTCCAAGGGTCCCTTAGGAAGGTTAATCTTAGTTTCCATGTAGATGAAGCTGTTTGACTATATTTATTACTCATTAAATTTTATTGGACTAAACTTATAAAAAGTCGCTGTAAAAATCTCTACTTTTGCTAATGGCATTTTTTCCCAGCCAGTATATAACTGATTTTGTAAATGTTCCCTAGGCCCGAAGGGAAAAAAGAGGCTGTTATCTATTGGAAGCATCTCTACTTACAGTGTTATGACTGTTTATTGCACTATTTATTTTTCTTATTTCTGCTTATTCTTATCAGCCCAATTCAGAAAGAAATATTTCATTGATTGCTTGCTTGATTGATGTGTCATGTCAGGGATCAAATTAAGAGACTCATGCATGTTAAGTAAGTACTCTACAACTGAGACATAACCAAGCCAAAATATAAGCACTTAAAATTTCCCAACTATAGTTATGATGGTTTTACATTTCTAAAGATTTATCTTGTTTATATGCTATGTAAGTAAGATCTATAAATGTCATCTTATTTGAAGCTAAAACTTTTATGACTTGTGACCTTTATCATCATATTTTCTCTTTACCCTGTGCTCTACTTTGAGACACTTTTAGTTTTTCATTGTATACAAGTATATATTGTATGTTGAACAAATTCCCATGATCCTTTTCTCATTTTCCCTAGCCATTAGTTCCCTGTGACCCAAGACAATTCCACTTCATGTCATATATCCAGACATGAATTTATGTACCTCTATAAAGTCTTCAAACCAAAAATGAGCACATATGAGATTGGCTTAATTCACTTAATATAATTTTTCCAGTTGCATTCATTTTCCTGCAAAAGTATAGCTTTGGTCTTCTTTATGGATGAAAAAAGCCCATCATCTATATGTCATATTTTCCTTCCCTGTTAATCTGATCAAATCTCTCATGTGAGTGGGCTCACAATTTAGCTATCATGAATAGTGTTGTAATAAATATTGATACACAAGGACTTCTATGATATGTTGACTTGGAGGAGTCTTTGGGGGGGTAAATACCCAAGAATAGTGTCACTGGGCCATATAGAAGATGTATTTTTAGTTTCTTGAGAAAGCACTATGCTGGTTTCCACAGTGACTACACCTGTTTACATTTCCCATCAGCAGAGCATGAAGGTTCCCCTTGTCCACTTCCTTGTATTTGTTGTTATTTGTTTATTTTTTTAATGACTCTCATTCTAGCTGGGTAAAATGGAATCTCAGTGTAGTATTTATGTGCATTTCTCTTTAGTGATGCTGAACTTATTGGCAATTTGTATTGTCTTTTGAGATCTATCAACTCTATTTCTTTGTTGTTTACTTTCAGTGATGACTATGTAGTGTTATTTTGCGCCGTTGTTCTTAGCTTGTCTTGTTTCTTTTCTAGTCATTTTAACAAAAACATTTCAGGGGGGAAAGGGTTTGTTACGGCTCACATATCAAGGGTCCAACATTTGAGAGAGCTTAAGAGAGCTAGCTGGTCACCTCCCATCCATAATGAGAAGCTGAGAGCAAAGGACGAATGCATGCTGCACTTGGCTTGCTCTTGCCTTTTCATTCAGGTCAGAGCGCAAACCAGGATATCTTGCCACCTATACCCAGTCTTCCTCCAATTCCCAATTCAGATCATGCCCAACAGACTTCCACATAAGCCAGCATGATCTAAACAATGCCTCATTGAGGGTCTCTTTCCAGATGATTATAGATTATGTCAAGTTGACAATTAAAACTGTCCCTTGGCTCTTTAAAAATCTTCATAATTGAAGGAATGTGTTTTATAAACAGCATTGTTATGGCTTGAAGGCAAAGTGCTCTGTCTCTAAATCTATTGGAACACTTGACCCTGAGCTGATGACCTGAGCAGACAAGTGATGGAAGCATTGGGAAACAAGGCGCAGCTGACGGAATTGGGTCACAGGGGCAGGCCTTGAAGGCTATGCCTGTTCTGGTTCCAGTTGGAACTCAACTTTTTGTCTGTGACTGTGATATATATAGGGGCTCTTGCTTCACACTTCTGCTGTCTTGAACCACAGCCTGACCATGGTGGACTGTAGCCACTGACTCTGAGCCCCAGCAAACCCTTCTACCCTTACGATAAATTTGTCACTGATGAAAAATGAGACTCAAAGCATAGAGTTCCGACTTTGTTCACTACCAATATAAGCATAGACATTTTAAGAAGGAAAACTTGGTGATAATTGGCAAAATAGTTGATAGTTTTATTCTATCCATTTAAATTAAAATTTACAATTAAATTTATTGTGTTCATTTCTTTTTTTTAAACAAACCAAAAAAAAAAAATTGAGATGGCATTTTGCTATGTTGCCTAGGCCAGTCTCAAACTCCTGAACTCAATCTTTCTGCCTCAGACTCCCAAAGGCTGAGGCTACCTATAGGCATGGCACACCATGCTTAGATTGCCTTAATTTTCAGAAGTTTTACGGGCATTCTCCCCATTCTTTAGTTATTCTTGACAATTCACATATTCTGAATATTTCTAATCTGCCATTGATGTTTGTTACTTTTCATCCTTTTGACTAAAGGCATATTTATCTACTTGACTAACCCGTTTTGAACTATTAAAAACCTGAAGGCTTCTGTTGGTGAGTGATGAGTTATTATTGGGGAGAAGTAGGTAGTCTAATAGTGGGGTTCCTGTAGAGTTAAGACCAGTAAAACACAAGTGAGGCAGGAGGAGGTCTTAACTTGGTACCAATATAGGACTCACAAGGTGAACCAGAATGGTCAGAAAATGTTGTCAGGAGACTTCTACTGTCTGCTGAAACTGTAGGGAAAGCTCATCAAATGATCTGATAGGACATATACATCCCAGGTCTTCTAGGGTCTACATGGGAGAGGACATCAGCTTTACTGTGGCCAGGCAGTCAGAGAAAGTGGAGGCTAGTTAAGCTCTGTGTGGGAACCAGAGCAGGTCAAAGCCAGGGACAGGACTTTGTACAAATGTTGACTAACAGTTAAATCTGTTAATGAATCCACATGTCTTTTCAGTTACACCCTTGGGCTCCCTCAATTGAACAAGATAGCAATGAGCAAAAACCATACCAGTATCTGTGGAAATCTTAATAAACAGCTAAATTAGGGAGTCTAATGCTTGTCTAATCATGAGGCCACATCTTGCTTGTTTCAGGTCTCAGTGGCCAGCTCCCCAGGCTCCTGTGAATTTGGACTTCATTTTTCAGGACCCTCACTTTTTCCTAAAGTGGGGCTTGTTTGGAAGTAGAACCACAGTGCTCACCTCTGTGGCTAATTTCTTCCCCTTTCTACTTTTTTTTTTTCAACTGACCTTTGAAAATTTGCCTTGATAGCTTGTATTTTTCCAACATGTTTAGATATTATAGCTTTGTTCCACATTTTGCTGAGATTTGTTATTTTCTTGGAAGAATTTCAGAAATAACCTTAATTCAAGTTATAATTTTGGTTCTCTCTCTCCACCAAGTTATGTCTACAAGCTCACATATATGTATACTTTCATCTATATACTTACTAAAAGAATGATTTTAAAACAAAATATATGTATGCTCTGGTTTGTTCATTTTTCACTGTATGTGGGGTTTAGATATTTAAAACGTGTTTATTTAATACTTATGCAGAAAGCAGAGAAACACATAGATAGAAAAACAGAAGAGTCTCCAGAAGAGCAGCTGGAGAGATGACTCAGTGGTTAAGCACACTGGCTGCTCTTCCAGAGGACCTGGGTTCATTTCCCAGCACTCACATGATAGCTCACAATTGTCTGTAACTCCTGTCCTAGGGAATCCGACACCTTCATACCAATACACATAAAATAATTAAATAAATTATTTTTAAATATTTAAAAAGATGTCAGAAGAATAGTTACTTAGGAAGAGCTGTTGGACTATCAATGAATAAGAAAAACTAATTTTTGAATTATAAAAAGAGTCGGTGGAGCCGCATTCTAGAATTAAGTGATGCTATTGAAAATGAGGAAGGAAGCAACAACAATTATAAGTGCGTGGAGGACATTAACACTTTCCCAGAGGGGCAGCAACAGGAAAGTCTCCCCTTACACCGTGAAGAGAGGCATTCACTCTTGTTCTTAGTTAGAGAAAGGACACTGGAACTGATGCTCCAGAAAAAGTGAAGGGCACAACACTTAACTTTCTGTTAAAAACTGAAAAACTAGATAAAATACATGAGATAAGATAAAAGTTTACAGCAATTGGACAATAAGTAATCTGGGTAAAGAATTCTGAAAGAAAATAAAGACAAAGAAAACAGAGAGGTAGAATGGAAAGGGGAAGAGGGAGTAAGCAAGGGAGGGAGGGAAGGCCCGTAGGCATCAAGCTTTAATGCGGTGGGCCTGGAGACAGCTCCCAGACTTCTTGTGAAGAAGGAAGAGCCAAGAAGACAAGGACCATCCTACTAAGAGGGGGATTCTGAGTCTGGCATGTAGGGCTGGGATTTGTGAGGCCAAGCCTGAGAGAAGAGACTAGTTCTGGTGGAGGCTGTGAGGATTTGCAGGGCACTCTGTCTTTCATAGGTTATTAGGCTACATAAGTATGAGAGACAACTACCTGAATCTGGGTTCAGAAACCACTGAGAATCAGTATGCAGACAAATTCCTGGACTTCACACATGACTGGAAACGGCTTGTGTTCAGACTAGCCTGAGTGGAACTGAATAAAATCCTAAGAAGTAGGGCAAAGTTACCACTAGAGACAAACTGGATTTATCCTAACAAAATTTAAATTCAAGTCTTGGTACAGCCCTGTTGGTTTCAAATTACTCAGAGGAGTAAAAGAGAGTCAACAACAACCACAAAACCATAATGTCCTTTTAAGCAATGTAAACAAAATTAATAACTACAAACATACAGAAATGATGGTACCCAGGTAAAAGGATGCTAACCCAGCTGTGCTAAGCATGCTTTGTGTGAGAAAACCTTGAAACTTGGACACTGTCACAAGAGAAATGGAAGTCATAAAAGATAGGTAAATGCTACCTTCGGTGGATGCTACCTTCGGTGGCTGATTTTTGCCAGCCTGAGTGGATTTAGTTCTACCTAGGAAACAGAAGTGTGGGCATGCCTGTGAAGGTATTTCCAGAGAGTACTAACTGAGGAAAGAAGAGCCACCTGGAATGGTGGGCTTGAGTGATGGACTGAGTGAGAGGGAGGAAGCAAGTTGAATGCTAGCATTTCTTCATTGCAAATACAGTGTGACCAGCTGCCTGGGGTACTGCCATGACTTGGTACCTGCCATGATGAAATCTATACCTTAAGTTTTGAACCCAAATCAACCCTTCTCTCCTATAGTTGCATTTGTTAAGGATTTTGTCACAGCAAAGAGATTAACTACTATAGTTCTCAAATAAATAGAAACTCAGTGACTGAAATGCACTAAGCTGGTGTGATAGTTGATTTTGATTGTCAACTTGATTAGATAGGAAATCAAGTAGGAGACAGGCCTCTGTCTGTGAAGGCATTTCCAGGAGAGATTAAGTAAGGTGAGGGAAGACCCTTCCACAGAATAGGTGAAAGCCTCTGGTAGCCTAAATCTAAAGAGATGTAAGAGAAAAGCATGGCTTACCCGCAAGCACGCTTTCTTCTTGGTCAACCGGATTATCCATTTTTGTTGCTGCTTCCATTATTTTTTCTCCGAGTAGGAGAATTATTTTTCTGCCTGTAAAGTAGACTGAAGACCAGTGGATCTCCAGGCGTTCTTTGAGCTGTCTGCACCTGCCTCATGGGTTGATAAGACCCTGGGTTCACAACCTCTCCATTATGCAAATAGCCATGGTTGAACTACCACATGGGTAATGTGAGCCAATCCAATAAGAACCCCTTAGCAATAAATATATTGTTTATTAACAGTTCCATTTCTCCAGAGAACCCCAACTAATACAACAAGGTTACCAGTAAATTGGCCATTAAAGACTAAGTGATCAGTAAATTTAAGGACAGCAGTAAGAAATACCTGAGGTGAACAACTCAGAGAAATATGCTGCAGGAAATAACTGGTCACCAGTGGTTTATTACCCACCATTAAGCTGTCTACTATACATCTAACAGAAAAGTTAGCAAGGACAGAAATATTTGAAGAAATACTGATTAAAAATTCCAAATTAGATGAAAATCAGAAACCCATAATTTCAAAAAATTCATAGAGGAGATAAAATTTGAGGAAATTAGGACAAAACAAATGATTGAAAACCACAAATAAGAAAACTTTAAAAGCAGAAAGAGAATAAACACACAGGTCCAGAGGGACAAAGGAAGGACAGAGGAGTTCTTATCAGACACTGGGCAAATCAGAAGACATTGGAGAGATATTTTTAATGTACTATAGGAAAACTTTCACCTAGAATTTTTTTTTTTAATCAGTCCAAATGAGACATGGAAAAAAGGAGATAGGCATCCCATTTTTTGCTTGAATATGACACGTCCCCTGTAAATTAATGCAGTTGATCATGTGGTCCCCGGCTGATGGTTCTGTTCGGAAAGAGTATAGACCCATCAACAAGTGGAACTTGCTGAAAGAAGTGAATTTCTGGGGATAGGCTTTGGAGCTTCTTAGCCTAGTCTCTTTTCCTGTTTCTTCTACCATTCCTTCCTATCCTCCCTCCATGGTTGTCCCTGTTCCTCTGAGACCATAAGTCTAAACAACCTCTTTCTTACACTGTTCTTTCATCACAGAAAAGAAAAAAATCAATCCAGGAATTGGTATTGAGAAATGTCACCCTTGCAGTGGTCAACCTGACTGTGTGGCTTTTAGGCCTCTGTTTTGTGAAAGGAACAGGAAAGATTTTGAAATTTGGGGCTAGAAGAGCCATTGGACGCTATAAGCAGAGATTAATGGGCCATCCTATGGGGGAAATTTAAAAAAAAAAATCCAGCTGCATTCTGTCGGTGTCCTAAGAATTGAGCCAAGATTACAGAGTAGTTGACTCATATTTTTGGTGGGGTAAATTTCAATAGCATGACATCAAGTCAGTGGAATCATTATTACTGATCATCACAGAGCATACTTATGCGGGATTACAATGAGAAAGAACAACAGGTAGGTGTAGAAAGGAAAATTTTAAATGTGCAGTTTAGAGAGGAAAAGGGCACCAAAGTTATAGCATGTACTGAATATGAGGCTGTAATCACTAATGAGCTTAATGTTGTGAAAGAAGAAACTCCTAGTCTGCAATGGGACTGTAAAAAGGGGTCCTGAGGGTAAGATTCCACCCACCAAAGTCTCCCACTGTGAGAAGAAAAAGCGTAAGGGGTTTCTTGCTCTTGGAGATTTTTCAAGAGGATGCTGCAGCTGTGGTCTGAGGAAGCTGGCTAGCAGCAAAACTTGGTAGAGTCAACTGCTTCCTACAGGCTTTTGAGGTGTGAAAGATCCAAGATTGAAGAGGTAGGTGGATTCTTTTTTTCTTCTGTGGTTTGGGAGAGCTGTGAGACAAGGCAACGCAGGGCAGGGTTGGCATGCCTGTGAGGAGATCCTGAGAACCTTTCCTAAAGTTGTGAAGGTGCAGTCTTTAATCAGTGACTGGGATTTAAGGTGTAAGGTTTGGGGGTTTTTTTGTTTGTTTTCTTTCTAGGGGAGTATTTGCTCTTTATTATATTGAGGAGGGTTTCCACAAGTTTGTTTTTTTTTTTTTTTTTTTTTCAATTAGGCCTAACGGATGCTTATTTTGCTTACATTTCCACATCACAGTTCATTGATGGAAGTCAGGGCAAGAACTCAAGTAGGGCCGAAACCTGAAGGCAGAGCTGATACAGAGGCAGCGGAGGAATAGCTTGCTTAGCTTGCTTTCTTATGGAAGCCAGGACTTGTTGGTCCAAGTAATCCAGGCCCTTTACACCGATCACTGATTAAGGCAATATTCTACAGGCTTGCCCACACTAGATTTTAAGAAGGCATTTTCTCAGGTGTGGTTTAGTTCTCTCAGCTCATGTCCAGTTGACATAAAAACTAGCCTGCACATTATTGGTAGCTTTTTTAATAAAATCTACCCTGTTGGTAATCTAGTCTGGGTATTTTTTTATTTGTACTCTCTGACACAGTATCTGGCTTTATTGCCCTGGCCAGCCTCAAAATTGCAACCTTCCTGTGTCAGTCTTCAACAGTGTTGGGTTACAGGCAGGCGCTATGATGAGTGTTGGTTGCTTTAAAAAAAAAAAAACCAAAAATATTTATTTATTTATTTTTAATTTAGTGAATTTTTCCTGAGGAATATGTGAGCAAACAACTATTTACCTAGATAGAGTCCCAATGATAGATCAGAGTAATCATCATACCCAGGTCTACTTTACTGAACCAAGGAGCATTTGGGGTATACTTATAGGAGCAGGGATGAAGGGTCAGTTACAGGAACACCAGTGATCCTAAGACAACCGACAACCATATCACACCACACACACACACACACACACACACACACACACACACACACACAATCTCACCACAGAATGGATGACAACCTTCCTGTAGCTGAATGGACAGAACCTCTCTCCATAGTTAGCCTCATATACTGAATACTCTAGCACTGACTGGGACAGAATTAGATGCAGTTGTCAAAGAAGCAAAGATAGGGAGGTTGAAGTCAAAGGTGAGGGGCTAATGGCCCTCTATAAACTCCGCCATGAGGGAGTATCAACAGGCTTGGTACCCTTGATGGTCTCCCCTTCCAGGTCAAGACTAAAGGAAGTAGGCTGGCAAGATGGCTCATCAGTTAAGAGCATTTGCTATTCTTCAAAAGGACTGGGGTACAGCCTTCTAGGGTGCCAGCACTCCCATGCACATACCCAGATGTATAGACACACACACCTACAGATAATTAAAGGCCATGTTTGTGCCTGAGAAGAGTTGGTATTGAGAAGTCAATTTTTAAATGAAAATTTAACTGTAATTTTATTGTGACAGCAACTACATTTGCAGTACATTTATAAAACTAACAAGTTAATTCTAAAATATCTATTATGGAAATAAGATTCTAGAATAACTGCTTGGAAGTGGTGATGCAGGCCTTTAATCTCAGCACTCACACTCAGGAGGCAGAGGCAGGTAGATCTCTATGAGTTTGAGGCCAGTCTGGACTACAAAATGAGTCCCAGGAAAGCCAGGGTTACCACACAGAGAAAAGAAAAACTCAGTCTCAGAAAACCAAAGAGGGAGGGAAAGATTCTAAACTAACCAACACAACTTTGAACAATACAACTGCAGGACTTACATGCTCTGATTTAATACTTATTATATTAATTATAAATTATGTAGTCATTAGGTAGTGCAATATATGGAGGCATACAGACAAATGAATTCAAAACCAGATAGGCATATGATCCTGAGATGTTTAGAAATAATGTCAGAAGGGTCTTCTCTGAATGGATAGAAACATAAAAGAGAAGTTCAACCCTTGCCTCCCATCATACAAGAAATTAAAATAGATCCTAGATAGAAATATAAAAGTGAAAGGATTTAACTAATAAAGGTATGAGAAAGTTTAGTGTCTTTATTAGCTAAGAAACCCAAAGCACAATTTATAAGCTCATAAATTATGGTGAGTGCTATCAAAATTAAAAAGAAACAAAATCTAAAGCTCATCATGTTAGCACACACATGTCATCTCAATACTCAGGAGGCGGAGGCCCAAGGGTTGTGAGTTTTAGGCCAGCCCAGGCTGAACAGTAAGACTCGCCTCAAAACACAAACCTAACTTCCAGTTTCCTTTACCAGTGTTTTGGTGGTCACAAGAGGAAACAGAGACATTCACAGCACTGAAGTCGGCTCTGACATGTGAACTGTAGACTAAGAGGCCAAACTCTCCTTGTAAAATGGGGTAATATAAGAGTTGAAGAGAGATGGCCATGAAGATCCAGACAGTTGCATCACCTGCTAGAAATCTTTCTCGTCTTTTGAGGGTATTACTTTCTAACCTAAATAAGTTATTGAATGAATAAAATCAACAAATAGCAAAATACTTGTTTGAATCATTCTTCAAAATACTGTTGAGAAAATGAAAAGAAAGCCATGAAATGGAAGAAAATATGTGTAAAATCTCTTTCTCTCTCTGAGTATGAGATTCTGGAGATTGAATTCAAGCCTACTATGGGATATGTTTGTGTATTTAACTCCTGAACTTCCTTTAGTCCCAATACTGTACTTTAACTGAACTATGTAAGTATATTTAAACTCTGTAACAAGAAATATCCAGTTATCCCTAATCTGAAAACCTGAAATCTGAAATCTGAAACTTTTGAGCAATAATGTGATGTTACGAATGGAAAATTCCTCACATGATCTAGTATAACAAGTGACAATCAAAACACAGTTACCTTAAAAAAATTATATAAAATAGCTTTCTGGCCATGCACATAGATGTTTGTGAAACACAATGAAATTCCATGGGTCGTGTCCTCCAAAATGTCTTTTATATGTAAGCAAATATTGCCAAATCTGAAACACTGGAGACACTGTTTGTTCCAGGAATTTCAGCTAAGACCTCCCCAACGTGTAAGGATGTGAGCAGACACACTAGACAATGATACGTAACATTGACTGTGACAGGGCAGAAAACAAGCTGAAAGCTTCAGTCTCCAGTCCATAACCTCTCCAGCGACTGTGGTTGAAAACTGACGGTGTTTTGTACTGGTGATGATGTGGTACGAATGAGGATGTGCGAGGAGTGCTCGCACGCTCTTAGAGGGCTTAGGAAATGGCACGGCCACTTTGAAAAAATTACAGCAGCTTCTTACAGTGCTGAAATTAGACGTCGTACCTCTCCCTAATTTCACTTGTATCTCTTTTATATGTTTATTCAAGTGAATGAAAATCCATCTTTATACAAACATTTATGCTCAATCATATGTAGTGGTTTCATTTATAATAGCCTGAATACGACGTGATCATATATGCCCATCGAGCTGCTAAGAGGGTAAAAGAAATGTCTGGCTGATCCTAACGTGTTAGTCAGGTTCTCTAGAAGAACAGATGGAGTGACTCTACATACTTAAAAGGGAACGTATTCGAGTGGCTAACAGGCTGTGGTCTGACTAGTACAACAATGGCTGTCTCTCGACACCATCATACCTAACACTAGATTATTGCTCTCTAAGTAAATATTGGTACACACACTGGTATGGAAGATGCTCACAAGCGTTCCCCATGGAAGAAGACATTCAGAAGAGTATATATGATATGTTCCCTTTAAAGCAGGTTCTTTAAGTGAAGAACTGTGGTGACTGGGCAGCAGTGACTGGGTATCAGGGCCTGAGGATAGAAATGGGCTGGATAGGAAGGGAGAGGAGGGATGCTTGTGGGTCATGGTGATAATCTATGCTGTGCTTATGGTAGCGATCATAGGTTTATGCATCAGTCAATAATCAAATGATTTACAATAGAGCTTTTATTATATTAATTAAACTTCAATGAAGGTGATTTAAAAACTGCTACCATTAATAAACGTTTTCAGCCATGAAACTGACAGAAGCCTTCAAAGTTTGTCAGTGCATCACGTGAGTAAAACCTTAAAGAAGCAGGTGCTGATGGATTCTGTGGCTGTGTCAGATCACATTAATACAGATAACTCTTTGCTTTTATCAAAGTTGCAAATGAATATAGTCAGAGTCCCAGGCATTTTATTTCTTGTACTCTATTTGAAAGAAGAGATGGAAGATTATATTTATACTTTGTATTTTTCTTGTATAAAGTAGAAACTAAGTATTGATTTAAAAATAAAGATAGAATGAAGAAGTAACAAAGTCTACATAATAAAACATAGATGTTGCAGGAAAGATATCTAGAGAAGAAATGTTTCTAAGGAGAAAAGAAAGCCTAGGGTGCTAAATAGGGATTTGGAGGGAGCTAATTATGATGCAAATTGATTAGACACTTAATTAATGTTCTTAAATCTTTCAGACATGCATGAAAGATGAACAAATGATGTCTATAAAGGAAGTTATGAACATCTTGAAAACATACTCATTAAAATGTATTGAAAACATTCAACTCAGGCTCACCAGCTACAGATGACATTATTAAGCTAATTGCCATCTTTGTTCAAAATATACTTACTGTAGCGACATCACTGAGACTATAGAATCTACCAGTAAGACCTCTCTTCATAAAGTTAAGAATTCTTTATTCATTCAATTTCTTTTTGAGATGGCTTCTTAAGAGACTGTTCAAGTATGTCAGGAACTCCTAATTTCAAGCAATTCGTCTGCGTCAGCCTTCTGAGTACACTGAACCCACAGGTGCACTCCAGTATACCTGTAAGAAAGGTGAGATTTTTAGAACACAAGATTCAAACTCATTAAAAATTTAAAAAGTAAATATCAACTGGATTATGGCATACCTCCAGGCCCAGGCTTTGTGGAAGAGATGGTCAGTGAGGTGAGGCAAGGTAGTGTAGGAATGAACTTGGTAGAGGGTATTTTCCAGGAGGAGGGGCATCTTTGAGTGGTAGGGGGAGCAAGGAAAGGTAGTGAGATGCACAGAGAAAGGAACTTCAGATGAATGATGGGGATGATAAATCTGGGAGAAACAGAGGGCCTTAGTATGGAGGGTTCGAACACTAGCCCGCATACCTAAACTTAGATGGCACGGGATATAGGGGCAAGCTTTGAGCAGGGATGAGTCCAGTGGGATTTCAAAAAAGCCAATCTGCTGAAATCGGTAGGATGGGTGGAGGGAGGGAGTGATTGCAGGTAGAGACCAATTAGGAAATGGTTGTAGTTAATTAGCTGTGAAGTGATAGCCAGGGTTCTGGACAAGGATGTGGCTGGAAATTTAAAAATTTACAACATAGAACACTGCGCACAACCCCATAAACTTGGCGACTGATTGATGTAGGGAGGGAGGGAGGGAGGGAGGGAGGAGAAGAGGAGAGAAGGAAGAAGGAAAGGGAAGGCGGAGAGGTGTCTCAGGTGTCTGTGATTATACAGACAGAAAGATAGCAACCTTGGCAGAAATGATGAAGTCAAGAAGACCCGATGCTTTAGAGGAGGGGATTCTTTTTTAAGAATTTTAAGTACTGTCTTGTAGCAGAGCGTTGAATACCAAGTAAAAATGCTGAGAAGGTACTTAGAATGGAAGTCAAATGCTGGCCACATACTTAAGGAGCAGGAGAGTTTCTGTTTCTCTCTCTACTACTATTAAATGCATAGTCACCTTGTGGGACTGTGGCTGGGTTTTATTGCCTGCATTTCGGAACACTATCTACTTTGGGGTTAGGCATCTCCTTTGTAGGTCCAGAAGCCAACTCTCCACTTTCTGCCTTGTAGGAACTTCCTAAGCATCTATGTGGATTTTCCCCAGCTTCCTCATCCTTTGGCCTTCCTGCTGTCACTCATCACTGAAGCCATCTGCCAGCATTCCTTAGTTCAAACATTTATCCCCTCCATACCCTTCCAATCTCTGTGTGTTCCCTATTACTTGGACACTCTATGTGTAGCTGTATTACCCCTATTGTAAATTAGAGGGAAGTTTGACATTTTTAAAAATCAGTTAACACATTTAGAAGAATGCCATTGTACATAGGAAAAAAATGAGAAATAATATGCTGGCATTCCAGATAAAGAAAAGTCACCATCCAGAACCTCATAGGATAAACCCAACAGCCAGATATGTACTGTCTATACCTAACCCAGGTCTTCTTTACGGAATGCCACAGTCCCCATCGCTTCCTGATGTCCAATAGAAGATTGCCTCCCTATTCCTTGGATTATTCCATTTGCATGGTCCTTGCAGCCCCTGTGCTTTCCAGTGTCAGACCATCTGGAAGTAAAAAGCAAAACAAAACAAACAAGAACAAACCCCTGCAATACCCAGCGATTCCAGATGAGAAAAACAGTCTTTGAGTGTGCTGTACTATTTCGGTGAAGGAGCTGAGGAGATGGTTTTGGGAGTTGTCGTCTTCTGAGGTGTCTCCTGGTGCACACTCCTCTCCTGTCCCCTCCGGACAACCGATTGTGTGTTGAGTGCTCTTGCTTCTGCATTCCCTGTGTGCTTCCACTTGCTAGAGCATTCCTTTTATCCCCTTTCTGTTTAATTGCCATACAAAATCCTCTGTTGAGCTTTTAATTAGCGAGTTATCCCTGTCTGAAGACTGGAAACCCCGGGCTCTTTCAGCTTCTTTTAGACAAGTTAAAATATGAAATTAAAGAAAACAGAGTTTTAGCCAACAGAAACAAGTGACTCATTTCCTTGTGAAAACATACTAGGTTTATGTTACTCTGGCAACGATATTCCAGAATAGCGTCCCTCCTCTCCCTGTTTGGAACCTTTCTGGGTTTCTGTTACAGTCTGTGTTCCATGGTGACCTAACGTTGAACCAAGTCTCTTAGTGATTCATGAGGCACAAGAGCAATGGGCTTCCGTTGAGATAGCTCATCTTCTGTTCCTTTGACCAAAGGAAGGAAAGTTTACTTTGTACAGGGCAGGAATTGGAAAGGGATATGGTGAACTCTTGGCCAAGGCTGCTCTAGAGTAGAAGTGTAGCCCTGTTGTTATTCTAAAGCACCACCACCGGTTCTAATGTGTTTGAATTCCAAGTGCCTGTTTTTCTAAAGACAGCTGATTCAATCATAATGTACAACCTGTTTGTGTACCACACGGGGAAATAAAGACTTATAGACTCACGGCACAAGACGCCAGATGTTTCTTGGGACTCACATCATCATGGGCAAGAATTTAATGGTGATTGGGGGTCAAATTTTCAGTCTAAACTGCTTCATATCTCTACAGCAAAAATGTGCTGTGCAAAAGACACTGTACTAGCACTTGTCTGTGAGTGTCTCGGAGCTCTGAGGTCTGAGGCCCTTGAGAGGAAGTGAAGAGTGTCTTCAATTTATCAAGCACTTGCTGCATGAGATTTTAAATTTCCAGATGTTTTGTGAACAGGGTTAGGCTTTGGCTGGGTTCTTAGAAAAGTGTATTACCATTGGGATGAACTCACTAAGAGTGACTGGTGTATGAAGATTTTTAGTTTCTTCCCAATTGTTACCAACTGTCTGCTAAAGAGAATCCCAGCTTTGCTCAATTATGCCTGCTCCTTCCCCCAGAACTGTCTTTTCAGTTCTCCTGGATTTGTAGAGAAAGAGCATAGCAAACAACCTAGGGGTAGACGGGACAGGGAATGGTTTGGTGACAATGTACCCTGAATATCTTATTCCTATATAATTCCAGTTAATGTATGAAAAAGCTAGGAAGGTACCTTGAAAACAATAAAGGATGAAAATTAAGGTAGAGGAGGTTGATTTTTTTTGTTGTTTTGTTTTTCTTGGAAACTTGGGGATAAGTCCAGCGATATTTATTATATATGAGAGAAACAGATGGAAAGGAGTCAAAGAGAATTTTTTTTTTTTTCTGAGACAGCTTCTTTGTGTAGCCCTGGCTTTCCTGGAAGTTCCTCTGTAGGCCCGGCTGCTCTCAATGTCAGAGATTCACCTGCCTCTGCCTCTCAAGTGCTGGGATTAAGGGTGTATGCCACTACTGCCCAGCATCACAGAGGATTTTAAGGAGAACTCCAAGGTCTCCTGTGTCCTCATCATTAGAACAGAAACAAGCAAAGGGCTTTGCTTGTGAAACTAAACCTGCCTTCGAGTCTTATAACTCTTAACCATGATGCTATTCTAATAATGAGCTGATGAGGCTACCACACTGTAGAAAACAAACCCAAGTATTGTTATTAAAAATTACATATGCCTGTAGTCCCAGGTAGAGGAAAAAGGATCAGGAGCTCAAGGTGATTCATGGGCACAGAGCCAGCCTGGGTTATGTGAGACCATGTCTAGATAAAGAACGACGACATGAGACCCTGTTTCAATCAATCATCAATCAATCAGTCAGTCACTCAAAACAAAACTAGCCTTATGGAACTATGAAGCTATTCCTACTGAGCTAGTAGTCTCAACTTTGAGGAATGTTTAACAGAAATTCCTTTTTCTCTCTTTTTTACATTTTCTTATGTGGCCAAACACTAAGATGGAAAAGAAAAGATAATTTAGGTCAGCACTGTTGTGTGCTGAGCAGGGCCTTTCTCTCCAGTGCAAACAAAGGAAAAACTTTGGGGAAAACATTCAGTGCTAATCAGTCCATCCTGACTTTTTACGTATTGCTTCTTTTTAAATAAATAAATATATTTGCATTTTTAAACTGCAAGTTATGCCCTCCCGAATATCAACTCTGTGGGGGGTATTTTAAAAAGCAGTTCATCTGTTATGCATTGGACCTATGAGACTAAAATTACAAACCCCTGTAGGAATACTAATACAGATCTGTTTGAAGTGAACAGTAAGCGGAAGCAATCGCAGAGGCTTTCTGTTTATTCAACAGTGAAGACCGAGAAAGCGCAGCTCTCTGCACAAGATTAGGAAGCTGGTCTTACACGTCTGTGGACTGTCATTCTTTAATCAATAATGGCTCATATCTAGGGATAGCTGCATGGCTGTTCAGTTTGCATATATACATATCAACCTTGAGAGATAAAATATTATTGAATATAATGGCTACGCAAAACAAACTTAGACACTGGCTAGGACCATGTCCTACCAAGTAGTACCAGTGATGGAATATAGCATTATTGTTAGAAAAGAAAAAAAAAAGCTGTCTGATTTCCCCAGCTATTTTCTGTATAAATTTTATTGTATTTGAAATTTTGCTTTTACAACTTTAGAAGAAAATTCTTATGATTTTGTTCTATAAAAAATAGTAGTAGGAGAATATGTTCTGGAGCAAACTCCAGAATCCCAGAGATCAAAAACGACTTTGTTAACTAAAAAATATTCTAATTGTAGATAAATACTTATACAATTTATTAATGTAGTCACAGTAAGAAAATACTTCAGTGCTGTTAGGTGTAGGCGTGCCTATACTATTATGGTACTAGTCTCCAGAATTCCTTTCATCTTTTAAAGTTGTAATTTCATATCCTTCTACATAAGCATCTCTACACCCCATCCTTCCCCCACTTCTGACTCCTGGTAAGGACCCCTCAACCTTCTGTCACAGTACATTGACTGTTCTAGGTACTGGATATATGTAAAATTGTGTGGAATTTGTCTTTTTTCTGGCTTACTTTCTTACTTAGCATAACGTCCTTAGAGTTCACCCATATAGGTATGTCCCAAAATTTATTCCTTAATATTGTATTCTGTTGCTTTATATGCCATAGCTTACTTCATCCATCTATGGGTGCCTAAGTGGCTTTGGTCTTTTGGCTATAGGAAGTAAGGCTGCTGTGGGGTTACAAATATCTGGTCAAGACTCTACTCTCCAATCTTTGGAGTGGACACCCAGAAGTGGGAGTACTGGATCATAACATAATTATATTTTTGAACTTTTGAGTGTACATTATATTATATTACACATTGGCTGTGGGAAAATTTGCCATCTCCTGAGCAAAATGTAAAGGCTCCAATTTTTCAACATTCTTTTTAGCCCTTTTTAGTTTCTATTTCTTTGACACTAACCATCCTCATTGTCCCGAGATGGTCTTTGGTTAATTTCACTGAAATTTTTAATCAGAACAAAATATAATAATACTGGCATATGACATTGTTATAATGAAATTCTCTGTATGCTAACTTAAAAATAAATTTCAGATATTGGAAAGTTAGTCTTTGCTGTTGCAGATGTAGAAAAACCTATAATTTGGGGTTTTTTTGCTTTGGGTTTTCTTTCTCTCCTCCTCCTTCTCCTTCTTCTTTTTGCTATCTTTGCTCTGGTTGTCTTTTATTTCTTTTAATTAAATTTTTAAGATTTCACAGGTGCAGCTTCCCTGTCGTATATAGAAAGAACAACCTATGAGCAGCTGCCCTGGTCCTCAGGCTCTTACAGTCTTTCCATTACTTCTTCTGTGTTTTTTCTCTGAGTCTTGGGTGTAGGGTTGCTTTGTAGATACACCAGTTGGCAATGGACACCTCATGGTCATTTTTCTCTTCATTTTGACCAATTGTCGACCTCTGTAATTGTCTCTGTCTGCTGCATAACTAAAGCACATTGATGAGTGGTGAGAACTAAATGTATCTGTAGATATAAGGATAGTATTTAGAAGACAGAGATTATGTTGGTTTAGGAAAACGGCAGTAGCTGCTTCTCCTTTGGGATCTCTGAGTTTGCCATTCATGTGTGGTAAGTTAGGTTTACAGTACCAGGTACAAATTCTCTCCTGTGGAATTGAGTAGCTATTGGTTACCCTGAAGATAAAAGTGCCACTCTTGCACCATTGGAGATACTTTGTGGGATGGTCACAAGCTTAATAGCTAGGTAGGACTACTGATTTCTTTCTTCTCTTGGCATTTTGCCTAGTACCCTCTGATGCTATGAGACCTGGTCCTCAGAGAGAAGGTTTTTAGATAAGTTCCTGTAGTATGAGGTTTCTGGCTCAGACTTTCCGGCCTAGCCTCCTGGCCCAGACTTTTTGGCCTAGCCTCCTGGCCCATACTCCTGGCCCAGACTTTCCAGACTAGCCTCCTGGCCCATACTCCTGGCCCAGACTTTCCAGACTAGCCTCCTGGCCCAGACTTTCTGGTCTAGTCTCGTGGCTTGGACTTTCCAGGCTCTCTTGGTGGCCTGGACTTTCAGACCTACAGTCCCATAGTCCCCCTGAAACCCACAGACATTTATATTAATTGTACGCTGATTGACCTGGGGCCCAGTCATATAACTTGCTAACTCTTGCTCTTAAACTAATGCATGGCTCTTATCTTGTTTAACCAAGAGGCTCGGTATCTTTCTCAGAGCAGCATTTCAACTTCTTTTATCTGCATCTGCTAGCATCTCCTCGTGGTCTCTCTGTGGCATTTCTGCTCTGCTCTTCCTGTTCCTAGAGTTTTCTTAGTTTGGTAGTCCCGCCCATACTTCCTGTCTGCCTTCAGCCAATCAGTGTTTTTTTTTTTTAAACTGGTAGATGGGATAATTATTTACAATGTAATAACATAACCCACCTCCAAGTTCCAGCTGGATTCTTCCAAATCCTGTGTCTTACATGTGTAGAGTTTTCAGCAACAGCATCTTACTTTCAATTTCTGGGAGGCAACCAAGGGTAATGGCAATAGTTACAACTAGTTACAATGCTTTAAAAAGATCTGTGTAGTGAAAATACACTGCAGACCAAGGTAGCACCACCAGCTAAAGAACATGGCTTCAAACACATCACCTTTCGGGGGCACTGGACATTTAAACCAAAATTTTAGTCTTTACCAAATTCCAGCCATAGCCCCACATTAAAAGTGAGTATTCCTTGGCTATTCCTTGGGACTAGGAGTGCAAAATCCAAGATGTATAACCCACCTTCTGAAGGTGACTTGAGAAGAAGCCTGTGTAAACCTCTGAGGTCTACATGGCATTTGGGACAGCCTTATACAGTAAATGCTGTGATCTAAAATGCACAAAAGGAGATCTGGAAGTGGAGATGTAGATTGTGAGAGACCACACCTACTTGGCTTTGTTTCCTTTGCTTCTGCAGGATTGAACATAGTTATGAGAGGCCCCTAACTCAGAAACCAATGCAGGAAGCCTCCTGCCTGCAAGTCAGGATTGCACTGAAAGGGCAGGGGTCTGAGGAGAGCTTCTTTACCTGTGACCCAGCTCCAGACACTATTTTATAGCCAAGAGCATCTTGCTTCTTGCTGATGTGTTTTTTCAAACTATCTCTCCTCGTTCTTTCTCTCACCCTTCTTGTCTTCCGTTGTTCCTTTCCCTTCTTCCTAACTTTTGGATCATCTTTCTAGGTCTCTAGCTACCTCATGGTGCTGAGACTGCTAACTGGCATTCTTTATCATAGCTGCATCTACAAGGAATGTCTGCCATGGTTTGGCTAGCGTAGTGGCATTGCCTTGCATTATCTGCATCCCTATGTCACTGTCCTGTGGATCAAAGCTGGGATCTGAGTCTGCATGCCAGACTTTACACTCTGAACCACACTTTATAATACAAGAACTGTTTTATAACAACAAGAGTGGTCAACTTTCTTATGTAGCTCAAGCCCACCTGCCTAGGCCCAGGCCCTCCTATATCACCTAGCAGTCAAGAAAATGTCCCACAGGTGTTTCTTTAGTAGAGGCGACTTCTTTCCAGGTATATCAAGCTGATAACTAGATTAGGCACCACAGAAACGAATGTGACAATATTAATTCATTCCCCATCGAAGCCTTTTCCCAATTCTTATTCGCTGTTTCCTTCTAAACTTTCTTTTTGGCTTAAAAGAATTGTTTTGTCTTCTATCAAGCAGCATATTTCCTGTTCCTCAATTAAAGGTTACTTTAGCTTCTACAGAAGTTATGTTCCATGTCCAGATGTGCCATGCTGAGAAGTAGCTAAATTATGTGCCAATCAACTGCCTTTCCTATCATGGCTCTACCTGATCATGGCTCTCCCTGATCATAGCTCTCCCTGATCATGGCTCTCCCTGATCATAGCTCTCCCTGATCATAGTTCTCCCTGATGATAGCTCTCCCTACTCTTTCTCTCTTAGGTCTAGTAGAGATCGAAGCTCTAAATACTAATATGCGTTTTTTACAAAAATGAACAACTAAGATGCAAGAAAGTCACATCATGATTAAAACTTTTGAATATTAATTGCACAGAGAACAAAAGGCATCTTAACTTTAACTCTTTTGCATTTAAGCAAAGTTGAAGCCTCCATTCTCTTTATAAGCATATGTCAAGATGTTCCCACTATACCATAAATGTACAAGATTAATGATACTATAAAGTAAAACTAAATGGATTTAAAAATAGATCTTTCAACTCCTAATCCCGAAGGTATAATTTAAGCTTTGAGAAGTGAAGCATAGAAGGTATGGACCATTACAAAAATGTTTCAGTTTTTTGACATGATCTATCTGATGAATTTTTTACATTATTAAGAGTTTTGAAAGATACAGATTATCTTAAAAAAAATATAATGTTGCTTTCACTTCCTAGTCCATATAATTTGAAAGTCCACACAGAAAAATATCAATAATTTCTTCAAGATCTCACTTACTGCAATACATAAAAATAGATTAAATAAAAAATGGTTTATTTTTCTATTACAAAGTTGTTCTAAGCAATATTTTTCAACATTTCTAACAATATATGTTATATATGCAAAATTGAACATAGGATGTAAAAATTCTATGTGAGAGTTCAATGTAAAAATTAAGATTTCCTCTGGAAAATATGATATATATTCTGATGGCACAATGCTTGTGCCATCTTGAAGAAATTCTTACTAAAAACGGAGGGAGGGGAGAAAAGGAGAATTCAATTTGCTTTCTCTTCATCTTCCCTATTAAAGCATGTGTTATATTTCTTAAAAATATGTCTAGATATATAATCATATATCTCCTACATAAAATTTGCTTTCCATTTCAAGATATTCTTGTTGAAAACAGACTCCAATGTTGTTTTAATTATTATTTTATTATTGCCAAACTGAATTTCTTTTTTATTGCATTTTGACACAGTCTTACTGTTCCTTGGGCTTCATAAATTTTCTGATCACTTCCATGTATAAAATTTGCCTGTTTTGCCCCTATTTTAGGAATATATAATTATAAATTCAAAAATTTTAAATAGCTAGACATCATTCTGATTCTCATTCTTTCATATATAACTCTTCTTTCTGGAATTTTGCAGGCTCTTATTTTTATTACTTGTGTTCTGAATAGTGTCTAGGTCATTTCCATAGTAGATTGGATCTGTTGCTTGGTGAAGCATCCTAGTGGGTATGTATGACTAGCAAAATCACTTGCCTCAGAATGGTGGAGTGAACTGGCTAAAGACTATAATCCCAGGATTCCATTTAAAGCATGCCTCCAATGGCCAAAGTCTTCTCCCTATGTTTCACTTCTCAAAGATTTTCAGCATTTCCAAGAAGTGCCAAGTTGAGGACCATGTTTTCATTACATGGGCCTGAAGAGGACATTGAAGATCTAAATAATAGCTCTGGTAAATTGTTTCATCCTGAGGAAGATGAATGAGCCAATCATTGGGTTGTTTGGTTGACAGCAGAGAGGGGCTGAAACAACCATGAAGCTTCCCTTCTAATCATTTTGTCTTGGTGTCTGTCACACATGTTCTTCTATGCATTGATTCTCATTTATTTGAGTTCTCTTACAGCCTGGCGCTTGGCATTTCCAGAGAAGGGGAGACAGAGGTGTATTATCTCCATCATGCCTACTCTCAGAAGCTATGGTCTGTTAAACAAGGAAAGTTCTGAGGTTCAGTCTAAGTTTGGTTTTGCTAAAAAGTAACACATTTTTATTGCAAAAAAAATTTGTGGAATAGGAGCTACCATCAGCTGTTCTTGGAAGTAATCCACAGAAAGCACATAGCCCAAAGATATTATTTTCAGTTCTAGAAAATCTCCTTTCTTTAATTTACTGTTATTTTCTCTATTCCACAATCTAGAAATTCCTGTTGAATGTGCGTTAAAGCTACTGAATGGGTTGTCTGCGTTTTTTCTTCCAAGGTGATTTATCTTTAATTAGGTTTCTTTGACTGCCCACCTCCCCCAATCCACTGTTGTATGTTTTTGAGATGGAAATTCCTGTGAGATCTTTGGTTGCATGTTTCTCAGCTGCATGCCTTTGTTTTCTCTGAAGTTGAGAACCTTTCTGTTGCCATCACCAGTGCAGCTTCTTTTAGTCTTTTGTCACTCTATGTTGTCATCATATGATAGACTAGGAACACTAAGCCAACATGTTTAGCACAGGTAAATGACTTGAATCTTCTCTGAAGCTCCCTAGCACACACACGCACACGCGCGCGCGCACACACACACACACACACACACACACACACACACACACACACACACACACGGATACCCCCTGGTGCCCACAAAAATGTGAACATACACACAAAGAAATTATTTTTCTACCCTAACCATATATTTACACTGTTAACTCAATCCTTCTCCCATTGTGCATATGTCAGTGTTCCCAGAGGTCTCAGGTACTACCAGGACAATCCCATGCTCCTCCCACATCTGCTCTATGCACTTTTGCTATCTAGGAGAAAGTGTAAAAATTTCAAATGCTGTTAGATATTTTAAAAGACCACACCGATTTATATTGCCATGAAAAAGAAGTAAGTATCTGTTCTTTGTCACATCTTATCTATACAGTATAACAGTAAGTTTTCTTGTCATTGTACATTTTATAAGTTAAAAAATGAGATTGTTAATCTCATTATTCTCTTGACCACATAGTGTGTCTTTTAGTAAATTTCTGATGAAAAACACCCTGAGAAGAATTTTCTGAGGCCTTGTATATCTAGGGTTCTCTATATTGCATGTACACTTGTATGACATTATGTTCTGAGGCCTTGTATATCTAGAGTTCTTTATATTGCATGTCCATATGTTTGATCTACCTGAGCATTCGACTACCATTGTATCTTTATTATTGAAAAGAACTCATGAGAATAGTTGGATTTTCAGTTTTGCACATAGATTAATGGGGTTTCAAAAACCATGGAAGTTGCTTTTATTATTGTTTTCTGTGTGTTTGTTTGCTATATACACAGACTTTTGGTTGTGAGCCTAGCCTTTAAGAGCTAAGCCATCTCTCCAGCCTAGACTAGTTGGAGTTTTGTATATGTGTGTGCATTATGTAGTGTCTATATCTGGTGTGCATGTATGTACATTCTGATGCATGAATGTGAAGGTATGTGTATGCTTTCTGGTGTGTGTGCATAATATGGTGTGTGTGTACATTTAAATCCTCTTGAGAATCTTTTTCTTCAGTTTTATTACTGTCTCTAGCTTCTTCCTTAGGCATACTGTCGTGGAACTGTTATTGGCTCCCTGTTCTTGGTGCCTGTCATTTTATATCTTATCCATGTCTTCCTCATTAATACTTGGGATAACACATATCTTTCCTATGCAGTTTAAAACTAAACTAAAACACTAGAATATTTTTGTTATTTTTAAATGTATTCTTTTAGCAAGAAATTTGAACTTTCTCCCCTCTGAGTATCTGTACAATATACTTTCAAAGAGTTTTCACCGTTTGTAGCCCAATACAATTATAGATCAAACAGGCAGACTTTACCAAATCCTTGTCTGTGAAAGTCTCAGCACACTGCTTGTATAAACATATCTATGCTATGAATTAAAAGTGGTGTGGGTGACATATGTTTAACATTAAACATTGCCTCAATTATGAGCTTCCTTTTAGAAAGATTGAATAATTAAACGTTAGATAGCCACAGAACTCTTGCAAACAGTCACCCTCTACTTCTAACTGCCAGTATCAACAGTTACAAATAAATGGGTTTCATGAATCACTTGTCTAGGTTACTGTGGGTGAACTGGCTGGAGCAATTTGTGTAGAAACCACACCCAGTTGAACCTTCATGTATTGTTAGTAAGAACAACGTAAAAGGAGGTTTGAAATGTCTTGGTTGCTCGTCAGAAGCATCTAGTGAACACACACATTCTATGCTTTCTAGGTGCACTGCCAATTTACCACACGGTGGCTACTGAAGTGCTTCAACCACATGGATGTACTACGTTGGATCATCCTACGATCCACCAAAATTATGCAATGCACACTGCAGTAGATGATACTGTTGTATCTCCAGCAATTCTTTTAGAGTTCTTTGTACATTGTGCACGAAATTTCAGTTGCATGTTGTTGTTTATTTATTCGTTCAGCAAATATTCCTAGGGTCCAAATTCAAATCCAATATTCTTCTGAACACAAGTAGTGAGTAATCTGAGGCCCTCAGGAAGGCTATAACTGTGAGATGTTCGACTTTCTGTTGCTTTGACAAAATACCTGCTATAAACACTCTAAAAAGAGAAAGATGTATTTTAGCTCCTGGTTTCAAAGGTTTAAATCAGTCACAGCACAGAAGTTCTGGTGAGGAAGCATATGTCAGAGTGAACAGGAAGCAGACAGAAAAGAGGCTAGATATCAGCCAAACCTTTAATGATTGACTTCCTCCTGTGTGCTTCTACTTTCCCCAATCTCCACCACCTCCCCTAACGGCTCTGTAAGTTCAAAAGAAAACATTCAACACACATCAGCCTCTGCAATATATTTCACATATTAACCATAGAAATGGACAAATGGCTAAAAAAGGAGAAGGTACTTAGAAATACTCTATAGGAATGTGGGGGATGCTGAGGCTCCTGGGAACTTCTTACTCAATATTGGAGAAGGCACTATTTTTTTCTTCTTTCTGCCTTAATTTTTCCATTTCTGTTCTACTATGGAAATCTATGCTGAGAGAATTTTACTAAATGTACCAATCTCCACCTAGAGTTCCAGGACAGAGAAGCAAGACCTGGATTTTGTCCCCTTTTTTCTAGATTCTCCCAGCCTTATCTAGCTTCTCCCAAAACTACCTAGCTTCCCTCCCTCCCTCCCTCCCTCCCTCCCTCCCTCCCTCCCTCCCTCCCTCTCTCCCTCCTTTCCTCTTCTCTTCCTTTCTTTCCTTATTTAAATAAAATATACATAACCATTTTAAGTACTTACAGTACAATTTGATAGTGTTCACTTGTTTGCATAATCAACACCATCATCCACCCAAATATTCTCATCTTCCCTGCACGAAATGACCTACAGAACAACAGCCCAGCTTTCTCCTCCCGGGAAGTAGTAAGATTCACTTCCAATAAGTTGAATATTCTAGTTGCATATATAAGTGCCATCATATAATGTTTCTCCCTTACGGTGGACTTACTCCACTTGGCACAGTGCACTTAAGATGCAGCAGTACCGGAGCAACTGTCAGGACTTTCTTCCTTTTAAAGGCTAAGTGATTTATATGTATATTCCATATTCTCTCTGGTCCTCTGTTAGCAGTGTGTCTGCTTCAGCACTTTCTACATCTTGCTGCGAATGACTTGGTGATTGCCTGGCTCATATGTATCTGATCCAGACACTGTTTCCGGTTTCTCTATGTATTATACCAAGAGTAAGTTTGCAAAGTCAAATGGTAATTTTACTTTTGAATTTTTTAAAAGAAACTACCCCCCTGCCCCAATAATGACTGCCACATTCACCTTTCCAGTGACAATCCACAAGGTTTCAACTTCCTTACATTACCAATACTTACTTTCTGATTTAATAACTTTTTGTGATGGCTATTTGATATGGGCTTGAGTAAAAAGTGGCCCCCATAGTCTCAAGAATATAAATACTTGGTTTCTAGTTGACGGCAAATGTCTAGGGAAGTTAGAGAATTGCTGGAGGAAGGTACATCACTGAGGGTCACTGGAGGTAGGGTTTGAGGGTTGGTAGCCCTGCTCCTTTCTGTTTGTTATCTCTGGTTCCTGGGTACAAATGAGATGCAATCTCCCAGCTTCCAGGTTTGCTGCCATGCCTTCAGTGCTGTTATGGGCATCTACACCTATGAACCTGCAATACAGAATAAGCTCTACCTTAGGTTGTCTTTGGTCATAGTATTTCAGTGCAGCACAGGAAAGTAAGAGATTTTCTAAGCATGGGCTGAGGCCATGTCATTGCTTTAATTGCAATTTCCGAATAAGTAATGTTTGGCATCTCTTCACAAGGTTGGGGTGGCATTTTTCTGCCTTCTTTGTCCCGTGCTTTTGAGCTGTGTGGTGCTTTATACTAGACACTGATTCCCTACCAAATAATGTAGATTATATTTTCTCTCCTTCTCCCGTTTGTCTTTTGACAATTTCTGTTAATTCATAGTCAACTTGATAATCTGATCTGTGAGCAATGTATTACACTCTCCAATTATGATTGATTATTTACTATTTATCTTTAGAGTTTTGCAATATCTTATGTGGCATATTTAAAAATTTTGTTTACTGTGCGATTTCCTGATTAACTATTTTTCCCCCTCTAAGACAGGGTTTCTCTGGATAACCGTTTTGGCTGTCCTAGAACTCTCTTTGTAGATCTGGCTAGCCTCGAATTCATTGAGATCCACCTGCGTCTGTCTCCCAAGTGCTGGGATTAAAGGCAGACACCACCACTGCCTGGCCTATTCTTTTTTTTAATCAGTGAAAATATATAACTAGGAATGTGTTTTTCTTATAAATCTATCTTATCTGATATTGGCTGAAGCTCTCAATTGTACAGTTTCTTTTAAAATACAAAATTTTATACCAAGAAACTATTTTGTGTGTGTGTGTGCATGTGTGTGTACGTGTGTCTATGTGTGTGTATATGTGTGCATATATGTGTATGTGTGTCTGTGTGTGTATGTGTGTATATGTGTATATATGTGTATGTGTATGTGTAAGTGTATATATGTGTGTGTATGTGTGTATGTGTGCATGTGTGCATGTGTGTGTATGTGTGTATGTGTGTGGTGTGGTGTGTGTATGTGTGTGTGGGGGGGTAATTATCCAACATCTTCCTCTACTGTCATTTATCTACCTACCTACCTACCTACCTACCTACCTACCTACCTACCTACCTACCTATCTATCTATCTATCTATCTATCTATCTATCTATCTATCTATCTATCTATCTATCTATTTTGAGATACTGTTTTTCATTAAACCTAGAGTGGATTGATTCACTGAACTAGCTGGTCAGGTATCCCAAGCGATTTCTCATCTCTGTCTACCTCCTGAACTGGAATAAGAGGCACACCCCTTCACCCCCATCCCCTTTCATAAACTTAGATGCTCAGAATAGGAACTCAGGCCCTTAGGCTCGAATAACAAGCACTTTATCCACTGAGCCAACTCCCCAGCCCTAAAATTCAACTGATTTTTTTGACAGAGCTCTGGCAGGCTGATCTTATAATTTCCATCCCCCTGCCTCAGCATCCAGAGACCTGGGTTACTGGCACATACCACCATACCCGGCTCCAAAAGTTTTAAACTTATTTATTTTCGTGGGTATGTAGTATGAGTGAGTGTATGGATGTGCATCATATGCATGTAGGAGCCTGCGGAGGTCAGAAGTTGTAGGCCACCCTGTGGGTACTAGGACTTGATCCCTGGTCTTCTGCAACAATATCAACAATATCAAGTACTCTTAACTGCTGAGTCATCTCTCAAGCTTGTGCTTCTGTTTATTTTTCTCAATACTTTGACAAGCCTTGCCCTACCAACATCCTATTTCATATGGCTTATTTTTCTTTCTAAAAACAAGATTTTCTCTTTAGTTTTATAATTTCATGATGATTTTTTTGCCATTGGGATTTTTTTTTTAGATTCATTTATTTTGTTCCATATATATGAGTTTTGTTTTGCTTGTATGTATGTATACCATGTGCCTTCCTGGTGCCTGAGGAGGTCAGAAGGAGAGGTTAGATGCCAAAGGGCAGAAGAAGGCATCAGAGCCCTAGGAACTGGAATTACAGAGGGCTTTGAGTCAACATGTGCGTACTAGGAATTGAACCATGTGCTCTAAAACAGTGAGCCATCTTTCCAGTCCCTGCTGGTGTTTCTACAGTCCTTCTGCTTGCCCTTTAAACATAAGAAATCAAAATTCATTTTACTTAAATTTTATTTGATTATTTTAGTGATTCCTTTCACTGCTTACTCTTCCTTCTCTCTATTTTTTATGACTTTTTGTCTGGTAGATTGAGGGCTTCTGAATATATTCTCAGATAACCCTCATGCTTTCACAACACTACCCGCATAAGCGGAATTGTGAACTATTCCTGGGGTTGACCCAACTCAGTAAGTTATTCTTTGGCTATGAATATCCTCTTATTCAAATATTATCTTTAATATTCTCTTTTAAAAATTTTTGTTAGCATTATTGATTTGTAGGAATTTCTAGACTGTTTTTCCCTTTCTTAACACTTGTGTACATTAATTTTATTTATTTTAGAGTCTGCTTCTTGATATATGACCAAGGATAAGCCCTCCAGTGAAAGGAGTCTCAGGCCTCTCTAATATGGTTTTTATTGCTTTTTCTCAAATATTTAGATAACTCTGCACTGTTTGCTTAGGCTTTTATTTGAAAATGCCTTTTTACTTATCTGAATATTGACGATGCTTGTTTTACATAGCCACTGACTACTGTAACAGTAGTCAGGACAGAATCAGGACAGGGATGTAAAGGTGGACCGGGTTTTACCTCTTTATCCAGTCTTCTTGGGAATGATCAGCTGACTCGTCTTGGGCAGAAATGCTTTGTCCTGTGGCATCCGTAATTTGCCTGTGTATTAGTTGCTTTTCTGTTTGCTTTAATGAAAGACATCCAACAACAAAATCAGCTTCAGGGAGAAAAGATTTGTTTTGACTCACAGTTCAAGAAAACAGTCTAGTATGGAGGGGAGATTCTAGCCACAGGAGCTTGAAGCAGCTGGTCAAATTGCATCTGCATCTGGTTGATTTAAGGTACTCAGGGAGCTTCCCCCTTCTCATGCAGTTCAGGGCCTACGCTCATCTCAATCTACCCAATCAAGACAATCCCTCACAGGCACGACCAGACACTAAGCCAATCCAGATAATTCCTCACAAGTGCACATAGATGCTTATCTCTAGATGAGTCTATACCTGTCAAGTTGAGAACCAATGTCAATCTGTGACCATCCACTGTGGCTTCCAGATTCAGCACCAGAGGAGGCAAAATAGAGTGATGGTGGAACAGTCCCCAATGCAATTCTCTGGTCAGTTTCCTAAGTGTGACCACAGGCTATTGTCACCCTCACAGCCTTCTTCCAAAACATGTTTTTTAGATGGTGCTGTTCCTTCAGTTTCACATTAAATTAAGATTTGATTCCATCTGCTTGGTATATAGCAAACATAACTCAAATTTTCCAACGTAATTTCCAATAAATAACACATTGTATTATTAATACTACATTTTGTTATCCCAAGGCATTTGGAGACAATGGATCAGTCAGTGTTTGGTCATCAAAACAGAAATGTTTCTAGAAATTTCAAGAAAGAAAGAACAGGAAACCGGGTGTTCAAAGAGCCAGTGGGAAGGCCTAGTATCTAGTTGTAAAAGCCAAATGATAATTGTGACTAAGTAAATAAAGTGAAAATGGACAGACAAGAGGAAAGGACGAGGATTCTCATACTGCAAACAACATGAAGATCACAAGTGAAAGAATCACTTAAAATAAAAGATACCAAGAAAAAATACTAATATTAAAAAAATAAATCAGAGGGGAAAACAGTTAAGGGATCATGTTTCTGTAACTGATGAAAATAAAATGGGAAAATGTGCACAAACATTGCAGCTCATTCATTTAATAGTTCATTTTATGCTTCATTTAGGATATCAGGATATCAGAATGGACAACAAAAAACAGTAGATCAGGAGACTGAGCAGGAACAAGGTCTTAACTTGATGATGAATTGAAAAATAAATTGTATGTGACAAATATTTGAAAAAATTACATTGAGGTCAGTATACATGAACTTGTTATTACTCTAGAATTTGAGAGTTGTGGTAGGGTTGGGAAAGTAACACTGTTTTATTTTATAAAATGACTCTAAAAACAAAGATTTTATTAATTCAATTTAGAAAGGTTATTGAGAATAAAATATAGGCTAAAAATTTCATTTTTAAATCCCTAGGCAAGACATTGATTAATCATCATCAACACTTTGACAAGAAAAACTTCAGGGTAGATTCATCTGGAAGACTTCTTTTGACAGACACTGAGCCTAGAATGAGAATTATTATTAATAGTTCATTGTTCGCATGCAGTTCCATAAAAAGGATTTATGGTCTGGCAACCTGCTCGCTTCAGATGCCCTAGATGAGAATTGTGGGGACAGTTGATAGCTTCAAGGATCTATAGTGACATGGGACAGATGCTCCGGAGAAACTTGTCTGTACTTCATGGCCCAGTAAGGAAGCAAATTTCATCTGGACAGGAGAAACAGGGGCTAAATTCTCCTAAGCTCCTCTTCCTTGGATCTTAGAGGTACAAAACATCAGGAAGTGCCATCCCAAGAGGGGACAGATGCTTATCCTTTGGAACACAGAGAACACACCTTCAGAAGTAATAATGCAAATGCAAGGAAAGGATGAGGGTTTGGTCCTAGGTGCAGAGCTGCATTTTATTCATAGACAACAGGACAGATGTGGAAGCACGGATGTGTCTCCATCTCTGTGCCAGACACTAAAACAGGCAAATGGCCCAGTGAGCAGACTTTAGGATAACACAGTTTTCTATTTAATGGTGTGAAGAAGAACTCCAGTATAGGAGAGAGAGAGGTGGCTCAGTGCTCAAAAGTAATAGTTGCTTCTCCTTAGGACTGGGGTTCAATTCCTTCCACCCACATGGCAATTCTCAGCCATCTGGAACTCCAGTCCCAGGGAATTCATTGCCCTTTCCTGGACTCTGTGAGTACTGCACACATATTATGCATAGATTTCCATGCATGTGAAACATCCACAGCCATAAAATAAACACTTTAAAAAAAAATTAAAGGAATGCCAGAACATGACTGGATGGAGTAAGGTCACCTATGAACACATTTAGGTTCAAAATTAATAAAGCTGAATACTTGTCAGAAACTATCAATTAATAATAATAAATACCAACTAATGACATCTATTATATTTATCTAATACCAGTCAGCTTCTAAATCATTCCCTACATTAACTCTTGGCTGTAAAAAAAAAAAAAGTACATATATAACATGAGATGATAATATCTCATCTCTTACGGGAAAAAGACCCAAGATAACGTTTAGAGACACATTGTGTTTTTTCATGGAATTCTGTTGAACGCCTAGAAGCTGGTAACATGTCTTTGTCTTTCTATAGAAGGAGCCAATAGAGTAATATCTATGAAGCCCATAGAGGAAAGAGCAACTGTTTCCTGAAACCTGCTGCTCAGCATCATGTCAGGCATTGCTGTGGGATTTTTTTTTTTTAATCCTACAGGTAAGTGTTGATACCACTGGTGGTAGATGAAGAAATTGGCTTAGAGTGAGTTATTTGCCTTAACTATTCAGAAAGCCAGGGCTTCACAGCTCTGAAATAGAGCATCTTTTTTCTATTTCTTCAATGAACCTCTCCATAACAACAAGCATTCTGGTAACTAACAAAAGTCAACTGGAAAAAAAAAAAAGAGAGAGAGAAGGTTAGAAAACTGTCGTGCCCTCACAGGCTTTTTGCTCTAATTAACTCTTGCTAAACAGCAAATCGTTTTGGAGTATAACTACAATCACTTCCATCTGCCCACAGATTAGATCAGGTGCTGTGTGATTATGCTCTTGTACATTGTTAATATTTGTCACGCCTATTGGCTTAATAAAACACTGATTGGCTAGAAGGCAGAAAGGAAGTATGGGCGGAGCTACCAGACTAAGAAAACTCTGGGAAGAGGAAAAGCCGAGCAGAGATGCCAGCGAGACACAGAAGAGGGATGAGAATGGTGCTCTGAGAAAAGGTTCTAATCCACGTGACCAATCATGGGTTAGTTTAAGAGTAAGAATTAGCAAGTAATATGCCTGAGCCATAGGCCAAATAGCATGGAATTAATATAAGACCTTGTGTGATTATTTGGGACTGCTGGTCTCTATCTCTGGGCTAGGCTGGGCCCAAAACTTCTTACTACAATCATGCAAACATAGTAGGGATTGCTTGTCTGCCTCACAGTACCTGGAATTCTAGTCTGGAAAACTTAAATAGAAACAGATGACTGTATCAGCGGAGCTGGAGATGATCTGGATTTTTTCTGGCTCTTGGCACCTGGGCTGGGAGAACAAATAGACTCACCTCAGCTGAGTCTATTGACAGAAAGCTTTCAGAATGACCTCACTGTGGGCTTGGATCTTTCCAAATGGAGGCTGGGTTCCAAGAGGGAACTGAGGAGAGATAGTCTAACAGGTGACTGTTCCTAGAAAGTCAAATGGATACCTTTTCTAATTCATTCATGGAAATCAAGTGATGTCACTGTTTTATTTTGTGGACTACCAGCATGTCTCCAAGGTCACACTAGATTCAAAAGAAGGCAATGAGATTTCATTTTTGGATGGAGAATGTCCAGGGCACATTCAGAGGAGCAGGTAAAATTGGCAAGATTCCTCAGTCAGTTTCCATCTAGCTCCTTATTGTGTGTTGCAAAGGTAAGCCTACTATCTTAGAACAGGGCAGCGGAAAATTGGTGATCTGAATGCATACACATCCTGTACCTGTGTGTTGAGCCCAGGGTTTTCCTTATTCTCTTGATAAAGATAATTAGGCTTGGTGACATCAGCAGTAGAATCCTCTCTGCCTGTGTCTGGAACAACAATGTCTAGCTATTCCTTAAATATTGGTTTACGCTCTGTAGACAGTTTTTTCCCCTGAAGTCATTGATAATTTTTGTGTAGATTTTTTTGCTGCCAATGTACAGCGATGCAGTGTAAATGTGAAATTAAAACCATGGCATGAAGTGTGCATGATGAATAATGCTTCAGTCTGTGCTGAGTAGGCTTACTTAGGGCATTACTGAGCCCGAAGTAACAGGCAACAGCTGTCAATGAAAACTCTATGCTCTGCAAAAACCAGCCCACATAAATATTTTATTTAGCTGAGATAGTAACAGGTTCATAGAATAACATTTTTAACTGTTTCACTCAAATATAACCTGCAAAGTCTCAACTGCAAATTTACCTCTAGTGAATTGCAGTTATTTAGACAAAGTGAAAAATTACTAGGACCTTTCTATTAGAACAGCATGTGTCTCAGATCTAGTCACCTAGTAAATGGAGTTTCTGCTTTATTGAAAGTGACCATTTTCTCAGTTAAGATAAATATAACATATAAACAAAGCAAAAAGAAATAATATAAGTCCAACCATCTCAGTTAAGATAAAAAGATTTTTTTACAGAAGTACTTTCATTTTATTGATTCTAAAACATAATTCTTAAATCAAATTAATGAGTAAGAAGGCACCTTTTGAAATTTCTAAGAATTTGAAACACACACAATAAACTGTCATTATGATGTAGTGTCATCCACTCTCTCCTTGACAATCTCCCATGTTTCTGTTGTTCTTCTCTACCTGAGAAGAGATGCATTGTGGGGCAGAAGAACCTATCCAAGAGCTGTCAGTCAACAGCTGTGGCTGCTTGGAAATAATCCTCTCATATTTTCCAGCTTGGTCAGTTCCAGGTCCATGCTGGGCAGGTGACTGTCACCCTACTCCAGAGAGAATTAGAGGTGGAGAGCTCCTCATTCAGTGAAGACTTCTCCAGACCTGGTCCACAGATACCAGAGGTCTTAGGGGAACTGAAATGAGAGCAAAAGGCTTTGTTCTCAGGCACAGAGACAGAGTCAGCTCATTCTGCCTTCTGAACTCACTTTAGGATTGCAGTGCCTTCTTCCCAGAGATGATGGTGTAGTCACGGTGGGCCTCACAGCAGCCACCAGGACCACAACAAAGATAGCTGAACCTGCTTATGCAAATGGCAGTCCTTGGTCCATGAAATGTCATACACAGTGACATTTTTCCATTTCGTTCATACACTTTAAAAACTAAATATTCTATTTTTATGTTTCACACATTTATACTTGAAGCGATTTAAGAACTGAAGAAGTGAAGGCCAGAGTGAGGAGTAAGCTGATCTGGGTGGCCTGTGTTGCCATCCAGAGCTGTGGTGTTGTCCAGGCCGGGGCTGCTGCCCAGGGCCATATCTGTACTAAGAGGTTTCCGGCCCAATCTTTCGGGCCTAGCCTCAAGGTTTAGACCCACAGACCCACAGACTCGCAGAGACACACAGAGGCTACAATAGTTTCAGGCTGATCGGCCTAAGGCCCAGGCATATAACTTGCTAAATCTTATCTAACCCATGACTCTTATCCTGTTCGGCAGTGGGGCTTGGTACCTTTTCTCAGAGCAGCATAGTTATCCTCTGTTTCTTCTGGCTTCTCTCAGGCATTCTGCTCTGTTATTTCAGTTCCCAGAGTTCTCCCAGTCTGTTAGCCCCACCCACACTTCCTGTTTGCCTTTGGCCAATCAGCACTTTTTATTAAACCAGTGGGTGGGATGATTATTTACAGTGGAACAACACAATTCCCTACACATATCTGGCTCTGTGACCTTACAGGGTCAATGTTAATGTCCGTGGCTCATGTTGCCATCAAAAACCATTTGGATTTCTAGGGTCTGGGCCACCACCTACAGTACTGCTGGGGCCATGCTGATCTGAGAAGTCTGAGCAGACATCTAGACACAGCTGGTGCTAAGTGCCATCTCTGTCTGGGTCAATGGTACTACTACAGTTAGGGTCTGTGTTGAAGTCTGAGGCCCATGTTGCCACCAAAGGTTACACAGAAGGCCAGGGTTTAACCAGAAACCTATGGCCTTGTTAGTGTCCAAGGTCCTTCCTGCTGCCATGCTGATCTGAGTGGCCTATGGTGCCACCTGGAGCAGAGCTGCTGTGAGGGCCATGTCTTGGTCCATGGTCCTGCTGTAGATGGGGGTCTATGATAATGTCTGTGGCCACTGTTACCACAGGAGGCCTTAGGAACCCGTGTGTGATAAAATCAGAGGGCCATGCTGAGCTGGCCTGCCCTTCTTTGGCTCTGTCCCTCACTGGACACTGTAACAAAAGAGCTGACTCCTATCCTCATGGAAGACTGACACCATCCCCCCTCCCCTGCACTTGGAAAAGATGGCACCACACTGTATTATAAGTGTGGGAGAACTGGCCCTCATGGTATGGGCATAGGGGAGGTGGCTCCACCTATTGCCTGAGGGGGCCAGCCCCAGTGGCCTGGACTGACCAGCTAAGCTACCACCCAGGTCCACAGCTAGGCCTTGGGCTAAAGACCCTAACATCTACCCCATCTAGGACCTGCTGGATCTTGTGAAGGGACTGGTCCTGTGAATAGATACCTGCATGATCTCTACAACTCAGGATATCCATGACTTAGGGGCTGCCTTGGGATATCCCAGAGAGATTTCAGTGAGCATTCACTGATGGCTTTGAGCCAGACCAATGACTCATTGCAATGAACGTTTGCAGTAAAGCTGATTAAGCCAAAAAGTAGAGTGTGTGACACACCTCGGATCCCAAGGCCACCTGGATGATTAGAGAGGTAAAGGAGGGTGGGCAGCGATGCAGGAGTGAGAAGGCTTGCTTGTTTTTGTGTTGTTGTTTCTCTTTAGTTTGCTTTGGTTTGATTTTTTTTTTTAAATTTTCTTTTGAGAGGGATGCTGCAGGGGTGAGGGGCAGACATGATGGGACTGAGAGGTGAGTGGAACTGGAGCTAATGATGTGAAATTCCCAAAGAATCAATAAAGGAATTATGTAAAGAACAGAAAAGAAAAAAAAAGGTACTGAGAGTCTACCTTGAGGGTTAAGGCAGGCTCTTCCCCCTCCTTCTCTTCCGCCTTCTTTTTCATAAGCCTAATCAAATAATTCATCCAGCATTTTCTCCAAATGCTCTTCCACTTAAATGGATAAAACAATATGGATGAAATAGATGAAAATATTAAACATTAATACTTAGCCGGTATTTTCAGAGTTCTGGCTGGGTACAGGGTCTGGGTATACATGTCTTCTTATCTATCCCTCACTTAGCACAAATCCCTAAGGTAGATGACCTCATTGTCATCCCATTTTTAAGGTTAGTACCTGAGGTTAGTAGAGGTTTAGGTAAATCAACTTAGATCACATGGTAATTAATAAGTGGCATAACCACGCTAGACACTAGTTGAATGTGTGTCCCAAGTCCGGTTTGGTAACTTCCTTCTGGTTTATGGAGCATGATATAACCTAATTTGGTGTCAAGCTGATGCAGCAAAATCATAAATTGGTTGGTTCCAATGATTGACAAACACAGTTAACTCAAGACAATTCTTAACCAGCCAAAACTCCAACTCAAGGCACACTGAATTGTCGCCAGGAGGCTGATGACATTATTTTGACAAATGAGGAATGCACAGTGTCACCCTTGGGCAAGGAAGTATGCTTTCTGAACAAAGTTGCCCAGTTCGTGAGTATTTTGTAAATATCAAACTTTTGTATCCCAAGATTGAAATAAAATCCCAACAGGGTAGTAAGGATTCTAATGGGGACTGGGGCAACAAATCACCACCAACTCAAGTATTCTGCTAATTCAGCACAGGCTACATGTCCACCCTGGAGGATCCCTACTACACTCTACAATTTGCAATTTAAAAAAAAAATGTCTACAATGTTTCCTGATCAGAAGGCAATTCTTGCCAAACACTAATTTCTTCGGATGCTGGTGTTAATGACTGATATTTGCTGAGCACTTGGCACCTTATTGAGCTTTATGTGAACACCCAGCCTACGAATAGAATACTGTTATGAATTTAGGGAGATTAAAATTTTTCCCAAAGTCAGCTAATAGATAGAACAGCCAGACATGGGGGACGCTAAGGCTGAGGACTGTGATTTAATGGTTCCTGTGACTGAGAGGGTGAGAAGAGAAAAGAAGAGTAAGCCAATGCCAGGGAGAAGGAGGGTTGGCTGTAGCCTCTTTTATGTATACCCATGGACGCTGTTCTTTGAAGAGCTGCTCCATCTTCTGTTGAAGGGAATTCGGCCATCTTTTACTTCTCCTGGGGGTACCTAGTTACTTTTTCTTGGCCTGTGGCTTTGATGTACATTCTGAGTCTTCATCCACCCTCACCAGCCCCATTGTTCACATACCTGCCATCTAAATCTTCATTCCCGAGTTTGGGTACGTCTGCTCTCTGAACTAAGCCTCATTGGCTTTTAAATTGGCTAGAGATCCCTAGTGTCCAGTGGTGTTCCCTGTACCTTAGTGCTGGAGTGTCAAAGCACACTCAGTGTGCCTCACAGTTCCAATCAAATGCCCTCCACCCCCTCCTCCAATCTAGACTCTACAGCCCTATTGATTTTCTGACCTCCCTCAATGATCACTCTGCTCCAGGAGAAGGCTTCCCACTGCCTTTCTACAACGTCTAAACTGAACAATCTCCCCATCTTATCCCCCATAATACTAGCACTTGGCCTCAGTTTTCACAGGAAGAAGTTGATCTTCCATTGGAAAACTTTAAGGGAGGGCCTTCAAAAATCTTTGTGGGGATATTTTCAAATATAATACAAACAGTTGGAGATATCAGAGGACAGAGCCAACTCTTCCAGTCTTTGTTTGTTTGTTTTTGAAACAGAGTTTTCTGTGTAACAGTCCTGGCTGTGCTGGAACTTGCTTTGAAGACCAGGGTGGCTTTGAACTCACAGAGATTCTCTTGCCTCTGCTTCCCAAGTGCTGGGACTAACAGTGTGAGCATGAGACTCTTAATCTCAGGGTCGTGGGTTTGTGCCCCATGTTGGGAGCCAAGTGCTTGTTACATGAATAAAGGAAACTCAGGGCCAAATCTCTGGGAAAGGCAGAGATATCAGAGAAGAAACACCGCAGTCCTACCTCACCCAGCTGTCTTCCAGCTTCCTCAGCCTTGCTCCTTCTGGCTTCTTCTGCCTCCTCTGTCTTTCTATATCTGCCTTAAATACTTTCACTGCTCAGTTCAGGCGTGGCACCACCACTGCCTGCCTGGGAGCCTGGAACTCCTTCTGTAAACTAAGATGACCTCAAATTAAGGGCGCAGGTCACTTCTCCAGGGATACTCCCTGTGCTGGGATTAAAGGTGTGAGTTACCACTGTCTGATCCTCCTAGACTGACTATGGATAGATCCCTCTGACATCTTTGGCTGTTTTTATTATATTTGAAAATATCCCCACAAATATTGACTTGGTTTATCAATGTTACTGATAAATCAGGGGGATTCAGGACAGAAGTTGACTTTTACATGATGTCCTAAGAATACTGAAGAATACTGACTCGAGATGTCAGAAGGAAATGAGACCCTGTAGGCAGCTTCACAGGGTTCTCCAGAGATGATGTCTCCGTGTCCAAACTAAAAGTAGCCTCTCTTTGGCTTATGCTCATTGGTCTAGGCTCCAGCCTTCCTGATACTTCCTCCCTTGACCTTTGCCTTCAGCTCTTGACTGTGTTCTCTTTCCTGGTCAGGTGGTTAACTCTGCTTGAGAAGTCTGTTTTAGAAAGGATGGCCCCAGGCGGAAGGTCACCTTAGGCTTCTCTTAATGCTCACTTCCTCACCCAGTCCTCCCAATTACCTTCTTAACAGCTTTTAAATCTCTTCCTTCTCTTTGACCCAGAGATGCTGCTGGACTTCAATCTTCTCTTCCTTGTTTGGGCCATTGCTACAGCTTCCGAATCCTCTTCCTGCCTTACCGTCCATAGAGGATCCATTTAAGGAGTGTCTCTACTATCCAGATATACAAATGTGACTCATTCCACCAGAGACAAAAGAAACCTTTCACACTTTCCCCACCGTCTGGAGAGTAAAGTCCAAACTCCTCTGCTTAGCCTTCATGCCTCTTGGCATCTGAAACCTTTCAATATTACCTCTGGCTTTGCTATATCAGGCATATTTTCTGGATTGTTTGCAATCCCTCTACCTATGTACAGACAGTCTGTAAATCCCTTTCTCACTATCTTCAGGATGTCGTTCCAACTTGTTCCTGTAACAGGGCCCCAGACCTTAGCACAACTGACACCATGGTAGAAGTATCATTCAGACCTTGGAACCCAGCACACAGGCAGCACCACCTGCTGACCCAAAACCAAAGACCTAATCCATCAAAGTCCACAGTTCTGGGAAAGTCCCCAACTGTATTAACCTTGCTTTTTGGTTTCTGAGGCTCCACTTTTGGCTGACTGTTCTTGATAACTGAGGTGTGCCAACCCAGAATGTGGGTTTTGTGTTTAAAAGCTCATTCTGAGAAAAGCTTAAGACTACTCGGCTCCTGAACACCCAATGCGGTTGTTGTCTGGCTAATAAAAACTTTCTATTGGTTTAAATCCATGACTGAGTGGTCTTCTCTGGTGGGTACCTCACAATTCCCATCACTTTTTGAAGGCCAAGCCTTTCTCTCCTCTAGCAGGTCATTGCCCTTCTCCATGGTCAATGCTGCTGTGTGTAAATACCACATATAGGACTTAATGACACTGTCACAATTGTGGATCTGCTCCTGTTGTTCCTGCTCATTTAATCATGTTTAGTGGCCAAAGATTATTAATTTTGAGGTGCCCCGAATCCAGCATGGTGTCTGGTGTTAGGTAGATTGTGATCATGAAGAAAGAATGGAGTCGCTTTCTCTAGTAGTTAACTGAGAGTGAACTCAGTGAAGGTTGGGTTGTTTATGAATCAAGTCTCACAAATGATTTGTAATCAGATCACAACAGAAAACTCCAGACCCTTTCTAGTAGCCTATTACAATTTGATTAAAAATTTTATTATAATTATCTCCATGTTTTCCAAAACAGATATGAAATAGCTTGTAAAGATAATTCAAAGTTTCAGAAGATAATTCTAGTGGTGACTGAAAGTTGTAATTATTCTCTTTTTATTAACATTTTTGTCCAGACAGACAGAGGCCAAGCAAATAATCAACTTATGACATTTCTCATTGTCCCACCCAGTCCTGGTTGGTCATATGATAGAACTCATAAGATGAAATGGTAGGTGCTTAATGACATTTGTGTGCCTTCTTTCTATTCAGTTATGGGGGTGGAACAGCCTTGTTGGGAACAAAAGATGAAAGGTGAGAAGCATCTCCTTCTTTCCCGTGATGTAAGTAACATCAGATGACTTAAGATGTGCTTAAGCACATATATGGGGAGTAACCCTTGCTCAAGCCAGATCTAATTCCTACCTGACAAATACAGAATATAAATAGCAAATATAGACGCTTTTTAAAAACAAGAAATGAAAGGAAAAACATAGGCAAAAAACATGAATCTGGGTCAAGAATATGCCAATAGGACTATACACACACATGCACACATGTGCATTCACTATGGTGTGCTATGTACACACAGACAGGTCAGATAGTTGTTTCTAAGAGAGACAGGAAGGGAAAAATGAAGTTAGTTGTTTGTCTCCAAGAGAAGATCAAACTTTAAAAAAGAAAGTTAATTTTAAAAACAAGACAAGACAGAACTTTCATTCTGAAGTGTCTTATAAAAAGGGAGACAGCAGGGTCAGAATGAATAGTGTCTTTACTTGGACAACCATTTATGTTAGTTCTGGAAACTGATGGTCTCACCCAAAGTACAAGGAGCAAACACAATTAGAGTATTTAGGCCAGTGAATGGCCACCCATCTTTCAGACAGTCTTTCATAGCTAGACTTCCTGTACTCTTCTTAGGTAAGCCACATTTTAAAAAAAAAAAAAGAAAAAAAAAAGAAAAAGAAAAAGGTGAGGACCACAAGCTTACTAACACAATTGCATGTAAACCCTCCCCCTGCCACATACCCGAAATTTAACGGCCATTTCAACTGTTAGAAACCTCTAAGGGTTGAAACTCCAGCTTAAATATGGAGCTTTTCTACAAACTCTTGATGTCTGGCAGCAGTGAGGATTTGTGCAGTAACATGCCCCTGTCATTGTGTAACATAGGTGAACAACTGTCCTGGGTTATCCAGGCACACAGGATTTCAGTGCTATAATCTGGCTAACCCTAGGTAAATTGGGGTAGCTATATATGGGTGGAGTCATATGACTTATAGTGTGTTCTCTGTGTGTGTGTGTGTGTGTTCAAGTGAGCATGCCTCTTTCTATAAAGATTAAGAGGTGTACAAGAATACATGCTTGAATCACTGACTGTATTGAGATCTTTTCTCATTAAATCAAGTTTAAAAGGCTACTAAGACATCAGTGTGTCCTTCAATTCAGTTAGGTTAGTTACCTCTCTTGTTTCTATGACCAATAAGCAACATAGAAGAAAGACGGAGTTATTGGGGCTCGTGAACTGAGAGGAGGTAGTTCACCATGGTGGAAAAGGAAGGGATGGGAATGGTAAGATACTGGTTACACTGTATTCAGTCACTTCCTTCTTTCAGTCCAAGCCTTTACCTCCTGCTTAGAATGGATCTTCCCGCTTCAGTTAAATGTCTCTGCAAACTGCGTTACAGCTCTAAGATAAAAGGCTTCCCTAACGGAGGTGTTACAGCTCTGAGGGGAAACATTTCCCCAATAGAAGTGTTTCAGCTCTCAGTGGAAAGGTGTCCTGGCAGTTTGGAACCAAGGAACACCACACAGCAAACCTTACACAAGAGATGTTGCCAAATATTTGTTTACACTGTGTGAAGATGTGTCATTGTGGTTGATTTAATAAAGAGCTGAATGGCCAATAGCTAGGCAGGAGAAATAGCCAGGATTTCCAAGGAAAGAGAAGAGGAAAAGGAAGCTAGGTAAGTAGATTACACCAGAGAGATGCCAGTGAGACTTTGAAGAAGTCCAAGATACAGTGTAGAGCAGAGACAATAAATCATGTGGCCAAACATAGATTAACAGAAGCAGATTAACTGATTTATAAGAGCTAGTTGGGGACAAGCCTAAGCTAAAGGCCAACATTTTATAATTAATAATGTCTCCATGTTGTTATTTGGAGGTGGGTGATCCAAAGATAGCTTGACAAGAAAGCTTGCTACAGGGAGAGACACAGGAGGGTGCCTTCCTCTCATCTGGAGAGAAGTAGCAGGAGATGGATTAGGAGACAGGTTTACATCAGGGTTTCATGTGGGTGGAGTTTCCCAGGGTGAAGATTTTCAGGATGTGAATTGGTTGGATTTCAAGCCAAGCCCAGGAATTGGCAAGATTTTGGTTTTAGGAATTGGTGGGGTTTTGAACTCCAGGATTGGTGGGATTTGGAAGGTTTTCAAACTCAAAGAGGTACTTCTAGGAGTATTTTTGTTGTGTGATTCTAAGTTAAGCCAAGGGCTGGTGAGAAGACTCAGTAGGTAATGGCACTTGCTGCCAACTCTGATGATCTGAGTTCGATCCCCAGGGCCCATGTGGTGAAAGGAAAAAACTAAAACCAGCAAATCATCTTCTGACTCCATATGCTGTGCACACCCGCGTGTGAACACACACACACACACACACACACACACACACACACACACACACACATAAAATGGGAAAATGCTTTTAGAATTCATACAAGTTGGCAGTGAAGTTAAGCCATTACAACAATCTACAGTGACTGATAGTATCCCGTGATTAGTTCTTATATTCCAAGATATACTAATAGCTCTGTTTCTTGGTACAACTTCTTTTTTTGTTTTGTAAGATATATTCTAAAGTAGCTAGATGGAGACTTGCTATGTGAAAATAAACACCCATAAATCAATCAGCTATGAGTTAAGGAAATTTATAAAAAAAAATACAATTTTGGCTAAAGAATGAGGGAGTTAGACTTTAGAATCATAAGAGTTTCTTCTTCATGGTAATATTTACACATTTTCTAGTTTTAAAAATTAAACTCACTGCTACACTTACACCATTTACACTCTTATGCCTGTTACCTAGACATAAAGAAACTGTCAATTTGCTAACCTCTCAGAGGAAGACTGGCCCACAGTAGCTGAATAAATAACAAAAGGATTTAAGAGATCAGATAGATCTAGTGGCATTTTCTAATCCCTTCTGCAGTCATCAACTACCCAACTGGAAGACTTTCCTTATCATTTTTTTCTCTCTTGATTGACATAAAATTCAGAAGATATATCAACACCAATCTTCTAAATTCAAGTAGCTTGGCCAGTATCCAAATTAAAGATTTGCAAACATCACGAAGAACCAAAATTCTCACTTGCTATGACTTGGTTCTTGACTGTTCCACATCTTAAAGGCTTCATTCTTCTGAAGGCAGTGGAAAGTCATTTAGTGGAGGACTTTAAGACATTGGGGAAACATCCTTATAGGGGATGACAGGAACTTGGTTCCTTGCCTTCTTCACTTTCCTGTCATAAAGAAAGATTTTTGCCCTGCCACACATGTACAATGCGATATTGCTGCCTTGCAATTGGCCCAAGGTAACATTGCTATGATGTCCAAGATTGTAAGCCAAAACAGTTTCCTCTGCAAGGTAATCCTCTCATTATTCAGTCCCATACTGGAGCTCTTTCTATGCCCAAAGACTTCTTTCTGAAACAACTCATTTGCTTCTGGGGATCTTGAAGAGCTGCTTGTGGTCCTCTGGGATTCACAGTACGTCAGGCATCCCGTGCAAAGCTTTCACATAGCATTTTTGGGCAGAGCAGAGCTTTCCCAAGAAGGCTAAAAGACTTCAGAAATTGTTTTGATTCCCTTTTTAGTATAACATGTTTACTTTGTGCCTTTTTATGTTTGTATATATGTTATATTTGCATATATACTCATATATATATATGCAAAATGGCTCTCCAAATTGCATAAGCTTCCGGTGGTCCATGAAGCAGGAAATCACTCCTGTCTGGGGCCCACTAATTTCCTGAGAAGTTGAATTTACAGTCTGCTAACAAAAGACTCATCTGAGATTTGTATGGAATAGCCAATAAACTGACTAGAATCATCTGCCCTGTCTCTGGGTTGAGGCTTGTCAGTTTCCTAGGCACATTATCAACAGGCATGCAGAAGTTCTTTGTTGTCCCAAGCTTATCTCTTCCCTCTCTTTGTTTGCTTCCAGATGAACTAATGATGCTTCCTTTAAAGGAATAAACCACTGCCTAAGAAAATAAGACTGTACTGGGTATGGATTGAAGGGTCAACTCATTTTGACATTTTGGCTATCCATGAAGAGAAAGAAAAAGTATAAGCAAGCAGAGATTAAGCAGGAAAAGCCATGTATAGTGATTGTAAAGAGCTTGACGGTTTCAGGACAATTTGCCAGTTCTTTCTCCTGAAAACTGTTATTTCACTGAATTTCTACACTCTATGTTCTCATTTTGGATTTGTGAGTAACTTTCTTTTTTGCTGGCTGTTGTTCTTTCTTTAATGTTACCTTACCAAGGGAGGTTGTGGTATTTGTAAGACATTTTCAATTTCTTTCTAGTTAGAGACTGCACTCAGTGGTTGGAATAATATAATAACTAGTCTCGATCCAAACTTGAACCAACTCTTTTAACGCACCAAATCTTTTCCTATGTGTCTTCATTTTACAAGAGCATGTTCTGGAATATGATAAGAAAAGCTGTGTTGGAAATATTTCTGGACAAATTAAAAGCAGGAAATACCAGAGATTTCATGTTCTGAACTCTCATGAGATTTATTGCCTAATTTAGCAGTTTCAGCGTAAGCCTGGGATATGCCTCTGAACATTTTGGTGTGAATTCCAACTAGGCTAACATGGAGGGTTTGAGGATTTCATCCATCACTTAGCATTTCTCTGATTGGGGGTTGTATGTCACCATTTATCACAAAGACACAAGAAGTTGTATGTTGAACTGAAGCTGCCTTCTTGACTCTTTTGTGCAACTAATAGTATAAAATGAGCAGACTATTAAACAAATCAAATTGTTCTAAGTTTACAGTGATCTTGATTTGTCTCAAAATTAAATTTCATCTTTTCAGATGTTTTTAGAATGGCTTATACGTAGCATTCGTAATCCAGTGTGACATTCTGGACTGCCTTGCTCTGTGTCAGTGACAAATTTTTGTGTGTGTAAAGCCTGAAGCTATATCTGGTCCTTTGAATTTGCTGAGCCCAAAGCAACTGTCACCTGTCCTGATATTGTTAAGAAAATAAAGTAGGCAATTATACTAAATGAAACACATGGCTAATGGTCTGAATGCAGTTTGTTCTTTCTCTTGATATTTTGATTTAGGACAAAAATCTTTTTTTCTAATTCTTTTATTCAAAATACTTTCCTTGACTTCTTCATTGGTTATGCCAGAGTCCTTTAGAATGCACATCAGTTTGTGATAAGTATTTTGATGTATTAAAACATAAAGAAAGCTAATGACTGGATTTTTAAAACATAAAATAAATGTATTTACTTATAAGATAAACATTTAATTTCCCAGCATTATGTCTTCTCCATTTTGATATTAAAATCTTTATAAAGTGATAATATTTATAAACATAAATTTAGAACATTGATTTAACTTGGCAAAGTAAAAACTTCTCCATCTTAAAATGGCTATAAAATCCACTCATTGAGGAATATTTGCCTTACACAGCCTCATGTATGCTCTCAGGAAGCAGTTTGTGCTGTTCCTAGATCCTATCACATCTATGATTGGCATTGGTTAGGTGATATTTTAAAGCTTTATTTGCCTGACTGTCCAGCACAGAGGGGAATTCTCAGAACAGAAATTGGCTTTCTTTCTAGTTAGGTTTATATATATAAATATATAATATATATACACACACACACATACACACACACACATATATATATATACATATATATATATATATATATATATATTTGTCTCCTTCGTCTAAATCAGTAGTCACATGTCGTAAGTACATGATAGGCTGACTGATGAGAGATTAGATGATGCCTGTCAATAGTGTGGCATTCATTCCTTTCTCTGGGGATTTATGCTGCCATCCTTAAGGGCCTATTATGAAATAGCTTTGTCAGTACCCTAGTTGCTACACAACTTTTGCATGTAATACAGTCATACACACACACACACACATATGCACGTATATACACACAGAACCTCATAGGAAAAGTTTTATCATCAGTACTCAAACGGATCAAAGATCTAGGCAATGTGAAATGTGCACATCAATACATAATACAGCTATCAATATAATAGATGTGATAAAGTGGCCATTTTTACAGGGACACTGCTCAAATGTGTATTAGCTACTGGTTTTAACAAGGGTGTATGAATAAATAAGGACCTGAGTAGCTCCCTCTGCTATACAGTCAAGGGCACACAAAGTCGAGATACCTGTTCTCTCCCTAAGCCATTTTTTTCCCACTCATTTCTCAACCTCTTGATTCACTGTCTGCTTATCACTTGCTCCATCCTTCATATGTGACACACAACTACTCTTCTGTCTCTGATCTTTCAGATTTTCTTCCCAAAGTGTAATTGATACTTGCTGGTTGATTTTACAGCCTCCATAAAGGCTTGGAGTAAATAACCAACTTGGCATTCTCTAGTTCTGAACTTTTTAATTTACTGACAAGAAATCTGAGACCCAAGTGGTTACAACTCATCAACTAACCTGAGACTCTCAGTTATCCTTAAGGTTGAATTTGGAGTTTCCAGCTCGCCTACTCTGTGTGTATGTTTAAAGTCAAGTGCAATGTGCAGCCCCCTGAACTAAGATTTGTGACCTTGGAAGTTTGGTCAGCACTGTGCTCACCTCAGTGTGGATAACTACCGCTGAAGAGCAATGACTGTATAGTGGCTGGCTTCCTTACATATGGATTCTTCTGGAAATGAGAAAGCTGCCCCATGAACACTAAACCAAGCCTAATTCCCACATTTCAGGCTTTTGGGAACCTCTGACTTTCCCTAGGTCTCAGTTGGCTCAATGGTAGATTTCAAAAAGAGAATCATAAAGGCTTCTTCAAGCTTCTGGATTTTAGAATCATCTGCCATAGGAATTGTGCTAATGTTTTTTAGTTTACCCAGAAGTATTTACTTAATTTTTAAAACTTCAAACTGAACACAGGTAAGTAAAATAAAAATTCCAAGTAAGCTCTTGTTTATATATTTTTTCATTTACATAAATACCTACACTTACACACACTGGCACATACAACCATGAAAACAACAGACATTTTTCCTCCATTATGTGAGTTTCTTCCTGGGCATCATTAAAACTGGATTGCACAAGTTCTTGGGTAGGGGGTGGGAGGAGGTAGAGAGATACATGAGAAGATCTTTCAATCTTCCCCGTATAAGACATCAAAAGTGGCATATATAAGAATTGCTTGTATAATTGTTTGCAAGTAAATAATTAGCTTCATTCTTGTTTGCAATAAGGTAGAGAAGGCCATTTTCATTTTTATGGAAGTCTTTAGAATTTCTTCCTTTTAAAACCACTTTCAAGCAGCATTTAAATATGATTTGGTTTAATTTAAGCCAATTTTCACTCTGTGCGAATTTACTGAGGTGGGACAGGAATCCCAGCTTTCCATTGTTTCGCTTTTGTTTTTGGATGAAATCTTAGCAGTTTAATGAACCTCAGTATTTATATTTAGTTAAAGCTTTGCAATCATTCCTAACCAGATGAGACAGCCATGGGAAGATGAATTGATAATTTATTCCTCTTCCACTGGGGAAGTGGTTCTTGTATTTACCATATGCTGAGCATAGCATTTCCCTACCCAGCTTCCTAGTATTTGTGTACATTTTATGGGGGAGTGTGACTTTCAAATTAAAAATGATTTGTTGCATGAATATTGACTAGGAAATACATCTTGAGAGACAACAGCAGAGAAGAAGTAATGAGATTTTTTTTTTTTACTCCCCTTCGCCCTGGGCTATTCAGTAATGTTTCTTCTTTAAAGCTAAGAGGAAGAAAGAGAGAGTCCCAAACTGAATGGCAGATGTTAAGTCAGGAAATGGGAAACTCCGCCTTCCCTTGGGCTTCAAGACAGCTCTCTGACCTCTGTGGCCTTGTTGAAAGGCTTTTTTTGAGTTGACTGACAACTTGGAGACTGTGGGTGAGATTGCAAATCGGAGCATGTGGTATGAATGGGAAGCCATGACCCTTGCCCTGGGTGGTAGTTCAGACCTGGGTTAGGATGAGGTGTGGGATTGCACTTCCAGATTGCTGCCCTGGGGGCTGGGGGTGGGGTTCAGTACTGGGTGGTCTTGAAGGGTCTGAGTTCCTCCACCTTGTGAAAGGCTAAGAAATCTAGTATTTCCTTAAAGGCAGCTCCTGCTCTGCCACAGCGAGTCTGTCCCCTTCAGACCATTCAAACTGGCATCCAAGGGCAGGGTACCGTTTAACCCAGATGTCTCTTAGAGTTCCTGTGGCCGTGAAGGCGAAGATAACCACAGAATGAACCAAGAAACCTTCCCACCTCACACTCAATGGAACTGCTACAATGGCGTGGCTCAGAACACACTGGGCTCCAGTGACAGAAAGCACTATCCTGAGAAATCTCTTAACGTAAGGATGTTTAAGATTGGTTTTTAAGCATTGCAGAGAGCGATGGACTGCCTAATCTTTTACAACTTGTGTGCATGTGCATGCACAGGTGTGTAAAAAGATGCCAATTAATAAGTTTCAGCAGTTCTTCTCATTTTGAGTCTCTCTTCCATCTCCTGACCCCTGCCTCCTCTGTTTTCTACTTTAAACTGCCTTTGCTCCCGACATCTTTGGCTGCCCACCCTGTCACCCATTTGCTATCTGCTCCTCCAAAGTCTTCCTTGAACTTCCTTGTGTGTAACTCACTGCCGAGGAGCTGAAATGATATTTATCACATCAGGGCAGGTTTTCATTGCTGATAAGTATCAGCTGTCTAGCAATCAGACACACGGAAGTTACACAAGCAGTTTCTACAAGAACAAGAAAACACGGGGACATAGGAACTGCTGAAGGGGCGTGTTATTCCCAAGGCAGCATGATTCTCAGGCAGGAAGAAGACACAGACGCTCTGAGGAAATCTCAAGAATGAGGGGAAATGAGATAGATTTAATAGCCAGGCCACGCTGTGGTTGTCAGAATAGAGCTGAGTATTTTATTCAAAGGTGACTCTCTAGAACGTTCTCACTGGCAAGGCCTTCAGCTATGGAGAGTGGGGTTGGGATCATAAGATGTGACCAAACATTTTGTTTTGATTCAGTTCTGTTCACTTCAGAGAGTAGATGCCTTCTTACCTTAACCCCAAAGGATACCTTCTGTAGGGTATACTACAGAAGGCTATCCTGGACCACTAACTAGAATATATTTTTTGAAATAGTTGCCACATGTGTTTCCTTCTAGGGTCATAACGACCATGCCCACTCACATCATTGAGGGACTGGAAGAGGGGGACAGGAATTCAGGAAGCTAAAGTAGCCATGTAGTAGCCAAGGGCATGAAAGATACTGTGATGGAGGCCTCTCAGAGTTCATGGCACAATTCACTGCGGTGACCAGTCTTGGGGTGTGGCCAGGGTAGTTGGTAGCGTCAGTGAAGGAGAGAGGTAAAAATCGCTAAGCATCAGCAGCTTGGGTGTTAAAGTTTGTGCAAATAGCTACACAAAAAAGCTCATGCAGTCTAGGAAGTTGCAAAATCAAAACTAAGAATTTCCAAGTCTAACTTCTGGTTATGCACAATGGTGGCATTCATGATCAAATATACACTCCTTTTTTTTTTTTTTTCCTTTTCTGTAGGTTGGAAGCCAATTCTGTGTACATCCCTTGAGAGGAGCTGGTGTTCTGAGGTCACGATGGTTATGAGCCTGTACTGAGCTTGTGAGAATCCATCAAACCTTATACATTTATAGCGTACAGTCTAAGTAAAAAAAAAAAAAAAAGCTCACTTACTAAGTTATGTTCACTTTTTCTTATTCCTGGCTTGGAAAAAGATTAGAAGAATGAAGGACGTATACTCTCTGTTTATAGATAAAATACTACAAGGTCCTTGTGCCTCATCACCTGGCGTGGTTTGTTGCACATGAATGGCAAGATGGATATTCTGATGTGGATTGCATCCAGTTTATTAATCACTTAGAGTGGATTGCCCTCTTAACCATGTCTTCCGATTCATAAATTTAGACTGTCTTTTCATTTATTTATATCACCACTGGCACCTGTTAACAATGCTTTATGTTCCTTTGTTAAATTTCTTCCTGAATGATCTATTCCTCTAGGAACCCTTATAAATGAAGTTGTTCCCATTTTTAAAAAAGGAAAAAAAGACATTTATTTGTGTATCTATCTGTTTATTCATGTGTGGTTGTGTATGTACCACATATCGTATGGAGATTGGAGGAGAAACTGTAGGAGTTGGTTCTTTGCTTCTGTTGTTTGAGTCTGGGGATTGAACTCGGGCTGTCAGGTTGGTGCTACGTGCCTTTATCTGCTGAGCTATCTCGCCTGCCCTGCTGCAATGTTCTTAATTTTGGTTTGGCAGCTTTGATTGCTAGTGCACAGGACTATACTGACTTTTGTACATTGATCTTTTATCTTGCCCCTTTGGTGAATGTGTTAATTATTTCCAGTAGTTATGTCTTGGAATGCCAGATTTTTCTTTTGGAAAATAGTATAACAATCTGCAAATAGAAATTATTTTTATTTCTCCTTTTCACATCTAGATAACTCTAGATATCTACTGTGGCTTTACATCTGGAGTGAATTTTATCGGGTGGTGCAAGAATTTACCTATTTGACTTGTACCTGATCTTAGGGTAATTTTTATTGATTTCTGATATATTGGTTGTTTTCTTCCTTCTGTTCATCTTAGACTTAATTTTCTCTTTGTTCTGGTGTCTTCCATTAGATGCTTAGGTTAGTCACATAGCTATTTTTTTTTAACACAGGCATTTAATGGTACAAATTCTCTCTAAATATTTCTAGGCTGCATTTTATAAATGCCAATAATTATATTGTCATTTACTTCAAAATATTCAAGTTTATCAAATTTCTCTCTAATTCAGCTGTTACTGAGAATTTGGTGTTAATCTGTTATAGTTTTCTCAAGTTTTCTGTGGTCAGAGAATGTGCTTTGTATTGTTTCTCCTGTAATAAATATCAAAGTTTCTATAGTGTTTTTCATAATGTTTCTTAGTGAATATTATGTGTATATTCAAAATAGATCTATTCCTGGCTGTCACTGGATGGGATGCTCTGTCAACATCAGTTACAAGCTAACTTTTTACCCTGCTGGCTTCTTATTGGTTTTCTGCCTATTGGTCTATGGCTTCTCAAAAGAGGAAATTTAAGGAATCCAACTATAGCTTTGAACCTGTCAGATCTCATACTTTGCTAAATGTATTATGAGGGTCTGATGTTAGCAGGATCCATATGTTGTCTTCTGGGAGAGTCGTTTGCTTCACTATTGCTATGTCTGTAAGTACTCCTGGAAAACACCTTCCCTATGAAATTTATTATGATGGAATTAACATATTTATTCCAATTTTCTCTTCATTGGTATTTGGTGATATAATTTTACTCTTTTTAGTGCTATGACTCTGTTTTTAAAGTGAGTTTATATATAGGTATAAAATATAATCTATATGTCTTAAAGTTTCTACATGACTGTTTCCTAGATCTGTCTACTAATTTCTAGCTACATAAATGAACACATCTGGCTTATTTTCTCAACATTTTTGTGATAAAATAAGTTCTTTTCTTCCTTTCATACATGTCAGTGAGCTATAAGAGAACTTTATAGAGTGCCCTTGAACTGTCTCAAACATCACAAAACTCATCTCCTAACGCCACTTATGTCAGGAACACTTAAATGTTCAAGCATCACAGGAGACATTTGCTTATGAGGCCAAGTGGTCAAAAGAGTTTAGAAGGATTACTTTATTGTCTGTTATAATTCTGTGTCCTACAACAATGTTCTGAACTGAGTACAAGTGTATGTTTAGTGAGGCTGAGTTCAACCTTCTCAATTCATAGACAAAGAAGCTCAGGCCTAGACTCATCTAGCTAAGTCTCCACACATCAAATCCTGTTTGGCTTGTAATCTGGAGAGAATGGTACATGTCACATTATGGCACTGTTGCTGTGACTATTTTACTAGTGAGATTCTTCACAGCTGCTGCTCACTTGACACTTGTAAGTGACCGTGGACAGGTCTTCCTGTCAGGGTATGCTCCATTCATGTCATCTCTCACCGAGGCATTTATTGATATTCTTACATGGCCTTTTACACATTTACTTTGTAATCTTATATCAAAATTCTTACATTATATTTGGCAGCTTCTGTCTAGATTGCCTTTTTAAAAAAATGAAGCAAGAATTCTTTGTTCTTGAGTATTTTGTCTGCAAGCCAGAAAATTTGCTAATATAAAGAACTGTAATTTAACAACCCAAAAATCAATGTTCCAGATTTGCCTTTTTTTGAACACAAATTGTTAATACAGGCCTAAGAACATTGTGGTCAGTTTCATGTAGATAAATACAAATCAAAATTTGAAGAAGAAGAAGAAGAAAATGAATGTTATAATTATAGAAGTTTAAAGGTCTTTCTAAAACATATTTCAAGGCTCAAGACAAGAATTATTCCTTGGGTATTTAAGATTTTTATGTTAATCACCCATAATTACCAACATGTGTAAAAGGTTTACAGTTTATAAGAAAAATTGTCACCAAAATCTTTCCAGCATTTTCTTTTCTTTTCAGTGTTTGAGTTACTGTTTTTACTCACACACAAGCCCTGCTTGTCTGTGCCTTTCAGAGGTTCTTTTCAGTGTACATATAATGACAGTGTTGGTATGTCTTTCCATTATTGCACAAACTCTATTTTTTTAAACTGCCGTTAGTAGGATTCTGGGAATTCACAGTAGGTTAACAGTGGTGTGCTCTCTCCATTTAGAATTCCTTCTCTTAATGAAAGCAATCTGAACCCTTGAACTCTGTCAGGGACTTAGGCATGTTCCTTGGGCCTGATTTTCATCCTCAGAAAATAGAGGTCAGATACATGTCAAGAATAAAAGGGGGTCAGATAGAGTAGTTAAGGGCTTCAGGCAAAACCAGAGATGACATTAATGTGTTGACCGAAGTGTCTGGGACCCACTAAAGCATTTGGTGAGTGAACAAGCAAATGAATGAAAGAATATATCATGAATAAAAATGGCAGCAAATACTCAGAGAAGCAATTAATTATATGTGTGATAAAACATCTCACTGTCGACACATTCACCTGTAGTAAATGGAGATGTCATAAAACGGATGTGGTACTTTCCAACCTGGTTTTTTTCCATGTAAGGGCAAGACAATCTAGTGATGCAATATTTGCAAATAAATGACATTTAGAATGAATTTGGTGTTCTCATGAGCCCATGCACTCTTATAGAGCGATACTCTGACAATGGCCACTGTAGCTGAGGATCACGTTCCTGCACTTCATGACCACTTTGTCCCCTCACACATTTTGAAAAACATGTAAAACAGCATTAAAGAGGAACTCAAGTTTCTGTTTGTTTGTAAGTGTGACCATGGTGGGTTCAAAAGATCAAATATGCACGACGTCAAATGATTTTTACTTTATCCAATGACTGGATTCCTGAGTACAAGCACTAGGTCTATTGTAAGGGCAAAAGAGAAGAGAACACCAAACCTTTGTTGGGAATTCTCTTTCTAGGGTATTTCTTGTGATCTGTAGGAACTAACATCATGCCCAGATTTGGAGGGAAGGATGCTGCTTATCATATTCTAGTCATAAGCAACACAGGGTGACATGGAGATGTTGCTTCCTGTCTCCATGGCATCATCAGGCTAGGTGTACCTCAATGACAGGGTCAGGGGACTTTCTATTGAGGTCACCCAAATTATCATTTTCCTGGGCATGAACCCTGCTTCCTCTCATGTCTGGTGTCCTTATTAGGATGTATCTCCTCAGATTCACCCTACCTTTCTCTTGCCATTTTTTCACCCTCCAAGAGAAAGTCAGTCTCTCATGAGGAAAGTCCTCTCTTCTTACATTTTTTTTTCTAAGACTTCAATCAGAAGGATTTTAGGAAATAGATGCAAGAAAAGCTTGTGGGGCCAGCCTTTCAGTGGTCTGCTTTAACACCACTGTTCTTTCAGTCTGGTGCCCAGCTTAAAACAGAGGAAGACAAATGGGCAAAGAAGGCAAAATAAAACAAATGAGCAAACCCCCAGAAAGCACTTATATTTTCCGATGTCTCTAAATACTATGTGAAATAGTATACAAAATGAGACTGAGAGCATGGTGTGAGTAGAGCTGAGGTACTGCATGACCTGAGGAACTGCATGACCTGTGTGAGCCGAGGTACTGTGTGAGCTAAGTGAGGTATTGCATGAGCTGAGGTACTGTGGAACCTGTGTGCCTGAGGTACCATGTTCTTTCTGTGTTCATGTACTTGCTTGGTCTTTCATATATTCTAATTTCATTTCATCATCATGAGACTGTGAGTGAATATGCTTATTCTTATTTCATAACTGGAAACAGATAGAAAGATAATAACTGTTCCATATTAAGTCTGGCCAGGCCTTCTAAAATGAAAATTTTCATGTTTCTGTATTTACTTGGTTCCACTTCAGAACCCCATAAAAAATAATGGTGAGTAAAATCTACCAGACAATGAGATTTGGGAAGATAATCATTCAGATTAGGTTTACAGTGGCAAACATCTACATAGGTATATTTCATCTATTAGCCAGAGACCTAACGTTACTGTTGAAAAGACAGGTAACCGGCTCATTGCAGAACACATCAACATCATTAATGAAACTCACACTTTAACCAGGGAGTGAAGCAGACTTGTGAGTACTACTTAGTTTGAGAATGATAATGGAATACTACTTATCTGTAAAAAGAAGTGATCTTCTAATATCTTCACAATGTGGAGGAATCTCAAATGTGCCCTTATAAGTAAAGATAACTAAATTAGAAAGGCAGCAGAGTATCTGATTCTATTTGTGTGAGACTGGAAAAGGCAGAGATAGGGGCCGTTTTCCAGTTCGATTGAAGTAATGTTTATGACTGTGTATTTGACCAAAGTTGTAGTACTAGCCTGGTATATAAAAGGCTCATCTGTAACAGTAACTTGGGGGTTTGAGGCAGGAGGATTGTGAATCTAAGTCAAGCCTGGGTTACACACCAAGATCCTGTCATAAAAATAATAATTTAAAAATACAATTGTTTATACCAATTCAATGAATACTATTATTTGAGATGATAATATAATGCTTAAGTGGATGAAGAAAGCTAGGTTGATTAGTGCTTGGTACTTTATTATCGTTAGAAATATCCTCCTTAAAAATGTTGGTGTGTAATTTAGAAAACAGAATAAATTTAGCTTCTCAAAAACCAAATTTCTTTTAATTTTGTGTGTGTGTGTATATATATATATGTACAATTTAATAACTCATCAAGTCTATAATATGAAGAGTGTGTAGTATAGTATATATTATATATATACACACACATAGAGAGAGAGAAGGAAATGGGTTTACGTACTACATGTGTATTCATATGCATAGATATGTGTATAGTATATTGTATGTACATATATTTTATGTGTATAATTCACCAGAGATCCAGGAGTACTCCAAATACTATATTTTCTCAACTAGATAATTTAGCCATCTTAAGGTACTTCTTGAAATAAACAAGGCAAAATTGGCAGTTGCACATAGATCAATACATTTGATGCAGTTGTAATTATCTACTAAAGCACAAAATACACAAGATTAGCTTTTGAGCAATTAATATTGACCTTTACTTGGACTTGAGTGTTGTTTAAAATGCTCTCAAAATGTTTCTGCTTGGTAGCGTATTATTATGATTGACTGACACCTGCCAGGCAATTCAGTTAAGGAGTAGGTATTGATAAATCCTGCATAAGAAAATCTTTCAAAGGTACAAGAATTGAGGGACTTAAAGAATTATTACTCAAGCTCTGACCACTTATGTTTGCCAAGACTGCATCAGTTGACTGCTGAGGTGATGAGGAGACCAAAGCCAGCTTCCTAGATTCCCACCGGGGAGGATAGAGGATTTCCTGTGAAAAGAGAAAAACCCAGAAAACAGAGGGAAAAGAAGTAAGAAGAGACCATTTAGGAATAAGTGACATTTAGACAGATTTAGGATGCTATTTTGTTTTGTTTGGTTTGGCGAGAGTCTGAATGTAGAAGAAAGAACATTTAAATATATTTTTCTATGGAATATAAGTAAAATTCTTTTCACATTAAAAATGCACTAGAGATTAGAATTGCTTTTTTTCTTATTTTTAGAGTAAGATTTTTTTTTTTAAAAAAAAAAATGAAAAGTGATACCTTGCCAAGATAGGGTAGAAAGAGGCTGGACTTTTGTGAGTGACATTTTTGTCAAAAGCTTTGGGTTAAATTTTGGGTTAAAAGAAAAGTCATTTAACCTCCAGGATGTGCAATTTAATGAAGGAAAAAAATGAAACTATTAGCTTAGTAAAATAGAAAATGCAAAACAAAGTCCTCTCTGATATTTTTCAATATAGCTTGGAATCATACTGTCAGTCATCAAGGGCTCCAGAAACCAAGATGATGGACACTGGTTAGGAAAAACAGTCTATCACCATGGTGCCAGACAGATCTGTCAGGGTGAAGCGTGACTCCAGACAATATACTAAGGGAAAAGTAAGTTTGCCCACAATTATACGGGCCCATGAATGTCTTCCTCAGTTTCCAAAGGTGTGTATTTGTCTGATTAATTTGTGAATATTTTTTTTCTGAAAAGCTTGTATCAAATATTTGATACAATTTATAATTTATTTTACCATGGAATTGAACTCTAGATGTATAAAAAATGACTCTCTAGTTACCATTTTCTTCACTCAAGAGACCCTTAGTGGTTCTTGGTAAGTACTGTTTTGATCATGTCCCTATTTCCACCTGGTTCCATAACCCCCAAATAGCCTGAACTTCTCAGATTTTGTTTCTGAGTTATTATATATTAGATCTCAACTTTGCTCCAAACTATTAGCTTAACAAAATAGAAAATGCATAACAAAATCTTCTGCATGAGAAATCATATCATTTAATGTAATATTTACAGCACACACACTTAATCCTCAATCTTTTTTCTTGATTCTATAAACATTACTAGATACATGTATATGGTGGTGGCGGTTAAACAGGTTAGTAGTAGAGGGAAAAAGACATTAAAAAAGTAATGGCAAAACTTGCTGGCAAGTGTGTTCTGCTTTTTCAAGAGGGTGGACTTGAGCACCTGCCTTCAAGTGTAATGTCTGCGTGAGACTGGAGACAAATGGCAATGAGATGACGGTATTGGCTCTTAGAGTGACTCTTTCCTTTGTGCCTGGATCATCGGGGTTGGCAGGCTTTGCTGTCCATGCTTTGGAGTCCTGCTTTCTTTTCCGTCTGTGTGGTTGATGAAAAATCCACATATCAGTGAATGACATACTTTGGGGAATTCAGGGATATCTGTCCTCTGGATGTAATGTTTTGCAGGCACTTCAACTGCTAACCTGGGATGTGCAAAGACTTGAACTTACTGAGTGACACCTTGTGAAATTCTCTTTTATATGAAGAACCTCCCAAGGCTCCCGGGATGCTTAACTGTATGCAGGTCTCTTTTGCTTGCACCAACAAGCTCCGTCTCATCAGTCTCATTTATATTTGAAGGAAGCAGTAAAGACTGAATTAGCTCTATAATTTAAACAATTTATTGATATTTCTGAATATTAAATCATGTGAATCGGTCTGTTTATTTGAATATTAATAGGTCAGCAATGTTTAATTACTTGCTGAGTATGCTTCTTCTGTTAGGAAAGTCAAGATGAAAACAAGAACTCAGAAAAGAAAACCTGACTCTCTAGGTTAAAGCAAATGCTCCCTGTGGTTGACTTGATGTCAGCATGGCATAAGCTTGAGCAGAGACTTGCTGTGGAATGAACTGGGGGTATTCTACCATTTATGTAGCATTTATTTGGCAAATGGCTCTTGCTGTTGTCATTCTAGGTATATATAGGCAAGGATAGTGTGGGGATGGTGCATGGCCACAGTCAGAAGTGTTCTTCACATAGATACAATGTTTCATAATGAAGTTCTCTGAGTTCATTCCTTGAGGAATTTAATTCATTACCTATTGCCAGTTGCTCATTATTCTCCTTTATAAATAAAGTGACAAAATGACATGCATCACAGATACATCATATTTTTAAACCACATAAAACTTGGTTCTGATAAATATAAGCATTCATGTGTAACAGGGGGGATCATAATAACAAGCTGAAGTTGTTATAGCAACAATGAGAACACTTCAGTATTCAGGCACCACCGTTTTTCAAGAGTAAATGATACAATTAATGCTTGATACAATATTGTTTACAGGCTTCAGTTGTGACTCATAGCTCTGTACGTGTCAGTACTAAATGGATGGAAAGGTAATTCTATGGGATTGAAACATGGCTCTGCTTTAAAAATAATGTTGACGGGCTTTTACCTCTGATAAATGTATACCTCTGTTATTGCAGAAAATTTGAACATTTGCATCTAAAAATGTAATTTCAAAAAATTTATTCAGTGGAGAGTCAGAGCATACTACTCACAGACAAAGATATTTTGTACATGCTCAAAGAAAATAGCAAAGCAATGAAGGAATATAGTGCACACAGACTAGGAAGCTATCTAGTCTGCACTCTAACAGGTAGCTTTCTCTTTCTCTGCCTCAGTTTCCAAATTTATAATATAGAGATGACCTGTGTCATGGAGTTGCTATGAGGGCTTAAGGGGCTAATCTATGCTGAACAAGGAAAGTTACTCCAACAGCAGGATTTGATGTCAGCAACTTAAGGCTGTTTGTATAACATTTCCTTTAAGCCTTAATAGAACAAAGAAAATAATTATATATATATATGAATATCTACTTTATTTACATCTTTTTCTATAATGCCTGACTTAAAAACAATATTTTCATTTTTCCGTGTCCTTTTGGGTCTTAGGTGTGCAATCGTGGGAAACAGCCCAACTGTACAAGCCTTGGACGGATGCAGATGTATTTGTGCTAAAACTCTGCTTTTATCTCATGAAAACAGAAGCTGTGAGGTTAAACACTGTCTGTGGTAGTTTACTCACTGATGTGGATGCCTGACATCAGCAACTCAAGGGCAGAAGGATTTATTATGACTAATCTTTTTAGAGCACTTAACACATGGTTGCTTGGCCCATGCACTCCGGTAGGACATTATGGCTGAGGGAACATGTGATGGATGCTGAGCTTTACTTCTTGACAGACAGGAAGCAGAAAAACAGGAGAGATATAAGAAAAGGTCAGGGTGAACTATAGCTCTGAGAACATGCACCTAGTCACCTATGGCCTTCAAAGGCCATACCTTCCACTTTTCACCATCTCCCATTGATGCCATAATATGAATCCATATTAATCTATAAAGAAATAAAGAACATTGATTAAGCCAGAGCTATTTCTGTGTACTGTCTCTAGAAGTTCTAGTAAGACACATCCACAAGTGTATTTCGATAACTCAGCAGTGTATTGCTTAATCTACTCATGTTGACAATAAAGCTTGATTATCACATACTCTTTGAACAGAAGTAGCCAACTTCTGACTCCTGTCCCTTATGGGACCCCTCCCCCCCACTTCTAACAAACCTCACACACCTTTATAAATACACAGCCAGCCAAACCAAGAAAGCCAACTTAAAAGTGTAAAGCCAACTAATTTAAGAAGTTCTCTTTAACAGAGATAGTGTAATTAACAGGCCCGCTAGACTCTGCTTTACTAAAAGAAATAAAGTGAGGTAATAATGAAAGGAATAAACAAAAGCTAAGGCTGGAGGTCTTAGGTGGTCAGATGCACAAATACATTGAATGATAATGAAGTGGAATCTGTGTGCTAGATCAATATGAGACACTGAACTATATGTCTGTGTTAATTTCAAGTTCATATGCTGAAATCTAATCCCCAGTAGGATGATGGTAGGATATGGGGTCTTTCAAAGTTTATGGTGTTTTAGGGATATATCATGACCAAAACAACTCAAGAGAAAAATGGATTATTCTAGCTTTCAATTCCAGGTTAAAAGCCCATTGTGTAGGGAAATCAGACATTAGAATCTAAAGTAGCTGGTCACATTATATGTGCAGTCAGGAGAAGGTAATAATGAATGCATGCATGCTAGTGCTCAGGTGGCTTCCTCTGCTGTTATATAGTATAAAACCCTCTGCCTAGGGAATGGTGTCACTCACAGTGAGCAGATCTATCCACCTGAATTAGCATAATCAAAAAAAACTCTCACAGGTATACTCAGAGGCCCATCTCCTATATGACTCTAAATTTCATCAAGTTCATGGTTAATACTACTAGAATAATCTTATGGAAAAGGAAAAAAGAATGATTGTTCCTTACTTTAATATGGGGAGATACAAAGTCTGTAGCCTTAACAGGAAAATCTTCAACAAAAATGATCATGTTTTCACTGTGGTCTCAGACTTACAGATAAATTTCTATTACTTTTGAGCTACACAATAAATAGATGGTTCTTTCTTAAAGTAGTCTGAACAAAAAGAGATGGAATTAAGGAAAGTGATGTATACTGGTTGGTTGGTATCTTAAGAATCAGAGAAAGCAGACGAAAAGCCAAGCCATGTTGCTGTTAGAAGCTCAGCTACTTCTTGCCAAGGGATTTCTAGAGCCTCCTTGACATAAATTTCTGACTTCTTCACTTTTCCCAGACTAACACTTTAAAGTAATGTTCTTCTCATGAGATTTGGGGAATTCTGCATGATGGTAGCACATGATTTTATTCCTAGTTCTCAGGAGGCAGAGACAGGCTGTTCAAGGCCAGCCTGGTCTACAGAGCAAGTGCTAGGATAGCCTTGGTGGTAATCACCCTGTCTTGAGAAACTAAAAAAAAAAAAAAAAAAAAAAGCAAAGAGAAAGATAGATAGATGGATGGATGGATAGGTAGATACAAAGAAAGAAAATGGGAAATAATCACATCTTTCTAAGGTTTCTGGGACGAACAGGCTTAGTTGGGAAGATTCTTGTTTCACCCATTTATGTTTCCATTCTTGGGTTAAAATCCTATTTTACTCAGAGGCGATGAGAATAATACTTATTACATCTCTTCGAAAATTAATGCTGTACCAAGGAAATGAATGTCTATTATTGATGGAAATTGGCCTCTGAGTGTGGAGTCCCATGCTGGCTCTGGAAATAGCTCATTTATTACAAAGGACTAGGTGGCCCAGACTTTCCTATTGAATAGGAACCAGTAGAAATTTACATTCTGATCCTGAGGATCAGGGCTCAGACATTTGTAGGCATTAACCCAGTCTATCTACAACCTCTGATCTGCAGGCCCTCACACATATGTTACAGGGAAGTTAGAGTGTGACTATGAGGTCAGATGACTCATTTTGCCTCTACCACTTACATATTTGAACAATAATCTTAGTTTCTCTATGTCACAGTTTCTTCATTATTAGTAATATTGTTTCTATTTCAAATATACTACAAATCTTGCATCATTTTTCTATCAACACATTTATTTGTTGCCTTTGTTTGCCTACCTGTAGTTTGTGTGTGCATTTGCCGGTGTGTGTGTGTGTGTGTGTGTGTGTGTATGTGTGTGTGTGTGTGTGTGTGTGTGTGTGTATGTGTATGTGCAGGTGTATGAGTGTGTGTGTATGTGTGTATGTGTATGTGCAGGTGTATGAGTGTGTGTGTGTATGTGTGGTGTGTATATTTGTGTGTGTGCCTGCGCATGCGCACATATTAATACTAGAGGACAATTTCAAGTATTATTCTTCAAGTTCTGCCCCCACTTTTTATGAGGTTCCTTCAGTGGCCTGGAACTTAGTAAAAGGAGAAGGCTGGATATCCATGAAGTCTCAGAGAGCCACCTGTCTCTCCTTCCCTTTGCTGAGATCACAAGACCACATTGTCATGCCTGGATATTTTTTTAAACAACTTTCAAATATATTATTATTCTCTGTGTGTGAAAGCATGGTGTATGCATGCCATAACACATATGTGAAGGTCACAGGACAACATGGTAGAATTGGTCTTAAAAATTAAATTCATGCCACCAGGCAAGTTCCAGCTGAGCCATCCTGACAGCCCAATTTTGCATAAAAAATGTGAGTTCTAAAATCAAACTCAGATCTTTATGCTTGCACCCTACATTGTCAAATAATGAAGTGGAGCACAGCTTTGTCTCTCATGTGCTACTTAACGTGTAGTATGCATGATGAAATTAATAGTCCCATTTCTAAAACAGTCTTCCAAATTTTTCATTCTCTAAACTTAGACATTTTAATCTCTCTCTTTTTCTACACATGCGCATAAATGTATTGTAAAGATTATGCTTGTTTAAATTATTCATTTGCTCAATTAATTGCTCTGTGATATTTAATTAGTGAAGGCTCCACAAATCTCAGACCTTTTAAAACTGTTTTTCATAGGCTGCTACTCTGTGTTGCCTCTTTACTTTTCTCTATTTGTCTGTCCTTTAACTATTGTGGGTACCGCTCTTGACTGTCTTTCTACCTGTGTCTAGCCGCTTAGCAAGGTCACTTTGAATTCCCTTCCCATCTGCTAAGGAGTTCACTTCTCTCTAGGTGACTACCTCAACTGAATTAATGAGCTTCCGACTTCTCTAGCCAGGTCACTGACAAGAGGTAAAACACAGCTTTTGCCTCCTTCAAAAAACAAGCTATTTATTACTCTCTAAATCCTTCAGACTAAGAGTAGGCACATGAGAAGCCACATCAAGGACAGTAAGGGCTTTGATAAAGACATACTTCTGTAAGAAATACTTCAAACTGTGAGAAAGAGAAACTTCTCGGCTCAATAATTTTTGCTTAATCGCTCAGTGCCCTATAATATAGTATCTCAACTCATTAACTCCAAATTTTTTATCAAGTTATTTTTGTTGTTTTTAAAGAGTCTACTTACATCTGTCTCACATCTGAATTTACCTGATAGATAGGGTAGATTTTATCTATATCCAAATCAAATTCAGCAAACCACCAATTAAAAATATGCTCCGGTATCTAGTGTAATGTGGTTGGGCAGCTCCTAGGTGCTGGATGAGAATGGTATGTATAGATCTTTAGTTACCAACTGGTAGTCTTGACTTTAATTGGGTAGAATATAAACAGATTATTCTACAAATCAAAATCTTCCAATGATTCATTTGATGAAAGAAAAAATATTGGAAAATTATTGTGTTTTTTTTTAATATATTGGAATAGAACACATTCTTATTAGAAGTCAATACATCCTTAGCTTAAGTCAAGTTGTGGTCTAAAGAATTCTGTCATGTTGTAGGTTGTGTTCAGCTTTCTGAATTATTTTCCCTGGTGCTCATACTGCTTCACAGGTCATTGGAGGTGCTGAAGCATATACTCTTCATCATTAAGGATGGAAGGTTCTCGTCCAGCTCAGAAGAAGGCTGCTTCATGCCTTGTCTGGCCAATTGGCCCCAAAACGGTATTTTCTTGATTGCCTCTTGTAACATTAGAAAGACTCATGGCAAGGGCAAAGACTCAGCTACAGCTACAATGTAAGGTAAGATTTAGTCAATTAATTTGCTTCATTTTTCATTCAAAAGCAAATTAATTGGCCTTTCCCACAGATGAAGAGACTTTTATAGAGGCGAACTGAAAAGATCTGAGGGGGCTTTCAGCCTAGTGTTTTGCCTTGCCCTGCTGGGGCTCCCATTATAAATTCCAGCTTCTAATGTCAGCCCCTTCCTTTGTGAGCTTTAAGGCATTTCTGTAATTACTAGTAAAGAGACTTTGACAATTCCCTGCCCTGATCTTAGGTCATAGAGCTGATTTATGGCTGAAGGACGATCTCTAAACAGAAGATGAAATTTGAGAAATGTTATCTGTCATTAAAGTGGGCTCAGGGGTTGCTCCAGTTGGTCAGTGCAAATCTTACAGAATCAGCTCAAATGCACCAAACTTACTGCTATTTTGTGAGTTTTACTGCAAGAAAATAAAGTCTCCCCTAAAGAGATTGGTTAAGGCCACAATTTAGGGATATGCCTGTGGTGTCGTATCAGACTTTATCTTCTGTGGTTCAGCTTGACAGCCTGAGAGCAGGCTCAGAAATGACTTCTCCTACTAATATAAATGCTTAAACTCAAGCTATTTTCAATCAATGTTTGTCAACCCCCATCCTTTCTACTCAGGTACCACAGCAGAGCATGAGAGGAACCTGAAGAATTGGGATTTCTTGTCATGCTAGTGTGTGTGCTAGTTTTCTATTGCTACATTCTTAAGCTTTAAAATGACTGTAGACCTACCAGTTAAAATAACTTGAATTTGTTGTCTTCCATGTTCATAGGCTAGAAATCTTCCACTGTCCTTTCTGGAAAAAAATCAAAGTATCAGCAGGCTCTGAATAAAAAATAGTTGGTCTTCTTATCAGGCCCCACTTCTTATTCCTCACCTCTTCTGTCAAAGCATTCCACCCTTTATTCATCCATACATCTTTTCCTGCTGCATCTAACAAAGACTCACCTGTTTTAAAAGGCTGTTTGATTAGATGGAGTCCAAGAAGAGGCTCCAGAAGCCTTTATCTTAAGGACATTGTGGTAGTGTTAATGAGAATGGCCCCCATAGGCTCATATGTTTGAGTATTTGGTCCCATTTAGTAGAACTATCTGGAAAGGATTGGGAGATGTGGCTTTGTTGTAGAAGGTGTGTCACCGGGTGTGGGCTTTAAGGCTTCAAAAGATTCCCAAGATGCCCAGTCAGAAATTTCTCTGTCTCATGGTGTAGATTAAGATGTAAATTCTCAGCTGTTCATTTCCTCTCTGCCATAATAGACTCTAACCCTCAGAATACATCAGTCAAAGTAAATTATTTCTTTTATATCTCAGTCATGGTGTTTATTTATAGCAATATAAGACAGTCAATTAACTAGCAATTTTAATTTTATCTACAATGTGATTCTCTTTGCTACCAGACAAACTCTAGGGCACAAGCCTTCATAAACATTTTTTAATTTCCATGAATATTTTTCACTGGAGAAATTTTATGTGAAGCTGAAATATAAATTAATATAGTATAAGTTATATTATATAAGTATAAATTATGTATACAATCACTTATTTTCTGATATTAAATCAAGGTTATTTAAAAATTATTCTTTGTGTGCATATAATTTTAACATTTATTAAAGATGAAACCAAATTTACTGTGGTGTGTTTGTCTATTTGGGGAATAAAGAGCGTACACATTAGAAAACAGCCAGTACAGAGGAACAGGAGAGAACTGAAGGCATAGAGGAGATCAGTAGGAAGACCAGGCGATGGGAGTGGGGAGGAGGCTTGTGTAGGAGGAGGTTTCTGGCCCAACTTTTCGGGCCTAACCTCAAGATTTAGGACCCACAGACCCACAGTCCAACAGTCCCACAGAGACACACAGATGCTTTCATTAGTTTTAGGCTGATCGGCCTCAGGCCCAGGCATATCACTTGCTAGCTCTCTACCCTTCATCTAACCCATGTCTCTTGTTCAGCCATGCGGCTCAGTACCTTTCTTTAGAGCAGCATAGTTGTCCTCTGCTTCTTCTGGCTTCTCCCTGGCATTCTGCTCAATGCTTCCTGTTCTCAGAGTTTTTCTTAGTGTGGTGGCCCCACCCTCACTTCCTGCCTGCCTTTGGCCAATAAGCACTTTTTATTAAACCAGTGGGTGGGACAATTATTTACCACGAAACAACACAATCTCCTACAGGCTTGTGAGACTTTATATCAGGGCTAAGTGAGAAGAAGGTCTGCTGAGTCTTATGTAGGGGTCTCGGTGGTCTTGTTTGTGTACTGGCTCGCATGCTGAGATCAGAGAGTAGAGAAGGCAGGGTCAGTAGAACTGTGACTAGGCAATTGTACTAATCAGATAAGACATGCTAATGGATGGGACAAGGACAGCAATAAGGAGTGATCAGCAGAACCAAGATTTACATATAATGTTTATAAATATTTTAAAATATTTTTATTTTTATATAAATTTAGGCTCATGGAAAACTTCAAAAATGAACATAATGAAACAGATTCTAGAACAATTGTCAAAATTAGATAACTAATATGGATACTAGAATGTTATCTGACCTTAGCCTTGTTCAGATGTCACTGTTTCCCCAAGTACATTGACTAAAGCAGAAGAACACTCTAGACCATGTATCACACATGTGTGACTTATTTACAGCTTCCTTTGCTTTGAGTAATGCTGATAATGTAAAGAGTACAGGTCAATATTTTGTTTGGTTTGGCTATAAACATCCCTCACTTTGAGTCTCTGTAATTTTTCTCCTGGTTAGGTATAGACTGCATTTTGGGGTGTGTTTTGTTGCTGTGCCCTTTTTGGTGCATTATCTACCAGAGTAGGCATGTGTTGTTCATCTGCTTTTTTTTTTTTTTTTTTTGATGAAGCTACCTGTTATCATCCAAGTTAGTTCTGATTCATCATTAATAAAAATCAGCAGTTTTAATATGTAGAACAATTCTGCATACTGAGAGTCAGTGACTATGTTAAGAGGTTCTGTTAAATCCATTAACATCATTGTTATAGCATATAATTCTGGCATTTGAACAGAATTATAAGGGTTTTGAGCACTTTACTTACATTTTATGATCTGTAATCTGAATTTCCTGATATGTTTGCATCAACATAATGTAGGGGCTTCAGAAATTGTGTATCCCATACAACACAAGGAAGAATCCAGTTAGTTTTCTTCATAAATTCTTTTGCTTTGAGGATATCTGTTGTCAATCTCTCTCCCCCCCAAAAAATTACTGCAAGCTAAAGAGGTCAAGGTTCACTTTCTGACCATAATTGGTCAATTTCTTCATTTGTTAAAGGTACAACAATTTCTTTTGTTTTTGACAATTCCTGTCAATTGATGAATTCTTAATTTTTCTTTAAAAATCAAATCAGAAATCTTTTCTGTATGTGTCTTTATTTTTTTTTTACTACTCGGTTTATGTGGTAGAAATATCCATTCCAATATAATATTTTCCCTTTGCATTATAGTTCCGGTAGGAGAATGCTTAGAGGGTAAAATAACCAGAATGCAATTAAGGTTTGTATATACATGATCCACATAAGCATCTTGTAATTTCTTTTCCACTGAAGCCAATTCTCTCTCAGCTTCAGCTGACAATTCTCTTGCACTACTTAAGTCTTTTTCACTATGTAAGGTTTTAAACAAATTATCTAGTTCCATCATATTTTATCCCAGTAGTGCTGTGTAATTTGGATATGTCTTCTAGCAATCTTTTGGAATCATTAAGTGTCTGCAATCTATCTCTCCTGATTTGAATCTTTTGGGGTCTAATTTTTTGTTGACCTATTTTGTATCCTAAATAATTAATGAAATCTCCTCTTTGTATTTTTTCAAGAACAATTTGTAATCCTCAATCAGGCATTTTTTTTCAGTCCTTCAAATATTATATCTAATGTATCTATGTTTGAATCAGTCAACAAGATATAGTCCATGTCATGGTAAATTATAGTTTGTGGGAATTTGTTACGTATCACTTCTATTGACTGTTGTACAAAATATTGGCACAGAGTAGGGCTTTTTAACATTCTCTGTGAAAGAACCCCCCCCCCCATATTTCTTTACAGAGCAAGAATTATTATAAGTGAGCACTATAAAGGCAATTTTTTCTTTGTCCTGTTCTTGTAGAAGTATTGTAAAGAAACAGTCTTTTAAGTCAATAACTATAATAGGTCATTCTTTAGGTAACAGAAAAAGCAAAGGAATTCCAGATTGTAGAGAGCCCACTGTCTGAATCACCCTTTATTGCTCTTAGATATGTTACCGTTCTCTATTTTCAAGATTCCTTTTTGGTAGCAAATAAAGGACAATCCCAAAGGCTGGTTGATTCTTAAATATTCTGAGCATTTAACTGCTCCTGTACTAAGGCCTGCAACTTCTCTTTTGTTAAAATGCCATTGCTGAACCCATATAGGATTAACAGTTAACTATTTTAAAGGTAGTGCTGTGGATGCTTTGAAAGATCAGCAGCTGCTATGACTTGCTTTTGTACAACCTGAATTGTTGGTGACTGCTTCTCATAATACCGTCTAATGTTTTTCCCAGAAACATATGTTAGTTTATGGTTCATTTCTGAGATTGGACAATTTAAATCTAAGTATTTCATTGTTGCAGTAAGTCTTGTCTCCATAAATTCATAGCCATGTTAGCCACATATGGTTTTAATTTTCTTCTCTGCCCTTCTGGCTCTATACATTTAAGCCATCTTGCACTTTACTTTACCTGGGATAATTTCCCAATTCCCCAAAACTGAACATTTACCTCCTGAAGGGGCAAATTTGGACGCCAAGATTCTGGAAAAATTATTGTTCTATCTGCCCCTGTGTTCACAATGACAATATCATTTATTTGTATGTTTGACTTTGGCCTTTATTTATAGAAGTTTGCCAATTATGGATTTTTCTGAAATTTTTGTTCTCTTTTCTATAGATTTTCTATTGTTCAGAGCAGTATTTATTTATTTATTTATCTATCTATTTATTTATTTATTTATTTATTTATTTATTTATTTATTTATTTATTTATTTATTTATAGAATCGGCTTTAGTTTCTTTAATTACTGTGAGAAGAAGGTGTTGAAGATGTTTCTTCTATAATGGCAGTGTAAGACAGAACTGAATTTGATTTGGGGGTTTTCAAAAAACTCCTCAGGGCATTTCCTGAAGGTTAAAAAGTTACCTTGTCTGTCCCTTGTTGACCTACACTTATTAGTTCAAGGCTTCCTTTTGCTACACTTTCTACATACTTCAGAAGGGAGGGACATTTTCTTGAGATTATTCCTAACAAAGACATTGTTTCTGGTAATGCCTTGTTTACAGTGTCTTTTTTATGTGATCTTGCCTTCCACAATTATAACATATAATATTTTGATTTTTCCTTAAACCTCTAGAAATGACCTCTTCTACCGAGTTATCATCACAGTATAAATTTCTAAATTAATTGTATCTTGAATCCAATCCTCCAAGGCTGCTGACTTTGCTTTTGAGGGCCTAATTATTCTTTTACATTGTGAGCTAGCATTTTCAAAAGCCAGAGATTTGATTATTATTTGCCTAGCTTCTGAATCTGATACCATTCTGTTTACCCCTGCAGTTAATCTCTGAAAAAAAAAAATCTGTAAAGGTTCTTTGGTGCTTTAAATTACTTTTGTGAAGGATTCATTTTTCTTTCCTATTTCTTCAATTCTATTCATACAAGGCTGCCATTTGACATAAATCCAGGGTGTGCTCGTTGTATAAGGTTTGCCTTTCTACATCAGCATCTCTCTCCCCAAGGAGTTGGTTTTGGGGGATTTCTATCTCTGCTTCTTTGTTCTATTGTTTCAGTCTCCTCCTTCCATGATGTCTTCTATTGTCTCCAAAGCAGCAATAACCATATCTGACCAGTCCTTAGGGATAATTCAGTTACATGTTGGCCAGGAATTCAACATTTGTTTTACAAATGGTAAATGAATACCGTAAGTGTCAATTGCTTCCTTGACACTCCTTGATTCAAACATTGTACCAGAGCCCAACTTGGTTCTGTATAATTTTTTTAAATCATTTTTCAATTTCTTTAAAGTTAGTAGATATACTAATGTTGGCTGATTGAGAGCCTTAGGCTGTTTTGTGTAATCTTATAAGACAATGTTGAGATTGGTTCTTTAAATTCCTCTGTCTGGGTCTGAATGTCTTTGTGTTTTCTCTTAATGAGCTTTTCTAAGACTTTCTTCTTGGCGTTCACATTAACAGACTTTTTAAATGATAAAACATAAATAATCAAATAAACAATATTCATAGTAAACATTATGATGATATTCCCATCTACATTATTTATCTTCTCCTTTACTGGTTCCAGTTTCAAATCATCTAGAGTAACATCAAAGAAAGAACAACCACCTTCTATTGCCTTAAACAAATTCCTTTTTAAGAAAACCCGGTTTACTCACCAAACTTGTTGTCAGTACCAAACTTGTTGTCAGTGACTATTCAGATGACTGTGAAGTGGGGCAGCTGTCTACTGTTGTAGCAGCCCAAGGAGGGTGTCCCAAAAGAGAAAAAACAAAAACAAAAACAACTGGAGAGGGAGGCTGTGGTCTGAAAAACAAAGGTGGAAAAGAAACACATGTGGCCATCTCTGCCTAAGCCTGGAGGATAATTTCAAGCAGAAAGCGTAGCCAGCCAGTAATTACTCCTCTGGCCTTGTGTTGCTCTGGCTAGCAAGCATTTTTTTTTTTTTCCCCCGAATTCGTGCCCCAAAAGTCAAGCACCATATATTGTAGAAATTCTAGTTATGATATTTGGGAAAAGTTGGGATATCAGAGAGAGGAAACAGACTACAGTCAATTCTCACCCATCGAACTACTCAGGGTGCTACAGGGTTAATGCTATCATTAAGAGTCCTCACCTGGCTGATCAATCCTAAAGAATGCCTCAATCTCTGCTCCTCCTGCCTTAAATATCTTAACCACACAGTTGCTTCATTTCTGGGTTCAACTATGCATCATAATTCCAGAATTAAGATTAAAGTGTGATCTAATACTGCTTGGTTGTTAGGCCTTGAACTCACAGAAATACAAAAAGATCTCTATCTCCTGAGTGATAGGATTAAAGACATGAGTCACCACTCTCTAATCCTCATGGCTTAACTGTGGGTGATTCTGTTCTCTGATTTTCCAGGCTTATTTTATTAAATATAAAATATATCACCACAATGTTATATTTTTGCTAAGTATGTCCATTGTTTTTTAAGATTCTGCTTTGTTTTGAAAATATAATGAAACTGGATGGTAGTGGCAAATGCGTTTATTCTCAGTACTCAGGAGGCAGAGGCAGTAAGATCTCAGTGAGTTCCAGGCCAGTTTGGTCTACAGAATAAGGTTCAGGACAGCCAAGGCTACTCAGAGAAACCCTGTCTCAAAAAAAATTTAAAATATATATATATATATATATATATATATATATGGAGAAATAAGTGTCAATGATGGTTCCAAGGTTTCTGGCTTGAGTTAATGGCAAAAAAGAGAGATTATGAACAGATATGAAGAAAACTAAAGGCTTGGAGGAAGGACCCAGAGGACAGTTTTGCTTATTGGGTTGAGAAGACCCCTAAAGTCTCTTAGTGTGGGTAGGCAGTTGGATAGCTGAGAATGTGGTTCTGCAGAGAATCCTGAATTAGAGATAAAATATGCTGGCCATCCATGTATAACAAATGTTAAACTCCAGTAGGGTTCAAGCCATCAAGAGAATGAAGGTATATGTCTTAGTTTGGTTTTTTATTGCTGAGAAGAGACACCATGACCACAACAAACTCTTTTAAAGGTAAACATTTAATTAGGGCTGGCTTATAACTTCAGAGGTTCAGTTCATTATCATCATGTCAGGGAGCATGGCAACTTACAGGCAGATATGATGCTGGAGCTGAGAGAGTTACATCTTGCAGGCAACAGGAAGTCATCTGACTGTCACACTAAGGGAAGAGTGAATAAACAAGACCTCAAAGACCTCCCCACAGTGACACACATCCTCTAACAAGGCCACACCTCCTAATAGTGCCACTCCATTTGGGGGACATTTTCTTTCAAATCCCCACAATAGATAATGAAAAGAAAATAACAAAGTTCCAACTTCCGGGGAATGCCAGCACAAGAGGAACCAGGGAGGAGAAATCAGTAAAGGAGACCAGAAAGGCATGACCATGGGGGAAGGGAGAAAAGAACACTCTGGGTTCCAGAAGACAGCCAGAAGAATTGGTTAGCAGGGAGAGAGTGATTATGTCAAATGCTTTTGCTAAATCAAGTCAGACAAGAACTAAAATATGATTATTCAATGGGGGTGGTTATGCTGCTTGGAGGTGGAGGGCACTCCAAAGAAAATAAGACATGAGGAATTAAACAGAGCATGTCTAGATTTTTTTTTTTTTTAAAGTAAGGGGTTTGCTGTAAAGAGGAACAAAGGAAGAGAGTATTTAACACCAGAGAATTGTGGACACAAGGTTCTTGTGCTGGTTTTACAAGCTGGAGAAATAGCAACATGCTTGAGTATAGATGGAAGAGTTCAGTTGGAGAGGGGAAATGTTGCTGAAGAACAGTGAATGGATGGGGCGCTAGAAGAGGTTCCATACCAACTTCTAGCTTCTAGATACTACCCACATTTTTTGACTCTCAGTTCCCTTCCACAGTCTTTAGAACCAGCAATACTCAATAAAGAACCTCTTTCCTTCCTATCTGGACACTACTTTGCATCTTCTTGCTTTTCAATGCAACCAACAGAGGCTCTCTGATTTTTAAGATGATCCAGATAATCTGATCTCAAGGCCTTAAAGGACTGGAGCAAAATGCTGGTCACAGCTGGTTGTGCTCTAAAAGTATCATGTGAGGATATAGCTTGTGCTCTTTGGATGGCCATTTGTCCTGCATCCCAGAAGAAGTACTATTGCATTGGATACTGTTGGTTTCTTGGGTGAATTGGTTATTTCTAGGTGATGAAGGCTACATCCATGTGCTCTTATAGATGGACCGTACAATCTGTCATTTGACTGATACTAATTAAACTGTTCTTACTTAACTATCATCACAAAAGCAGATAGCTATAACTTCCCGGTCATCTGGAATTCTACAAATCCAATGTTCCTTATGCATAGCTTTTAGATGACTCCACTGTAGACTTTTGCTAAGAGATTAGCCAGAAGGAAGAATCCAGGGTATTTTTTTTTCCTTTTTATTTCTGCTTTTTTCCTGTGCTGATTACATTTCTGCTTGACCTCAGCTTCCTGGGTGACCAACTCTATGGACCAGCTTCAGTTGTAAGCGTCAGCTTCTCAGTCTCAGCATTCATTATGCCTTCTTGCCATCATTGAACTCTTGGTTGGTTGCCTTCGTTCCCTGAGCAGCGTCTTCATTCTTCCAGCGCTGTGGGGCAGTTCACAGAATTACTTGCCCCTCTTTGAAATAGCTAATGTTTCTGTCTTTTCCTTGATCTTCCGCAAAGAATGGGAAATAAAGCTATGCTAATTTCAGTCACTAAAATATTCTTACTTGTCAATCTGTTAAGGACTTTTATACTGTAAAAAAAAAATAAAAAATAAAAAATCGTTGACAGAAAATCCATTCTGTTTCAGATATATATATAATGAAAACAGTACTCTTACAGCATTTCTGACATGAGATATGTGATTTGTTGTTTACTTACTGAGGCCTCAATGTCACAGGGCAAGCTCCATGCTACAGGAGATGGGAATTTTAGGAAGTTTCTCTGTGAGCTGCTGGAGATTAGATTTCTGAATGATGAGCCCATGGTGTTGCTATAGCAGAAGACAGAACTGTATCCCTCTTACAATGCCAATCAAAGACACTCTATCTTGGCTTTGGGGCACAGGAGACAGGATAAAGAGAATTCTACTTGTCTGAGAAGTGATTTCCTCTGTTTCAAGGAGAGAAAAACTGGGACAGGATGCAATCTGGGGTGTCGGGTGGCTAGTCACCACTTATTTCTTCCTCAACACACACACAGTGGCAAAGAGATGAAAGATGCTGCTTCTCCTATGAATAGCAAGGCTATTATCTAGAAGAAAAAGATGAAAAAATCATTTGCATACATGATTATTAGGACGGGAAGGGATGGCTCCAACACTGCAGTTCTTGCTACAACTTTGTGGCTCTCTGTGGCTGAGATAATGTACATAAAGCCGAGACCCCACCATCTGACTAATTAACTCGGCAGCAGGGAGGGAATGGATGAAAGGATAATTAATAGGTCAAAGACCCAATGCTGTGTTATGATTATTTGAATAATATTATGATAATTTGAATAACGCACAAGAGTTTGTGAAAATTGGTTTCTGGCTAGGACTCCAGCTGACAAAACATTTGAATCCTGCTCATTTTGTACCTCCTGGGTACTCTTCCTTCCTTCCTGAAAGCTCTGAGCATATGCTTGAATGTTGGGGGTGGGGTGAGGGAGATGAGGGGGAAATGACTGTGAAAGAGATAATACTTTAAATATCCACAGCGGGATTATACTATCATCAGAGGCCACAGCACAGTTCTTCCCCCTTTGTCATTAAAGTGACCTTGATGAGCAGTACACAGACTGTCCAGTCTTCAGACTGTTGTTGACATGGAGAACTTATGGATTATTTAGTTGTTTTTTTAATATATTCCTTTTGTTTTATTATTTTCAATTACACGTATGTCTGTGCAAACCATTACAGGTGTCCTAAGAAATTTGCCATAGGTATTTGTGAGCTGCGTGATGTAGATGTTGAGCCTAGCCCCAGGTCCTCTGCAGGAGCAGTATACTATCTTAACTACTGGGCCATCTCCTCAGACCTTAAAAGTCATTTTATCTAATTTGATTAAGTCTAAAATTGATATACTTTAAATTTTATTCTGGAAGCTAGACTCAGAGAACTGTTCTCATCTTATACAAGTAGCAGTTTGAAGCTCAGACTTCTGAGGCGGAGGACTTCAAAAACCTGAGTGTGCTCTACTCAGAAACTGGTTTTAAACCATCTTGTGATTTGGTGATGATGAGGTATGGCAGAGAGTGATTGCAACATCCCACCCTTGACAAGTGTATGGGACCATGTAAGACAACATCTCAGGGGCTGTCTTCCCCTTGTGTTCTTTTTCATTTAGCCCAAAGATGTCTGGCACAGCTTTGGAGGGCCAATTTCTTCTGAGCTGATCTGTGTCCTTTCAACAAAAGTTCTTCTGTGTAAGCTTTATTACTTCTATGAAAAATGTGACTGCTTACTATCTTAATACTAGAGGTGTCTGACTAGGTCTAGAAACACTTATCACAACTTGGAGAATCTACTGGCATCCAGAGGTAGAGGGCAGAGAATACCCATTCAATAGTGCTTACCTGATTCAAAGTGTTCATAGTGCTGACACCGAGAAGCCCAATGACTCCGGTCTCTGGTGACCGGAAGGAGGGAAATAAAACTGCCTTGTGTAAGATCATCTTGAAATGTACTATCAGCCTTTGTTCTTTGCCCAGAAGACTTAGCTAATTACAATTAATAGCATTCCATTGCATGTGACAAAATGACTAACCTGTTCTGGGCTTTAGGTATACCTGCTATACAACCAAACCTTGGCCATTAAGATAAACAATAAAAAATGAAGAAAGAAAAGACATTCTTAGTCTCAAGAAGGCAGAGATCAAAGACTACAGAAGTAGGGAGAGAATATATTTCTAAAAGATGGCAACTTAAGTAGGCAATGGCCCTCAGGGGAGCACCACAGCTATCTAGGGGCTTCCAAAACCTGTTACAATGGAATGGTGAACACTATGCTAACTCACTAGGACTTTAGAATGTCAGGGTCCAGGGTCCCTAAAAATGTGATCTGGCTGCCCACCTGCACGGAGTTTGCAATACACCGTGAATTGTCCCTAGCTAAAGAGTTTTTCTTCTACCCAACAATTAAGCTGGGGGTGTGTGGCGTATGATTGAGTGTGGCTAGTAAAGTGAATTAAGTGGACCAAGTTACTCCTGAAGCAGAAACAAAGCAAGCAGTACAGTACGCTTTCAAAGGACAGTGTTGACAAGAAGAAATGTGTGAGGTGGCATTTAAAAGCAGATCTAAAGATTTAAAAACTTGATTTGCACTTTGGTAGTGGCAGTTGGACCTAGCTAGATTGGAATTACAGTTTTTCTAGCTTATGTATTTTTTCCTTTATTCCATTTCTTAAAGCAAAATTCCCATCTTGAAAACAAAAGCCCATTCCATGTGGAAATTACAACACCCTAGAGATCAGAATGTAATTCTTGAACTACAAGCATGTGCACTTTGTGCCACTCTCTCTTATTTGAAATATGAATGTATGCTATTAGGTAGCTATCACATCGAGAAAAAATAGAGTACCTTAGCTATTAAAACTCTCATCAGCTGCATATGGTAAGAACCAGAGTCGAATAATTCCTACTAGTTTCTTAATATATTAACCTTTGCATCATAAGTGTTTATCAATGGCATTGATGGAAGCAAAATTTAGCAAAGGCTTCTTGTGGGATATTTTCTGTGCTCATTCCCTACATTTATTTCCTAATGTGTTTGGGTCTTTGGACTTTGTCTTATCCCTGGGACACCTTGGAGATGGGCTTCTAGGTATGCCTATGGAGGACTTCCTTGATGGCATTACTTGATAGAGAAAAACCCAACTGTGGGTGAAACTGTTTTCTGGGCAGGGAACCCTGAGCAGTACTTTGTGGAGACACGAGGCTGAGAACTCATTTGCCTTCCTCACTCTCATTTCTGACTGTAGGCATAGCATGACGTTGCTTCAAGGTTCCCAATGCCTCAGTTTTCCTACCATGTAAACTGTACCCCTCAACTAAGTGCAGGAATAAAGCCTTTCTCCCTAAAGCTGCCTTCATCTTGGTATTACATCCCAGTAGCAGGGACGATAACTAAGACATCCCTCCCCTGAAGTCACCTTTGTAGTGGTACCTTCCCTCATGGGCAGAGTTAATTGTTGTCTGTATAGTTTACCTGTCATTTAATGTGTGGCTGTTAGAACACTCAACATGTGGAATTGTAATTACTTACATGTATATCTTCTCAACCAGAATATGAGCTTGAAGATTAGAATAGTCTTCAATCACCAGTGCCCTGAATTTCTCAGGCCAGGATGGCTAAAAGGTAGCAAGAAGTAATTTCATGTGTGCTAAATGTGTAAAAGTTAATCCATTAACAGTCCAGCCCCTTCCTCCAGCTCTTTCCACCTAATTTTCACAGGAAATAGATTTGTTACCTGTTATTTCTATGGGACCGAGTTGTTGTCAAGTCCTTTATAATAGCTTATCTTAACAGGTTGGTATGTGTTATCCCAGCTCTGCCATGATCTGCCTGCTGGTTGCTTCTGCCCTCGCTTCGGATAGGTGTTTTCAATTACTAGCTTAGCCCAGACTGACAGAAATCAGATTGGTTTTCTGCCACCACGGAGGCCATAAAACAGCTTTGGGTCTAATTTGATCTGCTGTCTTCCAGACACAGCTCTGCCTCCAAACTTCTGTTTATATAAACAGTTGACATCCTGATGGCTTAAGCTACTATTAGTGTGGCTTTTAATTAATCGGAGTGGAGAGTAACATAGCTGATGACTACACATAACAGCAATGGAAAGCCATATAAAGGGATAGCTGTGTTTTATTTAAAGAGATGGAAGGAGGAGGAGGAGGAGGAGGAAGAGGAGGAGGAGGAGGAAGAGGAGGAGGAGGAAAAGAAGGGAACATTTTAATGAGAAATAGGAGAATAAGAATTAACCTGCAGACACTGTGCTGTGGACAAGTCTTAGAGTATTAATCACAACAGAATCAAGGGCTGGTAGAACATTCTGGAATGGACATGATTAATGATTTTGAGGTAGGAGAGCATAAAGGGTTGAATTTCCCTACAGAAAGCAACAAGTTATTTGTGAACATTTACTGCACTATTGTAAATAAGACCACAGAGTTTCTTTTTTCTGAACAAGAAATTGATGCAAACAGCAGAGTGTTGTTTCTTAGTCATAGAGGGACAATTAATTGGCATTTGGGGAGGAGAATTTTAATGAGGATACAGGTGGTTGACCCCAAAACATCTCAGCATCACCAAGATTATGCACATATACTTGTAAAGTGGACTTTATTGTCCTCATTGTAACATTAAATAACATCGTGATTGGCATCTGGCTACTTCTACAACTCAGTTCTTCATTTTCAGGAGAGGGGAAGCAAACCTAAAAACTCAGGCTTCTTTCCACACTACATCTCTGGTTCCACTGTCCCAGAGTCAAAAGCCTTTCTTCCTGAAAGTTTTGGTCTATTGTTGTCTGAGACATGGCCTCACTATGTAGCTCAGGCTGGTCTCTTAGAATTCTGCTGCAGCCTCCCAAGTGTTGGGAGGATATAGAAAGATAGGTGTCTTAGTTAGGGTTTCTACTGATGTGATGAAACATCAGGACCAGAAACCAAAATGGGGAGGAAGGGGTTTGGGGTTTATTTGCCTTACGTTTCAGCATTGCTGTTCATCACTGAAGGAAGTCCAGACAGGAACGCAAACAGGGCAGGATCCTGGAAGCTGATGCAGAGGCCATGGAGGGGAGCTGCTTAGTCCACCTTCTTATAGAACCCAAGCCCAAGCCCAGGAATGGCACCACCCACCATGGACTGGGCTCTCCCCCATTGATCAGATGGAGGCATTTCCTCAACTGAGGCTCCCTGCTCTGATGACTCCAGCTCATGTCGGTTTGACACACAAAACCAGATAGTACATGTCTAGCTTCAAGTTCTTTAATTAGACTCTTGCGTTTTCTGAATCATTTTTTAACATAATAATCTCTAAATATTACAAGATAAATTGAAATGGTATCGGTGGGCACTGAAGAAAGATTGTATTTATTCAATCTATTCAACAACTTTTCTGAAACAATTGTTTATGACAGAGGTTTTAGCTTTACCTCTCTCATTCCATATGTTTTTTTGCCCTGTTATAAGAGGTTAGTGATCTAAGTTGTATTTAAAGCCCTAGATTTCGTCAATATAGTCAAAGCTGCTTTCTGAACCTGGGCTTCTGAATTATGATCATAATAGTCTTTAATTTTCAGAAGAGTGAAAATATTTTTCTTTTTCCAAAACAATTTTAAGAACAACATTTACAGAGTTAAACATATCTCTATTTTTTAAATAGCTTCTTTGTAAAAGCTGCTTTTAAAAAAAAAAAAATGGTGGTTGATGATACTAGACAAGGCTCTAGTTCCTGTAGAAACCAGCATTCACAAAATTGGACAGCCAATGGCCACCTGATGATCCTGGAGGAAACAGCTGCACACAGCATTTCAGTTTACACAGTAAAATGGAAAATAATCAAAACTTACACCTGGAAATTTATGAGCCAACTTTGCAAACATCAACAATGGCTTGATACACATCACTGTAGATAGCACCTAGAGCCACTTGCAAGCATCTTTGCAAGTTGAATATGTCAAATTCATTAATTTTAAAAGTATGAATAATATTTATTTTTTTAAAAAAATTTGGGGTTAAAATTTGCTTGTCTAGTTATCCCTAGTTATGGTGTCCTTCTAAAAGCAATATGTGTCTAAAGACTATGCCTATTATAGCATTAAACTATGTAGTATTTATGAATAAAAATATATTTTAGGTAACACAATAAGATGAATTAGGTTAGTTACAGTAGGGGTGAAAAGCTTTGGGTTTTAATCTAGGAACACACATGTGCTGGGTATTATTTAGTTATTATTGGTTTTTGAATTTTGGTTTTGTTCTTGATATGAATTTCATCTCTCTTCTTTTCTTCAACTTTTGACCATGTTGTGAAGGATAATTAAATTTGTATTGAATTTTGTGAACCCTGTGGAGAAAAGATTTATATCCACCTAGGAAATCTTGGGAGCATGAAGTTTTTTACACAAATTCTGGATTTTCTGTTGCTGGCTGGTTAGTAAAGTTGAGAGTTATCCAAGAAGCATAAATGTAGAAGGTACAAAAGAATTGGGAGGGGGGGTGTTGTAGCTTGGTAAAGGTTGAGAAATTAAAAGGTTGAGAAAATTCTTTTTCAGAATTTAAGCTAAAATATTTTAAATAAAAAATTTATGTAGACAAAACTGGATCAAGAGTAGAGGCACCCTAACAATTGATTCTTATTTTAAAAATCAGGGATAAAATTCTGATGCTATCCAATCATAATTGTTTGAAATATCAGATCATAAACAACAATTGTATCAGTATTGATGATGAATTTTAAAGTAGTTATAAAGTCAGATTTAGTAGAAAAAAAGAACTTAAGGTAAAATTTCAGTAGATATCTTGCTGGTGTGTGTGTGTGTGTGTGTGTGTGTGTGTGTAATGAGAATGCATTATCAATAGAGTATTCAATAACTTAATAATGCACCAAGAACCAAATAGAAACAGGGAACAGATTTCTAGAATACTTGAAAATGGAAAAGCTGTGACAAGTTATTTTACAGAAACTAACTTTGTCAGTGCGTATTTTCAAAAATAAAATGTTTCACAAGAAACATTTCTATTCATTTCCAATAAAGGATGTCATGACAATATACCAATTTGATTGTAATAAAATGAAGACATGGGGTAAGAGCTGAAAGAGTCAAGGTCAGTGAGACTGTCGGCATTGGGCAGATGGGCCGAGTTTTGTTTTTCATTTTTGGTTGGTGTGATGTTTACAGAAGCTCTTCTTGTCTTTCTGAAGGTATTCTTCCTACTCTTCTTCAACTGACAGTTGGGTACTGGTGATCATTTTGACTTGAAAGATATCCTCTCAATCAAAGTACAGCAAAACAAATCAGAGACACAGGATGAACCATTCTCTCAGACAAGACAGACGTTCTCAATTGAAGTCATTATTGAGCAAAAATATAGAAAATGCTTTACACTGGGTTCATGGAGTGGAAGACTTGGTCTCTGTTTTCTCCCAAATTGATCTAAATATAATCACAATAAAAAGCCCAGCAGATATTCACCTTATACAAAAAAATGACAAAACTCAGTTATCCTTTTCCTAATTTGCATTTTGATGTATTTATTTATACACATATACCATATATGTGTAAAATAAAAACTAATATTGTCTCATGTTGGAAGAGTTGTAGCAGAGGTGTGTGTGTGTGTGTGTGTGTGTGTGTGTGTGTATGCGTGTATATGAACATGTAAAGTGTTAAAAATAATAAAGTCTTTAAAATGAAGCAAAGCTGGAAAACCCTCCACTTTTGGACAGCAAGACTTCCTGTAAAGTGACCCAACCTGAGACAGCATGATATTGAACGGGAATAAACGCTATGTGGAGGAAAATGAAGCATCATGATAAAACAAGTGTACCTGATTGCCAGATGTGTGACAAAAATTACATGGCAGAGCAGGGGCCACCTTTTTAGTGATGTTAGGTCAATCACTCTCTATAAAGAAGTGTCGGCATCGACTCTGGAGAGCTTTTCACCTCTCTTTTTATAATCTTATTCCAGCATTCTCCAAACTAAGCTGAGGCAACTTTTATAACTCATTTCATTTATAGCACAAAGAAGAAGCTCAGCTTCTAGGTTTCTGATTGGTATGATTGTTTATTAAGTGGTGGTTTGTTCTTTTAAATCAGTGCTGACAAAGACCCAGGGTCTTGTGAGCTCAGAGGGACTCACTGTTTCTGTAGCTTGACTGAAAGATGCATCCTGCGTGCATAGCTTGGTCCTAGAAACCCTATCTGCGATGTTTTAGGAATAAAGAAATTCCTACATTATTGGAAAAAATGACAGGCAGACCTACAGTAAATTTGAGATAAATGTGGGCTGTGCTTGCTCTGATTGGAGGCACCTGATAAGGGATGGGCCATGCAGAAAACTCCAGTTTATTATGTACAGCACAGCCAGGAGGAGTTGGCTAGCCTTGGAGGAAGGTCTTTGCAGCAGAGGAGGGGGTGTAGTCATCCAAGAGGAAGCTGCAGTTACTAGTTCATTCCTAAACCCTCTTGAGTGGGCAGGAGGAAGGGTTTGCTGGGCCTATGGTCCCCAACTGAGTCTTTACCATTTCTGTGAGTCTGAGGCATTGGGGCCCTTGAAATATTTGTGCCCATGTCAACAACATACATTCACCCAGGACTTTATCCAGTCCCCCCAAGGGAAGACAACACTTTGAGTAGAAATAATTTAATAATTTTTCTTTTGGGAGACTCAGCTGAGAGAAAATCAGATGGATGCCAGAGTAGCCAGTCACTAAGCTTTTGGAGAGAAGGCTGGTACAAGACGTCTGGAAAGAGGACAAGAATAGTACTTTCCCAAATCAGTTATGCTCTTGAGCTGAGTTGAGAAAAGTCACAGAAAGACTCCTGTAATATGTAGGTGACACCTCCTTTTCATCTTAAGTATGACCGAGACAGAGAGAAGGAATAAAGCTCTCACACAACACTGTGGTTGAGGCTCTAGTCCCATTATTTGACCTTTAGTGGGGAAAGAAGTGGAAAGGAGTTACTAGAACTTGCTAAGAAGAACTTCTAAGGGTAGAACTGGCCTTATTTAACCTCAATTTCCATATAACAACCATTTAGGATTTGATTTTTCCCCTTCTAAGGTGGTAAGTCAATGTTGAACATATTGCTACAGGATGAGGTGTCTCAGGACTGAGACTCACTTAGAAACACCTTCAGGATTCTAATCTTTCTCTGGGGGTTCAGAAGGAACCATGTCTTCTCACACATCCTTCTCAGAGCATGCCCTATCCCAATTATCTTAAAGTAGTATAGGTAAAGGTAGGGAGTTTAGGGTCATCCAATAGGGGATGGGTGAATGCAGGCTTCGGTGCCAGGCTCCATCTATTCAAATATCAGCTCTAACAGTCAGATGTATAACATCTGGAACAAGTTACTGTTTTAGCTCATTCTTTTCAATATAGAGTCAATGATAATATATACCTCTCTGGGTTCAGAGACAATGAAATGAGTGATTGTATGGAAAGTACTTTGTACACTACCAACCCACACATACTAAATGATAACTGTGATGGTTTGGATATGGTTTGTCCCTCAAAGGTCCATTGCTAGAGACTTAAGCTCCAGTGAGGAAGTTTATAAATGGGACCTAATGGAAAGTTACTAAGTTATTAAGTCATGGAGACAACATCCATAGGAAGCAATAAGGGGGGCCTCATGGAACAGGATTAGTGTCTGCAAAACACTGCAAAAAAAGTTTCTGGCTCCTTCCATTAATGAGTCCCTCTATGAAAGAGCACAGAATGAACTAATATAACCACTATCGACTAATAGGATGGGAAAAAGGCATTTTGTCCCTGGTCACCAGCCAGGATGCGAAGATGCTTCACTTTCCCATCATCCAAGTGGACCCTTCTGGCTATGACTAAAGGAGGGCAGTAACTATAAAGAAATATTTTTATCTTATATATTTAAAATGATTCCACTGTGGAGCAGACTCAGGTCACATCTATGCTGTTAGACAGTTTATTATTTTACCAAGGGACGCCTGCTTTCTGGAGCCTGGGAGTTTTGCAGGTTCTCAGCCTGGTATAGTCTTAATTTCTCTTCCTTCTTCATCTCTACTAAGCATATGCCCCAATATTTATTCTCTTTAGAGTGATACCCAGAGCTCTCCTGCTCCCTTTCATGTCCATTAGAGGGCCCATCAGCCCTCAGCAACGTACAATACTCAACTCTTCCTTACTCATTAAACTCCTTAAAGGAAGAGAATTTCATCCCCAGTCCCTATTCTGCTTTCTAATGGCAGTTAGTTCTAAGAATTGCTGATGAAGTGAGGGGAGCCATATATCATATTCCTGGAGACATATCCTCAGATAATACGTTATTGTCATTTGCAGTCTTTACTCACTCCTCTAACTAGAATAGAAAGTCCCTGAGAGAATGAGAACAGGTCGATGCATTTTTGTCTACTGATGTGTGCAGATACCACTGGCATTTTGTGCCTACATCCTTGGCAGTTACCATTCTGTGTGCAGGAGTCCACATCTTGATCTCAGCGTCTCATCTTTGCCTTTTAATTTCCTTTGCCACCAACATGTGCTCTATGAAGTCATGTTGTGCCTCTGCTTATGGGAGGTTAGAAATGTTGGAAGACTAACCCTCACTACGCTAAAGTCACTCTCAGCCACCAAGTGCTGGGAATTGGTGAATAAACACTGCAGCCTTTGGTAACGTGGTTCTAAGATGTGTTAGACCAACCCCTAAAATTTTCAGCAAGATAATTTCCAATTATCCAAAGAGTACTTTACATTTTCTCATGGTATTCTTAATTTATTGCTTATCTTTTCTACCAGTATTTGTAGGTTTACCTTCTCAACAAACTATCACTGAAAATCAGTATAAAAATTCTACTTATACTGAAGAATTGTAGGGTAGAAGGTTGACCATGCCAAGGACCAAGATGGAAATAAGGATCTGATTTTCAATGATACCAAAGAGGGATGTTCTCCACAGAACTTATGAGGAAGAAGATGAATATAGTAATTATGGATCCTGGAACTATTGCGAGAAAAGCCCAAGTGGGCTATAAGAATGTGGAGAACACTGCTGTTAAGTGGGATATATGTGAAGGGGGCAGCTGTGGGTAGGTGTAATTCAAATTTTCTGAGCCTTTCCTAGTTCACCCATGATGACATCTTGAGTAAATGACATTTCTCAGTAAAGACCTCACTGAACATGGACTATAACTGCAGGTGGTCAGAGGCACTGAATTCTAACTAATGTCAGGGCAACTATGCTGTATCCTTAGAATTCATCTAAGACCCTTGTGGCATGGCATATCTGTAATCCAGCCATGGGAGAGGCAGTGCCTGGAGCTCCTTGACCGACCTATCTAGTTGAGTTGATGAGATCCAGGTTCAGTGAAGGATTCATCAAAAAAATGAATTAGAGAGTAAATAATAGAGGAAAACACTAATTATTGACCTCTGGCTAACACACACACACAGAGAGAGAGAGAGAGAGAGAGAGAGAGAGAGAGAGAGAGAGAGAGAGAGAGAGAGAAAGAGAGAGAGAGAGTACTAGTATACTTCAGGAAAACACTAGAAGAATAAAAACTGATTGACTTATTCAACAAATATTTTTACAACAAATGTTTGTAAATTATTAAAGACTCAAAGATGAGACAGTAGAAAATGTCTTAAAGGGTGCTCTATGGGGACAAACTTGTTGTGCCCTTAGCGTGTTGTAAATCTCCCTTCATTACAGAATACTTGAAAATGCTTCTCTTTGTCCCAAGAGTGTAGGAGGACTACCAGCTCACAGACATTTATTATCTCTATCATCCTCGGACTGCCTTCCAACCACCTACCTCCTCTAAGTCAGAACGGAGTTGCTGGACTTTTCACTAGACCTCAGTTGGAAAGCACGCAAGTACGTTTTATTTGGGCAGCACAAACCATGTGTGGTGATGACAACTACAATGTAAAGCAGTCACAGGACAAAACTGAGCCAAAGCTCTCCCCAGCTATGAAGGACGAGGAATAAAGCCTGGGAGGTGGAGGGAGAGTTAGGGAGTGGGCAGAAGTAATCTCGAAATACATTGCAAAGGTGTTGAGAATCTGCAAGCTTGCTATAAGGAAATGTAGTCTTACACATTAATGTATTACGGGATTTGGAAGCTGTTGCTCTTTGGAAATGACCCATTTCAGCATCTTGGAAAGTCTGACATAAAATAAAAAGGAGAAAAAGAAAACTAAGTCCCCAGTTTTTTGCCACATCCTGTGATCCTCTCTATTTGTCTGCCCTCACTCTTTGGCTTTGAAGGAAATTACAGAAAAGATAATATTTTATTATTTTATTTGCCTAAAAAAGGTAGGCATTATCCATTTTATTATTATTATTATTATTATTATTATTATTATTATTATTATTGTTGTTGTTGTTGTTATTGTTACCAGTGCTTCAGGAATTTAGAGAAGAGAGAGATCATTATAGGTTTACCAATTATTATGTAATTAACAGATGGACTAATTCAGCATTTATTTTTGAACTGACCAGTGGAGGCTATGAAAGAGTTGAGGCTGCAAACTGCAGGGGTGTGTGGAAGGTGGGTGAGGGAGGGCAGGGTGAGGCAGTTCCAAAGAACGAGCTGATCAGAATGGAGAAGGGAAGGCTCAGAGGAGGGAACACGAAGTGCAAGAGCAGTGTTTTCCTTGTGTTTGCAGCAGGTCATAATACGTCTTCAAAGAGGCTGTTATTATAATTGCTATTGACTTAAGTGATTAAATCAGGAACGTATCTAGTCTTAATGAAGAGAACTTGGCTTTTCCCCAATTGAAAGAAAGAAGAAAAAAGCCTGCCTGCACTTCAAACAAACAGAGATTTTGGAGTCTCTTACCACCCATAGCCAATGGAAGAGTCATTCTTGTTGAACATAATGTACAGTTAACAGCACAATAACGTGATTTTTAGGCATTTAAATATCTATAAAGGGCCAGTATTTCTATTTCTTCCGTATGAAGCTGACATATATAGAAGGAGATTTTTTAAAAGACAACAATGCCCACGCCCAGATAAATACTTTATTTTTCTACATTGTAAGCTAATGTAAAACTATCTTGCCCTGGCTGGGCCTGCGCAGCATGAGGAGGCACTGTGTATCCGAGAATAATTGGTCCTGTTGCAGAATCAGACTAATTGTACCTTTAAAAAAAAAAAAAAAGAAAAGAAAAGAAACAAAAAGCAGTCTTTTTGTTTGGGTATTAAGATTCTTGAAGGTGGAAAATGCAACCAAGCAAACGCTTGAAGGTATTTTTAGAGTTTCTCGGTGTTTAATTTTATATCAGGTTTATATACAGGTTTCCTCTGTAACAAATCTATAACCATTAAATTAAGCTAATTGTTATTCTTAAATCTATGTAAGATTTGTGGCTTCACTGTAAAAATTAAACTGCTAATGTATTGAAGGGATGTAAAAAGAAGCATCATTAAGGCAGGGGCTGGTGAATCTTTACTTAAAGGAGGAAACAGTAAACACTTTAGCTTTTGAGTCTTTATCTTTGTTAGATAGAATGGAAACAGCCACACAGCCAATGTACGTGCTCCCCTAGTATCTTGTCAGAGCAGGCAGCAGTTTCAGGGCTGATGTTTGACAACCCCTCATAAAAATGACCTTTTCACCATTAGGGTAGTAGCTGTCAGGTCTCATCCAAATGAATGGAAGGGTCCTCTATATTGTGTTTGATTACCTATAACTCAGGGTTGGGACTCGGTATATTGAAATGAGGAGACAAAAAACTGAATTTTTATTTATAAATTTTAAACACTCCATTTCAACTTTTCAGAGAGAGACTCATACATTCTAGGTTTTCTGCTAAGAAAAAAAAAATCTTTGTGGCTGAGGATGCCTTTGAACTTCTGGTCACCCTGCCTCCAATTCCCAAGTGCTGGGATTATCATCACAACCCCCACCCCAGGCTTCTTGTTGTGTTCAACTGAGATACAGGGCATCAGTCTTCCTAGGCAAGCCCTCTACTGACCTCACACAGTCCGAAATGTGTCAAACAAGTAAAAAGGAGAAGGTAACCAAGTAGATGGCACACCTTTTGCAAAAATTTCATGATAACATTTCCACACTTGCTTAGCATTATATTTTAAAGGAAGAAAATAGTACACTTACATCCAAATCATTCTCTCAGTGCAAAGATGTTGGCTCATCATTTGTGGGGAACCTCTCCTCCCCACAATGATTTTCTTTTTTTCTTTGTAATTCTGCCATTTGAGGACTCAGGTCTTTAAGCAAACTGCTCTTCGGATGGGCTCTTTTCCATATTCTGTTTGCTCTTCTTTATTGCCTCTACGCCAGCATCTTCTGGGCTGTCAGGCCTCCATGTTTTTACCTAGTTTTTCTGGTTGTTTTTGTTTCTTATCCTTTGGATCCTCCCAGAAAAGAGTCTTGAGAAAATTCCAAGTGCAGAAAGACCAAGGCTAGCCACAACCACTGGAGCATTGCACTGGCCTAGGAGACATCAGTTCCCATTCCGTGAGCTGGAAGCCAGTGATGACATTACTGCCACTTTCTTCATACTGTAGAAAGTAGAAGACACCACGTGACAGCAGTTAAACTGCCACATGAACTTGGGAGATTGGAGATATCCAAAAGTAGCTCAATTTGTCTCACCTGAAGCCATTCTTTAATGTGTGTACATGGACATACATTTTAAAATGTTTCATTGTATATACCTAGATTTTCAAGAATCATGTGGATGCTGCTACCGAGTTCTGCCACTAATTTGAGGTGTAGTCTTGGCCCTTTCTGTTGCATAAATTCTGGTTGTAATAAAGGAAACTCAGAGCCAGATCTCAGGGAAAGGCTGAAATATCAAAGAGAGGAAACACCACAGTCAGATCTCACCCAGCTGTCTTCCAGCTTCCTCAGCCTCGCTCCTCATCACTTCTGTTCCTTCATCTGTCTTCCTAACCTGCTTTAAATACCTTCTTCGCCCAGTTGTTTCACATCCAGGTTAAGATTAAAGGTGTGGGATATTACTATTTGGTAGTTAGCCTTGAACTCACTGAAACACAGAAAGATCTCCTCTGTCTCTGAAGTTATGAGATTAAAGACCTGGCACCACCACTGCCTGCCTGGGAGCCTGGAACTCCCTCTGTAAACCAAGCTGCCTCAAACTCAGATCTGCGGGGATTAAAGGTGTGAGTTATCACTCTCTGATCTTCCTGGATTGACTGTGGGTAGATCTCCCTGATATTTCAGACTGGTTTTTATTAAATATGAAACATAACACCACATATCCCTTTTTGTGTCAAAACTAAAAAAGAAGGTTATAGTTAACATAAGAAAAACTATATACAGTAGGTACAATAATTATATATAATATATACAAACAATAATTGTATGAGCAATACCCAGTCCATTAACAATTGGCAATTCAAAGAAAATATTCCATTAATTATTCTGATGATTACTAATTATTTTGATGATTCCAAAGGATTATACCTAATTCACTTTCTGTCTAACTTGTATTATTAACTAAAAACTATATTTTGATGTCTCTCAAACTTTAACACTTTAACTTCAGAGTTTCTTTTCTAAAACTGTTACTAGAAAACTATAACTATCTCATCTTCAACTACCTCAGAGATGCAAGAAAGAAATAACATTAACTAACTAAATAGCATGGGCAAACAAGCAACTTCCAAAAAAAAATTAAAAAATGAAATAGCTGGCTCCCTGGACAGTCACCCAAGGTTCTTCTATATCATTGAAGCATCATCCATCTTCGGCCTACAGGCCTAACATGTCTGACAGACTTCTCTGTGAGTCAAGCAAGCACAGGCAGAATTTAGCAACCAAGGATTCTACTTCATTTGGGTTATTCACACTCCTTTCTTTTAATAATGAATTCCCAAATCTAGATCTTTTACCTATGTGTACTGTAGGCACCTACACACAATGTTCTTAGCATCATTGGATTCTTCCCTGGATGTGTGCAGGTACACACCTGGACTTGAAATAAGCTCTTCTCTATGGTAATTAAATAAGAATGATTCCCATAGACTCATGTGTTTGCTTGCCTCTTAGGGAGTGGCCTTGTTGGAGGAAGTGTGTCACCGCAGGTGGGCTTTGGGGTCTCAGATGCTGAAGTCACACTCAGTATGTCATTCTCTTCATGCTGCCTGCTAATCCAAATGTTGAACTCTTAGCTACCTCTTCAGGATCACATCTGCCTACAAACTGCCATGCTTTCCTCTCTGATGATAATGGACTAAACATCTGAACTGGAAGCCAGCCCCAATGAAATATTTTCCTTTATAAGAATTGTTGTGGTCATGAGGTCTCTTCACGGCAATAGGAACTCTAAGACATCCCCTAACAACATTGGAATCATTTTTATATATCCCCAGTGTATCCAGACTCAAAAAGTATGAAGGCCAATCTGGAAAGAACTGGTTTGGTTATATGTACAATAAGGCAAAATTGTGTCCTCAAAATAAACTCTGGGAATGATCCTTTGTTTCATCTTATGGGTACACATAATTAAGCATGCATATTATTAAAATGAGAGTCATTATGGAAAGGGGCATCTACAGTAGAAAAAAATGGATATATGACCTAGTTTGTCTATTAAAATAGAAAGCCAGGAAAATAGGTTCCGGAATAATTAGCCTTTCCTTCCTTTAGATCCCATAAAAGAGAACCCATGGAATAACCTGGGGACTATTGAACCCTCACTCTGTAGCCTGCTGTTGGTCTCAACAGCGTATCTCACCCTCTCTAATCTGCTCTCTTTGCTTTGAATAAAGTTACCATGCTCCTTTTGCAAATCTGTGTGAGGTTTTATTTCTGTCCTTTGAATAAGAGGCCAAGAACCTGGAAACACATGGTCTACACAGGAGCCTCTTCTAGTACATCTCTGTGCCTCAGAGACTGAGCCTAGGTGGTTGCTGGGGGCAGGAAAGCTTTTGAGTGGCATTCTCAATTCAAACGCTCCCATTTCAAATAAATTTACATTTTCACAGTTGGAGGCTTCTATGAGTGTGGTCTAGCCCTCAGGGTGCAGTTTCCTATTGTTTTCTGGATCTCTCATAATCTGTGGCTGCTTTCTCCACATTCATCCTAGCTTGCTCACACTCCCTCACCCCACCTTTTTTTTTTTTTTTTTTCTGGAAAACTCCACATTTTTCATGTCATGCAGCTCTTTCATTGCAGAGCTAAGAACAATAATCACCAACTGTACCACACCCTGCATGCTGTGTTGTCTCGACACTTTCTCTGTCAAGAAACTTAGTTCATTTCTTTTTAATTCAGCCTGGCTCAGATTTCTGTCACTGGGCAAAACTCAGCCAGATTCTTTGTTAGAATACGTGAAGGTCCTTAGCTCCATTCGAGATAGAATCTCTTCTGAAACCCCATGAGCCTTGCTCTCCAAATTTCGGCTGATCTGTTTGTTAGCAAATGAATTTGAACTGGCCTGTGATTTTTACATTTCCAGCTTTAAAAATTCTGGCTCTTGTGATGTTCATTAGATACAGTTTAACTCTTGGCCAGGGATGAGAAGATGTGACTTGACTCTGCTTTCTCTCATACATCCGTTAGTAATGTGCTGGTTAATTATTCACCGAGGCTTAGTATGTCAGTGCATGGTGACTCACTAGGAACATCCCTAATGATGTGAATATTATAAACCATCGGGAAGCAACCTTGGCGAGTTGGTGTCAAGGGGCCCTAGAAAGTCATTCATACCATGTTGGGGGGGGGGGGCTGGGGGGCTGACGAGAGAAGACGGAAAAGAGACAGGAATCAGGCAGACTGCCTTTTATGGGAGGATGGGGTGCACATACAATCGGGCATCATAGGATGACGTAGGATGACGTCAGTATCCTGAGCAGGCCAAAGTATTGCCTTGAGGCCTGGCAAGGTAATGTTTAAATGCTAACACTCAGGACAACTGAACTCATGTCGTAAACTATCTCTTGTAGGATGGTGTGAAGGGGAATGTGGTAGTTAATAATCAGTATAAGCATGGCTGGACTTAGAACCACTTAGATACTCCTCTGGAGGAGGTATGACATTTTTGGTATGCTGCTCTAGGGTTCTTTAGCTCCAAACTTCTCCACATTACTCTAGAAAACTAAAAGTTTCCAAGCCGTGCTGTCAGGTTTTTCTGCAATGATGGTTTACTTTTCTATAGCGGTTTTCAGTATTAACTACTTTCCTCACTGCTGTGACCAAATACCCGATGTGAAATAATTAAAGGGAAGGGGTGACTTGTTTTGGTTCACAGTTCAAGGGGGTAAACACCATCGTGTGGGAGAGTCCATGGTGACCTGAGTGGCTCACAGCCATAGTGGATATGCACATTTCTGGCTTGGTCAGGGAACAGTACATTGGCATTCATCCGGCTTTCTTCTGTACTGTGTTTTCCTGGGTCTGCCTTCCTTAGCTAAACTGCCTGAAATGTCCTCACAGACATCCAGAGGAATGTCTTCTAAGTGGTTCTAAACCCAGCCATACTGACACTGATTAGTAACCACTACACTCCCCTTCACATCATCCCACAAAAATTAGTTTCGTGATGTGAATTCAATTATCTCCAGATCATTAGGGCTGCTCCTAGTGAGCCACTGAAATGTTAAGCCTCACTGAATACGTTGACCAATAGATGTATCAGAGAAAGCAAGAATACAGCCCCCTCCCCAATTCCTTGCCACAAGTTAACTGCATCTAATAAATATCCTGAGTCAAAAAATTTTAAAACTAAAGACTTAAAACGCACACACCAGTTTATATCCATTTGCTAGTAGATCTGCAAGCTTCTGTTTGTGGGTTTCTGGCATGATAAAGCATAATATCAGTATGGGAAACTCAGGGCAACACCTCTCTGGCAAACCGATCAATCCTCACTTGTGGAAACAAAGAATCAGTCTCCATCCTTAGGTCACGAGCTCTCTTTCTCTTGATCTTCTTTTGAATCTTATTGGTCATTGAGATCTGGACTTAAGTATGCCATAGAGAAATGCAGAGAAGGGTAGCTCTCTGAATGTTCTTTTAGTGAATGAATTTACTCTAAGTAGAATAGAGTTGATGGGTGAATAACAGATTACTTCGATCTGGCATAGGGCAGATACTGTCCTGTTTTTTTTTTTTTTCTTCTGGGGTCCTTTTATTCCATTCCACTGGAATGTATCTTATCGGACACTATAAAAAGGCTTTCAGGCTCTGCGACATCAGGAGGTTACAGAGGTGAGTGGTTTATCAGTTAAGATGCATTCATTTACTTTCTAGTTGTTTCTCTAACTGCTTCCTGATCCACTTCCTGCAAGTGACTTCACCCTTTCTCTTGATACTGCAATTTCAAAATCTAACTCCATAAAGCAGTACATTTATTATACATCTATTTGCATACAGAAAGATTTGGGCTTGGTCTTAGCATCTGGAGGATGCTATGGAATGAACAAATCTATGGAGCAAGTCTATCAGACGGAGGCACATGATATAAAATGAACTAAGAAAACTAGTTGTTTACTAATTAATTCCTGAACCTTGAGAATTACTTAGTTTAAAAAAAAAATACCTTTAAAAATACGCCCCAGTCAATAATGTTACACTCAACACTTCCTCCAAATTAACTTCTCCTCAGAACAGAGGGCCGGCCACTCTCCACTAGTTACAGGTTTCTTCCAGTAATCTCCCTTCTGAAAAAGTCATCAGCATTGATGGTTTTGCTTTCTCAAATGCGGGTTTGTAATAAAATAAGCCAATATGACTCACAAATGTATACCTAAGACAGTGAGAAATTACAAAGTGAGAAAATTCATTTGGTGTGTACATACTCTGGCCAGCTGGGTTTATGAACTTCAAGCATCAGCAGAGAATATATCACATTTAGCATTCAGTGGGAAGAAAGCTGGCCACAAGGAAGTGACAATGGCTTCCCTGCCACCTGCAATTCTGTCCTCAGACACATGGGCTGCTAAGTGCTGTTATCAGGCAGGGCACTGTTGGAGTAGCAGGGCATTAAGAGAGAACTCTTAAACTCACAAAAATATCATTTATGACTTTTTGAGAAAGAAATTAATCCCACACTTAGCTAAGACATTGTGTTGGAGGTGCGACACTTTTTATCTGAGTCTGGACAAGCCATAGTAATTTTAAAAAAAAATTTTGTATCAGAAAGACAGTGCAATATATATATATATATATATATATATATATATATATATATATATATATATATATATATATATATATATATATATATATATATTGACTGTATTTGCTGATCCTGGTAGGCATGACTAATATTTTTGCGAACTTTCACTGCTAGCCAGAAACATACACAAGTAGATGTTGGGTAACTCTGGGATCAGTTTGTGTTTTACTATTCATTATCACAGAACAAACTAATGTAAGAACTAAGACTTTTATGTTCCAAATCATGTTTTCTTTAGGATTATGATATCACTAATGTAAATATTTGGTTATGAACACAGAAATTCTATTGAACACACAAATTCTATTATCTCGAAATTTCACATGAGAAGTGCATGCATTAGCATTTTGTAACTTTCTCAGTAGTATGCATTAATTACACAAAATAATGCATTTTATAATTTCATACCTGCATAAAATATACTTAGATCATTCTCTCTAACAGCCCTCCCCAGCACTTCTGGACCCCTTTCTCATCCCCACAATACTGATTTGTTGTTGTTGTTCTATGTTTTCATAGAAGAGAAAGCATGAGATATTAATTATTTGATTTCACTCTTCTTTATGGCTGAGTAATACACCACTGAATGTGTATACTACATGTTCTTCATCTGTTTGAATGGTAATAATTCTACCTCTTGGCTATGGTGAATCATGCCACAGTAGACACAGGTGTGCAGACATATCTGCAGGGTGATGACTTAGATACCTTTAGGTGTGCACAACAGCCGAGCTGCACATGAAAGTTCTGTTTTTAAGTTTGAAGGGATCCTTTATTTGATTTACATGTGGGTACACAAAATACAAGAATTCCTTTTCCATTATATCTTTGCCAGTGTTTTAGTGTGTGTGTGTGTGTGTTTATGACAGCTATTCTGATATGTGTAAGATGTCATATGTAATTTTATTTGTGTAGGTGGAAGTTTCTAGAGCATATACAAAACATTATGACAGACTTGCCTTTTGCTGATGGTAAAGATTGTTGAATTTTTTTTGCAAATGTTATTGGGCATTTGTATTTCTCCTTTTGTAAGTGTCTGTCCAGTTCCTTTGCCCATTATTGACCAGATAGTTTGTTTGGGGCATTTAATTTTTAATATGTCCTCAATATTAGTTCCTTGTCTATTTTTACTCCTTATGAATTTTAAATTTTTATAAAAACTTTTGTGATGATTGCCATTGGAACTTTTTAATAGGAATTATGTTGACTCTGTAGGTCACTTTTGGTGATATGGAAATCTAAAACTATGAATTCTTCTTGTCCATGAACATAGAAAGTCTTTCCATCTTCTGTTGACTTCAGTTTCTTTCTTCTGTATTTTATAGTTTTTATTGTAGAAGCATTTAACCTCCTTGGCTGAATTTCTTCCTGGGTATTTGGTTGCTTATGGATTTGGTTGTTATGAATGGGATTTTTTTTTTTAGCATGTTCAATATTGGTAAGAGTTACGTTACTTGTGTTTTGTTTGATGACTTCCTAACCTGCTACATTGCTGGATGTTTTTGCCATATCTTAGAGTCTTTTAGTAAAAATCTTTAAAGACTCCCTAGTGAGACTATGAATGTAGCTTTTAATATTACTAGGAAACACGATCTCACAGCAAACTCTTTCCCTGATTTTTGGTTCTTATCATTTTTTTTTTTAATCTCCCCTTCTGCAGTGTTCCCTGAATCTTAGCTAAGGAGGGTTTTGTAGATGGATCCATTGGGACTGGACTCACAACTCTACATTTTGATTGGTTATGGTTTTCTTTAGTGGTCTCTACATGTTGCAAAAAGAAGCCCTGAAGACATATATACAAGTAACATTATATTAATGGGACATGTTATATTTAAATATAAATATAAATATATATGTACATGTATGTGTATATGTGTATACTGTATACATATATGCATATAATAACAATTGGTGTTTTTAAAAAGGCCATACATTTGAAGGAGAGAGAGAGCAAGGAAGATTATATCTTAGAGTTTGAAGAGAGGAAAGGGAAGGGAGAAATTTTGTATACTATAATCTCAGAAAAATGTTTTAAAATAAAGACTCTCAAGTTTAAAATTATATCATGTGCAAATGGGATAACTGAACTTTTTACTTCCCTATTTGAATCTTTTAATTTCTTTCTTTTGTCTTATTCTGGCTAAGATCTCATGCTTTATATTGAATGAGAGGGTGAGAGTAGGCATGCTTGTCTCATTCATGGTTTTATAGGCAATGCTCTTGGGTTTTCCCTATTTGGTCTAAAGTTGCCTATAAGGTTGTAACCTAATCAGCGTCCTATAGAGAAACAGAGTAAATAGAATATACACTGTGAAGGTGATTGATCAGATTTTTTTACGTGATAGGAACTATATTGTCTCACAATAACCATTTGTGTATTCGAGAGACTGAGTATCCTAGAGCCACTCAGTCTGTGAAACTGGATGTCTCAGAAGTCCCAGTGTGATACTGAAGGCCTAGAGGATTCCTCAAGAGCCACTGGTCTTTAGCACACATTGGAAGACTGAAGAACCTTGCTTTCAAGGTCAGAAAGAGATAGTAGAAGCAGCAATAGCAAAATACATGTACTCACCAGCAAAAGCACAGACATGAAAAGCAACAATATTTGCCTCCTCAAAGCTCTTGCCACCAAAGAGTGCCTCCCATTGTTCAGGATGGGTCTTCCCCCTTTAATTAAAATGCCCTGACACATCTATCCAAAGACAGTGTTTCATGACAACCATGATTAACCACCATGAATTGCCATATAGTCTCCTTTAAGATGTGAGGTGCTCCTTATAGTCTTTTACTTCTTGGGACTTTCATCATGAAAGGTTACTGAATTTTTTCACAGGCCTTTTTTTCATCTGTTGAGATAATCATGTAATTTTTGTTTATAATTTATTTTTGCATGATATCACATTTATTCACTTGTATATATTGAACTACCCTGTGTAAATAAAATCAACTTGATCATAGAGAAGAATCTTTTTAAAATATTTTGCTGAATTCAGTTACCAAGCATTTTTTAAACAACATTGGTGTCTATTCTGGGATATTTTGACTGCATTCTGACACTTCCAAGACTGAAAATAAAGTTTATTTTGAATCAGAGGGCAGAGCTAGCTACTTAGCTGACCAAAATTAGCCTTAGAGGTTTTGGAGGACCGAGGACAGATAGAGAGACATAGGACATAGTAGGGAGGGGCTTGGAAAGATACTTGGCCTTTTGATTTAAGGAAGGATAGAGGAGGTCATTGGTTCTCTGCCACTTCTCTGAAGAATAAGGTTCTTACCCCAATATCTGACTCCCAAGATTTTATTGATAAAGGAATGGCATGGAGTCATGAGGCAGCTGTTTCTTGCTATCAGTCACCATCGTGGCTGCCCCCCACCTCCTCCCTGAGTCAAGGGTTTTCCTGTTTCAGCCTCTCAATAGCAGTCTCCAGCTGCTGCCTGTCCTTGGCCCCAAATACCACAAGCGATTGGGCCACAAACGCCACTAGAGCTAGCCACCCATGCTCCACAGGCCTCTCTGTCATTCAGGGGGCCCCTGTGTAAGGATTCCTGGCATGTAGCAGGTATGTGCTCCAATAATCCAACATGGCACCTGCAGAACACACCATGTATGGAGGGCACAATCTTAGGCATGGCTATGTAAATCTGTGTCCACCCGTTCTCTTATAAGGAGAAGCCATGAGGAAGGTCATTCCTTTTTTTTTCTTTCTCTTCTGCTTCTCTTCTCTTGCACCCACCTGGCAACTTCCCCGAATAAACCCTAGCGTGGCAGCTGGAAGTGTATCTGTTCTCACATACAAAACCAATACCCTGTACCCTCAGTTCCAACCACATGAGTTTTTTCCACATGACCCCGTGTCCACTTCTCAGGAGTATCACTCTGCCTCTCCATGGGTTGTGGGATACCCCTGCGACCCCCCCCCCCCCAGGTTACTGCCACACCAGGTCAACCACCTTGACACCCACTCAGGCTTTTACTGCTGCTGCTTCCACCACACACTGTCAGCCGCCAGCTACACAAGAGCAGCTATAGCTGCCTTTGGCCAGGCCATGCACCACCCATTTTCTGCCCAGCCATTACACAATGACAAGCCATGCTCACACTTCACTGTTCTAGTCAGCAGATCTGGTGAGACACCTGAGAATTCTTAAAAGGGGAATTGGTAGTAGTTGTTGTTGTTTTTTAGTTTTGAATGTACATTAAGAATGGGGAACAATATTAGAATGCCGGGAGTTAGGTCTCTGTATGATTCCACAATGGATGGATTAAAAATAGAAAAATTAAATGAAAGTGTAATCATCTTAGCTATAGTTGATATAATATTGATTATAATCATTATTAGCTTGGTAATTTGTGTTTTATCCTTAAAAATGGTGTCGTATTGGGGCCAAATATGAGAAATTGACTGATGAAGTTTCAATCTTTAGAAAGACCTACTAATGAAACTAAGAAAAATATTCACACAGAGAGAAGGTTGGAGAAGAACCTATCACACCATTGAATTATGAAATTCAGGAGGAATGGCCCAAGGTTATTAGAAAACCAACCTTAACATATCCAGCTACCATTCATGAGTGACCACAAGATGATAGGTGCCCCCAAGGCTATTGAGAAGTTACCTGGGATCATGTAGAAATGTTAGATTTGAAGAGATTTAAGAAAGTAGTAATTTCATATGACATGCATTCACCTTTTGTGAAATGAATGTTAAATTCATGGACAATATGGAACAGAATTATTCCACAAGACTGGAAAGATTTACCTACAACGATATTGGAAGCTAGTCATCAGTTATAATGGAAAGCACTGTGGAGAGAGGAAGCTAAGATCATAGAATAAGGGGTGGGGCTAGAGGTATGGGAATTTCCCAAGACTAGCTTCTTGGTGAAGGTCTCGATGCTGAGTTGCAAAGACAGTTTAGATTTGATGGTCCTTGGCCCTATGCCTTATACAGCTTTGGATGCTTGGGACAGGGTTGTAGAATCAGGAAAGAAGACTGAATCATTTACTAAAATTATACAAGGCTCAAAAGAAGCCATCAGTGATACAAAGATCAACTTTGTCTATAAGCTGAATGGTATCAGATCCAGGAATTATACATATATTAGTTAATGATTAATTAATTGAATCTTTGGCTTTTAAAACCACTAATTCAGGATGCAGAAGGGTGGTTAGACCTTTAAAGGCAAAATCAGCACCAATAGATAACTACATTAGAAATACAGTGGATATTGGATCTCACAGTTATGATGATACTTAGATATCATTTTAGAAGTGATTTCTAAAAATTTTAAGAAAAATCAAAATATTAGAGTTTTAATTGTGATAAACCAGGTCACCTGAAAAGTATTGTAGTCAAGCTGTTCCTAGAAACAATATTTTTCTAGAATTAATTCAAACATAAGGCCCCAGTCCTCTGGAATATGTAGAAGATGTTGCAAAGGCCAACATTGGACTAATGAGTGCATATCAATAAGACACAGGCAAGGACACCCCTTGCCATCAGGAAATGCTTTCAGGGGCATCTTTCAGGACCCCATGTAAAATATAGTTCAATTGTTCCCTATTAGCATTGGGGAAAACCTTCCATAGAGCAATTTAAAAGCTTAATGCCTATTAATTTTTGTTTATTTAAACCTTGATATGCTATAGTGATATATTTTATGTTTAATAAAATCAGCCTGGAATATCAGAGAACAGAATCACCCACAGTCAAGCCATGAGAGTCAGAGAGTGATAACTCACACCTTTAATCTCAACATGGGACTGAACAGTAGTGACCTACGTCTTTATTCTCATAACTCAGGAAACAGATCTTTCTGTGTATCTGTGAGTTCAAAGCCTAACAACTAAACCGTAGTAACTCACACCTTTATTCCTAATTCTGGGATTACGATGCAGAGTTGAACCTAGAGGTAAAATACCGAGTGAAGAAAATATCTAAGGCAGACACAGGCAGACACTGAGGGATTCTGTAGAAGCGACAAGCCAGGTGGGGGACTCTTGAAGATAGCTTTTACTTTGAGAAGTTGGCTGGATAAAAATTGACTGTGGTCTGTTTCTCCTCTCTAATATTTCAGCTTTTCCCTAATATCTGGTTCTGAGTTTTCATTAAATATCAGCTAGAATTTGTGTTTTAATATGTATTTATTGTTGTTTATTTTGGATCACTCTTTTGAATGTAGGCACTCATAACCAAGAAGTTGTCTCTTAACTTTTCTTGATATGGCATAATTTTGGTTGGATACATTTCTACTTTTATTTACTCAAGGAATTTTTAAAAATTACATGATTCTTCAATGACTTTGTTTACTTAGAAGTGAATTGCTGGGATTGAAGATATAGCTCAGCTGTTAAGAGGTTATAATGTTTGCTCATCTTGCAGATGACCCAAGTTTGCTTACCAGCACCCATGGCAATTATTCACAAGTGTCTTAGTTAGGCTTCTGTTTCTGTGAAGAGACACCATGACTAAGGCAACTCTTATAAAGAAAAACATTTAATCAGGGTGGCTTACAGTTCAGAGGTTCAGTCCATTATTGTCATGGTGGGACATGGTGGCATGTAGGCAGACATGGTGCTGGAGAAGTAGCTGAGTGTTTTATATCTTGACATGCTGGCGGCAGGAAGTAGACTGTCTCTTTGGGCATGACTTGAGCATATAGGAGACCTCAAAACCCACATTCACAATGATACACTTCCTCCAACAAGACCACACCTACTTCAAGTAGGCCATACCTCCTAATACTGCTTTGAGCCATTTTCATTCAAACCATCACAAAGAGGGCCTTTAACTCCAACTCAAGAGAACCAACCCTCTTTGGGCCTCTGTAGGTATCTGCATATAAGTGGCATTTACTCACATACACATAAACAAAAAATAAAAATAATTTAAAAGCCTGTATGTTGACACTCTGTATTTGTGTATTTCTTGTATTTTCTGTTTACTTTTATTTCTAGTTTTATCCTATTATTATGTGACAGGAAAGAAATTATTTCTCTTTTTTGCCATTATTAAGACTTACTTTGCAGCATAAATTGTGGCCTGTTTTGGACTGTTCTATAGGGGGCCGAGAAGAATGGGAGTTATTCTTCAGCTGGATATTCTGTAGAAATCCATTATTAGTTATTTATGATCTAGTTTAACAACCAAGTCTTACTGGGTTTTTTGTGGGGCGATAATATGGATTATTTGTTGGTGATAGGAGAGTATCACATGTACTATTATTGTCTCTTGGACTCAGCCCTTTAACTTCAGCAGTGTTTTGCAAAAATTAGATACAATAACATTCAATGTCTATGTATTTATAATTCTCATATCTTCTTGATGGATTGTTCCCTTTTGTAGAATCAAATGACCATCTTGACCTGTGATGATGAACTGTGGCTTGAAATCTTTGCTGTATTTAGTATGACACTCCTGCTTCTTTTTGGATATCATATAATAGGAGTTCTATTTTAGTCTCTGAAAGTGTCATTTTTAAGGAGGGAATTTTTTTTTGCAGATAATAATCATATATTAATCCAGTTATCTCATCTGTGCCTCCTAAATGGAGATTTATGTTTTAGGTTGTTATTAAATGAAATACACAAATTACTCGGTTTTGTTTTGAGTGTGTGTGTGTGTGTGTGTGTGTGTGTGTGTGTGTGTGTAGGTACCAAATCCTCTGTATTCTCCTTCAATCACCTTGGAAATTGATGTTGCTTTCTTTCTCAATTTTTACTTATGTATCTGCTCTTCTAATGAGATTTGCTTTTCCCCATACTCTCATGATTCTCTCTCTCTCTCTCTCTCTCTCTCTCTCTCTCTCTCTCTCTCTCTCTCTCGTCATACTTTGAAATTCTGGCTTAATGATAAAGAATAGCTTCAGTTTGTGCTTATCTGAGAAGGCCTTTATTTCTCCTTGGATTTTAAAGGAGAACCTTGGTGCATAGAGTAATTTTGTTTGGCTGGTGTTTTCTTCCAGGGCTTTAAATTAATCATTTCTTCTGTCCTTGCCTCTGGTGTTTCTGTCTAGAAGTCTGCTGCCATTCTTCTGGGTTTGCTTTTGTGAGTAACTTGGCACTTGTCTCTTGAAGCTTTTGAGATGCATTGTTGTTCACTTTTTAATTTAACAGATGACATAGGTTTTTGTTTGGCCCTACCTATTTGTAGTTCTAAATGCTTCTTGAAATTAAATGTCTGTATGTTTCCTTAGAGTTGAAAATTCTCTTCTATTCTTTGATGGATTGAATTTTATATACTGCCATCCTTTATCTTAGCTCTTTTTCCTATGCCAAAGATTTATGAGTTTGATTCCTATGATGGTTTGAATAGGAATGGCCTCCATTGGTTCATATATTTGAATGTCTGCTCACTAGGGAATGACAGTTCCCTTGCTCACTAATTGACAGGGATTAGACATTGTGGCCTTGTTGGAGGAAGTGTGTCATTGGGGGTGGGCTTTGGTGTTTCAAATGTCCAAACCAAGCAGATGTTTCTCTAGTCCTACTGCCTGCCTTTCCAGAATTAGAAATTCTCAGCTCCCTTTCTAGCACCATGTCTACCTGCATGAGGCCATGCTTCCTGCCATGATGACAATGGACTTTATAAGAGTTTTCTTGGTCATGGTGTCTTTACAGAAACAGAACACTGACTAAGATAATCTCTTAATTCTGTCCTCAATATCTTGGGGTCAGGATTATAATTTTTTCTGTCTTTCTTTCTATTTTGGGGGGTTATTATCTAAATGAAATAATCTACCAATCTTATCATTCAGCCCAATTCTATTACTTTATATATCAGACACAGTCCATTGGTGGTGACTTGCTCTGAATTTTATTTTGATATATAAAGGTTTTTACTTCTAAGATGTCTATGTGTTTTGGTGTTGTTATTTTTCTTTTGTTTAGAATTTCTTGTAGTATGCGGTTTCTGGCCCTGACTTTTGGGCCTAACCTCAAGGTCTAGGCCCATGGACCCACAGACCCACAGACCCACAGACCCGCAGACCCACAGACCCGCAGACCCACAGACCCACAGTCCCACAGAGACACACAGATTCTTTCAATAGTTTTTGGCTGATTGGTCTAAGACCCAGGCATATAACTTGGTAACTCTGTATCCTTCATCTAACCCATGCCTCTTGTTTAGCCATGCAGCTGGGTACCTTTTCTTAGAGCATCATGGTTGTCTTCTGCTTCCTCTGGCTTCTCTCTGGCATTGTCTCTGGCATTCTGCTCTGTCTTTCCTGTTCTCAGAGTTTTTAGTCTGGTAGCCCCACCCACACTTCCTGCCTGCCTTTGGCCAATCAGCGCTTTTTATTAAACCAGTGAGTGGGACAATTATTTACCATGAAACAACACAATACCCCTACAATTTCTAACCCATATTCAATTTCTCCATCATAGCCTTTATTGTTCTCCTTCCCTCATTTTCCAGTTTATTTGTATCCAATGATCATTTTGAATTATTTGCCTAACACTTCACCCATGTTGATATCTTTGGACTTTAATACCCAACCATTATGAACCTTTGAAGGCCTTGTGTTGATTTTTAAAAAATATCCTTTGTATTGGTTATTGTGAGCAATAAGGTAGATACACGTAATTAGTATAACAAGTTATATTTTATTGTGCTGATGGTTTTTATACAAGGTTCACACTCTAAGTTCCTAACTACAGTTCAATGCCTGTCTTCCCAAGGCTGCTCACCTGTGTGGTGTACCTTAGCTGAAGGTTAGGACGAGTCTTTAACTACACCTCTGGTTTGAGGGTCAGGATCCTGGATGAGACTCTCCAGCCACAGAACAGATCAAGGTGGTATCACTCCAGATGTGCAGAGTAGAGCAATGCTCTTGGCCTCCGCTTATAGACTGTTCGCTGACTGCCATGAGGCTCTAGGACTGTTCTGGTTATCTCAGGCTAGTGATGTCACTGAGTTCTGTTTATCAGGTGCAATCTTGGGTATAGTGGGAATCCTGACTAAGGTATTTTTACATGTCTAAAAGGCATTTTTTTAATTGTGCTCATTACATTGGTATATTAACATGTTCACATCCTTTGGGATAGATATCTCTTCTACTTTATGTGAGGACCCTGTCTTACCCCAGTCTTAGTCACTCTTCTACTGCTGTGAAAAGATACCATGGCCAGGGTAATTCTTATAAAGAATTATAAAAAAAAAAAAAAAGTATTTAATTGAGGGCTTGCTTACAGTTTCTAAGGGTTAGTCTATTATCATCATAGTGAGGGCATGGCAGAAGCATGGTGGCACTCTTGGAGTAGTAGCTGAGAACTACATCCTAATATTTAGGCACAGAGGCAGAGAGAGAAAGACTGGGCCTGGCATGGGCTTTTGAAACTTTGATGCCTCCTGCCACTTCCCCTCTGTACCCCATGACACAGTTTCTCCAACAAGACAATCCCTACTCCATCAACCTTTCCCACCTAATCCTTCTAATCTTTTTCAAGTAATGCCATTTCCTTTTGACTAAGGACTCAAGTATACATGCCCATAGGGGGCCATTCTTATTGAAACCATCATAGCTTCCCACAAGTATCCTTTTTCAGAGAGGTCAGTACTCTGTGCAACCTAGAATGCAGAGGCTAAGAGACTGCAGGGTGCTCAGCACTAGTCTGTATCACACCTCTCCCACACCACAGACTATATAGTAGATCTAGATTTGTTTTTTTTTTTTTTTTTTTTTTTTTTTTTTTGAGAAACTCCACATTGCTTTCCATAGCAGTCTTCACTCTCCTCAAGATTGAGTAAGTGTTCCCTGTGTCTCACATCCTTGCCAACATTGATAAGGGGAAGGTGAACTATCAACATATTTTAAAAGTGCATTCCTCCAATGGCTAAGGATGGTAGATGTTTAAAAGTAAGATTTTATAGCCTCTCTTTATTTCTTTGGAGAACTCTGATGATTTCTGTAGCCACTGTTCCGTTGCGCTGTCTGTGCCTTGGTATTAGTACTGTTCTAAGCTTCCATGTGAGAAGTTCATGATGCATAGATTAAAATTAACAGATTTACAACTGGTCAACATGCAGAGGCTAAGAGACTGCAGAGTGCTCACACTAGTCTATATCACACCACTCATACACACACATACACGCACACATGCAAACACACATAAACACATGCACGCACCCACACACGGAGAGGATGGAGGAGAGTCAGGGAAGAGGTAGCAGAAGGCCAGGCACATTGGAGGACTCTTGGAAAGAGCATTTTTGGCCAACAGGGACTTTGACTACATAAACTCACAGTGGTTATGAATGTGCACAGGACTTGCAGAAGATTAAGTCAACCAAAGAAGGTGTCAGGGAGGCAATCACAGAGTCCTATGAGCAGCTCCTGGCAGTTGATGGCTGCTGGGGGACAGAGAGTCAGAAACAACAACAGATCTCCTGTCAGGAATGCACCTAGCTGTAGCATTCTCATATATGGGAGGCAACCAGTGAAATTTTTCTGCAATTCTAGGCTCTCATCCCGGAAGCCTCACCATGAACCCAAACCCCCTTACTGAATTTAAGACCCCAGAGATCTATGGGTGTCTGTTGTCTCCAGGGCAGCCTTTCTCTCCCAGGCTTATTTGTGGAGGTGGTAACTGTTGCCACCTTCATAGGCAGAATGGTGGACATATTATTTCTCTGCCTGCCTGCCTGCCTGCCTGCTTTTTGTTTCTCTGTACCATCCTCTCATCCTTACTTAACTCCTATGGCTATTTCTTTCCTCCCTTTGAGATAGTTTATCATCGATTGTACCGGCTTTTCACTCATAGTTAAGCAGATAAAATCTCTTATTTGCCACCCTACCCAGAAGTGAAAGGTCTAGTGTTGGATTTGTAGAAGCCCCTAAGTCAGCTATAACCCTGCGGGAAATGAATGCAGCCCTAAATAATAATGCGAGTTTTCACGCTAATAATGGATACTGAATTTTTCATGCCCCACATTAATGGGTAAGTCTTCTTGGCTGGGAATGGTGAGCTATTATACCATCCAGTAATTGCTATTGCTGCTTTTGCAATAAAAATAGGTATACTAAAATATAAATACTGAATTTCATGAAATACTGAGATTTTAGTCAAAGACAGTAATTTATTTCTACTTGGGAAAAAAAGCAAGCAAAGAACATTTTTTAGTGTTAGCTATTGTAGCTACATTGAAAGTCTTCAAAAATATTATGTATAAATTGAAATCATTTTGGGCTTATCATGATTTCTAAAACGTAATGTCTTATTATACTCATGGGTAGAAACATCTTTAATTTTTTTAAAATTGCATTGTGTGTATGTGTATGTTGTGTGTGTATGTTGTGTGTGTGTGTGTATGTGTGTATGTTGTGTGTGTATATGTGTGTGTATGTTTGTGTGTGTTGAAGACCAGAGGAAAACTTGCAGGAATTGCTTTTCTCTTGCTCCCATGTGGATCCCCAGAATAGAGCTCAGGTTGTTAGACTTGGTAGAGTATGCCATGTCCTTAGGAGATTACTACCAAAATATGGTCTGTGCTACCACAGACTAGGTCTTTATGCCAGTCAATTCTCCTTTTCTATAGACTGGTCAACTTCTATTGTCCTGTGTCCCAAGAACATGTCCACAACTGCTGCCTGTAATTTAGTTCTCAAGACCTCGTCTCATGCTCTGCTTTTTAGAGGACTCTCACTAAGACCTTTCTTTTAGAAGGGTAGATAGGGTTCTCAAACAGATACAAGAAGATTCAGAATCAGAAAAGTCCAGATATACTCTGCTATTAATTTATAATCTTGTAAGAGGAGTCAAATATTATTTGTATATTTTTAAATAGTTTGTCTGTTAAATTTCACTTTACTGAAACTTAATACCTCATTCATGTTACAAAAGGTTAGATATTAAACCTCCAGTTATAAATCGCTAAATTCTATTTTTTTTTTCAAACATGAAGGCAGGAATTTCTCCTTATGGTTGTACTGGCCTGGCCTGGCCAAAGCAACAAGATATGATAGGTAAAGCAAATGTTCTCAGTATCGGACACAGAAACCACAGGATTATGAACTCTGAGAGAAGGAAAACACATAAATTGAGCTCCATATTTGCCCTGGCTTTCTGCCCAGAGACACTTAACAATTGGCATAAGCTCCTGGAGACAAACAAGGAAAGTACTTTTGCTGAATGGATGAGACTGAGGTCATCGTTATGGGATGCTGAAGTGACTAGAAGTAGCAGCAAAGATAACAAACAGCAAGGAGCTATGTGGGGAAGATTAGTTGGCGCTGTCCTGTGTGGCTGATAGGTGGCTGTAAGGGTGCTGTAGAAGTCACGAGGTTCTGGATAATACATGAATTCTTGTCTACCTCCAACAGTGACTAACCACTATACACAGACCCCAGAAAAACCAATCATTACTAGAATAAAAGTCATAAAACTAATACACAAATAAAACAAACAAACAAAATAGACCTCAAATAACAAAGTATATCTTCAAAATTGACAAGCTTAGAGGATTTCACGAAAATTAGCTGCTGGAACAAAATTGAACCCTCTTAAAAGAAATGCAATATATAATCAGACTCCACACAATGCATCATTATAATAACCAACATCCAATAAAAATACATCACACAAGCGAAAATGTAGGAAAAGTGTGATGTGTTACAGAGAAAAAGGAAGGAATGAGGTTGATTTTTTAAAATTATTATAGTGAGATTAGTCAAAGAATTTAAAAAGACAAACTTTAAGAACTTTTTAATAAGAAAAAAATGGAATGGGCATAATGAGAAAGCCCAGAAAAATGTGAACAATTGATTATCAGATCAGACTTTTTAAAAAATCCAATACTTTATCTTATTTATGAGAAAGACAATGTAAGTAAGCAGATAAATTGAAGAAACAGGGTTAAATTATAAACCACACATCTTTGACATGTCATAAGATGGTGTGACTGAATTACAAATAGACCAAGTCTCAAGGTGACAAATGGCATCAGAGAGGCGAGAAGGTACTAGTTTATTAAGCACCCGAAATAACCCTCAATATGAATGCCCCTACAAGTACAACTTAAACATCATAGAACCAGAACTGACAGAATCACAAGCTTTTTGTGTTGCTATAACAAAATACTTGAAACCAGGTCATGGATAAAGAGTGATAATTATTTTCTAGGTTCAAGAAGTCGGGAAGCCCAAACTCCAGGCACCGCTGGCTCCATTTGGGGTTAGACGCCAGTCTTTGTTGCCAAGATGACTGATGACTTCTCAAATGCTGTTACCACTTGGCAGAAGAGAATAAACAAACAAACAAACAAACAAACAAATAAATAAATAAATAAATAAAACAACCAACTTCCTCCTGAGGAAAGCTCTGGAAGGAGAGCTCTGACCTCATGACTTAATTATCTCTCAAAGTTTCCTCCTCCTAAACTATCACATCGATAATGATGCTTTAACAGGTAAGTTTTACCCAGGCCACAGCTCTTGCTGAATATTTTAACATTCTTATCTTGATAACTGTTAGGAAAGGACCAAAGATCAATATAGTACTTCAAATTGACCTGTCTGGGTTGAAATTTATAGATGAATAAATAAGGGAATACATTTTCATGTCAAGAGTGCAGTGAACATTCACTAAGATTGACCATGTTTGAACTCTTGAATACACATAAAGATTTTCTACTAATGTGTCTTTTATAATTTCAAAAGATTAAAATTGTATACCATTTATTATACTGGAATTAACTAAAAAAAATAATAAAGATAGTTACATCTCCAAATAATGAATAAATCAAATCATTTAAATGAATATTTTTTAAATAATAGTATACAAAAGAAATTTAATTTGAAAATTAACTAAATTTCTAAATGGGTCATGTATTGGATCAAAGAAGATTAAAAAATGTGGAATTTAGAATAAGCAAGGGCTAAAGGAAATTTAACTTTGAAGGCTGTGGTGGTTAATTTTGATGAGAGGCCTGATTACATTAAGAAATAGCACAACTTGGATGTGTTTATAAGGCCATTAAGAATGCGAAAGACCTCCTGTGAATGGGGACTGTGCCATCTCAGGAGCTGCAGTCTTGAGGCAAACAGAAGAAAGAGAAGAGAAAGTGAAATGAATGTCGTCCTTCACTTCTCCCTGCCTCCCCGTCCCCACTAGTTTTATATCAACTCAGACAGCCTCTAGAGTCATCTGAGAAGAGGGAACCTCAATGTAGGCAAGCCTGTAGGACATTTTCTAAATTAGTGATTGATAGGAGAGGGCCCAGCCCACTGTGGGTGGAGCCATCCCTGGGCTGGTGGTCCTGGGTTCTATAAAAAAGCAGGCTGAGCAAGCTATGATAAACAAGCCAGTGAGCAGCACCCCTTCACGGCCTCTGCATCAGCTTCTGCCTCCAGGTTCCTGCCATGAATTCCTGCCCTGATGTATAGGCAAAATAAACACTTTCCTCCCAAGGTGGTGATGGTGTTTCATCTCAGTCATAGAAACCCTAAGACATTTCTGGTCTGTCAAGATGGGAAAGCATCAGAAAAGGCTCATTAATTTGCATTATGCTCGGTAATAAACTATTACACACCTTTTCATTAGTAACAGGAACTAACTAGTCTCATCATTTTTCCTTGACCTGTTCAGTAGATTCAAACAAACCGCAAAAAGAAAAAGCATTTAATTAAATAGAAAAAATTATTTTAATCATGCAAAGTTTTTATGGTAAATTTTCAAAATGCTACAAAACAGTAAAAAAAAAACAAAACAAAACAAGAAAAAACTAGTAAGTGAATTTACCAAAGTTACAAAGCAAAAAGTCAAAATAAAAAATTTAATAGTATTTCTATTTATTAGCAGCTGAATTTTAAAATTAAAAAAAAAGTTCCAGTTATGGTATGGTATGATAGCCTTCAAACCATTGTATGACAAGAATAAACATCTATGCTAAAAGCAAGAAAATACTGCAGAAAGACATTAAAGATTTAGTGAATGGAAAACACTATGCTAAGAAATCAAAAGATCCAATCTTGTTAATATGTCGGCTTCCCAGAAATGAGCTACAACTTCCAAGTAAGTAGCATGAGAATTTCAAATGGCTTTATTTCTTCTTGAGCAAACAATAGCTAGCCAAGAGGAAAGGTGGACCCTGCAGGTGGTTGCTCACTCTCCCTGCTTCCTGGCCACCAGAAGATGAGCTGCTCTGTCTCACCACACTGATCCCTGCACAATGGAGTGACACCTCTGTGGCTTGTCATCAAAAGAAATCCACTGTCTCTCGGGTTCTTTCATCAGGCATTTTCCCACAGTGATGAAGAGCATGGCATTCTAAAAGTTTTGAATCCTTTATGGGCAAAACACTACTGCTATAATACATTATATATACATATATAAATAGACTATGCATTTAACTAGTGACACACTTTATTCAGCAAGGCTGCACCTCTTAAAGGTTCCACAACCTTTAGAAATAGTGCTATCAGATAGTGACCAAGTGTTCAAACCTGTGAGCCACATTCAAACCAAAATAAGCACTTTACAGTTAGAACTAATAGAAGTTGTTTGCCATGGAAGTCAGTCACTAGGAAGTTTTATCATAGAAATAAGTCCATAACCATCCTTAGCAAAGAGAAACCATCTTTAAAACAGTCTTAATGATGAAAAGAGTTAAGTGTCTTACATGCAATTTTAAAGTTCTACTCACCAATTCTTTTTGATATATTCTTACCCCAAACTAGTTTAGCATGTAATGAAATTGTCAATTGCCAATTACTCTATAAATTATAACTTGTGAGCCATTAGAAATATCTTTATAAAAGAAACACAAATGTTGATTAGCATTCTGAGGAAAAAGGAACTCTCATATACTGCTGATCAGAATACAAATTGGTGTAGCTGATACTGAAATCAGTACAGAGGCTCTCCATAAAACTGAAAATCAGACTACCAAATGATAGCTATCACCACTCCTTGGGGTACTCCTGAAGGAATCTAAATCAGCACTCACAGAAATGGCTGCACACCATGTTTACTGAGGCAGTATTACAACAGTTGAATGAAATTAGCTAAGATACCCATCAGCTGAGGAGTAGGTTCAAAAAATGTCATATATATTTATGCAATGAAGTTTTTTTCGGCCCCAAACAGGAATTAAGTTATTGTATTTGCAGGGAAATAGGCGGAATTATATGTAATGGGAAGCAGAGTAAGTCATATTCAGAAAGACAAATAGTATGTTTTCTCTTATATGCAGGATCTAGATTTATAGATGCACACATATATATGCAAACACATACATGTCATGTATTTGAGGAAAGTGGGACTAAGTGGATAGAAGATGGAGTCTAAAAAGGAGAAGAGAAAATAGCGGAGTAACAGAGTGGGAAGGAAGCCAAACAGCTCACGTTTCCTCTCATATGTAAAATATAAAAAACATTGTGTGTGTGTGTGTGTGTGTGTGTGTGTATGTGTGTGTGTGTGTGTGTATGTGTGGTGTGTGGTCTGTTGTGATGTGTGTGTGTTGATATGAAAGCAAAAGGAAACTATTTCAGAGTGTGTGTATATGCGTGTGTATATGTATGGTATGTATGTGTGTGTCTATGTGGAGAGGGGATGGGATTTGTGTGATTATGGTGTGTGTATGTGTGTGTGGTGTATATGTGAGTGTGTGTGTTATCTGTCTGTGTGGTGTGTGTGTATGTGTGTGTGGTGTGGTATGTGAGTGTGTGTATATCTGTGTGGTGTGTGTGTATAAGTGTATGTGGTGTGGTGGTGTGTGTGTGGTGTGGTGTGTGTGAGTGTGTGTGTACGTGTATGTATGTGGTGTGTGTGCATGTGTGGTATGGTGTGGTATGTGTATGTGTGTGTGCATGTGTGGTGTGGTGTGTGTGTGTATGTGTATGTATGTGGTGTGTGTGCATGTGTGGTATGGTGTGGTGTGTGTATGTGTGTATGTGTGCATGTGTGGTGTGGTGTGTGTGTATGTGTATATATTTGGTGTGTGTGCATGTGTGGTATGGTGTGGTGTGTGTGTGCATGTGTGGTGTGGTGTACTGTGTGTGTGTGTATGTGTATGTATGTGGTGTGTGTGTGTTGATATGAAGGCAAAGGGAGACTATTTCAGAGGAGCAAAGGGACCAAAGGGAGGGGCTGAGAACAGAGCAAGTGAACAAGGGGTGAACGTGAATGGGCAAAGCATAAGGATACATAGGTACCAAATACCATAACGAAGCCCATCATTTTGTGTGATAACTAGAACGATTATTAACAAAAAATTCCCCAAGTCTCCCAACTGCAGTGTTATGCACAAGCTCTCAATTACTTTGATTAATATGTACCATACTGCAGCCTTTAAGTGATTAAAAACTATGCAAACACTGGTTCCTATTTCAGGAACTGGAGAACAAATACTTCGTCCAACTTTTATGTTTTGAAGATTAATATTCAAGTTCATTCACATATCTTGAATCAGAAACAAAAGGGGATAATCAAAAAGTGCCTGGAAAAATGTCATTCCAAGTCAGGTGAGGAAAACGCTAAGGTAATTAGGGGCTGATGGCACTGGGTATCAGTCTGGTAGGTGAAAAGGAAATGTTCCCTCTGTTTCCTTAGGTCACATCATTGCAGAAAGACTCCCTTGCTTAAAAGTTTTTATAACTCATTATGAAACAGTTGGTTAATGTTATTGGTTAAATTCCATGGTTTGAAGCAGTATGCTTACATTTAGAAACATCAGAAAGGTTATACTAAAATGTGAATGTCACACCTTACAGCAATGCCATTTATACCGAGGCAGAGCATTGCATTTCAGGATAAAGAGAGATGTAGAAAAGGTCAAATGGCAGAAGTCTTCATAATTGGAGCTGTTTTGCTGTAAGATGAATAAGAATTCAATAGTATATATGAACTGTTAAAGGAAGTATTTCTCTTCAGATACAAGCAGATTAAAGTCAAGAATAGGAAGGAAATACACATTTTACTTCCTTCCATTACACTCATAGACGAGTTAAAGAAATGTAAGGAGTTATAAGTGGGGTCATCTAATTACGATCGCTATAAGAAATGGTATTGGGTGATTTATTTCTAAGTAGAATAATCTCCATAAGACACAAAATGCAATTTACAATCTTAAATTATTCTTTCATCCCTCAAATGACATTGTAGAAAAGTTGTAGTGATTAATTTTTATTTTCAAGTTGATTGAACTGAGAGGTACCTGAGAGATTAGTAAAACACATCTCAGGATACATCTGCCTATGAGAGCATTTCTAGATAGAATTTGACTGTGAGGCCTCTCAGCTAACGAGTAGAAAAATGCTCATTTTTTTTTAATGTAGATTCATCACATGATGACATTATTGGGAAGTAGTAGAAATGGACACAGTGAAAGCATCTGGTCACTGGAAGTATGCACTTGAGTGCTATGCCTTGGCCTGGCTCCTTCCCATAGTCCTTTTCTGTGCTACAAGTCTACAATGAAATGAATATCCTTTGCCATGCTCTCCTGTCTCCTTTCAAAGACAAAGGGCTAAGGAACCATGAACTTAAACTTCTGAAGCTGTGAGCCTAAAGAAATCTTTCCTTCAACCAGACTATTCCTGTCAAGTGTCTCTAGTATCAAAGTTTTCGAAGTTTGATGTCATACTGGCAGAGTAATTTTCATTATATGAGCAAAAATAATATGACCCGATGTACTTCAAGGAGTAAACATGGCACTAATTTTCTATGTCGTGTTTGTGTGGCAATAACACTGTAAAAGTAACAAACAAGGAGGAAGTTTGGGCCTGAGCACTTGAGAAGCTTAGTGGGTCTGCTGTCCAGAGAAACTGAAAAAAGTTAGAAAACAAAATCATGGGCTGAAGAGATGGTTCCATGCTTAAGAGCACTGGCTGCTCTTTCAGAGGACCTGGGTTCAAGTTCCAGTACTCACGTTGCTCAGATATATATGTATGCAAAATAGCTACATAGGTAAAATCAAATTAAATAAGTTTAAATTAAAACAGCCTGTTACTCCCATAAAAACAGTGGGAAGAGTAGACAGCAGCAGGACAAGATTTTATTCACAAAAAAACTGTACCTGTCCAAAAGAAACCTTGTAAGTTTGTGGTACATGAGATAAAAATCTATTCTTTCTTCCTTGTAACTCAGCACCATGGAAACCTCTACTTTAGAGAGGTGCGCCAATACAGGGCTTTCTCCACTTCTATCCAGGGGACCTTTTTCTGACAGGGATAAAAGACCACTTCTCATTCTGCTCCCAAGTATTCTATGCCAATGACTCATATAGGATGGATGTGGTAAGAAATGGGGTCTCCAGCAGCACATAGCCAACAAAAAGTAAACTGAATAGTATGTTTGGAGTTTATGTTTTATTTGGCAGGGATTTTTTCCTCTCTTTCTTTCTTTCTCTCTTTCTTTCTTTCTTTCTTTCTTTCTTTCTTCCTTCCTTCCTTCCTTTCTTTCTTTCTTCCTTCCTTCCTTTCTTTCTTTCTTTCTTTCTTTCTTTCTTTCTTTCTTTCTTTCTTTCTTCCTTTCTTTCCTTTACAGAGTTTTTTTTCTTATTAATTAGATTTATTTTATTTATTTTACATCCTGACTGTGGTTTCCCTCTCTCCTCTCCTCCCTCCCTCCAGCCCCCTGTGTCTGCTCCCTCAATCCACTCCTCCATTTCTGATCGGAAAGGGGTGGGCCTCCCACAGGCATCAGCAAAGCATGGCATATCAAGTTGCAGTAAGACTAAGCCCCGCCCCTTGCATTAAGGCTGGGCAAGGTGATTCAGTATGAGGAGTAGCCAAAAGCCAGCCAAAGCTTATGAGCAGCTCCTATTCCCACTGCTAGAAGTCCCCACAAGACGACCAAGCTATAACTGTCACGTATATGCAGAGAACCTAGGTTAGTCCTATGAAGGCTTCCTGGTTGGTGGTTCGAGCTCCGTGAGCTCCTATGAGCCCAGGTTAGTTGATTCTGTGGGGTTTCCTGTGATGTTCTCCATGCCCTCGGCTTGTACAATCCTTCCTCCTATTCTTCTGCACGGTTCTCAGAGCTCCGCCTAATGTTTGGTTGTGGGTCTCTGCATCTGTTTCTGTCAGTTACTGGTCAAAGCCTCTCTGATGATAAGTGGGCTAAGCACCAATCTATAATATGGATTATAGCAGAATATTGTTAGGTATCATTAGGTTGACTTTCCCTTTTCTCCAATCATGTTTGGTTCTATCCTAGGTGTAGCCAGAAGATTTTTGGTCCAGTCTGAGCCTGTGGTCCGGAGGAATCTTTCTCACTCAGCCCCACAGCCATTACTTAATAAAATAATTACTCAGATGCTTACAATACTTACAAACTATTTGGTCTAGTCTCAGATGCATTACCAACTAGCTCTTATAACTTAACTCAACCCATTCTTATTAATCTATGTATTACCACGCGGCTCCTTGGCTTTACTTGTGTTCCATTGCATCGTGGTCCCTCAGTGGCAGTTGGCAGCATCTCCTTTATCAACGCTCTGATTTCCCACCTGCCTCTAAGATTCCTTGCCATAGGCCAAAACAGCCTCTTTATTAACCAAAGGTATTCACAGAGTACAAAAAAACATTCCACATTAACTAGGTCTCTCCCACAATCTCTCTGCCACTCTTGCCTCAGTACAATTTGTAGGCAGAAAATGGCTGTTGGTCAAAGGTTTTGTGGCTGGGTTGGTGTCCCAGTCCCTCCAATGGTAGTCTTGCCTGGTCATGGGAGATGGCAAGTTATAGCCCCTATTGCTAGGAGTCTTATCTGGGGTCATCCTTATGGATTTCTGGGACTTTCCCTTTTACTGAGTTTCTACTTGGCCCCCAAATGTCCCACACACCCACACCCCACAATTCCTGCTATCCAGTCACTTCTTACCATGCTCTCCCCTTCCATTCACCTCCCAATGTGATCACTCATGTTCCCATCCCCACTCACCCACAGTCTACCCATGAGATCTTTTATATGTCCCCTACTCAGTGAGATCTGTGAATTCCCTCCTTGGGCCCTCATTTTTGCCTAGCTTCTCTGAGCCTTGAACTATACCATGGTTACTTTTTACAGCTAATATCTACTTATGAATGAGTACATATCATATTTGCTTTTCTAGGTCTGGGTTACCTCTCTCAGGATGATTTTTTTTCCTAGTTCCATCCTTTTGCCTTCAAATTTTATGCTGTCATGATTTTTAACAGCTGAATTATACTCCATTGGGTTTATATTCCACATTTTCTTATTCATTCCTCAGTAGGAGGATATCTAGGTTGTTTCAAGATTCTGACTATTACCAATAATGCTGCTATGAACATAGTTGAACAAGTGTCCTTGTGGTATGATTGAGCATCTTTTGAGTATATGCCAAAGATTGCTATAGCTGGGTCTTGATGTAGTTTTCTGAGAAACTGCCATATTGGTTCCAAAGTGCCTGTACAAGTTTGAACTCTCACCAGCAGTGGACAAGTGTTCTATCATGAGCATTTTTGATCTTAACCATTCTGACTAGTGTAAGACAGTATCTCAGAGGTGTTTTGATTTGCATTTCCTTGATGACTAAGGATGTTAAACATTTCCTTAAATGTCTTTCTGCCATTTGAGATTCTTCTGTTGGGAATTCGCTGTTAAAGTCTGTACCCTATTTGCTAATTGCATTACTTAATATTTTGACATTTAGCTTCTTGAGTTCTTTATATATTTTGAAGATCAGCCCTCTAACATATGAAGAGTTCGTAAAAATCTTTCCCCACTCTGTAGGTTGCTCTTTTGTCTTATTTACTATTCCCGTTGTCTTGCAGAAACCTTTCGATTTCATGATATCTCATTTATTAATTGTGCCTGTGCTATTGGTGCCCTGATCAAGAAGTTATTTCCTGAGCCAATATGTTCAAGGCTGTTCCTTACTTTTTCTTCTATCAAGTTTGGTGCATCTGGTTTTATGTTGAAGTCTTTGATCTACTTTGTTGTATAAACAAAGGAAACTTAGGGCCAGATCTCTGGAAAGTTGGAGATATTAGAGAGAGTAAACACTACAATCAGATCGTACTTTTAGCTTTTTTAGCCTGGCTCTTCTTGGCTTTTTTTTTTTTTTTTGTCTTTTTATGTCTGTCTTAAATACTCTCTTTGCTCAGTTAGGACGTGGCCCCACCACTGCCTGGGAGCCTGGAACTCCTTCTGCAAACTAAGATGACTTGGAACTCAGTTTGGATTAAGGGCCTAGGTCACCACTCCCAGGAAATTTCCTGTGCTGGGATTAAAGGTGTGAATTACCACTGTCCGACCTTCTTAGACTGACAGTGGGTAGATCCCTCTGATATCTCTGAAATGTTTTTTATTATGTTACAAAATATCCCCCCACACCACTTAGAGTTGAATTTTGTACAAAGGTGATAGATAAGAATCTCTCTTTTGCTATCCCACATCCAGTTATATCAGCACCATTTAATGAAGATGCTTTCTTTTTTTCCACGATCGAATTTTGGCTCTTTTGTCAATAATCAGATTCTATAGGTGTCTGGATTTACACTTGGGTCTTAGATTCGATTATATTAATCCACCTGACTTTTTATGGCAATCCCATGTGCTTTTCATTATTGTGGCTCTGTAGTAGAACTTGAAATCAGGGACGCTGATATCCCCAGAAGTTCTTCTATTGTACAGGATTGTTTTAGCTATCATGGGGTTTGGTTTTTCCATATGAAGCTAAGTATTGTTCTTTCAAGGTCTATATAGAATTTAGTTGAGATTTTAACAGGGATTTGTTAAATCACCTCCTAGATCTTTTAATTTTGTTTTTATGGTTTTTCTCTTTGTGTTCAAGTATGTGTCTCAGCATCTATATGTATTTTTTTTTAACATTTATTTATTTATCTTTTATCTTTTGTATATGTATATATGTGTGATTCTTTGAGACTATGTTCCTGTGGAGCAGAAGATGGTATCAGATCCCCTGGAACTGGAGTCACAAACAGTGTGAGTCACAAAACATGGCTTCTGGGAACTGAATTCTTAGTTCCTGAGCTACATCTCCAGGCACCTGTGTGTGTTTCTTGTGTTTTTATTTGGCTCTTTTTTTTCTGTTGGATTTTTGTTTGTTTTGCTCTATATTTGGCTTATTTGATTTGATTTTATCTTATTTTTTTCTTCTTTTAGGTGCCCATTTGTTTTCTAATACGACGGAGAAACAGAATGTGTGGATTTGGGTTACTGGTAAGTGGGGAGGAGATGGGGAAGGAGAAATCTCCATCAGTATATATTGTACAAAAGAAATTCTATTTTCAGTAACAAACAAACAAACAAACAAACAAACAAACAAACAAATAAATAAATAAATAAATAAATAAATAAATAAATAAATATTTAAAGGAAAGAAATGAGGTCCCCTTTGTTCAGGCCAGCATCATTCCTGGAGGGTCTGGCAGTGCTGCAAATGCTAGCATCCAAAGGCCTTTGTCACACACCGTAAGAGGCAGGCTGGAAGGGCCTGAAGCTACTGGAGTCCCTAAAGCTCTTAGCAACTGAAGGAGCAGAGTCTCTCAGAGGAAAACATACCATCACAGGCTTGTACCTGAAATTCTGAAGGCTTTTCCTTAGGCAAAGGATCCCATGGAAGAAACAGCTACATTATTCAAAGGAAACTCACTTAATTTGTGACAGAGTGTGGAGTTTAATTGCCATGGCAATATAAAAAATAAATAATGGAGATTGGCTGATTTTTAGATAAATGTAGATTGCATTATAGTTTACCTACTTTGGTGTAAAGAACTATGGAAAAATAAACAGCCAAAAGGAAATTGTGAGGAGTCTAGACAAAAGTCAAATACCAAAAGGACTTTTCCCTTCCAAGGAGCCAAGTTTGGATGGGTTTACAATAGAGAGTGAACTGTTACCACGAGTCCTTTTTTCATATGAGAAAGCAGTGAGTAGATATTTAAAAATCCAATTTTGTCAGGAAACTAGAAAAAAAAAAAAGATACCGGAATCACTGTCACCCCAGAGCAACTCAATGTGCAGCTAATGCTACAGCCATCAAGGAGCAACCACAGGACTTTTAACAAGAAAACAATACTTTACTAAAGAGCCAAGTCAACTATAGCAGGTCAACAAAGACAAGCCAGACAGAGGAGATGAGTCCCTGGCTCCAACACACTGGATCACTGGCAAGGTCTAGATTCCACCAGCAACTAGGAGAAATCTGAGAAACAGCCAAGTATGATCCATAATGGAGACAAAACAATGAACAACAGAAAAAAAAAATCCCAAAAAACCACTTCCAACACTGAATAGATGTCCAGTTTGACAACCACTCCATTGTAAGTGTGTTCAAGAAACGGAGCAAAGGAAGCCATGTCTAAAGAAATGAAGGAATAGCTAACACACTGGGGGAAAGTTTTTCAAATCATACACCTGACAAGAACTTAGTCCCCAAAATACATAAGGAAGTCAACTTAGTAACAAGTTAATTAAGTCAAAGGAAAGTTCCGCAAAGGGCTTCGATAGATACTTCTTAATAGAGAGTTATGAGTAAGTATCCGATACTGCCAACTGCCAGAAGAATGCAACCTAAAACCACATTGAGATGTCATCTGGTACCTTTAGAAATATCTGAAACCAAGAGGAGAAAGCTTAGCCAGTGTTGCCAAGAATATGAGAATGGGAAGGTCTTGTAATGGTTAATAGAATCATAACCTAATGCCATGCATGGCACTTGGGAGGCTGAAGTGGGACAGTCTCTAGTTAGAAGATGGCCTGTACACACTGACAATGAGGGTAAGAAGTAGAAATTAACATTTTGAAAACAGTCTGGAATTTTCTTTAAAAAATTTAAGGGTAGAATTACAATATGACTTAGCAAGTTCATGTCTGGTGTATATTCAGAAGGACTGGAGTCAGTGAGGTAGAGATTGCTGTATTTTTATATTCATTGTGATGGTCACAGCAATCCCAGTTCAGCTTGTTATATCAGTGAAAAAATGAGTTTGGGATCTATAGCACAGCTCTGTGGTTGACAATAATGTATTATGTATTTAAAAATTGCCAGCAGAATAAAAATGAAAAATTCTTATCACAAATAAGCCAAATGTGATGTTTTAAATGTATTAGTTGGATTAGTTTAATTTTTCCATATATTCATTAAAATATCATCTTGACTTGATGATGGATCACTTGCCTACCATCCCAAAGGCCCTGGAATCAATTTGCAATGCTAAAAAAAAGTATCTTGTTATATAACACATATATACACAATTATCATGTGTTAAGTAAAAACCTTTAAAATGAAATAAAGGAATCTGTATAACAGTAGTACAACAAATAGATCACATTTATAAAAATAAATAAATTGCAAAGGAAAACTAGATAGAAAATCTGTATTTTTAAAGCATAATTACTGGAGCGAAAAATTCACTAGAGAAGCATGATAGTAGTTTGAATGGGCAGAAGAAATAACTAATGAACTTGAAGATGCATTGATAGAAAGACCAGGCATGGTTCACACACCCATAGGGATTGGAGTCAGTTTAAGTTTAAGGCAATCCTTAGTAACAAACAAGTTTAGTTATTTTAAAAATAGTATAAATATTTCTCTTCCTTTAAGGCTATGTGAAATCTTGTTTTAACAAAACCAAGCCAAAATAATAAGGGCAGCAAAGTCAACATAAAGAGTACATTGGTAAAGAATACGTTACTCAAAGAACAGGAGGGAAATTTTAAAAAGTGATGAAAATGAGTGGACCCTCGACAGACAGTGGTCTGACACTGAGCACGCAAATAGATGCATGGTGTGAATACAAGAAAGAAAAGAAACAACACCCAAAGAAGTAATAGCTGAAGCCCAGAAAACTAACCTACCATGTAGGATAAGTACAATCAGATCACCAGCGGACAGCACTGCAGGGATTCCAAAGGCCAAGGACAAGGTTGAAATGTTGAAGGACAAAGACAAAAGGAGAAAATCAGGAGGCCCTCCAAAAACATAATAGATGCCTCTTCCAAACCAGCAGGCAGGAGGACCTCCAAGGAAGAGCTGTCAACCACTCTATGCCCAGGAGTCTTTAAAAGTTCAACTAAAGCCATTTCTAGATTAATGCTGACCGGAGTGATGTGTTGATAGCTACTGCATTAGTTCCCACGTGTTGTAACAAACCCCACGCCACGGCAACACAGAGGGGAAGAGTTTATTTGATCTACGGTTTCAGAGGGTGAGGGGACCAGGGCAGGGAAGGCGTGACAAGGGGAAGGTAGAGCAGGAACCGGAACAATCCCATCTTCAGCCACAGGCATGAGACAGAAAAGGAACTGGAAATGGAGCAAGACTCAAAAGTCCTGAAGAGTCCTCCCTCAGAAACATGTTTCCTTCAGTGAAGCTGTACTTCCCAAAGGCTTGGTAATATCTCCCAAACAGCAACACTAAATGGAAACCAGGTGCTCAAATATCTGTGCCTACGGAAGACACATCTCATTCCAATTACCACACTGTCACACCTCTTAAAACAGACTAAAGGAAATTTTTTAGAATCAAAGCAAGTGGTACACACGGGAATTGGTATCACACTAACTGACTGGTAATGAGTACCAAATAAAGATGATTGTGTTACTTAAACAATAGTATAAATATTTCTCTTCCCTTATTTTATATAAATTACATAAAATGGGAGCTGGGGAGACTGTTCAGCTGTTAGGAGTACTGGTTGCTCTTCAAGAGGACCTAGGTTTGATTCTCAGCCTCCACGTGATGGCTCACAGCTGTTTATAACTCCAGTCTAAGGGGATCCACCACTTTCTTCTGGCTTTTTGGGCACTAAGCATGAACATGGTACCCATATATACATACAGAAGAACACATATACACATTAAATAAATGTATCTTTTAAAAATTAAAAAAATAATGTATGCCTACATTAATAGGTCAGAATGGATACTTTATTTTCTTGTAAAACACAAAGGACAAGGCAGAAGCAAGGTTTTGTTACAATGAGGATTTTTGGTCCCAGGCGGCCAGAGGCCTAGACCCACAGACCTGTAGTCCTAGACTCTTTAGCTGCCTGCTGTTGATCAGGCCCTTAGAAATGACTCAGGCGCTTATATTAACTTTATGTTGTTTGGCCTATGGCTTAGGCACATTGTTAGCTATCTCTTACTTCTTAAATCAGTTTATTTTTATTAATCTGTCTTGCCACATGGCCCATGGCTCATCTGTGATCTTTACATGTTTTGGGGGGGGGGGGAGTGGCTGGCTTTTTTATTTTTTTTAATCCATGTTGTGATTTTTTTCTTACTTTTTATGGTACCTGTAATGAGCCAAAACAGCTTCTTTATTTAAAGATTGATATTCACAGCATACAGGAAGATATTCCCACATCACCTCCCCCTTTCTGTCTAATCAAAAAGGAAGGTTTTAATTTTAACATAGTAAAATTATATATAACAAAAGAGCCACCAAGTAAGAATTATAGTTATAATATTTAGCTTATTTGTATTTAGTAAAATTAAAGAAAATGTTTTATTATCTATTTTATCTTTATGAATTTAAAGTTTTATATTTAATATATTTTTAAATAATTAAGAAAAGTAATACTTATAACTATTTAATCTTTAATTATATCAAAGACTATAGAAGGATATATTTACCTAAGTAAATTGGAAGTGTAAGTAACTTTTAAAATCTAGAAATAACAGAGATGACACTTATTTGCCTGGACAGTCACTTAAAGTTTTTTTTTTTTTTTTATAAAGTTAGGGCATTTATTTTTAGCCTATAGGCTTAGCGTCTTTTTTTATTTTAGTGAAGCAGGAAATCTGTTTGGCCCATTTATTAGTCGCTTTTTTTTTTTTTTTTTTTTTTTTTTGCAAAACAGGAACTTGAATGACCATCTTGGCTTGTTTTGCCAAAATTTAGAGGTCACTTTTTGATGGAAATTGTATATCTAGTCTAAACAGCATATTGTCAAGCAGTCAATATAAAAACATGTGTCTGTTTAGTGGCTAACTATTGCCACAAAGAAAGTAAATTTTATATAGAATTTTTTTAATGTCTATTTTTTTCTTGAAGTAGATTGGTACTGCCAGGAGCAGATCTGTCTCACTGTCTAGAAAAGTCTACGTTTTTAAAACATTTTAAATGCCATATTTTGTAGGTCTTAGAAGTCTTTGAAGATTATCTATCTAATTGAATTATATCTTTGTATACCTAAAAATCTGACTAACAAGCATTTTTAATTATATGTTATAATTTTAAATCAGTTATATAAACATCATATCTTAAACAAGAGTAGAAAAGTATATACAGCATAAAAGAATTGACCTTAATAAATTTGTACCAAAAAACCAAAATCTATACCAATATAAAACATTTTGAGATTAATAGCTGATTTCCTGATCTAAGTAAATTTAATAATTTAATTTTTAAAAAATCATTTATATACCATATCTCTTTTTTAAGAAAAAGATTAACTATGACTATTAACTATTTATAATGAAAATAAACATTTATAAACAGTATTTTGTGAATTTGGGAGTAGTTTTTTATTATTTTGCTGTTGTTGATTATGGGGTGTTGAAAATCTCATGGGTTTTTGAGACTGGATCATAGTCTGTAGCCTTGAAGCTGATATGGCTATTTTTTTTTTAAATTAGAGACTTTTTTAGGGGATTTTGGTTGATGAAACTATATTTGTCTGTTAGTAATTTATGGGTTTTGTTTGGTTAAAGAAATAACCCTAGCTGGGTGGTAATCGCCCATGACTTTAATCCCAGCACTTGGGAGGCAGAGGTGATAGATCTCTGAGTTCAAGGCCAGCCTGATTTACAGAGCAAGCTCCACCAGGGCTGTTCCACAGAAAAGCCCATCTCAAAAGACAGACAGATAGACAAACAAACAAACTAAAAATAACCCTGGGGGGCAACTCAGATTATTAGAAACATACAATGAAAAGAAAAAATTATACAACAAATGTTAATATCTTTAAAAACATAAGTAAGCCAGATGGTGGTAGTACACACCTTTAATCCCAGCACTCAGGAGGTAGAGGCAGGTGGACCTCTGATTTAGATGCCAGCCTGATCTATAGAGCAAGTTACAGGACAGCTAGGGCTGCTCGAATAACCTGACTCAAAACAACAAAAACCAAATAAAAACAATGAAAAAAAAATCCCTAACATCCTAAGTATATGATTTCTCTCTCATATTTTTCAAAAGACATAAAATATTATAAGGTAATAATTACACAAATGATGTATTGCATAGTTTGTGATGCTTAGAGATACAATAAATTTACACCAATAATGTGAAAAAAGGAAGGAAAGGAAATAGAACTATGTGAATGTTTATTTGTAGTTATATGTGTGTGTGTTTGTGTCTGTGTGCATCATAATGGAATTGTTAGTATACATTTGAAGCTAATTTGAATAAGTTAAAACATGGTAAGCACTAAACCACCACTAAGGAATTAATACAACAATTAAGGGAAATATTATTAAATAATGAGAATACTACTAAAAAATGTATTCACTTAAAAGTGGTAAAGCACTTGCCAAGCATATGCAAGATTCTGAGTTTAAGCTCCAGTAGTGTGCACATATGCATGTGTATGTGCATGTATATTTATATATGTATATATGTGCATATGTATACATATATGTACGTTCATATGCATGCAAGCACGTATATATACATACACATATATGTTTGAATGGAGACCGGAAATTTAACCAAAAATTGTTGAAAGTAAAAACAGGTCTTTAAAAGGTCAACACAATTGTCAAACCTTTAGCTGAACTGATAAAGAGGGAAATAGAGATAAAATAGCTTCACAAGACATTAGAGAACTAGATACATTTCTCTAGTCACAAACGATGCTGAGAAGAGGCAGGTGGACTTCCTCATATCACATCAGAGTTAGCAAACTAGAGTGAATACTGAAGTGTAAGTACTAACACAAGATCTTGCTGAGAGAGGGAAGGAGGGAGGGAGGGAGAAGAGGGGAGGGAGGGAGTTGAAATTAGCCAACATGAAAACCAATATTGAGAAGTTTTTCTTCCATATGTTTTTTTTAGGATGTTTCATAATTTCAGGTCTTGCATCTAAGTCTTTAATCAATTATGAGCTCATTTTATATTGGATGTAAACAGGTATCCAAATTCATTTTTTTTGTATGTGATTATGCAGTTTTCCCAGGAATACCTATTGAAGAAACTAACCTTTCTTTGTCATGTATTCCCAGTCCCTTCCTGAAGATAACTTACTGTATATTTTTTCCTGGGCACTCTGTTCCATTTCACTGGTTTATATATTTGTTTTTATGTCACGCTGTTGTGATTAATATTATTTGTATAAAGTAGATTTTAGCCAGGTACTGGCTGCCTCCAGCTCTGTTATTTTCAAGAGCATATTCTCCTGTCAATGATCATTTGTATGGACTGTAGAATTGTTTTTTCTATGTCTGTTAAAAACATGCCTCGGGATTTCATAGACATTGCCCCGATTCTATAGATCACTATGGACAATGCATACATTTTTATAATATTAAATGTTCGAATCCATGAAGACATTCTTATTAATATTGTCTTTAGTTTCTTTAATAAATGTTTTACAGATCCAGTATCTAATCATTTGTTTCCTCAGTTAAGTTTATTAATTAACAATAATAAAGGGATATCCCCACACCTGTCAGGACAGCTCGTGCTAAAACAAAGACGCTATTCATGAGCGTTTGGAGAAGCTGGAACCCTAGCACACTGTTGGTGAGAATAAAAAACTAGCACTTCCCTGGAAAACAAGATGATGGCTTCCTGGGAAATTAGAAATAGAGCTACCACCAACTGATTAAGAAATTTTAATACTAGATATTCATCCTAAATCATTGAAGATCTTGAGTTAATTATTGGTACACTCATATGCATTGCAAGTGTTCCTAATAGCCATGACAGAAATAACCTAATTGTCCATCAAAAGAGTAACAAGTATATTAATAACTTTTCTCACAGCTAGAAAAAATACCTGACAAGAAGCAAAGCAATTTGAAGGCAGAAGAGTTTATTTCAGCTTGCAGTCTGAAGGATGTGAGTCTGCCATGGCAAGGAATATATAATGGATACTTTCAAAGAAGAACTCTTTGAGATACAACAACATGAATGAGCCTAGAAGATTATTATAATAAGCAAAAGAAGTTGGCCAGATTAAAACATTGTATGTTGTGTGGAGTGTTATAAATAGTCATTCATAAATTCAATTACTAAATTAGTGGCTCAAGGTGGGGGAAGGGGAATGAGGATTATTTATCAGTGAACACACAGTGTCACTTCAACAAAAGAAATAAGCTCTGGAGTTCTATTGTGTGACACTGGACCTGTGTTGTACATTAAAAAAAAAAAAAAAAAGATGTAGATTGTAGACTTCAGGCCAAGCAGGCTTACAAAGTAAAATTTAAATTCAAAACTCTTTGATTTGTGTATTTAATCATATGAGTTAATAATATGTGAACTATTTCTCAAAATATTTCTTTGAAGTGACGAATATTAACTTCCAAGCTAAAAATGTCCAGTTTGAAATTAAGTATCAACTTATCATAATTAGTTATCTTTAGATAAAAAAAAATCTTAATAAAAGATTGGAAAAATTAGGAAAAAGAAACTCATCGAACAGACAATTCTTTAAAAAAGCAGAATTACAAACCTTATGGACTTAAAAAAAAAATGTGCCTGCTTCTTTTCTTGCCATGAAACCAGAATAACCTTTGGCTGAGAGAACATGGTGGAGATGGTTGGTCACAGATCCACAGCACATTGGAAGAAAAGTGAAACTAGAGGTGGTCTAATACTGAGGGCATTTCACACAAGGAGTCTTAAATACACATAACGAAAGAGTTGCCCATAAGCTAAGTTCAGAGCACAACGAACTTGAGGCCTGTATTTCTGATCCTCTGTCCCTGATGAATAACTTGTGTGATCAACAAGAAAATGTATGCCCAGGAAGTACAGGAAGGAGTAGCTGAATTGTCTCACATTCTCCAAACACTGAAAAGATGATATGCTCCATCTGAGGAAGCCCAACTAGCATTGTATGTCAAGTTTATCATGGCCCCTTCACCTTCAGAATTGCTAAGAGAAACTAGAAAGCCAGATTTACGGTCTGCTGAGTTTTTAAGAAAATCCAAAGGTTTCTTAAATGTTGTATATGTTGGTTTTGGTGGAAGAGTAACAGTCTTTAACCTTTGAAAATTTATTTTCCTTTAGACTTCAACCAGGATATTTCTTGAACTATGAGTGATCCCAATAAGCCAATATTTGAGGTGAATCCTGGAGTTGTCATGGAAGTGATTAAGAAATAGAGAGGATGTGTTCATGTAGGATATGCCTGGAAAATGCTATTAATGATTCCTTGTTCTTGGGATAATAGACCTCTGTTGTGTAGCTATCTTTTAGAATTCTCTCCTCCCTCTCTCTCTCTCTCTCTCTCTCTCTCTCTCTCTCTCTCTCTCTCTCTCTCTCTCTCTCTTTTTTACTTACAGGTGGCCCATTGTCTGAAGTTAATCTGTTGACTTGAAGATAGAAAACTGTATTTGTCATGAAAATTTGAAAGCATTAGATGCAAATGGATAAAGGTGGAGAAGTCAGTCGGCTCTGTGTAGGAAGTAGACCATGGCAACTATGCAAACGGGCTCAGATTTTCCCACTAGCAAGTGATTAGAATACAATGAAATATGTAGGGTTTCCAGAACTATTTTGAAGATCTCAATCAAATTTGAGAAACAAACAAATCAAAACAAAACAAAAAGCAAATTATGATTTTTGTCTTTGAATTAAGCTACTAAAATCTTCAGAACCTAAAACTCTGAAGAGGAGATAAGAGGAAACAGATTTTGATGTTTCCATCTTATACTGGACAAATCCTTTCAGGATGAGGTATGTGGAACTCTGCAAGAACTCTCAGATCCAGAGTCTGTGTGGTACGTAGATGGTGAGTTAAGCTGTGCTAAATGTTAAAGAGGAAATAAATGACAGTGTTTGCCATAGACCTTCCATGTCCCAAGTTCATGGTCTATCTATGAGGGAAGGTTTGGTGTTAGAGACTCATCTTCTAAGACTCAAATCTTTTCTGCAAGAAGAACATATTCCTTGGTTCTGTCTATTTCAGCAAAAGAAATGCTTCTCAGTCATGAAAATCCCAAACTGCGTAGTGTTTCAAAGCTTGGAGAACTTCTGACCTCTAAAGCTTTTTCCAGCAACTTCCCATGTCCATCACTTAAATGTGCAAGTTTGCCTGACTCAGTCAAAACTGCCATCAGTCAGGAGTTTGCATGAAATAATACCCTAGAAAGTGTTCCCTGAGCAGCAATGAATGATTATGCCAGTACCAGGTATTCAGCATTATTAGATGTGAAGTAAAGAATTTCAGCAGGATGGATTTTGCCTGCGTTTGTAGCGAGGTGCCCCCTGCTCACTAATGACAGAAAGAATATTGTAAGGAAATGACTAAAATCATATGAAGGAAAAGTTTATATTGACTTTATTCAGTATTGACAAATATGAAAATGAAAAAAAAATGTGGTTCTTTTTTCTTTTAAAAGGTTCACCATTACACATCAAACTCAAAAGAGATAGTAAAACACCTCTAAACCTTTTTAAACTTTGAAGTCTACTGGAAAGTTTTTCCTATAGTTTATAAAAGTATAAATTTGAATAAATTATGTCTCTAAACTATGATTCTGGCTTCAAAGGTATTTCCAACTGCTAATGTCTTATCTACTTTCCAAACATGAAATTGGCACTGAAGAGGGTATACCTGTGTTACATTGTTGGATCTGTGTTTCCTTTTTTCTACCCAGATGAATATGCTGCTCTAGCATCCTAGCTGCCTTGATAGGACTGGGGTAGTATCACACCACAGCCAAGTCCTTTTTGGGTGTTGGAATTACTAAGCTATTTAATTGTTGCAAAACTTTGTTCAATAGACACTGCTAGGGAGACTGTAAGGAACAAAGGGTTGTATTCATTACTTGAGGTCACATAATATATGGCTGAGTTGCCTTATCTGCCCAGACACTTTTAGCCACTGTCAAGTTCTCCTGTTTGTTAGCACTTTCATATGCCCACTGTATAACATTAACTTACTGTATGAAAGTCTGTATTCATGCTGGACGGTGTTCTCTCTCTGAGTAACGCTTTATCTTGCTGGCATTTAAGTGGATGGGGCCCAACAAAGCTGTAGAAAGATAGATGTTCCAGCCAAAGTGTAGAGATGTCATTTGCTCTCCGGGGCCATGTTTTAGCATGTGCATTCTTTCCAAAGTGATACTTTATTAACACAAAGCACACTTGTGTTTTTTATTGGTGTCAACCAGCAGTCAAATTAATCTTGAACTAAACAGTGTCTTCCTGAGAATTAGTTACTTTATTTTTAACAGTCCAGTTTTTGACAAAAGACCACATAGCTTCTTCCCTCATCCTTGGAATTATCAACCCACCATACAGAACTCCAGTGACCCTGACAGCCTTGTCACTTGGTTCCTAGGCTACAATCTGAGCCTAGTTTGCTGGGCCTCTACTACGGTAGTAGTAAAATAAATAAGGGATTATTGGAAACTTCAAAATAGCTCATTTGTCAGTAGGATTCCATTCCATGTCCTTCTTCAGTGGTCTGGAGTCAAAGCTTTGACATTTTTTACATTTTATCAAGGAGCTTCTCATTTTTATTTTTGCACTAGGCCCTACCAATTCTTTAGTTGGACCTGAATTATATTCTTCTTAATTGTATATTCTCTGAATGATTGTACTGTCCCTTGCTCAGCACTCCTGTTCTCCTTGGTTTGATTGTTTTTGGGAGACTGAACAAGTGTCTTCTTAGCCTCCCATAATCCCTCCATTGTCCTTGACATAGGTATCACTATGTTTTGAGAGAAAGAAAATTACAGTGAAGTATCTTAAAAGAAGTCAGCATGTTTCTGTGGTCTTCTCCTTGGTACACTTTCTACTGGTGTCATGGAGAGGTAGATGCAGCATAAAGTACATATGGGCCAAACCTATGTATTAAATCTCAGGATGCAAAATGAGTATTTGTCTTCTGCCCATAGTAATGTGGTTTATGATTGTCTGAGGTTTAGGTAAAACAAACCATCTTAGCTCTTTATAGAGGGATGGTAAGAGATCAGGTATAGTAAAGTTTACATTATTTTGAGATAAATTCTCTCTATGTAGTTTTGCCTGGCTTCATACACAATCCTCCTGCCTCAACCTTCTAAGAGCAGGGATTTTTGATATGTGTTACTGAGTTTATAAATTAATAAGCAAGAAATATCAGTCCAAATGGTACCAAAGGAACTCTGATACATTTACCACCTTACCAGAAACCAGCAAAGTGTTCTAAGATGTTTCTTAGAATAAGATGATAAAGAATGGGAAAAGAATTATTGTCAGAAAAACAAATTGAATTCACAGAATTAAGGGAAGAATGGGTGGGGCAAGAAGGAAATATATACTCTAAGTTAAATGGAAAAGCAACCAATGTGTCAATGTCCTTTTGAACTAAGTTGACTTAAAGATTGTTATAAAAGGTATTTATCTCATGCAACTATTTAAATTCAGTGTTAGTATTAATAGACAATAGCAGGATGTGGAAAGAAATCTTGATCTATTGAACAATAACTTTGTGGTAAGCAAGGCTGTAAAAGGGTAGGAGTTCGAACGATATTATTTCCTGGTATACAACAAACATTTGTGAATGAATTAGGGGTGTGCATGGCCTTCAGAAAGCTAAGACATGTTATTAATACTGTCTAAGAGAGTTAATGACAGTGGACAAGAATTTATTCCTTCCTATTTCTTAATTCACCCAACACCAAAGGGCCTACTGTATGCTTGGGAATAGTCTCAGCAGAGAGGGAAACACTGAACCGTGAACTTCAGATTATAAGCATAGTCTCCTTTCTGGTTTTCATATTCACAAACTCCCTGTAAAAGATGGTTAAAACACAGCCACAATGAAAACTGAGTAACATCTGTTGTTTGAGGTTTGGGTTTTTTTCTGTTATTCACAGGTTACTGTTTACCAAGTTTATTCAACAATCTACATCAGACAAAGTACCCTTTGTCCTAGTGAACACAGCCATCCACTTTGGTGTTTCTGAAACAATGCACCATTTCACTCAGGACAGATTACAGGGTTGCTTTTAACAACAAAGGAAGCACTTTATGCCACTATTTGAACAGTACCACCTGTGGGAACTTGCTCCAGATTCTTCCCAATTCAAGGTTTAAACTTTGCCCTGGTCTCAAGAGGGCTGATGTGGGAGCTGCCAAGAGGGTAAGGACGAGATGGACCGTCCTGAAACCCAACCTTTCTGAGTTAAGTGTCTAGAGAGAAACAGCTTGATCCACCAACAGCTGAGACTTGTTATCACAACAAAGCAGAACATTCCTGATTTCACTTTGCAGTGCACACTGGGACCCAGAACGCAGTAGGATAGCTGTTGGTACACCCAGTGCCAGAGAGAAAAGGCAGCATCTTTTCAGTGTGCCCAGACAGGACAGGGCTGGACGAGGAAGAGCCATTCTGGGTGTGCTCACTGGCCGCTTTTGTTCTTTTCTTGGCTAACTAGAGTGAAGGATGAAGGACTTCATCTATTTTTTTCTCCCCCCCCCCAATGTTATATAAAAGGAGTTTTTTCAGGAGGGGGTTAAGACGAGTTCAAGGAAAGAAAGAATCAATTGTTATTTGGGAAAATGAAAAAATAATACAGTTTGGCCCTGGAAAAGTGGTATTCACCATAAATCTCCAGTCATCATTGTCTTGGAATTTTGGCTATGCTGGCATTAGGCAGGCCACTGACTGTGACTTGTCCCTTTTCCCCTCTGTCTAGCCTGCTCCCACCAGCTGTTAACACAAAACAAATGTCACTAATTTTAAGGGAAATGGCTATATTGCATTTTTTTATTTCACAATTGACAATTTCATGGGAAATAGGAAAGAGGTAAGGAAAAATGATAGAGCCAATCACAATGATAAAAATAGGAAGGTAAAATGCTGCTTATTTTATTTTAAATAAATGAGGCAATGAATATAAAAAACAGATGTCACTACCTCTTCTTTTAAGTCCTGCATAGTATCAGAAATGATAGAGGGATGAAGCCCAAAGCTCTATCCATCCATCTATTCATCTATCCATTTATCTGTCATCTATTTTGATCCTGTTCCATTATTCTCTTGTCAAATCTCAAGGATGATGTTGCCTTTGAGCAACAAGAACAAGTTTTCACTCATTTTACCACATTTTTTGAGCATTTTTAAACACTAGCTGAGTTATGAGTCATTGCCAAGCTTTGTGGCATCATTGTACCAAGAGCACATAACATGTTGTCTACCTGTCGATGTAAATTATTGCCGGCATGCAGAACTCCAGGAATGATTTGGCTTCCTGCCCACGCAAATGACTTCTCATCCTTCAGGTTTCAATTTAATGCCAGCGTGTACCATAAGATGTATGTTCAATCCTACAAATGAGTTGCATGTGAATTCCAATTTCAGAAAACCTGGACTGAATTTTAAAATAAAACATTTGGGATCTATTGCAGGAGAGACGGTTGTGTGCTAGGTGCATTCTAAATATGTTGCAGAATCCAGAATACTATCATTTAGGACTACAATGATCTTGGGAGGGAAGGAGAGAAGGGAGGGAGGGAGGAAGGGAGGAAGGGAGGGAGGTAGAATTAATTTTTAATTTCGACTTATATTTCTAAAGATGTAAAGGATACATTTTTTTTTTTTGGTTACAATTTTTTTTCTTTCAATTTGTCAACTCTTACCTGCTGGCCCCTGGCTTAGCGAGTTAAATCAGATGAGAAAGGTATAATGTCTTGAATAGGAAGATGATGATTCATAAAGTATTTGTTATATAGGTGGAATCTTGGCTTAATGAGGGTTTTTAATAATAAAACACTATGACCAAAAGCAATCTGAGTAGACAAGGAGTTATTTCAGCTTACAATTCATATCATAATCCACCACCGAGGACAGTCAGGGCAGAAACCTGGTGGCGGGAGCTGATGCAGAGGCCATGGAAAGGTGTTGCTTTATGGTGGTATAAAGTATATTTAATAAAGCTTTCTTGAAAATCAGAGGACAGAGCCAAGTGGCAAAGGTCAGAGAATGGCCTTTAATCCCAGCATCAGGAGGCAGAGATCCTCTGGATCTCCATGAGTTCAAGGCCAAACAGAGCCAGGCAGCAGCAGTGGCACACACCTTTAATACTAGCACTAGAGAAGCTGAGGGGGACGTGAGAGAGCTGGACAGGGAAGAGGAGGCAGGAGGTCAGTCCTCACCCTTTTCTCTGAGGGTTTTCTGTTGCTGGATGAATATCTGTACAAAATTATTATGACAAACGCATTTCAAATTGATCCAACTAAAATGCCACCAACTAAAAATTTTTACATATGAGAGCATTTATTTCTGAAGGTTTGCTTAAATAAAAAGCACCAAAGAATAAAAAATCTAAACAACAATATCAGAAAACCGTCAATATATGAATACCAGTGAAAAGAGGGTCGAAACACAGGAAAGGAATACTGTGAAGTGAAAGAGAGAATGTGTAACCCTGTTCATAGGAAAGCTAGAGTGCTCCGCTGACCAGAAGCCTAGCAGGGACAGCAGTACAGGCATTCTCCTCTACTACAGGCTTGGTAGTCCTTATAAAACCATCAGCTACTTCTGCGAACCACACAGCTAGTAAATGTCTCACAATGTGCCTACTTGGGCCAGTTTTATTTTTAGAGACTTCTCACTCAATTGTAGAACAGGACCAACAATGTGAAGTAGTGTTTACAGGATTTTTTTCCCTACCTTTGAGGAGAAAAAAAAATGATATTATATAACAATACTTCCTGGTTTTCCTTCTAGTACAGTGCTCATTTGAAGTTTGATTGGTGATGTAGAACTCACTAATCAATGAATTACCAATGAATCCTGGGTTGTTATTTTGTTCACTCACTGTAATTCTGTTTGGTTGCTAAGAATATGGAAAAAAATCAGTTGATTCATATCATAGTAAAATCTTATGGGCCAAGAAAGACACAATAGAGATAAGATGTCTTTTAGAACTGTAGCTGGTAGTGGTCACTTAGAAGCTGAGGTCTTACCTCTAATCTTTAGTACTTAGATAATGTTTCTCTACTTCGTCAAGTATCACCACTAGGCTTGTTTATGTTAGCCTCTGGCCCAAGATAGAGGATAGGCTTTTATGATAAAGGCCATATATATCACTGATTTTATAAGCTAGACTTTTTAATGCTAGACTCTGATACATGGCCAAAGCATCTTTTTGGTATTAACTTTTTGTCTTCATACAAAGGATTTAAGTCAAGTTTTGTTATGGTTTCAGAAATGTCTTTCTTGACTATCAATGAATGTCCACAGATCTGTAGAATAGAAAGTTATATCCCTTATAATCAGTCTTCTTCCTTCCCAGACAAGAAAACTAAGACTCAGAGGCATTAGCTATTTGGCTGAAAGTCAGATCTGGGATTCATAGCTTTTGAACATCAGGAAAGGGTTCATCTTATATTTGAGTCAACTCTGGCCCAGACACCTGCTATCTCTTGGCATAATGCCTTAACAAGGATCAAAACCAATGAATGGACATTTGTGGTTTATTCAAATTAATATAAATCTCACTCATCAGTTGACATAAGGTAAATTAATTTCTAAGTATAATTTTTAGACACAAAACACTTGGGTGGAAATAGAGACGCAAAATCTGTAGCAGAGGAGGAGATGCCAAGTTTTCTAACAAAGTCTCTCTGTAAGGGTTTAGTAAAGGACCAAAGGATCATTTAATTACTTTACTCACCCATGCATGCACATATGTGAACACAGCAATACATCTGGCAGCCTTCTTCTTAGAGCTGAAAAAGCCATCAAATTCTCTAAAACATGGCTACCAGGATTTTTTTAGTTAAAGGAAAGTGATCAAAATGGCCTTGACTGTGTTGCAGAAATAATTACTTTACCTTTGCATTTGACAAAAATGTTTGCCAAATTTATTGATGTATAAATAAGTAAAATATGCTTTAGAGTAAGGTCCTCTAAGCTAACAAAAAACTGAACTATTTCATGACAGAAGAGGAGATTTGTAGTAGATACTAGCAACATTGCTTTCCTTATCAAGACCATGGCTGTCTCTGAAATTTCTTGACATCACATTGGGTAAGAGTGGAGACAGAGAGTTGAAGCTTGGAATTCCTTTCTTACAGAGTTCCCCAAAGAAGGTAAAAAGGGTCAGAAGGTAGGAGGAGGAATTCATCTGAAGTAATAACACTCTGAAGTAATGCAACAATGCCAATCGTTTTCATTCCTGCTGTATGTACGAAGACATCCATTCCTTCAATGTGTCTGAAAATTCAGAGTTGCATCTTGATAAGACTGAGATAAAACTATTCATTCACTTTTTTCTGGACTTTCTCTCTTCAATACCATAGCTTGGTATTAGCTCATTTAATACTCCACACATACCTGAGATGATTCTTTTATTTTTGGAAAGAAAAGAAGGAGAATTAGATAATTGTTTTTTCAAATTGTGAAGATAAATGAGGATGAATTTTTAATTTCTAAGAAGAAAAATAATGGTTTCTTGTCTTCCTACTGCAATTATTTTTATTGATCTACAATAGAAATTGTAGCCTTTAAGAAAATCATAATATTTGAAATCATTACATACATGTAATCTTCAACTCAGAAATCATTGCATACATGTAATCTCCAATGAAGAAAGTTTTGGTTCATAGCACTTTCTGGCTTATTCTCTTTTCTAAGAAACAACTAGTGTTTGGGCAACAAATTTGTCTGTTTACAGCATTATATAAATAAGATCATATAGTGTGTACTCTTTTCAAAGTTTTTGGGGGTTGTATATTCTGTGTGTATGAGTGTTTGTATATATGTGCACCACATACATGCCTGGTACTGATAGAAACTAGAAGAGGGTCCTGGAGTTATAGAATGGCTGTGAGCATTTATGCTCCCCCACATCCTTCCTCAAAATGTTCTGCTTCAAATCAGTCCTAGTAACAATGAAGTCAGGCAATCGTGAATTGTAATCACTAAAACAGTATCCAAAATAAACTAAATCTTTTCTTCTTTGAGTTTTATTTTTTAATTTTTTCCTCACAGCATTATAGACAGTACCAAAGATCATCTAGAGTGTCACTCTTGTGATTTCTGGAAAATTAATCATTTTTACATTGCTTTTTGGTTCATAACTATTTCAATTAGTTTTATGAGAGGTGAGATATCTGTGTATAGGTTCATTTTTTTTATATGTATATGTCCAGTTGTTCAGACATCCTTTGGTGAAAAGGCTGATTCACATGCTCACCTTTGCTACTTCATCAAGCTTCAGTGTCTGTATTTGTGTGGTGCTAGGCTAGACTCTTTATCCCACTAATCAATCTATCTTTCTCTCCTTTCATGGACAAAGCAGTGTCTGAATTATTGAAGCTTTAGAGCTTCTTTAGGCCAAGTAGTATCAATCATCCATTTTTCCTTTTCAATATTGTTTTTGGAATTCTGAATAGTTACTTCTCTATAAAATCTTCAGAATCAGTGAGTCAGTGTGTTGCTACCCACAAAATAACTCACAGGGATTTAGAATGGGTTGCATTAAGTTTGTAGATAAAAATGGAAAAATGACATCTTGACAAAATATAGCCTTCCTATCTATGAATATGTACTATTGGTTCATTTCCTTAGTTCTTAGGGGGTGGATTTTGTTTTAATTTTACTCACATAACACTTAAAACATTTTTCTAGATTTACACTGTTGTATTAGGTTTCTGGCCCAACCTTTCTGGCCTAGCTCTGAGGTTCTGACCCACAGACCTGCAGAACTGCCGACCTGCAGTCCCACAGTCCCATAGTCCCCGCAGAAACACACAGATGTTTAAATTAATTTTATGCTGATCAGCCTATGGCTCTGGCATATTGCTAGCTAGCTCTTGCTCTTAAAATAACCCACGATTCTAATCCTGTTCAGTCATGCGGCTCAGTACCTTTTCTCAGAGCAACATAGGTATGTGTCTTCTGCATCTGCTTCTCTGGTGTATCTGTGGCATCTCTGCCCCGTTCTTCCTGTTCCCAGAGTTTTCTTGGTCTGGTAGCCATTCCCACACTTCCTGTCTGCCTTCAGCCAATCAGCATTTTTATTAAACCAGTAGGAGGAACAATTATTTACAATGCAACAGAACACAATCCTATTATATTACACCTAGTTATTTAATTTTTGCATATGCTGGTGGTTTGTGGGGTGTTTTGAATTTAAAATTCCTCTTGTCTATTGTTTATCTACAGGCAGGTAATTGAATTTTGCTTATTAACCTCGTATCAGAACTACTTAGTAGTTCCAAAGGTTTTTGTCCATTCTTACAAGTTTCAATATTTTAAAGATTATAAATGTAGTGTTCTATCTGCATGTATGACTTTATGTCAGAAGAGGGTATCAGATTCCACTATAGATGGTTGTGAGCCATCAAGTGGTTGCTGGGAATTGAACATCGGGTCCTCTGGAGATATATACTACCATGTCATCTGGGGGGAAAGGCAGTTCAATTTACCCCTTTTTAATAATATATCATTATTTCTCTTTTGTTACGGAATTTTCTGGGATTTCCAATAAGACATCAAAAAAAAAAAAAAAAAGCACTTAAAGAAATTGTCCTTGTATAGTTTCTTATCTTAATGAGAAATTTACTATGAAGTATACATTTAGTGTGGACTTATATGAGTTTTCTTATTGGCTATGCTTTCTCTATTTCTGCTTTACAAAGTGTTATTAGATGAACAGGAGTGGTGTTTATGCACTGATATGAATGGGTAATTTTTATTCTTTTAGCCTGATAATGTTACAGATTAAATTAATTGATTCCAGTGCTTAACTAGCCATGCATCCTTGAAATTAAATAATTCCATATTATCATTTTACCTTGCTCCTATATTGAATTCAATTTCCAACTGCTTGTTGAGAAATTTTGTATGTGTTTTTATGAGATCATCTCTGCATTTTTCTTCTTTAAAGTATGTCTTTATTTAGCTTTGGTAACTGAATAATGACAGACTTACATATTCAATTCAAATGGGTTTCAATTCCAATTTAAGTTGTAGGAAAATGATATCATTTCTTCATAAGTAGTTCACAGAATTCATCAGTAAACCTATCTGGTTTTAGTGTCTTAGTGTACAGACTTATCGGACAGCCTCGCTTCCTTGTTTTGTAAGTTTTCATAGCTCATATATTTCAAGGAATTGATCTGCTTCATCTAGATTCCCAAGTTGGTAGACAAAGAGCTGTTCAAAATCATCTTTATATCTAAGAGATTTGTAATTCAGTCCCTTGTACATTAGAGCAATAGTGACTTTTTCTTTATTCTTTTTTCAATTAAGTTTGTAAAGGGTCTATCAGCTTCACTGATCTTTTCAAGTTTTGGTTTCTTTGCTTTTTCTCAACTGACTTGCAACTTCAGTTTCATGGACTTAAACTCTGTTTTCTTTGCTAAACTTACTTTTGATTAATTTGTCCCTGGACGGTGAGTGCTGATTTGAATCTCCCTTCTTGTCTAGTGGGCGTTATTGCTATCAGTTTCCTCCTAAGGATCTCTTGAGCTATGTCCCACAATCTTTGTTCTGTCACTTCCTTTCATTTTGCTCAAAGTAGTTTAACTCTTCATCCTGTTTTCTCTCATTTTTCATTTGAAATATATAAGATTTCCCCCCATTAAATTTTTTTAATGATTCCTGGTTCAGTTGTATTATTCTCTGAAAATGGGTATTGGATGATTTCTTAAAACTAAATAAAATGAAAAAACAAAACAAAACAAAACAAAATCTTGTTAAAGTATTTTATGGTCCAGAACGTGATTTGCCTTGTTGGATATTTATTTTGATGTTGTTGAATGGACACACTACAGTTGCCAACTATATCCAGCTGATTAAAGGTGGCGTTCAATTTCACTACATTTTCTACCTTCTAGTTTCATCCATTTTGGTTACTGGGGGGTTGAACGGTCCAGCTACAGGGAGTTGATTACCATGTTGCTTGTGGAAATTTTATATAATAAAGTTAATTGCTGTACTTTTCTCCAAAATTATGTCCATTTGGCTTCATGTATTTTGATAACATCATTGCATACATGCACATTAAATATTTTATGCTTTTTGAAACTGGCATCAGTCTTGCAATTTTCTTATTCTTCTGTTTCCTTATCTGAAGTCTATTCTATTTGAAATTTAGAGTTAACATTTGCTTTCTTTAATTAGATTTATTATGGTATCTTTCTCGATTCCTTTACTCTAAATCTATATGTATCTTTACAGTTAAGATAGTTTTGTAATAAATTATGAATATTTAAATGTTGGTTTTTTGATCCACCTTGATAATGTTTAAAAATAATAATATTTATACACTTATGAATATTAAAATACCACAAAATGTATAATATTTAAATATAATTTTAAATTAATAGTAGTATGTTTGTATTAATATCTCCAATGCTGAGTATTGTTTTTCTTTATTGCTTCTGGTTTTGTTCCTAATTTGTTTTATATTCTTTTTTCTTCTTTTTGTAGTTTTTTATTGAGAATTTTATGGCTCTATTTTCTCTCCTTTCTCGGAAAATTAATTTTAGTTTTCAAAACTGTTTTTATTATTTGGCCTAGAGTTCCCAGTGTTCATTTGCAGTCTGTAAAAATCCAGTTCAAATATTAGGAGGGTCCTAATTTCTCTCTTCTGTCCTTCATATTAGCACTTTATTACGCATACATCCTAATTATTGCACGTGTGATTACAATTGCATTGAAATTTTATTTTCAATCAATAGTTAAGAGGGATTTCTGTTCTTCTAGAGAAACTGGGGTTGATTCCCAGCACCCACATCATTTAGCTTATATCCTGTAACTCCAGCTCCAGAGGATCTGATGCCCTTTTCTAGCCTTGTTGGATACCCTCAGACTGTGACATACACTCAATGACATACATTCAAATACACGTAAGTAAAACCTTTTAAAAAATAAATCTTAAAAATTAGAAGAAGGAAAGTTTGTATTTTATTTGTAGTTCTACTTCTCTGATATTCTTTCCTGAAGCATTGAACTCCTCACCTATATTATTGTTTTTCTCTCTGAGGAAATTCTTTTTTAATATCCCTTAAGGTAGGCCTAGGCTTACTTGCAGCAAGCTTCCAGATTTTTCTTTTCTGAGCAAGTGATATTTTGTTCATTTTTACTTTTTTATTTCATAGTTGTTATGGAGATGAGTAAGTGGGTGGGTGAGGTTTGAGGGTAGATTTTGTAGATTTTGTATGTGTCATAGGCTGAACTCATACTCATTTTAGAGCTCAGGCTCACTTTAAACTAGAGATCCTCCTGCCTCAGGCTCCCAAATGCTGAGGTTGCATATGTGTGCCACCATACCCTGCTCCTTCTCACTTTTAATGACTAGTTTCTATGTTTAATTGAATTTTAAGTTCATGGTCTTCCCTCTGAGCAGTTCAGCTACTTGACTGCATGCTCGTCTTGTTTCATGAAGTTTCTCACAGTTTACATAGCATTCTTATATTTATTCTTACATTTATTTTTCATACACAAAGTGCTTTTTTCTGGATTTTTCTTCTTTGTCATTGATCCATGATTAGAATATCATATTCCTAAATGCAGTATTTGGTTTTGCTTTTCTAACATGAATCCTGCTTAGTCTGTGTCTGTGGGTGTGCGTGTGTGTGTGTGTGTGTGTGTGTGTGTGTGTGTGTGTGTGTGTACGTGCGCGCTCGCACATACACATGCTTCTGGTTCTGTGGTTTCACATCTGATGTTAATGATGGAAATTTTAATCACTGTTGCTTCTGTTTCCTCCTTTCCTCTTCCTCTCCTGGAATCCCATGATATATGGACTACAGAGTTAAATAGTTCTATACTAACATATTCTATGTTTCTTTACTATTGTTTTTTCTTTCTAAAGTTTATAAATTGCTGTTGTCATACTCTTAATACCAGAGATGCTTTCTTTAGCCACATTTAATCTACTAGTAAGATCATCAAAGCCATTTTTCATTTCTGATGTGTTCATTGAAAATCCTCTAACATTTCTCTTTCTTCTTCTTCTTCTTCTTAGAATTTTCATCTCTTCTTACCTTATCCACCCTCCATCCAGTCTTACAGGCTGTCTTTTCCCATTACAGCCCATGGAATATTAATCACAGTTATTTTCAATTTAAACTCTGGTAATTCACATGTGGGTCTAGTTCTAATGCTTTTTCCATCCTGAACTGTTTTTGCCCTTCAGAACAACTTGTGACTTTTTCTTAAGAGGTAGACCTGATGTGGTGAATAACAGAAGCTTCAGTAAGAAGTTTTTAGTCCAGTGTGTGAGGAGGAAGTTTGTTCTGTAGTCCTATGATGAGGATTTTTAGTGAGCTTGCAGTTTCATGCTATTAAATATACAAGCTCATCTGTTTTTCTTTTTATTTATCCTCATCAGGATAATTCATGGAGAGTAGACTTTAGTCCCTGCTTCTGAATGGTAGGCTGGAGAGGACTGAAGTTAGGTCTATCTATCGTCTACTCTGGTGTCACTTAGACTCTAAGACACCCAGCCATTGAGCGTGTTAAGTGGGAAAGAATGCCTGACCATTTCAAAATGAGTTCTCTGCACCCAGGACTGTTCTCTGATCTTCATTGTGAGAACCCCATGGAACATCTGGAGATAAAATGAGGGAGAAGTTCGCTCTGTTGTAGAATTCACCCGGTTTTAATCTTTCAAATTTATTTGCTCTGAAGTTCCCAAATCTATTAACTACAATATAGGTTTCTCTTTACTGATTCCCATAGAACTCTCAGTTCTGGTAGGTTATAATTTTCTGTATCCTCCTGTCTACTTCTCTAGTTGATGCGTTGGGAATGACAGGGGTGAAGGACAATCTCTCTTTTGATGAACCTTAAGTTGGTTAATTTTTCAATGTGTACAGCTTTTTACTTATTCATTTTTGTTAGATGTAGAGACAAGGTTGAAGCACCTCACAAATCAGACTGTATATGACAACCACATTAAAAATAAAAAACTTTTATTTTTAATCCATCTGTGCCTTTATCTTGAAAGTGTATTTCTTGTAAATAGAACATGCTGGGATTTGCTTTTGTGATCAAGTCTGTAATAACTGCTGTAGTAGGAGGTTTCTGGCCCGGACTTTCCGGCCTAACCTCAAGGTCTAGGCCCACAGACCCGCAGTCCCGCAGTCCCGCAGTCCCACAGAGACACACAGATGCTTCCAATAGTTTTAGGCTGATCAGCCTTAGGCCCAGGCATATAGCTTGCTAACTCTCTACCCTTAAGCTATCCCATGTCTCTTGTTCAGCCATGCGGCTCGGTACCTTTCTTTAGAGCTGCATGGTTGTCCTCTGCATCCTGCAGCTTCTCTCTGGTGCTCTTCTGGCATTCTGCTCTCAGAGATTTTCTTAGTCTGGTAGCCCCGCCTACACTTCCTGCCTGCCTTTGGCCAATCAGCTCTTTTTATTAAACCAATGGGTGGGACAATTATTTACCATGAGACAACACAATACCCCTACATATCCCCTTTTCACTTTAAAACAAAAGGAACTCCAATTCTAAAATTCTTTTCCCCCCTTATCTATAACCGCTTATAAGCAACACTGTAAATAAACACAAACATCCATAATCCATGTTTTGGGAATGTGGGCGTTGTTCTCTAGGCTACTTCCTGCTGAATGGGGGTGCAGAAAATCTCATGGGAATCCAAAGAAAAATGTAGGATTATGGACAAGTCTTTAGTGGAGTAGTCTCTAAGGCTGGGTCATCTCAGCCAGTCTCCTTGAAATTGTTTTGGATTCAGAGCTCTGGAACTTCAACAGAGGTGCTCTGAAATGCTGAATCATCTGGTCCATCCATTTCCATTGGAGATTTTTCAGGGGGTCTTCCTCTATCAAACTTTATGTTCTTTATCCAGGAAGAAATCCACAGTCTTTCATTTTCTGTGAAAATAAAAAGAAAACCTCTTCTCCAAAGTAACGTATCTTTGCATTTCAATTTTAAAGTAAACTCATTTATAAAATATATAGGTTGAATTACTCCAACAACATTTATAATCAGCTGTCTTTTAGCAGCTTTTACTAAGTCATTTTCAGTCAAGAAGCTTAAAGATAAGACAATAACATACAGTATCCAGACACTCTTTGTATTTTCCATCTTTATGTGGCTTATTTTTTATTTATTTATTTTACTTTATTTCTTCTTTAAAGGATTTCTCTAACCTTTTTTTCTTTCTCTAAGCCTATGTATATATATTTTCAACACACTCTAAACCACTTAGACATTTTACAAAAAACTGTCTTTACTGTATATTTCTTAACTTTTTCTGTTTCTGACCACACCTTTAATCTGCCACTATCTCTGACTGTCTCTGACCATACCTTTACTTGGCTAGGATGATTGACTCCACCCAGATTCTTCTATTTCTTCTGTTTCTGAACACACCTTTAATCTGCCAGGATTAAAGGCTGGTATGATGGGTGGATGGCTCCACCCAGCTCCTAGTCTAATTTTATAGAATTTATCTTTTTAACCCAGGTAGTCTGGGAATTTTAGGGTCCATATAATTATCAAGTAAAGCTTTGCCATCTGCTACTCATTAACTCCATTTAAGTGTTAGGTAGCAGGGCCTCTTTAAAAACTCACAAGTATTTTGCTTCTAATGCTGAATCAGGAAGCTTCTCTTAAAACCAAACCACAGTTTGCCTCCGGCAAACAGAGCTGATCCAAGAAAACACTGCCACTAGAAAGCCATCTTTGATTCTGTTCCCTTTTTCTCCTTATGAACAGAAACCTTAAATAAATCATTTACAACCTTTTGCTTACATCTAGGCTCCTGTGAGACTTCAGGAATGAGCCATTTTACACCTTAAGCTGCACTCCAAAAGCCCGCCATTGTAGCTCAAGCCGACAGGCCTCACCAGGGTGTCTCTGTACCACGGCTCATGTGGGAGACACAATTCAGAGGCTGCTTTTGGCTCTAGACCATTTTTAAGCTTTCTATGACTTTATGTGGGCATATTTGCCCCACGTTGGGTGCCAGATGTAGACGGAGTTTTACTTTCAAGGCGCCAGTCCAAAATTAATATTTATTAGAATATAAATTAACACTCACAATATTAGTAACAGCTTATGGTGGCACCTGAACAAGGACTGGTGTATCCAAGCAATGGACTGAGCGATGGACGGGCAATGGAAGGACGATGGATTCTGATTCTATCTGTCCAGCAGCCAGCAGCCAGGAATCAGGAAGAGAGAGTCCTCGTGTCCCAGCAGCCACTTATCAATGGGGTTGGCCACACCCCCTCCAGGGTCCCGGAAGTGTCTTCTGACCTTATCGGCTGACACCTTAATCCCGCCACAAACTGCCTTTTAATTGGAGAGTCCAGGACATGAACTTTTAATATAATTATTGATATGGTTGACTTTAACTAGTGTCCTGTGACTTTTTGTCTATTTGGCCTCTCTGTTCTTTGTGTTTTCCTTCCTTGCATCCACCTTATGTTACTTCATCCCACTGTCTCCTAGGCTTTTTACTTACATTTTCTCATGGTCTGTTTTCAGTGGCTCCTGCATGGATTAAGAGATACACTTTCAATTATCCCAGCCTATATTGAATTAGCATCATATCATCTCACATATCATAAATTGTTCTTTGTGCTATTGTTGTACTTTTGTATTTTGTATCTTTTAAATTTATACAGTATACTGCTTTTTTTTGTTTTTTTAAACACCAAATAGCTTGTTCCCAAAAAAATTTAAGTAAGGAAAGAAAAAGAGTATTTATACCTTTTATACCTTTGTTATTTTCTTTTTTTCTAATTCTTTCTGCTTATCTGAATTATCTGGTAATATCTCTCTGAATCTAAGAAACTTAACCTAAGTCTTCCTGAAGTATGGATTTGTTGGCTGTAAATTTCCTCACCTTTTTGTAAAAATATCTTAATTTCACCCCATATGTCGAAGGACTTAGAGTTTTAATTGGCAGTTACTTTTTCTGTAATCAAGAAATAGAGGTGCTCCATTGTTGTTTCCTTGCTTCCGATTTTGAAATTGGATGCCAGTCTTTTAAAAGATTTTTTAAAAAGATTTTTGATATATGATATTCTTTTCTTTGATGGCTAGACCTTTCTCTTAAGGCTTTGCGACAAGTCTAGACAGTGATTTGTTTGTTTGTTTGTTTTTAAATTTTGAAATTTGTTAAGCATCTTGGATGTTGCAATCAAATTAAAAATAACTCTTTGAAAATAATTCTTTGCCAAGGTTTCACTGGAACTTTTTTTAGTATTTTCTCTTTTGAACACTCTATTATAGATCATCTCACCTGACACTAACCTAAGGCCACTGAAATGCTGTGTTTCTAAGTCTTTCTTCTCTCAGTGTATTTGTTCAAATAAATTCTATTAACATATGCTCAAGCCAACTAATTGTTCCTTTCTGAGTATTTAATATTTGGTAAACTCATTCAGTCATTGTTTAAAAATCAAATAATGTATCTTTCAGTTCAACTTTCATCTGGTTCTTGAACAATTTCTCCCAGATGCCATTATTTTATGCCTATCTTTTCATATATTCATTGGTATACCATTAGTTATTAAAATCTATTAATTCCAACAATGAGATATTTTTAGATCCGCTTCTATTAATCTTTTCTGTTCTGTTACACATATTTTCCCTCTTTCATGCCCAGTGATTTCTGATTAAATAGTGGGAATTAGCACTAAATTACTAGAAAGTACATTTGTTTCTAACAAATCTTGGTTCATTGTCTTTCTTAAAGCAGCTATATTTCAGTTTAACTCAAGAGAATAGCAGGTATATTTCAATTTTGTTTTTAGACCAAAAGCATAGTCACGAAGCCTTAAATCTGATTCCCCCCCCCCCCCATGAATCATAGCCATTCTCAGGTTTTTAACAGAAGCTCTGGAGTTTACCTATCACTCTAATTTGGAATCTAATTTCTGTCTCATGGGAAATAGACAATGTCTGATCTTTTCCTTCAGTCTTCCTGTTATTGCTTTTTATTGGGATTTTTAAGGTCTCACTTCACACAGATACAGTTTATAATCTGGCTAAGGATGGACAGATAGTCCAAATATTTGAGCATTGTAGGCTAACCAAATTGATGCATTGTATTAACAATCATACGTACTATGACTAGTAGTCAAATTTTAATTTAAAATTCTTAACTACTTTTAAAAATATTTTAACCTTAATGTGGTGGTTTAAAAGAAGATAGCCCACATAGATTTATAGGGAGCGGCATTTTAATCAGGGGTGTGGCCTTGGTTTGTATAGGTGTGGCCTTGTGGGAGGAACTGTGTCACTGGGGTTGGCTTTGAGGTTTCAGAAGCTCAAACCAGGTCCAGTGTCACTCTATTTCTGCTGCCTGAGGATCTGGATGAAGAATTCTCAACTACCCCTCCAGCATCATGTCTGCCTATATGCCGTCATGCTTCCCGCCATGATGATAATGGACTAAACCAGACCCAATTAAATGTTTTTCTTTATAAGAATTTCATGGTCATGGAGTCTCTTCACAGTTGTGAAACCCCTAAGACACTTAATAATCATAATAGTTATATTTTTTCTTTTAGTCGTTTTCTCCTAATCTCCAGAGATAATTACTTTGTTGTACATATATTCATTTCATTGATTTGTCTTATGACATCAACTTGACTAGATCCTCCTTGAGGCTAGAAACATATAATATTATAACATGGTACATGGTACATTGTAGTAGATGGTCAATGGTAAATAAACATTGAGTAGATGGTAACTGTTGGCTTCTCTTCCTATGATAATATATGGCTGACTCTAAAAATGTTGGGAAGGATTATGTAAGCTGCTGGAGGAGGAAATGCCTGAGCAATTCTTACTCGGGTGTGAAACAAAGTATAATGGTAATGCCCTAAGCAAGTTGTGTCAACATTGTAATAGTATCAGGACTGTTATGGTGTCAACCAACCATAATCTCTCATTGAAACCAAGGTCTACTTCATAGGAGGGGGATTTCAAGTCTAATTCCTAGTCAAAAATCAAGAGCTAAGGAGATCCTAGACCCTGAAAAGAAACAAATTACTCTTGTTTATCTAAACTAGCATGATGTCAAACTGCTTTCTACACATCTAGGTTTATACTCAGGACAAATGCTACCCTCAGCCTTAATTATAGAAGCTTTCTATAACAAATGGCAACTGGAGCAGAAACACTTCGAGCTCAAGGTACTGAGAAGAGGGGAAAGCTGGATGCTCATCCATAAATGAGACATTTATATCATTCCCTTTAAGGCTCCAGAAATATTACAGAAGGGACATAAAGAATTTACAAGCCAGAAGATAAGGTAAAGGGTAGTGGAATGCTATCTTCTGGCATGACACAGGCATTGCAGCCATGAACTCAAATCTGGACCTGTCTAGAGCCAATTATGGATAGGGAAGGGGCTCATGAAGTCCTAACTCTCCTTGCTGAATTATTGGATACCAATGAATTCTAGGGGAAACAGTCATTGTCTTGAGATGTTTAGCCTCTTCAGGGACCACCCTGATTCACTGAATAATTTCATACCCGTCTTAGTAACTGCTCTATTGCTGTGAAGAGACACCTTGACCAAAAGAGTATTTAATTGAGGCTTGCCTATATTTTTAGAGGATAGGACCATAATCATCATGGCAGAAAGTATGGTTTCAGGCAGGGAGGCAAAATGCTGGAAAAGTAGCTGAAAGCTTTACATCCTGATCTGCAGATAGAAGACAGAGAGAGAGAGAGAGAGAGAGAGAGAGAGAGAGAGAGAGAGAGATTGGATTTGGTTTTTTGAAATCTCAAATTCCACTCCCAGTGACACATCTCCTTCAACAACAAAGTTACACACTCTCCAGGGTCACACTCCCAATCCTTCCCAAATAGTTCCACCAACTGAGGACCAAGCATTCAAATCTATGAACCTATGGGAGCCAATCTCATTCAAAACACCACAATATATGTGGTTACAAAAATGGCCCTGATTATATTCAGTGGCTCACAAAACAAAATGAAAAGTTTCATAAAGACTTGTAGGAAAAGGGACTCTTAGAATAGGGTAGGTGTAGTAAAAGTTTCTGGTCTGGCCTACCTAATAGTCCAAACCCCAAAATGACTCAGCCACTTATATTAATTACATGCAGTTCTGCCAATGAATGGCTCAGACTTCCTGCATCTTAACCCATTTATATTAATCTATGTCCTGCCACTAGGCCTGTGGCTTACCTATTTCTTTACATCCTGCTTCTTGGGTAGCTGGATTGCATCTCTCTTGACTCTGCCCTCCTCCTTTATCTGTGCTCAGATTTCCCGCCTGCTTCGAAGATACCTTGCCATTGGCCAAAACAGTCCCTTTATTAGCCAATGATATTCACAGCATACAGAAAGACATTTCACATCAGGTAAGAGAGTTAATAGTGGTAGAAGTCAGAGCAGGTAAGAGAGTAACTCAATTACATTGAATATGTGGATGAAATTGTCAAAAATAAATTTTATTAGGGCATAAATTAATCTACATTTACTTTCATATATGCTTTCATGGAAAAAGCTCTGACTTATGTCTAAAGGCATACTTTCAATTTTAAAAATTAAAAAAACAAACAAACAAACAAGGGACTGAGAAAGGGGTTCAGTGGTTCAAAGCACGTGCTGTTCTTGTAGAGAGCCTGGGTGTAGTTTCCAGAACCCATGGGGTGGCTCACAACAGGCTGTAACTCTAGTTCCAGGCAATCCAATACCCTCTTCTGACTTCTACAGGCACTTCATGCACCAGATGTGCATTAATACATGCAACCAACACATTCAGAAAAAAAAATAAAGAATATTTTTAAAATGAAAAATAACAATGTTAACTATTTTTGCTTCTTTTTTTTTCTGTTCAGAAATGAACTGTAAACTGAAGACTTGAAGATATTTTTAACATATTACTTGTAATCTGAAAGTCATTTTAGTTGTAAAACCAGGCAGGCACAGTTTACGTAGTCCTCTCTCAACAAGAAGGCTGGCGGTAAAAATATTTCCTTTATTATAAAAATCCATTGCTTCCTAGAGCCCTAAACAAAGTTATTTTGCTTCCTTTATCTTTTAAAAAACTATTATCACCTTTGTCTTTAAATCTTTTTAATGAATAATTTAAACTTTATGACAACAGAGCACATTAAAAATAGGAGAAAGTGTCTTTCATATGTAGAGTTCCTGGGCTTTTACTTTGTGGTGCCAGTGATCCTCAGGTTACTCTGAAAGGATGCTCCAACTCCAGAATTGCAAGTCAACAATTCAACTTTTACCGTCCCTGCTTAGGATAATCAGAGCTAGCATTTTGCAGGGAGACACCTTAGGGCTCTCCTCCACATTTTAATGTTTGCTTGCCTTGCATAATTTATCTTTAAGTAAGTAACTTCTATTTAACTTAAGAACAGACTCGAATTATGGCCTTGGTGTGAAAGCCAGGGAGAACTGTTTCCAGCCACAGACGTTCATCTGTGATCTCTCTTACTCTCGCTTTTGCTTAGGTTTTTCCAACAAACTTCGGAAGCCTGTTTTTTGTTTCCTGATACTTAAGTTTTTCCCCCAAAGAAGAAACCAATTTCAAAAGTCTTTGAAAAAGGATATACATATATTTAAGTACATATCTTTTTATAGAAAATTTAAAATTGACTGAGTGTAATGAAATGGACTGGCTTAATATTGGCCATAAAATTCAGTTAACCTCAAAGTCACTAAATCCGATGTCTAAGAAGAGTTAGCATAATCCTACGTAAAAATTGTGTTTTACACCTCATTAGATTTCATTGATCTCAATCATGGCTATATATATGTGCCAGATTAGCTCAAACAGGATTTAGGATTTAAGGGAGTTCCAGCTTTATATTCTGTACACTCTAGAATGTCTTTATAATTACTTGCTTCCTGATAGATTAAGAATCATTGTTCATTGAAGAGATTAAACATTACTCTACTTTTGAGGAGATTAGGTTCTCTCAAAGAGTGAAAAACTGGAGTGATTAAAAAATGAAAGCTTAGACCCTACCTGAAATGTGATCCTGCATGCAGAGGAGTCAAGTGCAAAGTAGGGAACTTGATGAATATGCCCCAGATGGCATTTGTGTGTGTGTGTGTGTGTGTGTGTGTGTGTGTGTGTGTTCTATAACATTGAGAAATAGAAATTACATTTATTTTAACACTCATATCAAATTTTAGTGAGTTTGGAATTAATTTAAGAAGAATCTTGTTACTTCCACATCAGGTTTTGCTCACTCAGAATTCTTAGACCCAAGAAAGACTTGGCTTCCCCTGGATGTGCCGAACCGTGAGGCAGCCACAGAAGTCTGTTTTCGCAATTACAGTGATGGGACTATGGCATAGCCTTTGGTGTCTTCACAGACTTAAACTCTGCATGCAAGCCCTCTACATTTATTCATTTATTATATTTTACATACTCTGTAACATTTAGGGATGACCCTCCTGTCCTTAAGTGTGAATTTCAACACCAAATGCAGTCTCAAGACTGACAGGTTAGCTCGTGTCTGTCTTAAACTCAGATCTTAAACAACACCAAAACCAAACAAGAAACAGCGGCAACAAAACCTAATGAAATGGATTCTTGGGTTCCAATTTTTAGAGGAATAGGAACCTAATTATCTAACCATGATATCCCCACTCCCCTTTGGGGGCTCTTCTTGCTGTTCTTGCCCATCCTCAACATCAGCTGCAGAAGAAGATTTTGAACCGTGGAGATGTGTATCAAAAAGACAGCCGGGCTCTACCAACACAATTTTTCTTTTTCTTTTGTCCATATAACAAAATTCACGATTTGTGTCTGGGACCCATGGCCACTCAGAACAAAAAAAAAAAACAAAAAAAAAAAAAAACAAAAAACAGAGGCCAGGGAGAGGAGTTTTCTTAAGATATATTTATTTTGAGAATTTTGTACATGTGCACAGTGAAATAATGATCCTGTCCACTCCTTCTACTGCAATACTCCAATTTCCCCTGGATTCTCATCATGTCCCCTCCCAGCTTCATGTCTTTTGTTTTATAACCCATTCAGCCCACTCACTGCTGCCCCTATGAACGTGGGCATGGGACCACTCACTGGGAGCATGGGAGTGCCACGCCCCCAAAGAAGAGCAAGTTTACTTCCTCAGCTGGTATCAACTGCCAAGTTTCTCAGGAGGGGAACCTTGAGCCTTCCTCCCATCCTCCACCTATGCCAGAATTTTGACTGGCTTGATCTTGTATAGGTCAATATAGATGTTGTTAGTTCTTAAGTTTGATAGCCATGTAGTGTCTAGAAACAGCACTTGATGGCACGCCTTCCATCCTCCGGCTCTCACATTCATTCTGCCTCCTCTTCCCAATGTTCCCTGCACCCTATATGAGGCAGACTGACAAAGATGTCCCATTTAGAGTTGAACATACACTGTCACTTACTCTCAGCATCTTGAGAACTTGAGTCTTTGTATTGATTTTTGCTCACTTCAGAAAGAAGCTAGTATAGCCAAGGTTGAGAGCATCACTAATATATGGGCATAAATATAAATACATAGGAGGACAATTTGGCAAGTGAAAATTTAACAAAATAATAGTGGGTTCTACCCTTAGGGCTGATGATCTCCCCAGCCATGTTTGAATTGTTAGGCTGAAATTCCTTATTTATGAGTAGACCTCAAATCTAATCAGAAAGTAGTTGATTATATCATAACAATCATATCAATGTTGGATCAGTGGACACATCTAGCCTAGCAGGTCAGTTATGTAGCATGCAAGGTCTAGTACTGAGTCAGACCATTAATATCTGTTCTCCCCTAGAAGCCTACATCATACCATCTGGGACTAAGGAAGATAGCCAGGAGGGAGAAAGTTATTGGTTTGCTCAGAATTATTTCTCTACATCCTGCATTCAAAGTGAATGGTATCTTCAGCAGTGAGGCCTTACTACGTAGGTAGGTAGTGAAGAGTAGTGGTCTCTGTTGTTTTGGAGACTTCTAGGGCCTCGTTGACCAATAATTTATAACAAGATATCTCATTTCTCTCACTGTGATTTTTGTTTAACAACCAAAACATCAGAGAACACTGTTTTCCACTCATATAAGCTAGGTCAACATTCAAACGTTATGTATGTATACGTTTGAATGTTTATATATATGTGTGTGTGTGTGTGTGTGTGTGTGTGTGTGTGTGTGTGTGTGTGTGTGTGTATGTATATGCTTACTAATTAGTATATTTCTGTAAAGCTTTTTAATATAGCCTAAGCTTTGGTTTGCCCATTTTTATCTCCTGATCTCTCCCATTCCCCTGCCCTAGCCTATTCATTCCTTTAATGCCTAATATATATCTTGGGTTTTTCTTACTTACCTTTTAGTTTTGTGTATGGTGTGTATGGACATGTATGCACATGTGTATAGAGGCCAGAGATCAATGTTTGATATTTCCCTCCATTGCTTCCTACTGTTTTGAGGCAAGGTCACTGAGCCCAGATTGGTATACAAGGGCCGGGTATCTCCTGTCCAAACACTAGGGCTGTAGACAAAGGGCCACTATGCACAGCTTTTACATGGGTGCTGGGGTTCCCACCTGATGCTTCAATGGTCCACTCTTTATGACTGACTCACTCATTTCCCTGTCCCTGTGTTTTTTTTATCTTATAGTTCAGAAGCAGATATGATAGCTAAAACTGATACTTCTTAACCAAAACAACAGAACCGGGACGGGTTTATCTGTTTCTCAACTGATCTTGTCTTTTAGAATTGTATGTTGATGTGGGAATGCCTTTCTGTATGCTGTGAATATCAATCTTTAAATAAAGGAGCTGCTTTGGGCCACGGCAGGCACCATAGAAGAAGTAGGAGGAGAAATCAAAGCATAGGTAGGAGAAGCAGGGCGGAGTCAGAGGCAGATGAGCTGAAGCTGCCCAAGGAGCAACATGTAAGGAGCTGGGTGAGCCACAGGCCCCGTGGCCGACAGATTAATAGAAATGGGTTGATTTAAGATGTAAGAGCTAGCTAGCAATGTGCCTGAGCCATAGGCCAAACAGCATGAAGTTAATAGAAGCGTCTGAGTCGTTTCTGGGGGCCTGGGCGGCGGTGGGCAGCTAAGCAGTCTCAGGCGGCAGGTCTGTGGATCTCGGATCTCTGGCTGCCCAGGACCCTAGAACCCACTACAACAGTATGTAAAGACAAATCAACTTTTATTTTTGTTTCAATACTATTTTGTGGATGTCTGTTGTTTGTAATCAATCAGGTGTGGTTGCCATCTGATAAGCCTTTGAGAAGGTAATGGATCTTGAGGGCTCTGTCTTGATTAGTGAGTTAATTGATAGTGTTGATTTTGGGCCATTTTGGTGACTAAGACTTATGGCATACTTGGATAAAGTATGCTACTCTAGCCGTGCTGTAGACGGTTACCCTATTTTCTCTTTCTGTCCCCCCCAACTTCCTGATCATCATAATTCACAAGGTAGGCAGTGTGCTTTTATTACCAGTGGTCTGTCATGATGTTCAGCCTTGCCTATGGTCCACAGAAATGGGGCCAAGCGGCCATGGAATAAAATCTCTAAAATGGGAAGCCAAACCAGGCCTTTCCTGCTTTCATTTTATAGGCAATTCTGAGAGCTGGTTACAGCAACAGAATGCAGACTAACATGCTAACATGCCAGGTCTCTTGGGAATATTCCTACAAAGGTTTTAATTACAGCAACTATATAAGTCAACGGGTATATATATACCATATATATATCCATAATATATATACCCATATATATATATCCATAATAGCAGAAAGCTTGACCTTTTTAATTTTTATGCTTCAAAAAGGTTATTTTAATCCTGTATACCAAGTGTATTTATATGAGAATTTTCATCTTTGAAATCACTTTGAAAAATGATCAATTCTATCTTTTCAGGCATCACTGTTAAAAGTAACTACATTGGTAGAAATGGTCAATATTCACTTAGAAAGCCCCACACAGCTTTGTAGCCAAACTCTTCTATCTGTAATATTTTAAACATGAAATTGTGATGGTGATGGTGCAGACAAGGTAAACAGAAGATTTTGGAACAAACCGTGCCTGTGAAGGTATTTCTTCCTGCAGTAACATCATTATCTGAATGATATCTGACTAAAATGTATAAATTAAGACAATAGAGTCTTAAGTATCAGTTAGCATGCATTCTTGTTATAGGAACAATTGTAACGAAGGGCTAAAGACTAACAGTGAACACCAAGGTGAGGCATTAAGGACATAGAGCTTCCAGAATGTGTTCAACCAATTTCTTCAGTCACTGAAGATGTTCTTCCTTCCTTCCTTCCTTCCTTCCTTCCTTCCTTCCTTCCTTCCTTCCTTCTTTCTTTTTTTTCTTTATATTTTTTGTACTTTTAAATTTTAAATCAAGTGGTTTTATACGTGATATAACATTTAGTTATTTTTACCACCCCATCTCTTTCCCTTACCTCCATCTTCTGTCTCAAAGCTTTCTTCCCCAAAAGTCTCTCTCATACTCTTGTCTTCTTTGTGTGTGTGACCAACTGCATTTAGTTATGATTTCTTGTGTAAGTGTAGGTAAGAGGATTTTTGTTTGTTTTATTTTTTCTTAATCCTGGTCAACTTTACCACTGAAAAAAAATGAAAGCCTTTCTGCCAGCAACTGTTCTCTGCCAATAGTTCCTTAAGAAGGCTTTTCTCATTCGCGATAAAATGCTAGTGGGCCCAATCTTGTATAGATCTTATGTAAATAACCACAGCTGCAGTGAGTTCAAGAGTTTAGCGGCTGTCTCATCCAGAACGCATCATTAGGTTTGCCTTGACACATGACACATCTGACTTTAGAAGACATCTTCTTACTGCATAACTCTCCAGCCTCTGATCTCACATTCTTCTTGTCCCCCTCTTCTAAGACATTCTCTGACCCTTAGATTACCTCCTCTCTTGCAAAGCAAAACCCCAGTGACTATTCCAATTGATGATTGCATGTGAGTGACATGGCATCTCCGGCTTCCTATAAGTCAAAATTCTTAATGCTTCTAAAAACTACTCAAAACCGACCACACCATCCTCTGAATCTAGCTTCTCAGCCTTGCTGGCTTTTGTATCTATTGTTCCATGATTCCAGGGTGCCCTTTTTTCCTCTGGGCAAACACCCTCAAGGCACAGCTTAAAAAATTATCTTTTCAACAAATGTGTTCTTCTCTTCCTTGCTTATTTCTTTCTCAGGCAGTAAAGCCTTCCCTCCCCGAGTGCCCACAGCTCCTGCTGCATCTGCATTACATACTTATCACATCTTTCTGTGACCCCGTCTGTGTTTTGCCTTTCTCTCCCATCCACTGTGCTGTTGCTATCTTAGAGGCAGAGGTAATCTCATGCAGTGCCCACAATGTGTCCTGGGCTTAGTTTTGTGGGCCCTACAGCCACAGAACATGATACAGAACCTACTAAGAGAAACATAACACCACAATCACGTCATTGACTATCACATTCCATAAATAATTGGATTCTGGGTGGAAAATATTTGAGGAATGCACCAGAGGATCTGGGAATGTTCTCTGGGAAGTAATGACTTTTATTAGGGTATAACATTGCAGCCTTTAGGACTGGATACATACTAGCTGCCTATCCTAAATATTTTACTTTCAATGCAAAAGCCTATTGGGGAAATAGCTTTGCTGATTTGTATTTCATGTATTTACACTATCCCCCAAATATAACTCACTCGTATATCCCAGTTCCTTCAACTTAAGCAAGTGTCTTAGTTTCTCCTGCTGTGATAAAGCACCATGACAAAGAGCAACTTAGGGAGGGAAGAGTTTGTTTGCTCACATCTCCCAATCACAGTCCCTTAACTGAAGGAAAACAGGACAGAAACTCAAGATATAAACGTGGGTGCAGAAATTGAAGCAGAGACCACAGAGGAATATTGCTTACAGCCTTGCATATCCCAGATTGCTCCCTTTGCTTTCTTTTAGACCCTAAGGTCACCTGCCCAAGGTTGACATCACTCAGAGAGGCCTGGACCCTTCCGCATTAATCATTAATTAAGAATGCCCCACAGGCTCATCTACCAGCCAATCTGATGGAGGCATTTTCTCAACCAAATTTCTGTCTTCTCAGATGACATCAGCATGTGTCCAAGCAGACAAACAAAACAAAACAAAACAAAACAAAACAAAAAAACCATCACAGCAGGCATTTTTTTTCACATTCAAACTTACATTTCACTCTCTTCTATCTCTCGATTGGTTCTGAGTGCCTGCCATTTCCTGGGTATCTGGAACTCCAGCCCCTAGCATCATATTTTAATGTATGACCTGAAGCTCACATTCTTTACTTCTTCACTCTTCCCCACCAATTCTCTTCTTCATAAGACATGGAATCTTCCATCCTCCTGGTGGACCATACTTACATGTAAAATAGATTTTACTCACGGCTCTGGTCCATAGCACAGGGCATATCAGCAAACGACTCTAATTAGTATTAGACATCACTTCTACTTAGTGCTAGGCCTTATTGATGTAAAACTCCAACATCCTTCCCCAGTTAAGGGCCTTTTCTGGTTTTCATCTTTCCATTGTGATGCTTCAATTTTGCTCTCCAGCCAACATTTCAGTTTTCTAACAAGTTCATTATACTTTGTACAGAGAATCTTCAATTTCTTACACTTGCATCATCTCCAAAATAGTTTTGAGCCTTGTTTGCATATCTCCAAACTACTAATCAATTCTAAAAAGTAAAAGTTGATTATCTTTAGTCTTCCTTAGCAGAAAAAAAACAAAACAAATGCATTGAAATTCGAATTTAATTAAATTCTATATATAATTATATTCTTAGTATAACAAAATTCCTTAGCAGAAATCCTCTACCAGCATGTAGAAGAAAAACAGATTTATATGAATATACAAATTAAGTGTCAGAGGTCATGAATCTCTCTCTCTCTCTCTCTCTCTCTCTCTCACACACACACACACACACACACACACACACACACACACACAAATTCTCCATAGACACTTAAATATTTAGTCGGGTTCTTGAATTTATGGTTTCTGAATCCTTGGTGAAATGATTCATGTTCTACATTTTATTCATATTCAACAGAGTCTCTTGTGAGAGGGCGCATCCCCTTAGCCAAGAATCTGGTATTGAAATTCCCCTTTGGCTTTTCAGGAAAGGTGTGCATACCAAGCAATTTGTGAGGGAATACAAGATACATCTCTTTGTGTGGGCTGGCTTTTCAGCAGCCTTGAGAATACAGTGAATGTTCCCAAAGGCTTAGACCCAGAGCAGGCTAGAATTTAGCACAAAGGCAACATTGTGCCTTGTTATTTTGTGTGAAAATAGTAGACCTGTCTGAGCACTGAGGTACTACATGAAAAACCGCCCACAATTGGCTGCTCTCCTTGGAGAGACAGCAGAGCATTATCTGAGGGGTGTCACCATTGTCGTTGCTTGCATAATGAAATTCAGGTGTGATCAAAGAGAAAAGCAATGTTTCTGTGAACCTCTGTGTCTTAGCAATACAGCTTATTCATCTGGGTTTATTTGCAGGGAGATAGCCGGGCTAACAAAGAGGCAATGGAGATGGAACTTCTTTTCAACAAGCCCTGTATCTATCACAAAACATAGGCTATTGATTTGGCACATGCAAGCCTGCATTTACAAAGGAGACCAAGTAGACACCTATGTGCATACAGACAAGTCTCATTGCTGAAAAGAAAACCAAGTCAATAAGGCAGGAAGTTAGTTTAAATAAAGGCATGTGGTTACGGGTGTGATGTATACAGCAAAAATGTGCTGCCATCCTAAAGTTAAGGTATACCAAAACAGAAGGTGGAGAGAAAGTGGGGGGGGGGGATGGTGAAATATTAACTGCGTTCCATTTATGCAGCGCTGTAGAACTTAAAACTTGATCACCATGAAGGAATCCTTCGCTTACTCCTTTCTCCCTCCATAGTTCACTAGTGCCTTTGCTTTAGGTGCCTTCTATTATTGTGACAAAGTGTCTGAGACAGTTTTGAGGAAGACAGTGTTACTTGGGTTCATGTTTTCTGGGGCATCTCCTGGTCTGTGGGTAGGTCTTCATCGGGCTGATGCAAAGGCATCATATCCCAACAGTCACACCAGCACCGCTTGGCTGATCACTACTATGGTGAGCAAGGAGAGAAAGGGGGGAAACTGACAAACACCTGCTTCTGGGGCAAAAACATAAAACACAGCTTTCTTAAACTACATTTTACCAGCATAGGCCCACCCACTTCTCAGTTGTGTCTTGAGCTAGGGACCATGCCATGAGCTGGGAACCATGCTGTGAGCTGGGGACCATGTCTTGAGCCATAGACTATGTCTTGAGGTGTGGGCCATGCCTTAAGCTAAGGATCATGTCTTGAGCTGTGGACTATATGCCTTAAGCTGGAACTCATGCCTTGAGTTAGGGACCATTCCTTTATTGAATGAGCCTTTTTCAGAAAGGCATCAAAGACCTTAATCATATCAGATTTTGAGAAGTGGGATAACATGACCAAACTATACCACTAAGGGATAGAAT